>CM060490.1:0-1200000 GCA_030544225.1 Skeletonema marinoi
AACCCTAACCCTAACCCTAACCCTAACCCTAACCTAACCCTAACCCTAACCCTAACCCTAACCTAACCCTAACCCTAACCCTAACCCTAACCCTAACCCTAACCCTAACCCTAACCCTAACCCTAACCCTAACCCTAACCCTAACCCTAACCCTAACCCTAACCCTAACCCTAACCCTAACCCTAACCCTAACCCTAACCCTAACCCTAACCCTAACCCTAACCCTAACCCTAACCCTAACCCTAACCCTAACCCTAACCCTAACCCTAACCCTAACCCTAACCCTAACCCTAACCCTAACCCTAACCCTAACCCTAACCCTAACCCTAACCCTAACCCTAACCCTAACCCTAACCCTAAACCCTAACCCTAACCCTAACCCTAACCCTAACCCTAACCCTAACTGATAAGAGGCGTCAGTACCAAATTGTTGTTAAATTTGCTGACCCTGTTTCAGGTTTGGAAGGACCAAACGAATGTATATCCATGTCGTTTGAAGACAATATCTTCCCCGATTGGAGTGGTCCGGCGTTTGGTCGGCGTCCTGAACTGGACCATGGTTTGTTTATTGTGGAGGAATCCAAGAGCTCAGCAGACGATGCCATCTCTTTGCCAGACGAGAGAGCAACCCCAACGTTACTGGATTCACCCATGTTTGTTATACCTGAGTCATCTGTTGAGAGTATAGCAGAGGATAAAAGGTTTTCAAAGGCGGTGAAAAGTGATGATGCAGAGGTACCCGTTCATCTTTGGAACGATCGATTGTTCACTGCTGACGTTGATTCGAGCTGTGCTTCTCCTTCTGATGCTTGCAAAGTAGCAGCAGCAAACAAACTACGAGAACTTGGTTTAAGAATGTATCGACGCTCTTTGAGGAAAGATTGTATTATGCGAATAAACACATTGTTCGGAGAAGGTTGGCATCGCGCACCTCGGGTAAAACCAGATGGAAGTCTCACTGAACTCGGAGTCGAACTTCATGGATTGACGAATATTCTGTGGTATGCTAGCGAGTCAACGTGGTTTGAGCACAAGTCTGGATCAACATTGCACTACTTTCGTTTCCCTCCCATTTATCAGCGCTTGGCAAAAGAAGGAGTCCCCATCTTCTTTGAAAAGGCAGGACCTACTTCAAAGACAAAACAAGCTCGGTTCAGAAATCCAGCTATGAAGGAAGGAGCTAAAGCAAAACTTAACAAGGCGATGGATAGAAAATATATCGTGGAAGCGAGTATTACTCTCAAGTCTCTAATCAAGTATTTTGCGGTGCCGAAGGGCGAGGATGATATCCGAATGGTCTATGATGCTACTGCGAATGGTTTAAATGAGGCGGTGTGGTCGCCATCCTTTTGGCTCCCTACGGTTGAATCGATGTTACGAGCTGTCACTCCTACTTCGTTTATCTTAGACAGAGATATGGGAGAGCAGTTTCACAATTTTCCTTTGCACCCGTCAGTGTGGCCCTATACAGGTCTCGACCTTGGTCCCATTTTTGATGATGACGAGGAGGAAGATGATCACTCAACAGTTAAGAAGAGGCGATGGTATCACTGGGTACGTTGCTTGATGGGCTTCAAACCTTCGCCATACAATTCGGTTAAGATGACACTGATAGCTGAGGAAATGGTGCGAGGGGATAGACATGATGGTGATAATCCTTTTCACTGGACGTCAGTTGAATTGAACTTGCCTGGCATGGTTGATTATGATCCAACGAAGAGTTGGTTGTTCAAGCTGAGGCAGGATGGCAAAGAAGCTTGTGACTTATTTACGTTTGTGGACGACGAACGCGTGATAGGCCCCGACAAGGACTTAGCTTGGCAAGCTGGCCACAGATTAGCCTCCATACAAGCGTATTTAGGGATACAAGATGCAGCTCGAAAACTCAGGGAAGTAAGTCAAACCCCGGGAGCATGGGCAGGATCAGTCGTGCACATTCTACAAGAGTATGGAGTATGTGTGCTGACGTCTCCAGAGAAGTGGGACAGATTGCGTAATATTTTGAAGAAGTGGCTGGACTTAATGAATAGAGGCGAAGTCAATCTGGATCATAAAGAGCTGCTATCCGACAGGGGCTTTTTAGTATACGTGTCCAAAACATATCCGGCAATGATTCCATACTTAAAAGGCTTTCATCTTACCATCGAAATGTGGCGAGATAATCGAGACCAAGATGGTTGGAAAGTGAAGGAGAGTCTTTCAGCAAAATCATCTACCTTGCATTCTGTTCCCGAGGACGATGAGTACTTGGAAACTTTGAATGGAGACGAGGACGACGATGAAATTTGTGACGAGGAGGGCACGTCTATCCACCACAAATTGAGTGGGTCTACTCCCGAAGAACTCATTGGACCTGCGATTTCATGTCCAAGAGGTCCGTCTGACGGAGTCACTCGCCCTGCTCCTAGATTCTTATCAGATTTGATAGCGTTGACAGCTCTATCAGATTTTCCATCTCCACCTTTGAGAATAGTCAGGGGCAAGATTGTGTTTGCAGCGATGTACGGTTTTGGAGATGCATCCGGCAAGGGATTTGGATTTACGTCGGATGACGGCTCTGGCAAGGTCAGCTACAGAGTCGGTACTTGGGGAAATGACGCAGAAAATGAGAGTTCCAATTACAGGGAGCTACGAAATCTGGTCGAGACTGCCGAGGAGGAAGCAGCAGCAGGAAAATTATCCAGCACGGAGTTTTTCATTTTCACTGACAATTCCACAGCGGAAAGTTCCTTTTATCGAGGAAGCTCTAGCTCAAAATTGTTGCATGCACTGGTACTTCGTTTGAGGCTGTTAGAAATCAAGTACAGCGTGATAATTCATTTGATTCACGTATCTGGAACTAGAATGATTGCACAAGGGACGGATGGAACGTCACGTGGGTCATTGTTAGAGGGAGTTATGGCAGGAGAAAACATGCTCACTTTTGTTGATTTAGCAAAGTCGGCATGTGATCGTCAAGGGCCACCCCTTTTGGATTGGATAAGAGGATGGACTAAATCGACAGATCTACTGCCTTTAACACCGGAGGAGTGGTTTGTCGAGGGCCATGGAATCATTGGTGGAGAACGAAATGCCCATGGGATCTGGATACCCAAGCATGAGCCAAGATCCAGTATTCATCTCTGGACCCCTCCACCAGCGGTAGCTGATGTTGCGTTGGAGGAACTTCTGAAAGCAAGACACAAACGCTCAGACACATATCACATTATTGTGATACCCAGACTATACACTCCTAGATGGCGACGACTGTTCAACAAAGCATGTGATTTTACTTTTTCTGTGCCTCCTAACAAGAGTTTCTGGCCTGCTGCCATGTTCGAACCTTTATGGGTTGGAATCGTTCTTCCTTTCACACATCACAGGCCCTGGCAACTCAAGCGAGCGCCACTGTTGGTGGACCTGGAAAGGGAACTGCGCGAAGTGTTGCGGGATGGTGACGGCGATGGAAGGCATATTCTGTTGCAACTTCTCAACCTCAATAAACGGCTGGCCCGAGTGTCAAAAGGTGTGGCACGAAAAGTGTTACGAATGCCTAGGTGAAGGCATTTTCCCAATGAAGATGCTCGTTGACGAGGCGGGAAATGTTTGGCACACACAAGCTAAACGTGAAGAACGTCTGAGGACGGGAGTGAAAGGAGCACACATGGTAATGCCATTCCAGTGCGAGTTGTGTTGGATGCGTTTACTTGAAGGCAGGGATATTGAGCCAGAGGATACTACATACAACCAGTGTTTGAGGCGAGCAAACTTGGATGCAATGGCAGGGAAGGCGAAAGGTACAATTGACAGTCATCGAGGTAGGATAAAGGCAAATTTGCTGAGATGCAAAGAGCTTGGAAAGACTCCAACCTTCGAACCACGTGGTCCTTTTCCTAACTATGACTGTGTGGGAATGGGAACCGCAGTTGACATTATCTACAAGTCAATCACTGCGAAAGGAAAGATTTGCGACTACGTTCAAGTTGATACTCTCCGGATGGAAAGGTCTACCGCGACCAAGGTATATGAATCATCACCTAAAGGAATGACGGAGGGCTACTCGTTTGCAAAAGGAACTGGCAGGATCCGTCCGACATCATGTAATCTTCAGTCTGAATGGTTCAGTGATTTCCTTCGAGGATTGGAGTATCGGATGGGATCAGAGTCCCGATCAAATAGAGCTATCACCATGAAAGCGATGAAAGAAATTTTGACTAGAATCAAGCGAGATGCAGAAAGTGCAGAGACTATTGAGGAAAGGAATCAACTCTACAAAGTGGGTGCTTATTTGGCCCTGATAACGACGTGTTCTCTGCGTGGCAATGAAGGTTTTTATACAGACCTACTTGGACTTCGAAAATATATTTTGAGGGGCAAGGATGGTGTTATACCCGACGACTTGAATCAAAACTTTTCTGAGGATGAGGCGGCGAGCCTGCCTCACGTAGTAGTTTGTTTGCGAGGAAAGTTCAAAAGTGAGAACAATGAAGACTACCATATTATGTGTGTGGCAAACAAGACTAGGTCGGGAATTGAGCTTAGATGGTGGATTGAAAAACTGCTGTCTATTACTACCGATGAGGGTCGGGATGCAGGACCGGCTTTTGCTTCCAGAGCGGGAAACTTGGCATCATCTACGGATTATGATGCAGTTTTCAGGGTTTATCTTAAGCAGGTGCAGAGCGATACCAACTTGATCCAGGACGATCATGACGTTGATATGCATTACGGGATTAGTCGAACACCGAGAAAGTCAGCCGAGACTCGAGCAAAGCAAGCCAAACTAGATGACTCGATGCAGGATGCTATGAACAGATGGAGGACATTTGAAAATGCGAGGGGTGGACGCCCAAAGTTCAAACACACTCGAGATCTGTATGCAGATGCTGTGGCTTACATGCCGCTTACGTGGAGCTACTCCTATGCCCTTTGAGGCACGTTGCCGACGTGTCGTGGAGAATGGGTATTTCAACCGGTAGGAGTAGGCTGCCAATGGTTCGGGACTGATGAGTCTCGATATGGAGGAGATGGGGTTTTTATCTTTCTGTCTTTGACTGAATGTGGTTTCTGTTGAAATCGCAAGGGCGGGCGACTTCTGACTAAGATATTGTTGGTCGACGTGAACGTGACGATTGGTCAGTTTGTCTACCCCAAACAAGCACTCATGTTCAGATGATTCCTTCGAACTAGGGACATGAGGGCTTGGGACAAGCGATTTTTCTGAAGGTGAAACTGGCTTTGCGGTGTTCCTTTTATAAGACTGACTACTTGATTGGAAAGAGTCAGTCTGAGGTATAAGCAAGATTGCTTCTTGGGATGCTGTGCATCTACAGGATAAGAACGAGATTGGGAGATGTTCCCCCATTAAGAATTCGAGATCATACTGCTGGTTGAGCGGTTGATCTCAACACTGAGTTGTTGTCCTGGAAGATATTCTTCTGGGTCAATTGTTTTACTTTATTTTGATTGGTCGATTAAATCTTAAATTGGAAGATTCTACCATCACTTGTCGAAATCAAAGTTTGTCTGATGCTCACGAAACCATACCGAGTCGTACCACAACGGTTTAGCTGGTAGAGCAAGTGAGCAAAAGACGAACTGAGCAAGACCATGTGAGGGTAGGTACAGACCAAGTACGTGCCTCCCACACTCCATCAACCACGGTTGGTTGCGCAATGAACATGACAATGGTCATAACTCCAGTGAAATATCAATACGGCAAGCGGGCAGAGTAATCTTCATACTGAGCAGACTGATCTACTATTTACTTGAGGAAATAGCTGACGCTTCACCCTTTTTTCTCCCACCCACCCTCCCTTTTTGGATGAGTTACTCTTAAGGATATTTCTTGAGGTTACTACTCAACGACGAGCGGCAAAAAAGCCAGCCAATTATTTTGACGACACTTTGCACAAATAACAACACACCACCAGCCTGCAGTGGAGAGAGTCATTAGAAGATAATACATAGCAGCATCATTATTATATATTAGGCCGAGGCGCATTCTCTCTAATTTCCGGCCATTACCCCCACGGACATCTGCAATAAACCATGCCTTCGCGTCGGTGGTTCTCTAATCACAGCCGACCGCCGCCAAACTTTCGAAGCACTTTTGGCACAACTATGGGAGAAGAATAGAGATCTATCATGTTGATGTCTACAACAGCATCAGAAATAATGCAACACCCGATGTCCAGATATCTGGCGCAACCGGCATGGAGCAATTAAGTTGCAACTGTGTAGATCAACGTGAGAGCGAAATGAATCGAGTGTAACAATTGCAGAACTTCGATTTCAAGCTGAGTTGATACTTGAAGAGCAAGCAACAATCAACTGACTCGACAGATCGTCCATCTGAAATGATAAAAGAGCTCCCGAAAAAGTGTAACACAATCTAATTCTGTCTGACAGGTAGGTAAGTCCCCACCGCATCGAACAAAAAACAATTTCGGTGGGGACACGGTTTTGCACGGTACCGTGTGGGGCTGACCCATCGTGCAATAAATGTGTCCGGCACCCAATCATCGTGCAACTTCAGATTGTATCTAGTAATTTACCTAGAGATAAAACGAACGACAGACAGGTCATCGTGCAATACCTGTAACCGTGCAACAATGGAACTGTGCCAAACCGTGTCCCCACTGTTGCATGTTTCGGAGAATTTGTATTTTGCTTCTCTTTTCTCTTCTCTTGTATCAACAGCTTCTGCAAGATGAAGCGCGGAGCAGGCATTGAGAACCCACGAATTGTAGTTTGGAGCTCAATTCTCGTGTGCCAGAACGGCACCATGTTTTTGCCATCTGGTCATTTTGTTTTTTTGCTTCTCTTTTCTCTTGCAACAGCTTCTCTGCAGGATGAACGCGTTCCAGCAACTGTGAGAACCATATGAATTAGTTTTTGAGAACCATATGAATTAGTTTTGCACTTTCTTGCAATGACAATTTAGCTCAAACTCGGGCGCATCTAGAGCATACCTGGTACATTTCTACATAGGAAACCCATACAAAATCAATTCCTACTATGTAGCCGGTATGGTCTAAAGGGCCTCTACATGTCACACAGTAAATGTTTCTTCCTAAATCCTTCATATACTATTCCTGCGTAGGCTCCTGTAGAAATACCTGGGGTCATTTGGTCCCAATTGCTCACCATAGAATTGAGGGCACCTCCGGCACCCCGGAATTACGTTTCACGCAATCTATCCGGGGCCCCGAGGGCCGATAACATACAATTACTACGTGATGAGAAGAATGAAGAAGAACAAAGACAAAGACAGGCAGAGCTAAAGGAGGAGAAAGAGGAGCGGAAGCAGAAAGAGGCAGAGCAACAAGCAAACCTAATAAACTGGTCTGTCCCTGCAGTGCTGTGTGTGCTGTAAGTATGAGTGTGCTGCAGTGTGGCCCTCGGGGCTTTGCTCTGGTGGGCATGCATGTGCCAGTCAAATTTCTTTTAATAACTATATCTGTCTATAAAGTTGCTCTGCAAAGATAGATATGTGTATAATGAACAGTTTGTGTTGAATGCTACTTTATTTTTTGCACCTGTCATAAATTAAAATGGTCAGACATGCTTGGCTTGTTGCATCTTGCTTCTAGAATTTACTTTCCAGACATGTGTCTCAGACGGGTATCCTGGTATAGGTTGCGCATGCTGTGGCCCGGAAGCATGCGCACGAAAGGAGGAAAAGATCTTTGCCCGCGCGCGGTCCGAAACTGCAAAAAATCTTTTCATCAACCGCGCACAGAACTTTCATATCACATGGCGCTGCGGAGTATGTAGATTCCGACCAGCCATATCTTCCCAACTCCAGAGTTAGACAACCAGCATTATGTCTGCTTTGATCGCCATGCAATAGCGGTGACAACGATAGGCGACGACCGCAATAAATCCTTCTGTATCCCGCGGAAACATCACTCAATCTACACACACAAAAGATCTTTTTCATCACGCACCTCCTCTGGCCGATCATAATATTATGCTCCCACCAACAGCGAGACAACATGCGGCATGTCTGTTTTGATCGCCGTTTAATAGCAGTGCCAACGGTAGTCGATCACCGCAATAACCTTGCCAATATACACTAAGAGATGTTAATAACCATTCAATGAGATGTGTGCACAACATGCGCTACCACAGCCACCGCCCGAAACAAACGAGCAATAAACGCAGCTCCGCTCTGGCGACTGAATGCACTGCACTAAAACATCGGATAGCTATCTGCGATACATATCTGAAAAGCTGCGGATAGTTGGTTAGTGGATTGCAACGAGAGTCACGCTCCGTGACAACACAACATGAAAATTTGCGGTGGCAATAAAGTCGACACGAGTGCAGGTTGTAGATACGTAACAACAATCAACAGAGGTCAGATTCAGTGAAGTAGATTGATTCATGCCGCATGCAGGCACAACTGCAGGTAGTAAAAGTTCTACTCAGAAGCAGCGGGAACTTATTTTTTGTAACGAAAACAA
This sequence comes from Skeletonema marinoi, assembly GCA_030544225.1. Lineage (NCBI taxonomy): Eukaryota > Bacillariophyta > Thalassiosirophyceae > Thalassiosirales > Thalassiosiraceae > Skeletonema > Skeletonema marinoi. The sequence goes on from CM060490.1 coordinate 8,451, forward strand.
AAGTTGAGTGAGGAGAAGATGATACAATACTTTTATCGCTGGAGCAAGGTGAGTAAGTGAGGAGTGAGGGTGGTGCTTGCAAGGAATTTTATTTTCGTACCGAATTTATTTTTCCTCCAAGGTGAGAAAATTATCTAGTGGGATGATATGGGGAGGGAAAGGCCGCAAAAGGCATCTTACCTTGGTAAGTGAGGGTGGTGCTAACAAGGAATTTTATTTTCGTACCGAATTTATTTTTCCTCCAAGGTGAGAAATTTATTTGGTGGGATGATGTGGGGAGGGAAAGGCTGCAAAAGGCATCTTTCAGGTAAGTGAAAGTGAGCGCATAACAAATCGCAAGACGCATCAATGGTTCGCAAGGAGATCAAGGATTTTGTCAGACAGTCGGAACAAAACGCAAGCCGACACAAACAGAGAAGCCGCATGCCCATTTGTATTTCTGGTTTGACACACACGCATCAATCTTACATTCATTTCTCTCGCGTATTGGGAACAGGTGGCACACAACGACAATCAACATGGACTGTACCACACGGAAAAGACACACAACATGGTAACGAAAGCACGTGGCAATTAAAGCAGGGGAAGGCGCTCGGCAGCAGGGAAGGAGAGTGGGCGATCATCCTCAGGACAGCTCCATTCATTGGACTGGTCCAAACATTTCCATTGAAAGAATACTCAACTGTACCGAAAAGACGAACGGCCAACTATGCGAGCGGTAATCAAGTTGGAGAGGTGCGTAGAGCACCTTCAGAGGAGAGCTGAGCACCGGCAGAGACATACAACAGAAGCCAGATTGGGAACTGCCCAAAACTTACTTCGATGGGTAAGACTCTTCCAGACCAAGAAAGCTTAAGTTGAGGTGGTGCTTGTGGATTTCTTCCTTACATATAAGTAGTGGGAAGGTGATGCGGTGATGAGTGTGATGACGTTCTTGTACACGAGACGGCTTCTGGCTAAGAAGGACGAAGGATGCGTTTGGGATCAAACATTTACGAGAAAAATGCTTACAAGATTCAGATGCAACCGAGTTCCTATGCAGCGGTATCCTGTAGCCGCCAGTATGCTCCACAGTGGGAATTAAATTTCTACATGGTGCCACAAGATTTATTTCTCCTAAATCCTAAGATACTAATTCCTACGTGCTTCCCTGTAGAAATGGCTGGAGTAATTTGGGGTAATTTGACAAACAGGGTAAGGAGGGCACCTCCGAGCCCGCCGATACCGCTGCACTCAACCGACTGGGGCCCCGAGGGCCGATGAGAAATTATTTCAAGCCAAAATAACGAATTTAAACCCCCACAGAAATCATTCAAAACATCGCATTACCCAATTCAACGACACCTCACATACTTCCAACACCACCCGATGCTGATGAATCATCATTGATGAGCCAACATCGTTAATCCGAACCAATATTCCTGGCTTTTCTCTCCTACAAGAGTGGCCATGCACTTCCAGTCTACTTCCTTCGTCATCGGCCACACGGTGTACTACTTCTATGCTGTGTCAGCAATCTTACTCTTCGCTTCGTCATTAGATGATACAAGTGCAGCCGACTTCGTCCTGTGGCTGTTTGCGATAAATTTCCATAATACAATCATCCATCGTGTTGATATGCCTATCCTTCAGCTTGTAACCTCTTCTTTCCGGCCTTCGTTTCCTTACATCCACGGAAGGTTTACCATCGTTCATTGTTCCTCCAAATCAACTGTCTTGAGTCTTCCTTCCTACAAGAGTGGCTCTATCATGCACCTTTTCACTGCATCGTCTCAAGTCATTCCTTCCCGTCCATCACATAAGATATTGTCTATGATATAGGTTACATCTTGCAGTTTAAGTAATTGCAGTGCTCAGCTCGTTGCACTCGCTTCGCACACTAGCTCTTTGGAAGGTAGACATGAAATCTTTGCCGTTCTGACTATCTTTTCTTTTGTAGAATGAGCGATCAGTGAAAACTTGACGTCTTGAATTGACAGCTGCGTCGCGTCGAAGGAGTAGCCACGGCGTCACCTGCCTCCTACGCACTATCTCCCTCCTCTCGGTATCATAAATGACTGCAGGATCCGACCGGCTACAGAAATGCTGCTTGATCGTATGTGGGTGCCGCAGTAAGCTTTGAGAGCTAATTGCATTTGGTTGTATCTATTGCCATCAATCCATCAAAGTCAAGCATAGACGTGAATAGACGTTGATTCGAAGTAGCGGAGGCCTTTCCAGGAACGCTGTCAGAAATTTCGGCAGCTACTCGGTGCTAGATCTTGCTGTCAGCAACATCATGATGATGTGTTCGGCTGCATGACGGCTGCATGCTGCAGTGGCCCTCGCGTAGCCCTCGCGTTGAGGGTCGATGTGCAATGTGGGTGATGGTCGTTGGCGCAAAAAATCAGTTGGCGGGAAAGGCAAATTTTGACTGAATACACTTGAGTACTCCTAGATAGTAAGTAAGGACTCCACAAATTGCACGTCAAATTGGTGTTGTCATGTCCTAGTACTACTTATGCTATGAGTCTTAGTTTGGTAAACTAAAGACCCCCAGCAAGTGTCAAAACGGTTGTCGTCGTCAACACTCCACCCACACATATGTGCGGGAAAACTTGTGCAAGCACGAACGACGTGCTAGAGTCAAGTTTGAAGCTGTGAATGGAGTGCGTCGACAAAGGCCACGATGTATACGCAAGCATATGTGCAAAAAGAAAAATGAGGAGGAGATAGATGTAACTCTGGAGAGGTGAAGGATGTTTGAATCTACAATGCATTCAAAGAGAGTTGTGGTAGGTACGTTACAAAATACAAGTATGATGAACATGCGTCCCGTCAAATTTTACATGTACACATGGACCAGTAATGATGGCTAAATACCATACCATATTGTACTTATTATCTTCTGGTACTCCTATTATGCAAGAGATGGTAGCGGCGCTAGTGCTAGTCAATTGATAGTATGCTTTCGTGATAATACCTTCTAGAAGTGCTACCTTATTTGTTGTCATGATGTTGGCGAATAGTTATGTTGGGTGAAGCAGTAGATGATATCGTCTGCTGGTGATTGCAATTGCTATGGTGGTGTCGCGTAGAGGTAGAGGTAGAGATTGAGTATGAGTACTTATCGTTGATAAATTATCACATATAGATATAGAATTGGTATTGCCTTGATTGCTACGGTATTTGTAATAAGCTTCTTGCTTACGCCTAGTACTCATTTATTCAAGAGGACGGGGATAGAATGGAAGATGACTCACAGATTTCTGAAATCTGAACCTGAAACCTTACCATTACGAATTTGAGCACGAAGATATATGAGGGATGGCAATGTATCTAACGGAAACAGGAAGCTGAGGCGGAATCTCTAATTATTATTATGCGGCAAGTGGTTCTGAGAGAAGGTGGCTCCGATTTGTGCTATAGAAAAGTTATCGAAAAGTCATTGCAGACGAAACCTTGGGGAATATCTAATTGATCTGATTTCTTTTGGGGAGAGTGACTTGATGCAGGACACTGGAGGTGGAGAGCCGGATGGTGGATGTACGGCACTCAATCTTGATTAAAATAATCGCATTGAGTGCCGGTAAGACTCTCTCTGTCGATGATCTGACGGAGCATCTTGAGCGAGATGCCACGCTGTAGTCCTCGGTTTCTAAGCTTTCGACATGGCGCCCTCAAACCTTTTATTTCTGCGCAACGCGATATTTTACTTTTTTTGGAGGGAAGGAAGCTCAAGCATAGAACCTCTGAAGTTGTTACAGAGGTGCAATTCCCACGAGGACAAAGCACGACTAGACGAGGTTTCCTGTAGGAACCTATCTCGACTCTTACCGGTTTACGACGGCGTCTATGATATGATGGCAGCAAGGGCACGATTAGATCATTATTTTAGAGTGTAGTTGTGAGATCACATGGTGATGATCTTAGAATTGCTGTTCGCGGAATATTGACGGTTCCCGCAATATTCTGAGTGACGTTGTGTCTTTGATAATGGGATTCTCCCCATTTGGGATCAGATATACTTACTTGACTTTGATACCCATAGATACGTGTACGGTTCAATCACGTACTAAATACAGAAAGCTGTTTTCTTGTAATACTCCCCAACTGATTGAAGTAGTACAAAGTAGCTCCATTTCGCTAAGGAACTGATGCAGTTTCTCCCCATAGTTGCTCCCCATTTGGTCAAGGAACGGACGTTCTTGAAGAAGCGTTGAAAAACTAATCAATGTAGTGACTAGATTCTTGAGGGTTAAGATCTTCAACATATGGTACGATGTGATGGACATGTACTCTTCGAGTTGTTGTTGAATTGACTTGAATGGTGACATCATTGGTATAACGATGGATGCGAGTGATGGTGAATGGACCATCGCTGTAGCGATCGAAGGTATGATGACCTTGAACTTGCAGAAGGACTTGTTGTCCCGGACGATAATCATGGTGGTGATTATGAGGACTTGCGAAGGAAATAAAGGCAGAATCAGTAGAAACCTGTTCATATCTGCGTCGGACAATAGGTGTCTGTTGTTGCTGAGATAATGATGGTTCTTGTGGATTAGCATATGATGCAGATGCATTATATCTTGGTGGTACAAGAAGACGGTGGAGTTCAGACAAACGATGATCTGGGATTGGACGTGATAGGACGTCAGCAATATTAAATTGGTGCAGTGAAGACATGTTGGATGACACATCAGGGTTATCTGCTTGACGGAAAATGGTGTCTTGAATTGTTCTCTCCCCATGCGGTGACGATAGATTAATTCTTGAAAGACTTGAAGGGTCAATGAGACCAGATGCTCCGTTATCAAACAAAAGATTGCGGCGACTTGAATGGTGCTGAAGATGAGTAGATTCTTCACTCTCCCCATGGTCGGATTGGTGTAAAGCGATTCGAGCAATAATAGACGGATCGACTCGATGATAAGAAGCACAGAAGTTGTGGTGGAATGTGCTGTAGACAATGTTGTTGATGGCAACTCTCACATGTAGATAATTAAGGAGTGCGACGGCGGTGTTGGAATGATGTTCCAGTTGTTGAAGTAGTGGAATGATGGCTCTCCGGAACTTGATACTGTTGATGATGTCAGGGTGTAAAAGGACTACCCATAAAATCGGGGTGATGATTTTTAGAAGATCGGCGGTGATGGATGGTTCATGGCGATCACTGTTGACGACGACATCGGGGCGGGTTAAATGTTCGATGACATAATAAATATCTCCATTGAAATAATAATTACCTCTGTCAAACGTAGTCAATAATTGAGTTGACTGTTCACGGTACCTCATGGCTAAAATGTAGCGTAGAAAGTTGACACGGTCAAAATCCAGTTCCTTCACTTCGGCGGAGAGTTGTTCTTCGATGATTATACCAATCTAAACGGAGACGATAGTCCGTTTAAATATTCCAGTTCAATCAGGCAATAAGCTGATTTAATGGTTCACTTTGGAAGGTAGCTCATTAAGGGTTCATTCTTGTCCCTTATGTTTTATAGCAGCCAACGGTTGCGGAGGTTGAAATCACGAGGCTGTAATCTGTTGCAGAGGTGCAATTCCCACGAGGACAAAGCACGACTAGACGAGGTTTCCTGTAGGAACCTATCTCGACTCTTACCGGTTTACGACGGCGTCTATGATATGATGGCAGCAAGGGCACGATTAGATCATTATTTTAGAGTGTAGTTGTGAGATCACATGGTGATGATCTTAGAATTGCTGTTCGCGGAATATTGACGGTTCCCGCAATATTCTGAGTGACGTTGTGTCTTTGATAATGGGATTCTCCCCATTTGGGATCAGATATACTTACTTGACTTTGATACCCATAGATACGTGTACGGTTCAATCACGTACTAAATACAGAAAGCTGTTTTCTTGTAATAGAAGTCTCAAGCAACCATTTTGTCCCTTTTGAGGAGAAGTAGATTCTCAGCGATTCTCCTTGCCTCTAGTGTGTCATTACCTTGATTCACTACGATATCAACCAATATCAATACTTACTCTTTGATTGGAATGCTCCCTCTAACTCTTCTCGGAGTCCTCGATCATATCATGAGCGTGAGGTCGACTCCAACGCTAGCATCTCTTTCGCGAGGCAAGAGGATACGGAAGAACGGAGCTTGAAGAGGAGAGCAAGGAGCGAGTCGTAAGAGCTTATTCGATTTGTTTCTGATAGATATTCACAAGCAATAGATGATTAGAATAATATGTTTAGAGGCTAGGAGGATTGCCTTAAGTCAGAGAGCACATGATCTGATGCTGATGAGAGATGCAATGCATTTGACAGTGCACATGCAAGAGCAAGAATGTGCTGCGCTTGATCCTAGTGCCGCATTAGATACGTCATATTCTCTCCATTCGTTCGATTCGTCTGACCTTCTCTCGACGTAAGGGCAGAATCGACTTACTCGCAAGAATGGAATCGATTTGAGACGAAGGGCTTGAACGATGCCTCCATTCAGCTCCGTTTCTGCTGCTGAAACTGTCTTTCCTCCGAAATGCAGCCAGGCCGTCTTCGAGGACTCTGGAGTTTGTTTGAGGGGTTTATCCCATTGCAATTGATAACTATCGATGTTAATTTCGCTTTGTGTGTATAGCGTTGCAGTTGCACTAGAGGCAAGGAGAATCGCTGAGAATCTACTTCTGCTCAAATGTCCCTTCGGGAGTATTGCTACGTAGTAGTTGAAATAGATTGATAACTTGAAAACTAAAAGTGATTTAAAGGCTACTGTACGATCGTCGTCATGGTCTTTAAAAGGTGATGCGTGGAAGTTGAGATCTTTAGAGTTGATGTCATCAACGACGTACGCATGTGAGGAGACAAGATACCCATCTTGGATGGGTTGTCTTGTGACATGAAACATAAAATACAAGTGAGCAGGTTTCGGTCGGCAGTAGGTGAGACATGCAACTGACAGCTGAGTGAGCGTGCGAAACTGGGCCCGAGGGGCCCCTGCCATTAGCTACATAGTATATTTGTGCAATGATGTTTGTTGTTATTGTTGTTGTGTTTATTTTACAAAGTAATGTGTCCATAAAGTTGCTCTGCAATAAGTAGGAGTAGTGAGTAGTTACTCCTCTCTTGTGTTTTTGCTGGAGGAGAGAGTCTTAGAGAATTTACTCTACACACTTTTTATTAGTGTTACATAGTAAGATTATCTTGGCTGTGTGCGTCCGTGTACATATGTACTTGCGCCTGCTTCTCTCTCTCTAGCCGCTGGCCTCCTGGTTCTCCCCTTTTTTTGCGCGCTCCCTCAATCACTCTTCAATTGGAAATTCCACGATCTAGCTTCAAGCGAAAAAAATCGCAATCAATCACCATGACGCACAAAACACCAACACCATGACTGATGACGGCGATCCACCCCCTACCAGCCCCCTCCCACTTGATTTCGGAAGCGACGAACATGCCTATTCGACCAAGTCCAACGGCATGTGTAGCGATAATATGCTACTACGATCATCATCTGAACGTATCGTTTCCGTAGCTACGGCTACTTTGTCAACTACATAAAAAAATCCCCGGCACATCAAGCGACATCGCCGGAGAGTTGACGATGCTCGATGCTGTGCAGAGCGCCTCCGACGATAACGAATGGTTCCAACGATAACGAATGATTCGCCACGTCAGTCTACAATAATTAATTGTGTTGAAGAAGGATCATTTGAAACTCTTCGTGAGGAGTTGCACATGGATGTTATGTATATCCCCGGTGCATCACAGCGGCAATCGCCGGAGAGTTAATACATGCCGTGTGCAGAGCACCTCTGACGAATAAGATCGGTTCCAACGATAACGAATTATTCGCCTCGTCCGCCCATGATTAATTGAGTGGAAGAATCATTTGAAACTCGTAAGTTGCATCGATACTTAATTAATTTTGTGCCGCAGGAAATTATTTAATATTTGATGCACCCGAACTCATACCACCCAACCGAGTAAGAGCTAAGACACGAGTAGATGGTGCCATCAAGATGTTGATGAGCATCGCTTTATGCAACAATTCGCCATGCGTCCACCGTCAGGATTAAGGAGAGCGATGAGCGGCAGTAGCCGTTAGCCGTAGCGACCATTTGCTGTTCGTTCGGAGTTCCGAATATGCCAGATTAGAGTTGAGTAAATAAAAGCAAGGTGAGTTTAAATGCAATCTTTCCAGCAATTTGCTCACCACTACCACTTCAACATCGACTTGTCACGTGATTTGAGAAGTCACGTGATGGAGTTTGTCACGTGAAACTGAAAATCTGTCCAGATTTCCTGTTAGCAAGGGTCATACATAGGTAGGTAGGTGTGCAAGTCTTTCCACGCTCAGAGCACAAAGCTCAGAATGATGGAGATCTGAATCTGTGAGTAAGTTTCTATGAAAGTTCCAGCTCTGACGAATTTTCTGATGTTATCAGCTTTTTTGGTAGCAAGGGTCATACATAGGTAGGTATGCAAGTCTTTCCACGCTCCAAGCAACAAGCACTAACACTAACAGTCTCTCAAGCATATGTACTTCATTCAGGTGGACCATAAATCAGAATGTAAAGGTAAGCACGTCTCCCCTATCATATTTCCCTACTTCTATCCAAACTGAAATCATGTCTAATCAGAATATCTGTTGTGCTATGTATTCTTCCTCCAACTAGTTGAAAAATGTCACCAAAACAACAATATGGCTACTGTGCTCCTGTCCACAACACCATCACTCCTGAGCAGATTGCTAATGGAATAATGCACACATCCCGTCCTTGCTTTCTGTCTGCATCAATTCAGGAGTGACGTTGGCGACAACAACAACAACAATGTCATTTGTCGCATGTCGCAGACGCGCACGGCAGACACAGCTAGCCAATTCTCCTTAAAACATGCCAACCGGATATTCCAGGATATATGGAAAACTCGTCACAACAGCCCTGCCACAACTTCACCTGACCATACCTGCCACATTGTCGCTGTCACATCAGACACAGACAATACTGAATTCCTATGCAGCCAATTTTGAGTACCAATTCCTACCTAGCTCAAAGGTCCTTCTGGCACTGATAACCATCCCAATGGGTTTGCAAAATAGGCCCAATCATATGGTCCTACACAGCCTCTACGTGTTGCACAGTTTTTGTTGCCGTGACTAAGTGATCTCTTCCTCTCTTTTACTTTGGCAAAATGGGGGTTTATCTGTGCCATATAGGGTTAATCATCTGTGCCCAAGTTGCTCCCAAAGTGCTCCCATCCGGGGTGTATATAAAGAAGGCCACAAGTCGCCCCAGCACACGCGCTGGGGGCCCCTCGGGCCGATAAACGGTGGAACAGCATCCTGTGACACTCTTCCCCTCTATGATTCGACACTCCGAATCAGAACAGAATTAGTTGGTTGTTTGTATGGTTTGATTTTGCGAATATTGACTCGTTCAGTTACATGTGGTTTGAGTTGAATCGTGACGTTGCCGTTCACATGCACCTGATTGATTACAAAAGGTCCTTCCCAACGGGGGTCCAACTTGCCGAAGTCGTAGAATTTCTTCATGACTTGTTGGCCGATCTTGTAATCATAGTCGAATCGCTTGGAGTTGATGCGCTGGATATCCTTGTCGACACGAAGCTGGCGGATGGTGTTGATCGGCCCTCGGGGCCCCGATCAGAATGGAGCGCAACGTGTAATTTCGGGGTGCCGGAGGTGCCCTACCCCTATAGGTGGTAAATCCTGTCAAATCCTGTCAAAAAATCCCTGTAGAGCCAACGTAGGAATTAATATGTTGGGGATTTAGCTGTATCATTTACCTGTGGGACACGTAGAAGCCCTGTAGAGCATACCGGCGTAGGATTTGTATTTGTTCCTACGTAGAAAGCGAGAAGTACCTGGCTTAAATGCGTTTTTTGAGAAAGCTTTTTTGGCTAGATGGCCCTATTACAAGACAGAATATGGTAAAATGGTAGATTTAGCATGTAATATTTCTCGCATAAATGATCCAAATGTCAGTTTTCACCCCCAAGTTGCTTCCCTTCTGACTCCCCACTGCTGAAACTAGAAGAACAGAGTGCCACTCCATTCTAATAATCTCCCGTCTACTGCAGCATAAATATACTACCATAAGTTATTCGTCATACTACTCCAGCACGTTGTGGATTTGAATTAGGAGAAATAGTCGCGCGGTATTTCATAATCCACCTTTGCCTTCTTCCACTTCTGGTTCGGATTGGTGATGATATCAGTAATCCGTCTCGTGAGGTCATATCTATCCTGGATCAGATCTCCACTCATTGCCGCCGCATACGTCGTCTTTGTGATTTCATCCATCCTTCTCTTGCTGTAATTCGTCTTAGTCTTCTCCGCCTTCTCCTCCAGGTGGGTCACCCACCTCGCCCGCTTCTTGAATGATTCGCAAGGCTGACCATCTTGCTTTCTCTTGCAATTTTGTATTCTTTCCATGGAGATGTTGCACCCCGTCCAATATATTGCACTGTCCTGCGGGTACATTTGGTCTTTCGAGCCGAATGTTTTGCCTCTGCTATTCGAGCAATACATGGTTCCAAGGTTTTGGCTAATTTCCCATTTTGTATCCGACGGATCAATCACCATGCGAGTCCAGCGATCTCCTTCGTCAAATCCGGCCTCCAGCCCCTGACATCGGTGAATCGTGACCGCATATGCGATCTGCAGTGGCATGAAAGTTGCGGTGCAACAACCCTTGCCGCAAATGTGAGTATAGGGCGGTATGGGCACGTGCTGTGTAGAATAAGGAAGGAGTTCACATGTACATTGTTAGTGGTGATGTCACAAATTGTCGGTCGTACGAATCTTTACTCACCGTTGGATTTTTCCTGTCCCAAGGTTCAATGTTTGGCGGCGGTTTAAAGGAAGGAAAATCCACAACGATATAATTTGGAAGGCGCTCATCAACGTCTCCGTTCGGCCCTACCGACTTGTCGTAGACGATGTCAATCACTTTCCCGATTGCCCCAACAAACAAGCCTGAGTTTGGATCGATATTAGCTGTCTCCAGACAAACATGTGCGCCAACACACACGTCAAGTGTGAATAATATCTTCTTGCCGAAGAAATGCGATGGATAAGCAACTGCGTCGCCAGACATGTTGCTCTTGAACCGACACCTGAGCCTGGCGATTGGCACTCCATGTCGCTTTTGCGTCTTGACGAGCATATCGACATTTTTCTTGTTCATATCATCCCGCTTCGCGAAGCACATTGATTTAGGGGCGAATACTCCCGCGGTAGATTTTGTACGTAATTGCTACGTACCAACTTACGCTACCGTACGTAGGATAAGAAGGCGAAGCATGGAAAATCTATTTCAATTCCAATTACATCATGGAAGATAACGACCGATTATTGTTAATAACAATTGCAGTATTGCTTCTCTACTAAAGAATACTTACGAACTCAACCTTCATAGTATATAGAGCTTAGCTTACAAGTGAGCAGGTTTCGGTCGGCAGTAGGTGAGACATGCAACTGACAGCTGAGTGAGCGTGCGAAACTGGGCCCGAGGGGCCCCTGCCATCAGCTACGTAGTATATTTGTGCAATGATGTTTGTTGTTATTGTTGTTGTGTTTATTTTACAAAGTAATGTGTCCATAAAGTTGCTCTGCAATAAGTAGGAGTAGTGAGTAGTTATCCTCTCTTGTGTTTTTGCTGGAGGAGAGAGTCTTAGAGAATTTACTCTACACACTTTTTATTAGTGTTACATAGTAAGATTATCTTGGCTGTGTGCGTCCTTGTACTTGGGCCTGCTTCTCTCTCTCTAGCCGCTGGCCTCCTGGTTCTCCCCTTTTTTTGCGCGCTCCCTCAATCACTCTTCAATTGGAAATTCCACGATCTAGCTTCAAGCAAAAAAAATCGCAATCAATCACCATGACGCACAAAACACCAACACCGTGACGGCGATCCACCCCCTACAATACCAGCCCCCTCCCACTTGATTTCGGAAGCGACGAACATGCCTATTCGACCAAGTCCAACGGCATGTGTAGCGATAATATGCTACTACGATCATCATCTGAACGTATCGTTTCCGTAGCTACGGCTACTTTGTCAACTACATAAAAAAATCCCCCGCACATCACAGCGACATCGCCGGAGAGTTGATGATGCTCGATGCTGTGCAGAGCACCTCCGACGATAACGAATGGTTCCAACGATAACGAATGATTCGCCACGTCCGTCTACAATAATTAATTGTGGTGAAGAAGGATCATTTGAAACTCTTTGTGAGTTGCACATGGATATTATGTATATCCCCGGTGCATCACAGCGGCAATCGCCGGAGATTTGTTGACGATCAGAGCACCTCTGACGAATAAGATCGGTTCCAACGATAACGAATTATTCGCCACGTCCGCCCATGATTAATTGAGTGGAAGAATCATTTGAAACTCGTAAGTTGCATCGATACTTAATTAATTTTGTGCCGCAGGAAATTATTAATTATTTTATGCACCCGAGCTCATACCACCCATCCAGGTAGCAGCTAAGACACGAGTAGGTGGTGCCATCAAGATGTTGATGAGCATCGCTTTATGCAACAATTCGCCATGCGTCGTGCAGAGTATCCACCGTCAGGAGTAAGGGGAGCGAAGAGCGGTAGCCGGTAGCCGTAGCGACCATTTTTGCTGTTCGTTCGGAGTTCCGAATATGCCAGATTAGAGTTGAGTAAATAAAAGCAAGGTGAGTTTAAATGCAATCTTTCCAGCAATTTGCTCACCACTACCACTTCAACATCAACTTGTCATGTGATTTGAGAAGTCACGTGATGGAGTGATGGAGTTTGTCACGTGAAACTGAAAATCTGTCCAGATTTCCTGTTAGCAAGGGTCATACATAGGTAGGTAGGTGTGCAAGTCTTTCCACGCTCAGAGCACAAAGCACAGAATGATGGAGATCTGAATCTGTGAGCAAGTTTCTATGAAAGTTCCAGCTCTGACGAATTTTCTGATGTTATCAGCTTTTTTGGTAGCAAGGGTCATACATAGGTAGGTATGCAAGTCTTTCCACGCTCCAAGCTACAACAAGCACTAACACTAACAACACTAACAGTCTCTCAAGCATATGTACTTCATTCAGGTGGACCATAAATCAGAATGTAAAGGTAAGCACGTCTCCCCTATCCTATTTCCCTACTTCTATCCAAACTGAAATCATGTCTAATCAGAATATCTGTTGTGCTATGTATTCTTCCTCCAACTAAGTTGAAAAATGTCACCAAAACAACAATATGGCTACTGTGCTCCTGTCCACAACACCATCACTCCTGAGCAGATTGCTAACGGAATAATGCACACATCCCGTCCTTGATTTCTGTCTGCATCTATTCAGGAGTGACGTTGGCGACAACAACAACAAATGACGTCATTGTCGCATGTCGCGCATGTCGCAGACGCGCACGGCAGACACAGCTAGCCAATTCTCCTTAAAACAAGCCAACCGAATATTCCGGGATACACGGAAAACCCGTCACAGCAGCCCTGCCATGACTTCACCTGACCATACCTGCCACATCGTTGCTGTCACATCAGACACAGACAATACTGAATTCCTATGCAGCCAATTTTGAGTACCAATTCCTACCTAGCTCAAGAGCACTTCTGGCACTGATAACCATCCCAATGGGTTTGCAAAATAGGCCCAATCATATGGTCCTACAGAGCCTCTACACCTTGAACCAGAAATGCTGTAGAAATGGGTTGATCTCTTCCTCTCTTTTACTTTGGCAAAATGGGGGTTTACCTGTGCCATATAGGGTTAATCATCTGTGCCCAGGTTGCTCCCAAAGTGCTCCCATCCGGGGTGTATATAAAGAAGGCCACAAGTCGCCCCAGCACACGCGCTGGGGGCCCCTCGGGCCGATGAAGATTTTGAGTAGCCATCACTTCTATCATGCTCTTTACCCTCACCAATGGTAGCTACCACCAACATTTTCAACCAACCCGGATCCATCATATAAGCATTTATCACCCAATTATAGTCGGTATTGATGCCTAACACCGCACTCCATCGTATACCTATCCATAATACACCGTCAGGGAGTCCTTCATCTTGTTTCAAAGCGCTCGAACTTATTCTTATGTGCGATATTTGGCATCTACGCGATGTCGACGGATCGTCCGATATGGAGAAGCTGTCAAGGGTTCTATACTCTGTATATCACTGGAAATTTGATGCTCCCGTCCAATCTTATCATAGTAATGGTCGAACAGAGTGATATGTACCGCTGCTGCGTCCGAATAAAACGTTTTTATGCACTGAATAACATCTTGATGGATTTTTTGATGTGGTTGATAATTCTACTGTAGATAGTTGTGGGAGGTGGGCACTATGATACATTTGATGGACGAAAGTCGCTTATCATATCTATAGGATCAGTGGAGACTTGTTTGGGTGCTTCATATAGCGACGAACACGATGCTACCTCCCATTATGGGGCCAAAGAGCCGAACAAACTACGAAATCCGTCATGCCGTTGTCTGCGTTAATTTCTTTTTATCATCTCCATATATCGTTAATATACCAAGCACTAATGTTTCCTATGTGACTAAGAAGAGATCCGCCGAAGGATATCTTTCAAATGTTCATATCGTTATTGATATATGGCGTAGGAGAATAGGCCATCATGGTGCGGTGATGTTTGCTGATTTTTTGTGTTTCGTGGATGTTGAGTTGAGGGGGCACTGTCCCCTGAATCTTGGGGGGCTGGCCCTCAAAGGTCACTAATGATGTAAAAAATGTCATCATAGCCCCCAAAAGGGGGATAGTGGACTTTTCGATTTTTACTTAGTAGTAAATCAATGTGGAAGGCCCACAGCGTTTTTGGATCGTCTTCTATCTTCTCCCTGAAACTGGACGGGTAGTTGGAGATGTGCAAATTGATCAGACGATCTGCGTCCTCCATCTTTTGGTCCCCCACTCGCATCCTGTTCATCAAGTCGCTATCTTCCTTGTCTGTCGTCCTGAAATTCCTTGTCAACATGAACACTTCTTCTGTCATCATATCGATTAGGATTTGGCAACCCTCGTACTCGCATATCTGATTGTTCTTGCTCCTCGCCGTCATCGTTTCCGGCCTCTTGTTATTGTGGAACTTGTGAAATCCGTTAATGGCCCCCTTCTTATCAGTTGGAGGCAACTGGTAATCGTCTCCGAAGAACAGCACGACGGGTACTCCGCCCCAACGCTCTCTTCTGTTGTGGCCATTGAATGCGCACTCCCTAACATGCTCTTCCGCTCCAAACGTTACGTGCGAATTCAGCATACTCCTTTCGTCAACCATCAACACCAACAGTTCTTTGAGCTTCCATGAGAGCTGTTTCTTCCTCTCATCGTTGAGAGACTGCCACGGGACTTGTACGTTTATACCGAGAAGAGAGTGTAGAGTGCACCCTTTAACGTTGTATGCGGCGCTGCCAGACGGTGCGGCAACTTGCACTGTGTTGTTCGAGTCGGTCAATTCCCTGATGATTGATATGATGGTATTGATGATAAGGGACTTTCCACATCCGCCCATTCCTGAGATAGTAGCCCTCAGCGGCTTGTAATCCTCGTCGTTGGTGAGGAACTTCACCACTGTGTCAATCGTCGCGAGTACTATCATCCTTTGTTCATCTGACAAGTCGTCAATGTCGTACCTGCTACCATCCGACTTGGTTGGGATTGAGGTGCTGGCATTCTCGTCATTGTTGAATTTGGAACGCTGTTCTCTGAGGTCTATCGTATAGTCTAAGCCTGGAACTGATACCTCCCTTTCACCCTCGAAAGAGCTCACCGACCAATCGTGATTCAATCCTATGTCGACTGTCATGTCCTCCGTCAGATTCGGATTTACCTTCAAGTCAGTGAATTGGCTCGAGTGAATCCAGCTAAGATGTTGATCTGCTTCGTCCTGGTCGAGTTCGTCTAGGTTGACATCTGCTTGAATAACTCCCTGCTTCGCTACCAATTCGATTCTCTTCTCCTGCGCATACCTAACAGCTCTCATGTATTCTGTCAAGACGCTTGTTGGAACCACTCTGTCGTGGAGCATCTGTTTGAATACATCGATAGTCTTCCTTTGGTCCCTCGTATTGAGTGGCTCCTTGAAGCTCCACGGCTTGTGCAGTATCAGCATTCCTCTAGCGTAATCAAAGTCGATAGGGTGTCGTGGTCGGCAGTTCAGCCCACGAGCGATGAGGATCCTGTTCATGGGTCTGTTGCTGTCCTTGTCGACCATGAACTTTTCCTTGCACCAAACTTGGTAGAAGAACTCGTCCAAGGATAGATGACAGTATTCGTCGCCCCTGTTGGCGTAGTTGAACACCAGGTCGTTCGGCTTTGGGTCAGATGATTTCCTAAGCTTTAGACAGCTCTGAATCGAAACGTATGTAATGATTTCTGAACATAGGGTCAAGCTCAATCGATCTATCTCGTGCACTGCCTCTTGGATGCTAATCAACCTCTTGCTCGTCATCCAATTCAAAGACATCTTCACCAGCGTTTGAACCCCAGTGATGTCGGAGGAGCTTTTGCTGGTTGGACGAAGTATCAAAAACATTCAGGTGTTAGCGTTGGCCATTCAAATTATCGGCCCTCGGGGCCCCAGTCGGTTGAGTGCAGCGGTATCGGCGGGCTCGGAGGTGCCCTCCTTACCCTGTTGGTCAAATTACCCCAAATTACTCCAGCCATTTCTACAGGGAAAAACGTAGGAATTAGTATCTTAGGATTTAGGAGAAATAAATCTTGAGTCACCATGTAGAGATTTAATTCCCACTGTGGAGCATACTGGGGGCTACAGGATACCACTGCGTAGGAACTCAGTTGCACCTTCATCTTGTAAGCATTTTTCTTGTAAATGTTTGATGCCAAAGCATTCTTTATCCTTCTTAGCCAGAAGCTGTCTCATGTACAAGAACGTCATCACACTCATCTCCAATCATCTCCCTCTATTGTACCTTAATTTTCCCACCTTGGAAGGATTTTAAATTCCACACCGACACCACCTCGCACTCATTCCCTCTAGGTCAGAACAGTCTCATGTATCGAAGTAAGTTTTGGGTAGTTCCCACTCGGGCTTCTTCTCTGACCATGTATTGTTAGGGAATTTGATCATGTTGCCAATTCGCGTCATGAGTGCCTCCCTGTCTGGTATTAGATTTTGTTCCATAGCAGTCTTGTACGTTGTGTTGAGGATCCTATTCACCATTTCCTCGTTGTATGTCTCTGCTGTGTGCTCAGCTCTCTTCTGAAGGTGCTCTACCCACCTCTCCTGCTTGATTACCGCCTCACACAGTTGGCCATTCACCTTTTTGGTACAGTTGAGAATCCTGTCAATGGAAATGTTTGGACCAGTCCAATGAATGGCGCTGTCCTGGGGATGATCGCCCCACTCTCCTCCCCTGCTACCGAGTGCCTTCCCCCTGCTGGTTGCGACGTACAGTGTGCCGCAGCAGTTCTGGATCTCCCACTTTATGTCCGAAGGGTCCATGATCATTCGATTCCATCTATCGCCCGCGCCGAAGCCGGCCTCCAGCCCTTGGCAGCGATGGATTGTCACTGCATATGCCAATTTCATTGGCATGAATGTCGCGGTGCAGCAGCCCCTATCGCATCTAAGAACGAATGGTGTTATCGGCACATGCTGAGTGGAAGCGGATGAGTGGCCGATGTAAGGTAACAGAGTGAGACAAAAGTTTGGGTAGGCAGATGACACAATATCTATCAAATCACACTCACTGTTGGATTGTACCTGTCCCAAACTGGCACACCAGAAGGTGGCTTGAACGAGGGTATGTCAACGACTACATACTTGGGTAGGTGGTCCCTTCTTTCACTGTTTGGCCCCACTGACTTGTCATACACTATCTCCACGACCCTCCCGATGGCACCAACAAAAAGTCCAGCATTCGGCTCTATGTTCGCTGTCTCGAGGCATACTTGTGCTCCGACGCAGATATCCAAGTCCAATATTACATTCTTCCCGTAGAAGTGACTGGTATGAGCGGTTGATCCTGCGTGAGAACTGTCAAAAACACACGACAGCCTTGCAACTGGTGTTTTGTTGCTCCTGTGTGTTTTCACAAGCATCTCTGTATTCTTCTGGTGCATGGCATCCCGCTTTGCAAAAGCCCACAAGCATCGCGGATCCTGCTCAAGTTCTTCGACAAACTTGGCTGGGTAATTGCTCAAATGAAGATCCATCAACCTCTCTGCATCCTCCTCGGTTGGTTCGCCAACACGCAATCTGCTCATCAACTCATTATCCTCGGGTTTCGACGCCCTGAAATTCTTGGTCAGCATGAATACTTTCTGAGTCATCATTTCTGTCAGTATTTTTACGCCCTCGTAGTCACAGATCTGCCCGTTCTTGCTCCTGTATGTTGTTGGCTGGGGAGATTTGTTGCAGTAGTACTTCGTGAAGCCGTTAATGGCTCCGTTTTTGTCAGTTGGGGGGAGCTGGTAGTCATCGCCGAAGAATAGACCCACAGGAACGCCGCCCCACCTCTCCCTTGAATTGTGACCATTATACACGCACTCCCTCACATGCTCTTCCGCACCAAAGACAACCTGAGAATTCAGCATGCTGCGTTCGTCCAGCATGAACACCAGCAGCTCCGTCAATTTCTCGTTCAGGGCTGATCTCTTTTGCTCGTTCAGTGATTTCCAAGGCACTTGTACATTGATGTCCAGGAGCTTGTGGAGAGTGCATCCACCAACATTATAGGCAGCACTTCCTGATGGTGCCGCCACCTTTACCGAACCGTTGCAGTTCGTGAGCTCACGTATGATGGTGATGATTGTGTTAATAATCAGTGACTTGCCACACCCACCACACCCTACCACTGTTGCCCGCAATGGCTCATAATCTTCATCATTCGTCAGGAACTTCACCACTGTATCAATTACGGCAAGGACGATTATTTTCTGCTCGTCGGAGAGAATATCCACCGAATACTTGCTCCCGTCCGACCTAAGCGGTATGGATAGGTTGTTTGCATTGGTGATTTCCAATTGTTTGCAGTCATCACGAAGCTGTTGTGTGTACACATCCCCATCAACTGTAGTATCACGCTCACCTTCAAACGATGAGATGCTCCAATCATGATCAATTCCTCTGTCGACCTTCTCGCCCTTCAATGAATCTTGCCCATTTCTCCCATCGTCCAGGAAGGTTGAATTCTTCCATTGCAAATACTGCTCCGCATCGTGGTGGTCTAATTCGTCCAAGTCCACGTCTGCATCCAGCACCCCCTGTTTTGCAACCACCTCGATGCGTTTTTCTTGTGCGTACCTCACTGCTCGCATGTACTCTGTCCACACGTTGGTTGGCACGTCTTTATCCTCCAGCATCTTCTTGAAAGTGTTGATAGTTGCCTGCTTGTCTCGTGTGTCGAGAGGTTTGCGGACGCTCCATGGTTTATGCATTATGAGCATGCCCCTCGCGTAGTTGAAGTCAATGGGATGGCATGGTCGGCAATTCAGGCCGTTGGCAATCAAGATTCGGTCCTTCACCCTCCCGCTATCCTCGTCCCTCATGAAGGATTGTTTTATGAATACCTCGTAAAAGTATCGGTCGAGGGAGTGGTGGTCATGTTTAATGTCTCTGTTGCCATAGCAATACACTAAGTCCCTTGGCTTACGCTCGGTTGACTTGCGCAGCTTCATACAGCTTGCAAGTGGTACGTAGTTGATCTCGTCCGAACAAAGTGTCAGGTTCAAACGATCGATCTCGTGCACGGCCTCCTGGATGCTAATCAATCTCTTGCTGGTCATCCAGTTCAATGACATCTTTACCAGCGCATTGACTCCACTGATGTCATCAGAGCTTGAACTGCATGGGCAAGTCGGGAGCAACAAGTCTCAGTTTAAAATTCTGACAAGGGAGGAAAATTATTTTGAAAGAGAAAGTCACTAACCTCTCTATGATATTTTGGATGGCTTCCTTCTCCTCCTTCGTTGTGTGGTTTTTCTTGCTAGCATAGGCTACGACGTACTGGCACACGTTCTCAATTTCCGTCATATCTGGCTTATCGGGGTGAGACCTGTAAAGCAGCAGCTGGACATCACTATTGGCTCTCCATCCATGCAATACTGGCACGCAATGCTGGACAACTTTTTTTGATTTCGTCCTTTTCAGTCGAAAGTGCTCGATGCCCCTGCGATCAACGGCTATAACAGATGTATCTGATAACTCCCGTCCCTCAGTGTCTGCTTTGCCGTACTCAGTCTCCTTTCCGTACTCAAACCGGCATTGTCTGGGTTCTGATTTCACGTTGTCTCCCAGGCAGTAATTGTCGCACTTGTGGACCATGCATTCCTGACATAGCAGCCTGGCGTCCTCTGGGTGGCTCACGCTTTCGCAGAACCGACCTTTCAGGGGAGAGATAGAGTCAGCGGATGTGTCTGTCTTGTGCGCCTCGTCAACTTCAACATCGGATGTCATATCCAACACGGTCGTTGCATACTTCTCCATTATTTTCGCCTTCTCTTCCTCAGTCTTTGCTCGATAGAAATCATACAGATATGACTTGTTTTTGCCTATGGCGAGGAGGTGTAAATGGATCTGACCCCTGCCAGGGGCAAATTCGACTCTAGCCCAGTAATGCTTGATGCCCAAGGCAGTCTTCACCACGGTATCGAGGAAAACCTTTGCTCGTTTCATGAAGAAGTCGTTCACGAACAAGTTGTACCGTTTCGCCGACACACACATTGCCGCAAAATCATCGTCTAGTAGCTTCTGAGCGTGTCCATGATTGCCAGCCTGGCGCTCCAGGTCCACCATGATCCTCCGCAGATCCGGCCACCAATTCTCGGCACAACTCAGAGTTATGAAGTGGGTTGGCGGCCCATGCCCCCTCCCTATGTGATAATCGATCCATGACTCGAGCTCCGCCGTCTTACCCCTCCAGAAGCTGTCGCATCCTCTGATATTCTTTGCAAAGTACTTCAATTTGCCTAGGTAAGAGAAATTCCCCCTCCTCATCTGCTCCTGCAATTGTTCAACCGTTGGTGGATTCCTGCCAAGGAAGTTGTCATTTTTGTAGAAAAAGTTACCCTGGTGTTGTTTATGTGACGCTGAAGCATGTTGAAGACATACAAGACCAACATTTGATCGTTCAAGAATCGGCCGTCGTGGTAGTGCATCAAGTGCTGGGCCCAATCCACTAAGCTTTTCACCTTGCCTCGTCTAGGATCGTAAGTGTCCCCTATGCCTCCAGGGAACAACCACGGATAGGCGTTCACAAAGATTTGTTCCGTGGAGTCAAATTCACTGTGAGGTCAGCAAAGGCAAAGTGTACATCGTCAGTGTGCACGAGAAAGAGAAATATTAGTGAAGTCGTCAGAGGCAATAAAATGATGCAATATCGTCAAGGAGATAAGAAATGGGCACTCACCAGAGCGGCTTTGTGTTGTCCACTGGAGGGAAATCAAGCGTGTCAAACTTCTGATTCGATTCCTTTGCTGCTTTTTCCAGTGACCTGATGATGTCACCTTGCTCCTCTGTGGGTACCCTAGTCCTGTTATTGGGATGCACAGTCGAGAAGGACAACTCGTTTTCGTCATCGTTGCCAGCACACTGATTTCCCGAAACTGTCTCTGATGCTTCTTGCACTCCATCACGCCTGCGCTTCTTTGCCTGCATCGTATAACTCTTCTCCACATCATACACGGTACAAGTGAGCAGGTTTCGGTCGGCAGTAGGTGAGACATGCAACTGACAGCTGAGTGAGCGTGCGAAACTGGGCCCGAGGGGCCCCTGCCATCAGCTACGTAGTATATTTGTGCAATGATGTTTGTTGTTATTGTTGTTGTGTTTATTTTACAAAGTAATGTGTCCATAAAGTTGCTCTGCAATAAGTAGGAGTAGTGAGTAGTTATCCTCTCTTGTGTTTTTGCTGGAGGAGAGAGTCTTAGAGAATTTACTCTACACACTTTTTATTAGTGTTACATAGTAAGATTATCTTGGCTGTGTGCGTCCTTGTACTTGGGCCTGCTTCTCTCTCTCTAGCCGCTGGCCTCCTGGTTCTCCCCTTTTTTTGCGCGCTCCCTCAATCACTCTTCAATTGGAAATTCCACGATCTAGCTTCAAGCAAAAAAAATCGCAATCAATCACCATGACGCACAAAACACCAACACCGTGACGGCGATCCACCCCCTACAATACCAGCCCCCTCCCACTTGATTTCGGAAGCGACGAACATGCCTATTCGACCAAGTCCAACGGCATGTGTAGCGATAATATGCTACTACGATCATCATCTGAACGTATCGTTTCCGTAGCTACGGCTACTTTGTCAACTACATAAAAAAATCCCCCGCACATCACAGCGACATCGCCGGAGAGTTGATGATGCTCGATGCTGTGCAGAGCACCTCCGACGATAACGAATGGTTCCAACGATAACGAATGATTCGCCACGTCCGTCTACAATAATTAATTGTGGTGAAGAAGGATCATTTGAAACTCTTTGTGAGTTGCACATGGATATTATGTATATCCCCGGTGCATCACAGCGGCAATCGCCGGAGATTTGTTGACGATCAGAGCACCTCTGACGAATAAGATCGGTTCCAACGATAACGAATTATTCGCCACGTCCGCCCATGATTAATTGAGTGGAAGAATCATTTGAAACTCGTAAGTTGCATCGATACTTAATTAATTTTGTGCCGCAGGAAATTATTAATTATTTTATGCACCCGAGCTCATACCACCCATCCAGGTAGCAGCTAAGACACGAGTAGGTGGTGCCATCAAGATGTTGATGAGCATCGCTTTATGCAACAATTCGCCATGCGTCGTGCAGAGTATCCACCGTCAGGAGTAAGGGGAGCGAAGAGCGGTAGCCGGTAGCCGTAGCGACCATTTTTGCTGTTCGTTCGGAGTTCCGAATATGCCAGATTAGAGTTGAGTAAATAAAAGCAAGGTGAGTTTAAATGCAATCTTTCCAGCAATTTGCTCACCACTACCACTTCAACATCAACTTGTCATGTGATTTGAGAAGTCACGTGATGGAGTGATGGAGTTTGTCACGTGAAACTGAAAATCTGTCCAGATTTCCTGTTAGCAAGGGTCATACATAGGTAGGTAGGTGTGCAAGTCTTTCCACGCTCAGAGCACAAAGCACAGAATGATGGAGATCTGAATCTGTGAGCAAGTTTCTATGAAAGTTCCAGCTCTGACGAATTTTCTGATGTTATCAGCTTTTTTGGTAGCAAGGGTCATACATAGGTAGGTATGCAAGTCTTTCCACGCTCCAAGCTACAACAAGCACTAACACTAACAACACTAACAGTCTCTCAAGCATATGTACTTCATTCAGGTGGACCATAAATCAGAATGTAAAGGTAAGCACGTCTCCCCTATCCTATTTCCCTACTTCTATCCAAACTGAAATCATGTCTAATCAGAATATCTGTTGTGCTATGTATTCTTCCTCCAACTAAGTTGAAAAATGTCACCAAAACAACAATATGGCTACTGTGCTCCTGTCCACAACACCATCACTCCTGAGCAGATTGCTAACGGAATAATGCACACATCCCGTCCTTGATTTCTGTCTGCATCTATTCAGGAGTGACGTTGGCGACAACAACAACAAATGACGTCATTGTCGCATGTCGCGCATGTCGCAGACGCGCACGGCAGACACAGCTAGCCAATTCTCCTTAAAACAAGCCAACCGAATATTCCGGGATACACGGAAAACCCGTCACAGCAGCCCTGCCATGACTTCACCTGACCATACCTGCCACATCGTTGCTGTCACATCAGACACAGACAATACTGAATTCCTATGCAGCCAATTTTGAGTACCAATTCCTACCTAGCTCAAGAGCACTTCTGGCACTGATAACCATCCCAATGGGTTTGCAAAATAGGCCCAATCATATGGTCCTACAGAGCCTCTACACCTTGAACCAGAAATGCTGTAGAAATGGGTTGATCTCTTCCTCTCTTTTACTTTGGCAAAATGGGGGTTTACCTGTGCCATATAGGGTTAATCATCTGTGCCCAGGTTGCTCCCAAAGTGCTCCCATCCGGGGTGTATATAAAGAAGGCCACAAGTCGCCCCAGCACACGCGCTGGGGGCCCCTCGGGCCGACCATTTTTGATCCAGTCCATATTTGATGAGTTAATTGTGATGTCCTTATACCCGACGTGATGAACCTTCAGCCACCTCAACGCATTCAGCACCTTGTCCTTGTTGACCTTAAAGTGTTGCGTATGAATCACCCCCGACGTTCTGTCGCTTAGATTGCGAACAAATATTACCATGTTGGTCTGTTTTTGCGGCAGCTCTGTGATCATGCTCTCAATATCTTGAGCGAACGTCACACAATGACCATATATTCCATACACCCCATTTCTGATATGGTGGGAGGGTATCAAAGGCGAACACCTTCTGATCAGCAGCTTCTCTGCCATCGTCAGAGATTTCAGTTCCTCAGGAATGTCATACCGTATCAATTTCTCTCCATCGTCGTCGTATTTGAAGTTCCCATCGTTGTCACGCTCGTACCAGATCGGCTGCAAGTTCTCCTTCAAATACTTATTGTTTTCTTGACATTTGTTCTTCTTGCAGAGACTACAGACATCATCACCCACGGTAAGACCCTTGGGCAATTCCTTGGCTACGCCCTTGGGGAAAATCAGTTTGTTCTCCCTGCAGACACAGCACGTAGATACTTGCAGCGTTCTCATTTTGTATTCGAACGTGATGATCTCTTCTTTGGTGCGCCTGCTGCGATAGGTCTCTCTAGATCTTCCCACCACACCATAGCTGGGATTGTCCATGAACTGGATGTCGACCGACTCTGTTACATCCAGACTGATTGCGTCGCTTTTTTCCCTATTGACCAAGAACCGCCTAAACTCCTTCTCCAGCTTCGTGAATTGTGTCTTGTCCCTCTGAAGGTGGATCTTCTTCTCGTGAAACTTCTCCACGACGCCCAGTTGCAGCGACATCACGTACAGTTCGTTGACTTTCCCCTTCGCCTTATTGTACTCTCTCACAGGAGAGGCCCATAGAAAAGTTTCTGTCGGTCTTCTCCTGTCGAGTTTAGTGTCCTCTCTCCTTACACGCTGGCTTCGCACTCTGTCTGAGTCGAGTGTCTGACCACATGACGTTCTTTTGCGCTTATTGGTAGGTGTCCAGCTATTGCTATTGGCATGCGCATCGCAGTTGAATGCTTCGACATCGTCAGGTTGTGTTGGCGTCGATTGCTGCTCCGTAGCAAATGGTGGTGATGCGGTTGTGCTATCATGGTCCCAGCTGTACGCCTCTTCCTCATCCTCTTCCTCGTCATCAGAGAAAACATCCTCGTACGGTGTGATAATGATTATTTTCGTCAGACACTTCCACACGGGGTTTGGGTTGGGGAGGTGTCCGTCTTGATCCAAATGCTTGATTGACATTCTTCGCACTTGATGGACGCCCTTGTGTAAAAAATCACCATTGTCCAAGCCGATTATGTTCTGACTAGTCGAAAGCGCACCGATTGAAGCAATGGTACCCTTCTTCGCAACTGACTTGCGAGAGGATTCCCTATATTCGATGACATCACCAAGTTGGATGAAGGTATTCAGTGTTGTGTTGCTGCTGCTGCTGCCGTCGCTTACCCTGATGGTGTCACCTGATGGGTAGTAGTTATCAAGAAGGTATGGTAAAAGTGTGTGAGAATTTGAATTTCCGACAAGGGAGGAAAAATAAATTCAAATGTTCCAGACAGATTTGACAGATTTGTTTTAGTATCTGTGAGCGAGGCTACAGCGATAATAATAAACTGACGCACCGGCACCTCACGTGCCGGCAGCAGCAGCAATCTCTAGAGCAATGCTTCCAAGTGCAATGCTTACAAGTGCAATGCTTCCAAGTGCACTCCTTTTTTTTCGGACAAGGGAGGAAAAAAAACTGCAATGACAATAGTATGGCAGAATGAAAGAATGAAGAACTCACCACTGCTCTCATAAATCAAAGGTTCATCTTCGTCATGCATCAATTCATCGCCATTGCTGTCGCAAGACCAGACAGATCCGCTGCAGTCGGATGAGTGATTGTCATTGGTAAAGGCAACATCATCATCGTCGTCGTCGTTGGCTTCCCCATCGGACTCAGAATCATCGAATAAGTTCATCACCACATCATGGACATCAGTTACCGCAGGCGTTTCTGATGAAGTATCTCGGTGCGAGCGATATTGTCCAGTAATCGATCCAAGAATGTTGTGTATTTCCACTCTCATCCTTGTTATATCACCTTTCGAAAAATCAAACAGGGAGTCCTCTGACACATAGCACTTCAACTTGTTGTGCACGTCGTTCATGGTGAGGCGTTTCTTCAGAAGTTGAATTGCATTGAAGGCGTAGCGGCATGTGAACATTCCGCAGTCAAAGGAATTGTCTTGGCAAACGACCTTCGGCGTGAGCAAGGGCAGGCATCGATGAGTGAACGGCCGAGATGTTTTATCCAACGAAGTGTTGTAGTGACGGTCCCATTCACTATTTAATACAAGCCTGATTGCCCAAGCAATATCACTCCCATTGTGCGTAGTTTTTCTACCGAGCGAGTCAAAGTGCACCATGCATGTCACCTCGTTAGTGTACGAAGCATCGCCCCATCTTTTTGAGGTCTGTTTGATCAGCGACGGATTGTATACTGCCACCAAGCTCCAGTGGTTGACGCCGTGAAAGGGAAACAGCAATAACTTCTTGTCGAATATGTTGATTTTGCGAAGCCAGCGTTTCAAATCAGATGAGTAGCTGTTTAATAGAACGCTGGAAAGGAAGTGACTCGAAAATGTGTAAACCTGGGAAGCCAAATCGTTGGGTGATTGCGGTATGCCAACCCACTTCATCCAAAAGTTGACAATCGAATCATTTAACCACGTTTCTGGCAATAGCGTCCTGACATCCATTCCATTGATGATAATGGGATTTCTCCCGATAGTGTCACGAAGGGAATTCAAGAAATAATTGCCATTACCATTACTACCATCGCGGTGGTTGCTGATTTCAGTGGAGTGCATGCCACAAGCTAGGAGTTGCGATGGATTGGTCGACAGGAATGGCAATGTGAAACAGTGTTCATTGCCAGTGACGAATGTTCGATAGCCACCAGGTGCGGGACTTGAAGACTTCTGTGCGCCCGCCATTGTTTTCGAAGTGTCGGCTACCAATCCTTTGCATAACTGACGAGACTTCGGGGATGATGGATCAGGATCCATCTTTTGCAGCCAAAGCATATCAGAAGATGATACCGCAACCTGTATATTGTTATTGGACCCTGTCGGTCTAAAGTCGAACAAGAATGACTCCTCCCCCGCCTCCATTCGATCGATAATGTCATTGGCAAGATCTTGGACATCCTGCTGGCATATGCCATGCTTACCATTCCGATTGCGTTTCGTGTTGGCCAAGAACCACGCATTCAAATAAGCAACAATGTGCTTGCGTGCTGAAGATAAATGAACAGGTGAGGCGTTCAATGCGGACATGCTGCTGCAGAAGGTGAAAAAGATCTTGTGTGCATGTGCGTAGATTGAGATTGAGAGATGTCGCCGTGGAGGATAGAAGCAGAAGGATTTATTGCGGTCGTCGCCTAACGTTGTCACCGCTACTGCATGGCGATCAAAGCGAACATAATGCTGGTTGTCTAACTCTTTGAGTTTAGAAGATATGGCTGGCCGAGCTCTACTTATCGCAGGATGTGTGTGGCTCGAAGTGAAAAAGATTGCGACTCTTGGCGGCAAAGATCTTCTTGGCGGCAAAGATCTTTTTGTCCTTTCGCGTATTGGCGTCAATTCAGCCAAGTGACACCAAACTAGCTATAAGACTAACATAAGACCGGCGCAAAAGAAATGTACAGGACAGAAATCGAGATTGAGGCCTGAAGGTGGTGAGAGGTTCGAATTCGAAAACAACACCTTCGAAATTTGTACAAGCCTCAACCTCGAATTCTGTTCCTTTGCAATCTTTTTGCGCCTGTCTTAGATATCTGTCTAAGACACATATCCGTAAAGAAAATTCAAAAGCAAGATATTATCGATACTTCTAGAGATGCAAATGTTGTAATGTACATGCATCACATCCATGACACATTTTAATTTTTTTCTGACAAGGTGCAAAAAATAAAATAGCATTCAACACAAACTGTTCAGTATATGTTATGACTCAAATGCATAAATGCATCTGAATGCATTTGAGTTTCTGCCGAAACCTGAATGCATTTAGGTCAGAGAATGCATTTAGGTGCACTCAAATGCATTTGAGTCATGACATGTACACATATCTATCTTTGCAGAGCAACTTTATAGACAGATATAGTCATTAAAATTAAAAGTAACTTGACAAGAGCATACTCACCAGAGCAAAGCCCCGAGGGCCACACTGCAGCACACTCAGTACTTCCAGCACACACAGCACTGCAGGGACAGACCAGTTTATAAGAATGGAGCGGCAGTCCATTCTAACATGCACAAGAATACTACACTACTCACCTCTGAACAATATTCTGCACGGCCTCCTTCTCCTTTTTCGAGGTGTGATTCTTTTTGCTAGCATACGCTACAACATATTTACAAACGTTCTCAATCTCACTGACATCTGGTTTGTCAGGGTGCGACCTGTAAATCAATAGTTGGATGTCAACATTCCCCCTCCAGCTTTGCAACAGAGTCCTGCTGTGCTGGACGGCCTTTCGTGACTTAGTTCGCCGTAGCTGGAAGTGTTCCACTCGCTTTCGGTCTGCAACAATAACAGATGTGGTACAGAGCGGCTTGCCAGCAGTGTCGCATTTTCCATACTCACTCTCCTTTCCGTACTCGAACCTGCATTCGCGAGGTTCACATTTGACGTTATCACCGAGGCAGTAGTTATTGCACGAATGAACCATGCATTCCTGACATAGCATGCGAGCATCCTCTCCACTATCTATGCACTCACTAAATCGATGCATCAGAGGATTCACTGAATCAGGAGACTTGTCCGAGACGTGGTTCTCGCTCACGTCTACGTCGGCTGTCATGTCTAACACGCTTGTCGCGTACTTCTCCATAACCTTCGCCTTTTCCTCCTCTGTCTTTGCCCTGTAGAATTCGTAAAGATATGACTTGTCCCGACCAATACCCAATAAATGCAAATGTATCTGGCCCCTGCCTGGCGCGAACTCGACCCTGGCCCAGTAGTGTTCAATACCGAGAGCGTTCTTCACGACGGTGTCAAGAAAAACCTTCGACCTCTTCATGAAGAATTCATTGACATACACGGTGAATCTTTTGACTGACTTGCACATTGCCGAGAAATCATTCTTGGACAGCAATTCCACCTGAGTCAAGTTGCCAGCTTCCCGCTCAAGCTCGATCATGAGCCTGCGAAGATCCGGCCACCAGTTCTCCGCACATGATAAAGTTGTGAAGTGAGTGGGCGGGCCGTGTCCACGGGAGATGTGGAAGTCAATCCAAGCCTCCAGTTCCTCTGTCTTTCCCCTCCAAAAACTGTCGGATCCGCGTATTCCCTTCGCGAGGTACCGCAACTTGTTGAGATACGTCATGTCACCCGCCTTCAATTGATCCTGTAATTCTTCCACCGTCGGCGGCATTCTCACACTTGCGCCAAGGAAGTTCTTGTCTTTGTAGAAGAAGTTTCCTTGTGAGTTGTTTGTCGGCCCGAGGGGCCCCCAGCGCGTGTGCTGGGGCGACTTGTGGCCTTCTTTATATACACCCCGGATGGGAGCACTTTGGGAGCAACCTGGGCACAGATGATTAACCCTATATGGCACAGGTAAACCCCCATTTTGCCAAAGTAAAAGAGAGGAAGAGATCAACCCATTTCTACAGCATTTCTGGTTCAAGGTGTAGAGGCTCTGTAGGACCATATGATTGGGCCTATTTTGCAAACCCATTGGGATGGTTATCAGTGCCAGAAGTGCTCTTGAGCTAGGTAGGAATTGGTACTCAAAATTGGCTGCATAGGAATTCAGTATTGTCTGTGTCTGATGTGACAGCAACGATGTGGCAGGTATGGTCAGGTGAAGTCATGGCAGGGCTGCTGTGACGGGTTTTCCGTGTATCCCGGAATATTCGGTTGGCTTGTTTTAAGGAGAATTGGCTAGCTGTGTCTGCCGTGCGCGTCTGCGACATGCGCGACATGCGACAATGACGTCATTTGTTGTTGTTGTCGCCAACGTCACTCCTGAATAGATGCAGACAGAAATCAAGGACGGGATGTGTGCATTATTCCGTTAGCAATCTGCTCAGGAGTGATGGTGTTGTGGACAGGAGCACAGTAGCCATATTGTTGTTTTGGTGACATTTTTCAACTTAGTTGGAGGAAGAATACATAGCACAACAGATATTCTGATTAGACATGATTTCAGTTTGGATAGAAGTAGGGAAATAGGATAGGGGAGACGTGCTTACCTTTACATTCTGATTTATGGTCCACCTGAATGAAGTACATATGCTTGAGAGACTGTTAGTGTTGTTAGTGTTAGTGCTTGTTGTAGCTTGGAGCGTGGAAAGACTTGCATACCTACCTATGTATGACCCTTGCTACCAAAAAAGCTGATAACATCAGAAAATTCGTCAGAGCTGGAACTTTCATAGAAACTTGCTCACAGATTCAGATCTCCATCATTCTGTGCTTTGTGCTCTGAGCGTGGAAAGACTTGCACACCTACCTACCTATGTATGACCCTTGCTAACAGGAAATCTGGACAGATTTTCAGTTTCACGTGACAAACTCCATCACTCCATCACGTGACTTCTCAAATCACATGACAAGTTGATGTTGAAGTGGTAGTGGTGAGCAAATTGCTGGAAAGATTGCATTTAAACTCACCTTGCTTTTATTTACTCAACTCTAATCTGGCATATTCGGAACTCCGAACGAACAGCAAAAATGGTCGCTACGGCTACCGGCTACCGCTCTTCGCTCCCCTTACTCCTGACGGTGGATACTCTG
This sequence comes from Skeletonema marinoi, assembly GCA_030544225.1. Classification (NCBI taxonomy): domain Eukaryota; phylum Bacillariophyta; class Thalassiosirophyceae; order Thalassiosirales; family Thalassiosiraceae; genus Skeletonema; species Skeletonema marinoi. Next base: position 39,370 of record CM060490.1, read on the forward strand.
CACGACGCATGGCGAATTGTTGCATAAAGCGATGCTCATCAACATCTTGATGGCACCACCTACTCGTGTCTTAGCTGCTACCTGGATGGGTGGTATGAGCTCGGGTGCATAAAATAATTAATAATTTCCTGCGGCACAAAATTAATTAAGTATCGATGCAACTTACGAGTTTCAAATGATTCTTCCACTCAATTAATCATGGGCGGACGTGGCGAATAATTCGTTATCGTTGGAACCGATCTTATTCGTCAGAGGTGCTCTGATCGTCAACAAATCTCCGGCGATTGCCGCTGTGATGCACCGGGGATATACATAATATCCATGTGCAACTCACAAAGAGTTTCAAATGATCCTTCTTCACCACAATTAATTATTGTAGACGGACGTGGCGAATCATTCGTTATCGTTGGAACCATTCGTTATCGTCGGAGGTGCTCTGCACAGCATCGAGCATCATCAACTCTCCGGCGATGTCGCTGTGATGTGCGGGGGATTTTTTTATGTAGTTGACAAAGTAGCCGTAGCTACGGAAACGATACGTTCAGATGATGATCGTAGTAGCATATTATCGCTACACATGCCGTTGGACTTGGTCGAATAGGCATGTTCGTCGCTTCCGAAATCAAGTGGGAGGGGGCTGGTATTGTAGGGGGTGGATCGCCGTCACGGTGTTGGTGTTTTGTGCGTCATGGTGATTGATTGCGATTTTTTTTGCTTGAAGCTAGATCGTGGAATTTCCAATTGAAGAGTGATTGAGGGAGCGCGCAAAAAAAGGGGAGAACCAGGAGGCCAGCGGCTAGAGAGAGAGAAGCAGGCCCAAGTACAAGGACGCACACAGCCAAGATAATCTTACTATGTAACACTAATAAAAAGTGTGTAGAGTAAATTCTCTAAGACTCTCTCCTCCAGCAAAAACACAAGAGAGGATAACTACTCACTACTCCTACTTATTGCAGAGCAACTTTATGGACACATTACTTTGTAAAATAAACACAACAACAATAACAACAAACATCATTGCACAAATATACTACGTAGCTGATGGCAGGGGCCCCTCGGGCCCAGTTTCGCACGCTCACTCAGCTGTCAGTTGCATGTCTCACCTACTGCCGACCGAAACCTGCTCACTTGTATGTCTTTGCAGTACATTCAGGACATACAAACAAAACATCTGATCATTGATAAACCTTCCGTCTTGATATCGTATAAGATGGGTGGCCCAGCTATGGATGTCTTTCACTTTTCCTCGCCTCGGATCGTACAAGTCACCAATACCGCCGGGGAAGAGCCAGGGATATGCATTGACAAAGACCTGCTCCGTCGAATCAAACTCGCTAGAGTGATTCGAGAAAATGAGTGTTACGCAGTGCATCATGTAGATGTAGACAATGGTGAGTAAGGCGAACAATAATGCTGGCAATATACAACTGGTGAAATATCACTCCACTCACTTCTTTGGCTGATTATGATCGATGGGAGGGAAATCGAGGATCTTGTCCTTTTGATTCGTCTCTTCGGCTATTGCTTCGAATTCTTTGATGATTTCGCTCTGAGACTCGTTTGGTACGTTATCTTTATAATTCGGATGAACCGTCTCCATCTCTAACTCGTCGTCATCCACTCCTGTCCCGCATTGATTGCCAGAGACTGTTTCACGGGAGTCTGTTACGGCATCCCTTCTGCTGGGCTTAGTTCTCAGCGTGTAATTGTTCGCCACGTCATACACAGAACCCTCCTTGATCCAATCGAGGTTGGATTCGGTGATCGTAATGTCGTGGTATCCACGATGATGCAATTTCAGCCACCTCAGAGCTGCCAGCACCTTTCTCTTGTTCACTTTGAAATGACGACTATGAGACACTCCCGAGTCACGGTTGCTAATGTGACGTACAAATATTACCATGTTTGACTGAGACTGCGGTAGGTCGGAGCACATGGCGTCTATATCCTGCGGGAAACAAACGCAATGTCCATTGAGACCGTATATCCCGTTCTTGATGTGATGGGACGGTATCAAGGGAGAACATCTCCGAATCAGCAGCTTTTCGGCCATGGTGAGACATTTCAGCTCGTGTGGTATGTCATGTCTAACGACTGGCTTCCCATCTTCGTCTGTCTTGATGCACCCGTCAGAGTCCCGTTCGTACCAGACTGGATGCAAGTTGTTTTTGAGAAAGTAGTCAGATTCTTCATGTTTCTTCGTGCGGCACATCTCGCACACAACCTTGCCTGATTCGTGCATGTCGTGCCTTTTATCTTTGGAGGAAAACTCCAGCTTGTTCTCGCGACACACACTGCAGGTTTGCAGCTGCAGTGTCCTCATTCGATATTCAAACTTATAAATCTCCTCAATTGTCTGTCGTGAGCGCTTCGTCTCCATTGATTGGCCGTGTTGACCGTAGCAGGGATTGTCCATGAAGACGACGTCAGTTTTGATCGTGAGACTAATGGCACTCGTTTTTATCCGATAATTCACAAGCTCCCTGAGAGACTTCACCGTCTTCTTGAACTCGGTATAGGTTGGGGCTTCATGCGGCTCCTTCTCATAGAATTTGTCCACGATGCCGTACCTGAGCGAGAGCACGTACAGTTTGTTTATCAGTGACTTTGCCCTGTCGTAGTCCGTCTCTGTTTTCGGCCCTCGGGGCCCCGGTAAGATGCAGCAAAGCGGAGTCCGGGGAACCGGAGGTGCCTCCATTTCCATATACAGGGTTTGAGCCAAAACGAGCCAACTCCATTCTACAGGAAACCACGTAGGAATTAGTAACGAAGGATTTAGGAGATTTAAATCTTGTCAGACACGTAGAGGCTCTGTAGACCATACCAGCGTAGGTTTTGTAGTGATTCCTACATAGAAAGTGAGAAGTACCTGGCTTAAAGGCACTTTTTATTTGGCTATATCACTCATTTCGAGAAAGAGATACAGGAAAGATGGGTGATTTAGATGGTCCGCGTTCTCGAAATGGTTTGAATTGATATGGTTTGTTGGCATTTTGATTGTATTTCGAGCATTGTGGTGGCAATCTTGCTTGTCCCTTTCAGAAATCTGCTGCAAAAATGCATGTCATGTAAATAGATCTGTGACTCTTTTGTTGTTGTTGTTGTTGCTGCTGCTGCTGCTGTTTTTGTTGCGTGCTTGGAATGTCAGATTGCCAGAAGATGATGTTTGATAGTGATGGCTAATTGTTGTATGGCAGTGTGGTGGATCGGTGACTTGTTGATTTGATTCTTCAATGAGTGTTCCAGTTTGTGATTGGTGACATAGATCTGTGACTCTCTTGTTGTTGTTGTTGCTGCTGCTGTTTTTGTTGCGTGCTTGGAATGTCGGATTGCCAGAAGATGATGTTTGATAGTGATGGCTAATTGTTGTTGGCAGTGTGGTGGATCGGTGACTTCGTTGACTTGATTCTTCAATGAGTGTTCGCCGAAGTGTTTTTGGATAGCTTGATGATTGTTAGTCTCTTCTCTCATGCCACTATTCGCCCAGAAATAAACCAGTTTCTGGTTTATTTATGGCGGACGGTAGCTTCTGGCCTCCCGCCCCCACGCTTCTCCCCACATGCTTTGTTGCGTTGGATGTGATCCTTCTCCGTTGGTTTAGATGATCAGCGTTGCTGGTTAAATTGGCGGAAGCTGATAGTAATCCCTTCTGACCTCCCCCCCCCCGCGCTTCTCCCCCCACACTTTGTTGGAGTTGGATGTGATCCTCCTCTGTTGGTTTCGATGATCAGCGTTTCCAATCTTACTTGAATTGCTGCGTGTTTAGCTTGCATTTTGAGCCAGCGGTGTTGGTTTTCTTTCTCCCTTTCTGACATTGCTAAGCAGTTGGTGATTGCTTTATCCGTAAGGGTGACATGTACACCTGCTGCATGTTGGTGCTGCTGCTCTTGCTGCGCTGCCGCTGCTTTGTTTCATGCGCAGACCAAAAGATGGCATTCGACCGATGGTTAATTGTTATTTGTTGCCGTCACTTAATTAATCTAATCTCATCATCCACTCGTTTTATGCGTATCACTATTATCCACTACCCCTTCGATAAAAGATGTAGATTGCCACATATCTATTGCGGCACATGCTCCTCTTGATCTCCGATATAATATTAGAGATGTGTGAGGATGCGTGTGCGAAGTCGTCGATGCAGGCAATTGTTGTGCCATGCTGTTGGGGGTGGTGGAAGAATGAAGGCGATCGACCGAATCCAAATAATTTTGTTGTTTGATGTCGGCTGTATGACAAAATAATTGTATTCTAATGGCACTCCCCCACCCTTCAACTCAGTGGCTATTCATGTCGTGTCGACACATCGCCGGCGATATGAAGAGCTGTAGATCACATCAACTAGCTTGATACGTTGAAATCGCCGCATATCAGTCGCTGCGCCGTGGCGATGGGATCAAGATACACGTGCTGATCACTAATTAAATCCCGACGGTTGCCTTTTAAGGGCACGGAACATGCCGTCTCGCCATGGTTGTTTTAAGTGTGGCTGGTGGCTGCTGAGCTGAAAAAACTTCCAAAAAATCTTTGGGAAGCAACGTGGCGCGCGCGCGCAAAAAGAAGAGGGGGCGGGGGGCGAGCACACTTAGCCAAAATTTAGCAAAAGTCTAGAGAGAGAACAGAGTCAATGACAAGCATTGCAGAGCAACTTTACAGTCGGATACCCTGTAAGAAAAACAATTTCCAGAGACATAATGGGAGAGGCCCCGAGGGCCCGCATTACAGCACAGAACACTCTCACCACTTGGCACGCTGACAGGCTGTACGGCGCCATGGTGATAGCCCATTGGATGAACTCTTCCGTCGTTCGCCTCTCATCAAGAGCAGCTTCCTCCTTCCGCACCTGTCTCGTCTTCATGTAATGACTATGACCAGTTTCTCCACATGACGTTCTCTGCCTCTTATTTTTGTCCGCCCTTGCAGTATTCATGGGTACCTTTTCGCTGCTGCAAACATCCTCTTGGCTTGTTGGAGGCTCTTCGATATCTTCATCATACTCGTTGGCTTGAGTGGAGTTAGTGGACACAACGCTGCCGTCCTCGTCTTCATCCTCCTCAACTGACTCGTACGGTGGAATCACAACCACCTTGTTTAGGCCCTTCCACTTTGGTGATGGATTCACCAGCCTCTTGTCCTCGTCAGCTCGCATGATTTCAATGCGTTTTACGTCGTGGACTTTCTTGAAAAGCCACATACCGTCAGACACTTGGATGATCTTGTCCGACGAGAGAGCTCCAATCGAGATAATTTCGCCCTTCTTCGGTACGTCATGCTTCGAACTCCGATATTCTATGATCGGCCCGAGGGGCCCCCAGCGCGTGTGCTGGGGCGACTTGTGGCCTTCTTTATATACACCCCGGATGGGAGCACTTTGGGAGCAACCTGGGCACAGATGATTAACCCTATATGGCACAGGTAAACCCCCATTTTGCCAAAGTAAAAGAGAGGAAGAGATCAACCCATTTCTACAGCATTTCTGGTTCAAGGTGTAGAGGCTCTGTAGGACCATATGATTGGGCCTATTTTGCAAACCCATTGGGATGGTTATCAGTGCCAGAAGTGCTCTTGAGCTAGGTAGGAATTGGTACTCAAAATTGGCTGCATAGGAATTCAGTATTGTCTGTGTCTGATGTGACAGCAACGATGTGGCAGGTATGGTCAGGTGAAGTCGTGGCAGGGCTGTTGTGACGGGTTTTCCGTGTATCCCGGAATATTCGGTTGGCTTGTTTTAAGGAGAATTGGCTAGCTGTGTCTGCCGTGCGCGTCTGCGACATGCGCGACATGCGACAATGATGTCATTTGTTGTTGTTGTCGCCAACGTCACTCCTGAATAGATGCAGACAGAAATCAAGGACGGGATGTGTGCATTATTCCGTTAGCAATCTGCTCAGGAGTGATGGTGTTGTGGACAGGAGCACAGTAGCCATATTGTTGTTTTGGTGACATTTTTCAACTTAGTTGGAGGAAGAATACATAGCACAACAGATATTCTGATTAGACATGATTTCAGTTTGGATAGAAGTAGGGAAATAGGATAGGGGAGACGTGCTTACCTTTACATTCTGATTTATGGTCCACCTGAATGAAGTACATATGCTTGAGAGACTGTTAGTGTTGTTAGTGTTAGTGCTTGTTGTAGCTTGGAGCGTGGAAAGACTTGCATACCTACCTATGTATGACCCTTGCTACCAAAAAAGCTGATAACATCAGAAAATTCGTCAGAGCTGGAACTTTCATAGAAACTTGCTCACAGATTCAGATCTCCATCATTCTGTGCTTTGTGCTCTGAGCGTGGAAAGACTTGCACACCTACCTACCTATGTATGACCCTTGCTAACAGGAAATCTGGACAGATTTTCAGTTTCACGTGACAAACTCCATCACTCCATCACGTGACTTCTCAAATCACATGACAAGTTGATGTTGAAGTGGTAGTGGTGAGCAAATTGCTGGAAAGATTGCATTTAAACTCACCTTGCTTTTATTTACTCAACTCTAATCTGGCATATTCGGAACTCCGAACGAACAGCAAAAATGGTCGCTACGGCTACCGGCTACCGCTCTTCGCTCCCCTTACTCCTGACGGTGGATACTCTGCACGACGCATGGCGAATTGTTGCATAAAGCGATGCTCATCAACATCTTGATGGCACCACCTACTCGTGTCTTAGCTGCTACCCGGATGGGTGGTATGAGCTCGGGTGCATAAAATAATTAATAATTTCCTGCGGCACAAAATTAATTAAGTATCGATGCAACTTACGAGTTTCAAATGATTCTTCCACTCAATTAATCATGGGCGGACGTGGCGAATAATTCGTTATCGTTGGAACCGATCTTATTCGTCAGAGGTGCTCTGATCGTCAACAAATCTCCGGCGATTGCCGCTGTGGTGATGCACCGGGGATATACATAATATCCATGTGCAACTCACAAAGAGTTTCAAATGATCCTTCTTCACCACAATTAATTATTGTAGACGGACGTGGCGAATCATTCGTTATTGTTGGAACCATTCGTTATCGTCGGAGGTGCTCTGCACAGCATCGAGCATCATCAACTCTCCGGCGATGTCGCTGTGATGTGCCGGGGATTTTTTTATGTAGTTGACAAAGTAGCCGTAGCTACGGAAACGATACGTTCAGATGATGATCGTAGTAGCATATTATCGCTACACATGCCGTTGGACTTGGTCGAATAGGCATGTTCGTCGCTTCCGAAATCAAGTGGGAGGGGGCTGGTATTGTAGGGGGTGGATCGCCGTCATGGTGTTGGTGTTTTGTGCGTCATGGTGATTGATTGCGATTTTTTTCGCTTGAAGCTAGATCGTGGAATTTCCAATTGAAGAGTGATTGAGGGAGCGCGCAAAAAAAGGGGAGAACCAGGAGGCCAGCGGCTAGAGAGAGAGAAGCAGGCCCAAGTACAAGGACGCACACAGCCGAGATAATCTTACTATGTAACACTAATAAAAAGTGTGTAGAGTAAATTCTCTAAGACTCTCTCCTCCAGCAAAAACACAAGAGAGGATAACTACTCACTACTCCTACTTATTGCAGAGCAACTTTATGGACACATTACTTTGTAAAATAAACACAACAACAGTAACAACAAACATCATTGCACAAATATACTACGTAGCTGATGGCAGGGGCCCCTCGGGCCCAGTTTCGCACACTCACTCAGCTGTCAGTTGCATGTCTCACCTACTGCCGACCGAAACCTGCTCACTTGTATCCCCCATTTGAATGAACATATTCAAGTCGCTCGATGCTTGCTCCTCGTCTTCGCAGGCGAAATTGCAGTCTAGGTCAATGTAATTGTAATTGTCGTCTGAGCTGATATGAAATTGTCCAAGATCGCCTGAAAATAGAAGAATTGAGCGGCACTCCATTATAAAACCAGCAACAGCAAAAGAATTGTTGAGTAAGACGAGTCCAGACTTACCTGTCGTATCGGCGGAAAGCACATCATCTTCCTCGTCATCTGTTTGTGACAGAAAGGATGCATCATCGTCCGAGTACATATCCTTGTCATTGCCAGACTCATCCATTGACTGACTCACACGGGAAAATATGGTCACATCGTTCTCATCGTCATCTTCCTCGCTTTCACTCGCAGGGTCCAGAGCCGTGGCCGTACCTTCTGCATTTGGATGCGAAAGTAGCCGGTGATGACGATATATTCCAGTGATATGAGACAGTACGTCGTAAATCTCCGTCCTCATCCGATCGATGTGTGAGACGTCAAAATCAAACAAATCATGTCCACTGATTCTGCTGGATAAATTGTCCATCACGTCCTTCATCTTCACATTCATGTTGACCATCTGAACTAGATTGAATACGTAGCGGCAAGCGTATAACCCGCAGTCGTAATTGTTGTCCTGTATTGGTACTGATGAGAGGTTGAGCGTCTGATTAGACAGGGTATCAATAGGAAAATGGTAAAGCGCAAGAAAGACCCAAGTTGATATTGCTCACCTGTGGGACAATGCAGTTGGAACGACTTGTGCCTATGCGTGAATGGCCTCGAAAATTTATCCAGATCATTGTTGTTGTAGTATTTGTCCCACTCCTTGTTGAGCACGTCACGAACAGCACTCGCCAGCTTCTGTCGGTTGTGCATGGTTCCACTCCCCAGAGAGTCGAGGTGAATCATAGCAGTGACAGCTCCAGTGTAATTCTCATGGCCCCATCGAGCCGTCGTCTTCTTTATCAATCCCGGATTGAGTACTGCTACGACACTCCAATGATGGCCGAGATGAACAGGAAACACTACCAATTTTTTCTCGAATATATTGACATTCTTCAGCCACTTCTGAAACCTGCTGCTGTACCCATCGTTCAATACGCCTGATAGGAAGTATGTTGAACAGATGTGAACATGAGATGTCCCATCATCCGGCGATCTGGGTGTCCCTAGCCACCTGAACCAAAAATTCAGTACCGCGTCATTCAAGCACTGCTGCGGCTTGAGTGTCGCCAGATCCATTCCATGAATAACCACTGAGTTTTTTTTGATATTGTCCTTCAGAGAGTTTTCAAAATATCCAGACAACGACGACACGTCTCCATTGCCCACAAGCTTCGTCAATCTGGAGGATAGATCCGATGAGCGCCCATCGGCCGATAGAAGACTATGATTGCTCGACTTGAAAGGAAGGACAAAACATCGGTCGTTGTCATCGACGTCAACGAGTGGGGCAAAGCTCTCCTCAAACAAGCTAGCCGACTCTGGCGATATTTCATTCTCCTGAGATTGTATACCAACTTTGACCATGTTATCGCAGATTGTGTTCGCAATGGAGCTGTTTACGGGGTGTTTCTGGACTGCAAGGATGCTTGCTAGAGTCACTACAACAATCACGACCTTCATCGTCTTAGATTGTTGTTTTGCGTTGAACTGGAGCCTCGCCTCACGATGTCCATCATTGAATTTGTGCCCAACGGCTTCGCTTTGTTTTGAAATTTCCTTCTTTCCTATGCCCTTGTTTCTCAACTGCTTCGCACCAAGTACCTCCTTGAGCCAGTGTGTCACAAATAGTATTATATGCGGAACGGATATTTGACATGCTGAAAGTAAAACAGGGTGGCAGTCGAATTTACTTTAAATGTGAGAGAGAGATACAAGAATTAATCCCAGCGATGCACATACGACTTCAACTCACCTTTAGGGTCACCCTTTGCCTTCATTGAATTGGAGTGCTTCTGAGAATCGCTTTCGGGAGAATCCTTCTTCAAAGTGTCAATTTGTTGACTGTCTTGTGTCTCCTCCCCAAAGTGGAGTTTTGTAGATTGCATCAAATTGGGTTCTTCTCGCTCACTCATATCTTGAATTGGTGTTACATAAGCCGAAGCGCTCAAGCCAACCTCTTCGCTTTTGTGCTCCAACCCGGCTTCCTTTGCCGCAGAGAATTTGACTTTGGACCTCTTTTTGTCTTTAGGCTCTAAGGAAGTACCACCGCCTGACTTTCTTTTGGGTTCGTCTTCGTAATCTGGATCCTCCAAAATGATGTCGCATACCTCAACACCAGCAGATGAATCAGCAGCAGCAGCAGCAGCAGGATTGGTGTAACAATATGCCATTACACCAACAACGTTGCTGCCTCCGTCGCCCCTACTTTCCAATGTATCCAATGATCGATCAATGATTGCCCTCAATAAGATTGTGCCGCTTGCATAATAATCGTCATCGGGAAAATGGAACAATCTGCTAGTACCAGAAGCAACTTTATTCCCATCGGGTGGTAAGAGGAGGACAATGTCCATCCCAAAGCATCGACTTAGAGCGTTGGCAAGAGTAAAGTACCACTGGATTGTGCGGGCTGTTTGATTGACAATGTCATTGTCCATATCCCCTAGCCACTCTCGCACAAAATCATCGTCTGTCTCTTTGAAATAAGTTCCATTCCTTGCCTCAGATTCCTCAATCAAAAACATGTGAGCAAATTCGAGTACTTTCTTCTTCGTGTTCAATCCAACAACACCCTCCTTGTTGAAGTAGGATGCCAAGGCTTCAGCGATATCAACCCTCGTCATATTGGTAAGTGGACGCAATTCCAAACGAGTTTGAAGGGAACTGAAATTGTCATCATCCACATCGTCATCGACCGCCTTGACTTCGAAATATATTTCCTCCGGTGGATAGCTGCTAGCTAATTTCTCCCATCTATATAAATTCTCTCCAACCTGACGAACCTCATCGTTACTACCAAGTCCACCAATTGACGCTCCGCCGCTGCCGTCCTCTCTTTCACCGCAACATGCAACATCACGGAAGAAGTTTCCATGTTGGAGGATAGTGTCTTTGCTGTTATTAAAAAAAGTGACATGTGAGGATATGAAGTTGTTGATTACAAATAAGAATTATATGAGCAAGCAGTGTCGTACCTTAGTCTCTTCTTCTTATTGGTTCCAATTTTGTAAGGGATATTACCATCACCACCATCATGATGATCATCGACGACGTCATGATGTTGACATTTGCTCGCAACACTCCTTCAAGGGTTAAAAATGAAATTGGGGATACCTGATTAGTTTTGTGTGACATGACCTACCTACCAGTCAATCTCTCAGAATGGAGCGGCAGTCTGTTTTTAAATATGCGAAGGTTAAAAGTTGTACTTACTGATTTGCGATCTTTGAAAGAGTATTCGACTTCGACGAAACACTGCTAGCACTAGCATTGCCAAATTCAGAGACAGAAGCAGTTTTCGCACGGTGGACTTGATTCGGTACAGTCCCGTTGTAGAACTGAGAGTTTCTTCCGACCGAATCCAATTGCAGCCGATTGGAAAGTATGCGAAATGCAACAGCTACTCGATCCTCTTTGATGCGAGGAGGTTCCGTAACGCCCAGCTCACCCATAATGTAGGATAAACCAAACCAATCAATAGACGAAAGAGCGGCCGAAAGAAGAGTAGTAGCATCGGTAGGGATGTCTTCGCCGGGCTGGAGCGTCGATGCTACAACGTCGCGGAATACGATGTCTCCTATCCTCACTCTTCGCCACTTGACAAAATATGCCCAGTCGACGCTGCCTGCCGTGGTTTTCTCCTTCCGCATGCGATCGTAGAACGCCTTTCTTCTGGAGCCCTTCCTGTCAACGCCGAGGATAGATGATTGCTGCGCTTTTTCTTCTGATGTGTTCATGTTCATGTTGTGGTGTGTTGTTGTTGTTTGTTATTGTATGTTGGTAATGTAGCGCTGTTCTTCTTCGCATTTATTATTATGAGTTGAGTGCAAGGAACATTAATAAACACCACGTACGCAAGTCCGATGATTATCCGACGATTATGATGTTCTGTGCGACGGTAGGTTTGATGCAGAGGGTAGGGTCGATCGAGTGTGGCGAAGATGATTGAAGTTGTCGGGAGAAAATCTATCTGAGAAAAGTGTTCCTCCGTGCGTGGCGTGACGTCACAAGTTGAAGCGAAGAACTTGTGACTCTGTGAAAACCGATCGGTACCACAAAGCAACAAGGAAGGCGCAATCACAATCCACCCGCGCGCGCGCTTGCGCACCCCTGCCACCACTCAGCACAACATACATACCACACAAAAGCAACGCAGCTAAGTAAGACAGAACAATCAACGACCAGGACCTACAGACTAATAACACCACCCAGCCGAAAGTTAGGCTCCATAAATGCAACCAGCATGGCAACAAGAGAGGGGAGATATGAATGCTGCGGCAGTAGCAAGACTGACAAGAGGCACACCAAAACTCCAGAACACATCATCAAAGAGCATCAAAGAGCAGCCATAGTGATAAACACTACTGTAAAAAACATTTGTACAAAATGATAATGGCATAATCCCTGGCGGCAGAACCTCTGGAGCAACCCAACTAATAGCACTATCATCTGTGGAAAACATTCTACCCTTCAAAAGTAGAAGAATGGAGTGCCACTCTAATTTAAAATTTCCTGAAGGAAACGATAATATATAATATACCAACCATAACCACAGCATTGCAGAGCAACCCTATAGACAGGTACCATCCCAACAAGTACAAACGGATTTACAAAAGAAGGCAAAAGCTGAAACACAGCTACAGCAACAGGCCCCGAGGGCCCACGTCTCAGTTACACTCTCTCCACCTTGGAACACAACAAATCGGCTCCCTGCAGCGCGCCCCATTTAATAGTTCCAAAATCAAATGCAACAGGGTGATTGGAGATCATATCTCGGTGAAATGCTAAAGCACCGGGAGAGAAGCCTGTTGCTTCGGAAACATTAGTGCGCACTGCATAGAGCGCGTGTGCCATAGCCAGATCCATCATGGACTTGGCTTCTTCGAGCGTACGAGGAGTGATATTGTCTTGAAGTTGAGCACGGAGAGAGTTCCCCATGGAGAGATGAAGTCTCTCGATGATAGCGTTGCTTTGAGGATTGCGAGAGGTCGAAGGGGCGGACGTGATCCCTGCATCAAAGAGAAGTCTTTGAAATTCAGGACCGATGAATTCACCGCCTCTATCATGGGCACAAACTTCAGGTCTTGGGTAACGAGAGAGCCAGAGTTCATTGAACTTGTTCGCAACATTAGAACTGGTCTTGCGGACGATGGATATGGCATCGGGATAACCTGACGCCCGGTCAATGCAAGTCAAAGCATAGAACTCAAAAGCCTTCCCACTTCTTCCTGAAGTCTCGACATACCATGGACCAATGAGGTCACAGTCGACTTGTTTCCAAGGAGTTAAATGACCGACAGACCTTGGAGGAAACAGACCATAGCCACGTTGGCCACCTGTCTTGACACGTTGACATACATCGCAATGGTACGCATTCACCTTGGCGGATTGTTGCGGATGATAGAACAGATAAAGCGACTTGAGTAGGGCGGCAGATCCAGGGTGGTTCAACAGCAAGTGATAAAATTCAATTGTTGCATCTGCTGCATCGTCCGTCAAGGCAATCTTGTACTTGGAGTCGTCATTGGGATCTTGGTAGTAACAAACAAGCTCGACTTCGTCACGGCCAAATTGGCGGCGGCGGAAATGAGCTGGGTCGTCCACGAGTCGTTGCAACAGCTGATGATCAGCATTTTGAGATTCGAACAGCCAACTGTAGCGTAGTGGATTCTGAGTTGTCGATGGAACATTCATGAAACTAGCCTGGTCTCCGTCTGCTTCAACGAAGAAGTTCAAACATTGAGAAACCTCTTCATCTACCAAGGCCAAGTAAGGATCTGACGAGAACATTGACGCAGTTGGTTGCACTGGGGCATCTGGATCAAAAGGAATAGCTTCCATTGACAATTCATTCTTCCTCTCTTCGGCGCCGGCATAATCAAAACGAGGGAGCCGTGAGTAAGCATCAGCGAGGATATTGAGTTTGCCGGGCAGATAGAACCAATTGCACTGAAATTCCTCCAGCAAGACTCTCCAGCGCAGAACCCGTTGCGTATTGAAGTTGGAGTAGGTAAGATTGAGATGATCTGTGTAAACATTGATCTTTGCGCCGAATAGCATTGATCTAAATTCATTCAGAGTGCACACGATGGCTAAGAGTTCCTTCTCCGTAGTCGTGTAGCGAGTTTGCGGGCCGGTGAGTTTGCGAGAGAAATAAGCGACTGGTTTTCCATTTTGCATAATGCAAGCACCCATCTGATAATCACTGGCATCAGTATAGATATCAAAAGGGAGATTGTGATTCGGGAATTGGAGGAGAGCATCGCGAGCGATAACTGCTTTGACTTCCTTGAAACAACGCTCGAGTTCATCCGTCCAAACGATAGGTTCCTTCTTGTTGCCAGATGTGCCAATGTTTTGAAGCTTGGTGAAAGGAGACAGCAAATGAGCTCGTCGAGGCCAGAAATCACGATACCAATTGATCATTCCAGTGAAGGTTCGAACATCCGAGGCATTCTTTGGGCGGTCGAGGCTAAGGATCGCCTCAATCTTCTTCTTCCAGGGCTTGACTCCAGCGGGTGTGAGCCAGTGACCGAGGAAGTCACTTTCCTTGATACCAAATTCACACTTGAGAGGATTGACAGCAAAGCCCTTTTCTTCCAACCTTGCAAATAGTCGAGAGAGAACCTTGACATGACTTTCCCAGTCATTCGACCAAACCCCTACATCGTCAATGTAGACATCACACTCCTCTATGTCTCGCAGCGTATCTTCAATAATCGACTGAGCAAAGGCTGGCGAGTTACGAAGTCCCATTGGAGCACGTTCATATCTAAAGTTTCCAAAGGGCGTAGAAATAACACAAAGTTCCTTGGCTCTTTCCGTCAGCTCGATAGCGTAGAACATCATACTAAGATCGAGTTTGGTCATGAACTTGTACCCTTGTCGCTTGCGAACAATATCAGAGATGATTGGAAGAGTGTAGTTGACCGGCTTGATTGCTTTGTTGAGTTCCCTGAGATCGGAAACGAATCTGACCTTACCACATTTCTTTGAGACTAAAAACGTCGGGAGACCCCATTCAGAAGGGCCACAACGCTTGAGCACACCTATTTCACAGAGCCGCATTAGTTCTTTACGAAAGACTTCCTTGTGGATCTGAGGTACAGGATAGGGCCGCCGATATACCGCAGAAGCTTCGGGAAGAAGCTCGACATCCATCTTCTTGTCAGTGTAGGTTCGGAGGGTACCATCGAAGAGCCGCTCATGCTTGATAAAGAGCTCACGAAGATCCTTCTGCTGGGATTCCGTAAGATGCGAACAGTTCTCCTTGATGACAGCGTCGACATCCATCCGTTCGTAAGTTGACTCCGCAAGACTTGTGGCGTAAGAGTCAAAGATGCCGTCATCTTCTTCGTCTGAAAAGCAGTTCATATCAACGCAGGCCGCAAGTCGTTCCTTCGTAAAAGAGCTATTCATTGGGATGGTTTTTCCTTGCCACTCCACTGTCATTGATCCGCAGTTGATTACCATTCCTGCCTTCACTAGAAAATCCATGCCAAGGATGAGGTCGTAAGAGCAAGGGGCATCGAAGACGAGACACTCGACTTCATCTACCACCAAGTTTCGGTCAAACTCTGGAAAGCGAAGCCCTTCACACGTTAGCTTGCCCATCGGATGATAGTTCCCTGCGATAGTATTGCACATTGTTGCGCCTTCAATAGGAGTGATGGTTGCACCCATCAGAAGAATCTTAGAGCTGGCCATTGTCTTTGTACCTCCTGTGTCAAACAGACACTTGAGGAGCCGAGCAGTCGGCTTTCCATTGATAGCTTTCACTAGGACAAACCCCGTGGCCATTGGTACAGTGACACCCTTGTCGTCTACTGTAAAACTCACTTCGACATTGACTATCTCCGTCTCCAACGGTGTTTCAGTCGGCTGCGTAGGCAGATACAATTCACCTAACCAGTGGATGCTTGGATCACTAAACTCAACGCTGGTGTTGTGATACTGAAAACAATCCCAGTCCTCAAAATTGCTATGAGGAACGAGCGGATTATCTGCGTAATAGCTGTTGTTGCAGACTGTACGGTCGATACTAGCTTGAAGCTGGACAGAAGGAATGTCTCCGATCAGAGTCTCAACTGGATCTGGAGCGAGCATCTCTTCAAAAAGAGACGAATAATCTTCCTCTCGCAGATGCCACTGCGGGCCATCTGCAGTTGAAATAGGATCAACAATGGGAACTGCTTCACTTTGGAAGCAGTGAGAGGGCGGCGCATCGGACTCCACGTCGGCATGGCCTGCTGAATAATTGGGGCTACTAGTAGTATAGTGAGCATCAGCATTGGGGTTCCCAGTCACTTGCGGACAGGAAGAGACGCTATGATACGTCGTCTGGGATGGTAGTACATCCAAAGCAAAAGTTTGATGATAGGCGAGTGCCGCAGGTGCATTAGCATATCCCGTGAGTGCCTCCGACGTGTCGGTGTACTGCTGCGGTTCGCTAAGCCCATAAGATTGATTGATTTGATAAGTAGCTGCCTGAGGCTCGGCGGTTCACATCCACTGCCTTGTTTGTTCGTTCCACACTTGAGTTCTAGTGACGGGACGAGGAGGACCTGAAGATGACCCTAAGGCAGCATAGCTGCTGACTTGAGGTGCTGAGGCGGTAGATTGTCCGCCGACGAAGTTGGGAGGAGCTCCGCCAGGAGCTTGGAAGTAAGAGCCATTGGGCTGCTGCTGATTCTGCTGATGATGATTCTGCTGGTGATGATTCTGCTGGTGATGATTCTGCTGATAATTATTCTGCTGATAAGGCTGGCCACCGAAGTACTGCTGTTGCTGCTGCTGCTGACCGCCATTGCTGATTTTGTTCTTATTAATACAGTGTCCCTTCGGGAGTATTGCTACGTAGTAGTTGAAATAGATTGATAACTTGAAAACTAAAAGTGATCGGCCCTCGGGGCCCCGGATAGATTGCGTGGAACGTAATTCCGGGGTGCCGGAGGTGCCCTCAATTCTATGGTGAGCAATAGTGACTAGTTGTGACCAGATATTTCTACAGGAGCCTAAGTAGGAATAGTATATGAAGGATTTAGGAAGAAACAGTTCTTGTCTGACATGTAGAGGCCCTTTAGACCATACCGGCTACGCAGTAGGAATTGATTTTGTATGGGTTTCCTATGTAAAAAAGTACCCGGTATGCTCTAGATGCGCCCGAGTTTGAGCTAAATTGTCATTGTAAGAAAGTGCAAAACTAATTCATATGGTTCTCACAGTGCTGTGTGCGCGTTCATACTGCAGAGAAGCTGTTGCAAGAGAAAAGAGAAGCAAAAAGAAGCTTGGTCCGGTCATTTGTTCAATTTGATTTGAGGATGGTCATTTGTTTTGAAGATGACTGTCTTCAAAACAAGAAAAGAGAAGCAAAAAACAATCATGTGGTGCTGGCACACGAGAATTGAGCGGGTTCGCACAATCGTCTGCATGCTGTGCATTCATCTTGCAGTGCAGAAAGCTGTATAAATAGAAGAGAAAAGAGAAGCAAATACAAATTCTCCGAAACAGGCAACATAAGTGGGGACCAACACGGTTGTTGCACGGTTCCATTGTTGCACAGTTACGGTTTGACAGCGTCACGGTCCTGTCTGTCGTCCGTTTTATCTAGGTAAATTACTAGATGCTACAATCTGAAGTTGCACGATTGGGTGCCGGACACAGTAATTGCATGATGGGTCAGCCCCGCACCGCCCGCAACTGTACCGTGCAACAACCGTGTCCCCACCGAAATTGTTTGTTCGATGCGGTGGGGACCTGTCAGAATTTGAGTGTGTTACACTTTTTTGGGAGCTCTTTTATCATTTCAGATGGACGATCTGTTGTCGAGTCAGTTGATTGTTGCTTGCTCTTCAAGTTTTATCAACTCAGCTTGAAATCGAAGTTCTGCAATTGTCACACTCGATTAATTTCGCTCTCACGTTGATCTACCCAGTTGCAACTTAATTGCTCCATGCCGGTTGCGCCAGATATCTGGACATCGGGTGTTGCATTTATTCTGATGCTGTCGTAGACATCAACGTGATAGATCTCTATTCTTCTCCCACCGGTACCCGGTGGTGCTATAATATTTTTACATTTCACTCGAGCCGCAGATGCAAGCCACTACATGTGTGAATTTCGTATATCCATACAGCACGCATACGGTTTGCCTCCGATAGCATAGTTGTGCCAAAAGTGCTCGAAAGTTTGGCGGCGGTCGGCTGTGATTTCGATTATGAGAACCACCGACGCGAAAGGCATGGTGTATTGCAGATGTCGGTGCGGGTAATGGCCGGAAATTAGAGAGAATGCGCCTCGGCCTAATATATAATAATGCTGCTGCTATTTATTATCTTCTATTGACACTCTCCACCGCAGGCTGCAGGCGTGTTGTTTGTGCGAAGTGTCATCAAAATAATTGGCGTGGCCTTTTTTGCCGCTCGTCGTTGATGCTCAGTTGTTATGTCGCATCAACTCGGTCTATTAATATCACCAACAGTCATTGATGCACCGTTGAATTATTCTAGTATCAGAATCGATATTCTACATTTTCCGAGACGGGCGGAGCAAGGAACATGGTTGAAGTGTTGGTGCTTGGGCCGCGCCGGGGATGACTTTTTTGATGTTGTGGCGCGCCAACACTTTGGGGGGAAGGAGGAGGGAGAAAGACAAATTAAAAATGCCATTCTCAAAATCAAATTGAGTTTGATGACGTGGCACTTAAGACAACCCTTGAGGTTCAGTGTGAGTAGTTGGCCATTCGGCACTGCACTTGCCAAAAGTACGTCCAAGTGTGAGCCGTTCGGGACTGCCCTTCCCACCATTAGTCTTGAAAGCAGTGTCATGCTTGAGAGTGCTCTTAGTGTGCGTTCTGTTGAAAGAGAAAAGGACCAAGAAAAGAGACAAAAATCGAAAAGCCATTTCTCAAATCAAAATGAACAATTTTCAATCAAAATGAACATTTCTCACTCAAATTTACACATTCTCAAATCAAAATGACCCATCTCAAATCAAAATGACTCCGATGGCATTTCTGCTTTTTGTTTGATGACGTGGTTCGGCACTGCATTTCCCACCATTAGTCCAGTTTGAGTGGGCTGCCTGTTAGTTGAAAGAGGAGAAAAGGGAAGCAATACAAAGTTTACAGAACGAGACTGGTGGTTTCGTTTTGACCACCACCACATTCAAATCCGTTTACTGGTCTCGTTTTCTCCGATTGGATACCCATATTCCTATTACAATTCCACAGATTCCCCGGGAAAGATTCAATTCACTGTTTGTGAACTAAACTGAAAATTGTTCGTTTTCTAGAGCTCCTTGAATCGCGTCACTATACCCTCATATTTCATCCAAAGCGAGAGGATCTCCTTGATTCAAATCCCGGGAATCCCGGAGGAGGTATCAAATTATCAAGAGTGAAATTAACACACAAACACAAAAAATGGCTCGGGCTCGAGGATATGAATATGTCTGACTTTAAATGTGTTACATTTTAGCTCGAAGTAGTCTAAATTCAATGACGTGTCTTATAATTTCTTTTGGGTTTAGCTGTAATAATTGGGTGGTAGCTGGTAATCAAGTTTCGCCTTCTTCCATTTCTCGTTTGGATTGGTTATAATTTCAGTGATCCTCGTAGTCAAGTCATCCCTATCCTTGATGAGGTTTCCCGACATGGCTGTTGCAAACGATGTCGATGTCATTTCGTCGATCTTTCTCTTGCTGTATATTTTCTTCGTCTTTTCCGCTTTCGTTTTGAGGTATGTCACCCACTTTTCTCTCTTTACGTATGCATCACAGAGTTGGCCATTCTGTTTCGTTTTGCAGTTGCGGATTCTCTCTACTGATGCATCGCATCCCATCCAGTAAATGGCGCTGTCCTGTGGAAACGTTTCGTCCTTCGAGCCAAACGTCTTTCCTCTGCTCGTTGAGGTGTACATGGTGCCAATATTTTTGGCGATCTCCCACATCGTGTCAGACGGGTCGACCACAACCCTTCGCCACCTGTCTCCTTCATCAAATCCAGCTTCCAGTCCCTGACAACGATGTATTGTAATTGCATAAGCAATCTGTAATGGCATAAAAGTTGCAGTGCAGCATCCCTTGTCGCACATGTGAGTGAATGGCGGAATGGGCACGTGCTATGATGTCAAAACAGTAATGTGTAATGTGAGTCAGATGCAAGTTGAACATAAACTCTGCTGAGTGTGCTACTTACCGTCGGGTTATTCTTGTCCCACACATCTACACCCTTGGGTGGATCGAAGGATGGGAAATCTACCACTATGTACCTTGGAAGGTGTTCGCTGCTCTGTCCATTCGGCCCTACTGACTTGTCATATATAATGTCGATCACTTTTCCGATAGCGCCAACAAATAAGCCCGAGATTGGATCAATATTCGCCGTCTCCAAACATACTTGTGCGCCCACGCACACGTCCAAGTTGTACAATATCTTCTTGCCGAAAAAGTGAGATGGATATGCCGGGGTGTCGCTGGCCATATTGCTCTTGAAGTTGCATTTGAGTCTGGCTATCGGCACATTGTGTCTTTTTTGCGTCTTGATCAGCATTTCAATATTCTTCTTCGTCATTGGATCTCTTTTGGCAAAAGCCCAAAGTGTTTTGGGGTCATCTTCAATTTCGTCCCTGAAGGTTTGGGGGAAGTTTGAGATGTGCAAATTCATCAATCTCTCTGCATCCTCCATTGTCTGTTCGCCAATACGCATTCTGCTCATCAATTCGCTGTCCTCCTTGTCCGCTGTTCTGAAATTCTTTGTCAACATGAAAACTTCCTCCGTCATTGCATGGGTCAGAACGCGACAACCCTCATACTCGCAAATCTGGCTGTTCTTGCTTTTGGCAGTCATCGCTTTTGGCTTGTTTATGTTTGTGAATTTGTCGTGGCCGTGAATTGCCCCCTTCTTGTCTATCGGCGGAAGCTGGTAGTCGTCACCAAAGAAGAGTACGACAGGCACTCCTCCCCACCTCTCTTTCTTGTTGTGGCCGTTGAACGCACATTCTCTGACGTGTTCTTCTGCTCCAAAGGTTACGTGGGAATTCAACATACTTCGTTCGTCTACCATCAAAACGAGTAAGTCCTTCATTTTTCTGGCTAGCTGTGCTTGCCTCTCTTCGTTTAGAGACTTCCACGGTATGTTGACATTGATTCCAAGGAGCGAGTGTAGAGTGCATCCTTTTACGTTGTACGCCGCATTGCCGGAAGGTGCTGCAACCAGGACCGTGTTGTTCACTTTTGTAAGCTCCCGAATGATCGCAATGATTGTGTTAATGACAAGAGATTTGCCACATCCTCCCATGCCTGAAATTGTTGCTCGCAGCGGCTTGTAATCTTCATCGTTGGTCAGAAACTTAATCACCGTATCCACTGTTGCCAGCACTATCACCTTCTGTTCCTCTGATAGGTCATCGACATTGTATTGCGCACCATTGGATCGCTTTGGGATATGTACGTCGGCCAATTCGGCAGTGTTGACGACGGACCTCTGCTCTCTTAAATCTATTGTGTATGTTTCACCATCCACTGCAATGTCCCTGGCACCTTTGAACGATTTCTCTGACCAGTCGTGGTCAAGACCAATGTCCACTGTGTTGTTACCGTCCAGTACCGGATCTGAGCGCCCAAATGTAAATTGACTGGACTGAATCCAACTAAGGTGTTGATCTTTCTCGTCGTCATCAAGCTCATCCAAGTTGACATCTGCTTGGATAACTCCCTGCTTTGCTACCAACTCGATCCTTTTCTCCTGAGCGTACCGTACCGCCCTCATGTACTCCGTCCAGACGTTTGTGGGAACTGTCCTGTTGTGAAGCATCTGTTTGAATGTGTCGATCGTTTTTGCTTTGTTTCTCATGTTGAGTGGCTGTTTCGCGCTCCAAGGCTTGTGCAAAAGTAGCATCCCTCTTGCATAGTCAAAGTCGATGGGGTGACGTGGTCTGCAGTTCAGACCTCGCGGTATCAAAATTCGCTTCATGGCCCTGTTGCTATCCTCGTCTGTCATGAAATTCTCACAGCACCAGACTTGGTAGAAGAATTGGTCCAAAGAAAGGGCACTGTGTTCCTCGGACCTGTTAGCATAAGTGTACACAAGGTCTTTTGGCTTCGGATCTGACGACTTCCTAAGTTTCAGGCAGCTTTGGATGGAAAGGTAGGTAATTACGTCAGAACACAACGTCAAATTTAGACGATCGACTTCGTGTACCGCCTCTTGGATGCTGATCAAACGCTTGCTTGTCATCCAATTTAATGACATCTTCACCAATGTTTGAACTCCGGTAATATCCGCTGAATTTGCGCTATAAAAGTAGGTATTTTATGCGAAGGAAAAGGACAAGGACAACGTGTAAGCAAAAAATAATTTCGTTGTGTTACGCAAAATATATTTCTAAATGCCTTTGACTCACCTTTCTATGATATTTTGAACTGCTTCCTTCTCCTTCTTCGAAGTGTGATTCTTTTTACTAGCATAGGCAACCACGTACTTGCATACATTCTCTATCTCGCTAATATCAGGCTTGTTAGGGTGCGACCTGTAAATGAGTAGCTGGATGTCGCAGTTGCCCCTCCATCCTTGGAGTAGAGTATTACTGTGCTGAACGGCCTTGCGAGATTTTGTCCTCTTCATTTGAAAGTGCTCCACCCCCTTTCTGTCAAGGACGATGAGTGAGGTATCAATGCGTGGCTTTCCTGAAGTGTCGCACTTGCCAAATTCGCTCTCTTTGCCGTAATCAAACCTGCATTCACGAGGCTGGCACTTCGCATTTTCGCCTAAGCAGTAGTTGTTGCAGTGATGTACCATACATTCTTCACATAACATGCGAGCGTCTTCGCGGCTGTCATTACTTTCACAGAAGCGCCGTTTGAGGGGCGAGATTGAATCGGCCGCAGTGTCGGTGACATGATTCTCGTCCACATCCACGTCGGCTGTCATGTTCATTATGTTCGTCGCATACTTCTCCATAACCTTTGCCTTCTTCTCCTCTGTTTTTGCCCGATAGAAGTCGTACAGATACGATTTGTCCTTCCCAATGCCCAATAAATGCAAGTGGATTTGTCCTCGCCCGGGTGCAAACTCCACTCTTGCCCAGTAATGTTCAATGCCCATTGCATTCTTGACGACCGTATCCAGGAAGACCTTTGATCTTTTCATGAAGAAGTCATTGACGTATAAGTTGTGTTTCTTCGCAGACTTGCACATGGCTGCGAAATCATTCTCTTCTAACAGCCGTGCCTGGCTTACGTTGCCTCCTTCAATCTCCAGCTGAATGAGAAGCCTGCGGAGGTCCGGCCACCAATTCTCAGCACAGGAGAGGGTGACGAAATGCGTTGGTGGACCATTCCCACGCGAGATGTGAAAGTCGATCCATGCTTCCAGTTCTTCCGTCTTACCCCTCCAGAAGCTGTCGCTACCTCGAATGCCCTTCGCAAGATATCTCAATTTATTAATGTAAGACATGTTACCCTCTCTCAGCTGTTGCTGTAAGTCCTCGACAGTGGGTGGATTGCCGCCATAAGCACCAAGGAAGTTTTTGTCCTTGTAGAAGAAGTTTCCCTGGGAGTTGTTGGTATGACGCTGTAGGAAGTTGAAAACGTATAGAGAAAACATTTGGTCTTGCAGAAATCGCCCGTCATGATAGCGTAGTAAGTGCTTGGCCCAAGCATGGATGTCTTTGACCTTGCCACGCCTGGGATCGTAGACGTCACCGATACCACCTGGGAACAGCCATGGGTAGGCGTTCACAAACACTTGTTCCGTGGAATCAAACTCACTGAATAAAAGGTAAACGAGATGAGAACAGCATAGAATGAGTTGAGACAGCATTGGTTGAGATTTGGACAAGTTGAGACAATGTTGGGACACTTACTTCAACGGCTGGCTGTGATCTATGAAAGGAAAGTCAAGGATTTTGTCTTCCTGATTGGTCTGTCTTGCAATTGTCTCGAAAGACTTGATGATTTCACTCTGAGAAGCATTGGGCGTGTTGTCTTTGTAGTTGGGATGGACCGTCTCAATTTCATACTCGTCTTCCTTGCTTGCCTGTGTTGTTTTGCACTGGTTACCTGATACCGCCTCGGGTGCATCCGCCACCGCTTCTCTTCGACTTGGCTTTGACTGAAGTGAGTGCTTCTTTGCAACATCATACACAGAGTCATTTTTGATCCAATCCAAATTTGACTCTGTGATTGTGATGTCATGATAACCGCGATGATGCACCTTCAGCCATCTTAAAGCGTCGAGAACTTTGTTCTTGTTTACCTTGAAGTGCTGGCTATGTGAGACGCCAGACACACGATTACTGACGTGTCTCACAAATATGACCATGTTTGATTCTTTTTGGGGGAGATCCGAACACATGGGACCAATGTTTTGAGGGAAAGCTACGCAGTGCCCGTTGATGCCGTAAATGCCATTCTTGATGTGATGCGATGGTATGAGCGGTGAACACCTCCTGATTAGCAGTTTCTCAGCCATCGTGAGTTTCTTGAGTACTTGCGGAATGCCGTACCTCACCACTGGCTCACCGAGAAAATCTGTTCGAATACTTCCATCGTCGTCTCTCTCGTACCACACAGGCTGGAGATTGTTCTTCAGGAAGTGGTCAGACTCTTCATGTTTGTTTTTGCGACAGATGTTACATACATGATTTCCAATACCATTATGTGATCCATCGGTACTGCGCTCCGTTGGCACACCACTCTTCCTCTTAGCTTCAAATTCAAATCTATTTTCCCGACAAACACAACAAGTTTGCATCTCAAGGGTTCTCATTCTATACTCGAATCGTAGGATCTCCTCTATTGTCTGTCTAGTCCGCAAAGTTTCCCGTGATCGACCAAGCTGGCCATGGTAAGGATTGTCCATGTACACCGCCTGGGCATTACAGTAGCTTATGTCTAATTTTGTTGCCTGCTTTTGCTCCCTGTCGGTAATGAGTTTCTTCATGGCTCGTTTCCGCCTTGTGAAATCATTATGGTCATCTGCGTCAAACATCGCATGCTCGTAGAACTTTTCAACGATCCCATAACTAAGGGCATCCTTGTAAGCTTCATTGATGGAGATTTTCGCGTCATCATACTCTTTCCCGGGATTTGCCCACCAGATATGCTTCTCTGTCCTGCGCCGCTTGTCCAGTTTGGCTTCATCGTTCTTGATCCTTCTCCTTTTGATGCGGTCACTGTCATTCGTCTCCCCACAAGATGTTCTCTGTCGTTTCTGTCTGTCCGACCTTGCGGTATTCATGGGTATTAGCGGTATGTGACCAGCATTGTCACTCTCTTCTTGTTCTTGCGAAGTAGAGTCATAGCTGGGAGAAGTGCACAAGCACAAGGATTATTATTGAAGGAGTGAGATAAAAGTAGGTAGGTGGAATGGTGTGTGCAACCACGAGAACACTTCTTACCCTTTGACAAACGATGTACCATCCGCTACTTGCTCATCCCTGTCCTCGTCATCATCCTCACTGTCACTGTCACTGTCACTGTCTGATTGCACGTCGTCGTAAGGAGGGATTACTTCCACTTTTTTCAGACTCTTCCACACCGGGTCTGGATTGGGAAGGCGACTATTTTCGTCCAGACGTTTGATCTCCATTCGCCTTACCAGGTGCACACTCCTGTACAGCCACGTCCCGTCTGACACCTGAACAATTTTGTCGGACGAGAGTGCTCCAATGGATACTATCTCGCCCTTGTTTGGTATGTCTTGCTTGGATTTTCGATACTCTACAATATCACCGAGCTGGATGAAAGTGTTCAGGCCATTGTTCCCCGTGTTAGCCTTGCTTAAATCAACCCTCAGATCGATGTAATCATCGCTTACAGAGGCACGAAGTTCTCGAATGTCATCTGTACAGGTACAGTCAGTAGAAAAGAGGTGTTAGTTGCATGTTGTGATAAATTGTATGATTGCCATGCTCATTATGCTTACCTGAAAAGTCTGCCTCGAGCAAGTGGTCGTAAGTATCGTCTCCTTGCTCTTGGTCTGAATCTTGTGGAAGATTCCACTCAGAGCCGTCAGATTTGTCGTCGTCTTTGCCATTGCTGTCTACATGATCGTACATAACAACAGCTTCATCCTCGTCGTCATCCACGTCGTCATCGTCTAATGGCCGATTTTGATCTGATATTGCTGGCAGTATTCTATGATTTCGATACGCATTCGTGACATGAGCAATAACATTGTATAGTTCCACCCTCATACGTCCAATGTCGGCACCGTCAAAGTTGAACAAGTCGTTCTTGGTGATGCAATCTTCAAATTTTGACGTCACGTCTTTCATTTTCACCTCCCTGCTGTTGACGAGCTCAACAAGTCCAAATGCGTATCGGCAGACATACAATCCGCAGTCGTAATTGTTATTTTGTGTTGGTGCTACAAGTACAAGATAGAATAATTAAATTTCAATGTGAGAGATTAACACAGCAAAAGAATGAAGCGAGTTCAAGTGTACGCACCTTGAGGGAAATGCAGTTGGCATGCCTTGTCTCTGTGATTAAATGGCCTGGAGTCCTGGTCGAGATTTGTGTTGAAATGTCTTCCCCATTCTTTGTTTAGAACCATGCGTATCGCATATGCCAACTGTGACCCGTCGTGTATGGTTGTACATCCCAACGAGTCTAGACGCAACATGCAGGTCACATTTCTTGTGTAGTTAATGCTACCCCATCGAGCTCGTGTCTGTTTGATCAACTTTGGATTGAGCACTGCGATTAGACTCCAGTGATGCCCTAGGTGTACCGGAAACAAAAGTAGCTTCTTTTCGAATATGTTTACCCTTTTCAGCCATCGTTGGAGCGAGTCGGTGTACCCATTTGTCATTACACCGGCCAAGAAGTGAGTTGAAAACGCATGAATGGGCGAACTCGTATCTTGCGGAGATCTTGGTGTTACCAACCACGACATCCAGAAGTTTATGATTGAGTCGTTGAGGCATCGTTCTGGTTTGAGAGTGCTGGCATCCATGCCATTCACAACGAGGCTGTTGTTCCCTACCGTATCAGCCAGGGAATGTTCGAAGTACTGGGCAAAAGATGCATCTGTATTTGTGCTGTGTCTCGCCAACCTTGTTGATAGTTCCCGAGAGTGCGCATCGGCTGATAGGAGGCTGAGATTGTTCGTCTTGAATGGGAGAGTAAAGCATTGAGCGCTGTTGCTATCGATTGGAGCAAAATCGTCAAAGACAAGCCTCCTCGACACGTTGGCAATCTTACGTTCAATCTCATCTTCGCTCTTCTGCACCATTAACCCAACTCGGATAGACTCATTGCAAAGCGATTGGCACATTGCCGTGCCAATAGCAAGTTTTTGTAGTGATCGGCCCGAGGGGCCCCCAGCGCGTGTGCTGGGGCGACTTGTGGCCTTCTTTATATACACCCCGGATGGGAGCACTTTGGGAGCAACCTGGGCACAGATGATTAACCCTATATGGCACAGGTAAACCCCCATTTTGCCAAAGTAAAAGAGAGGAAGAGATCAACCCATTTCTACAGCATTTCTGGTTCAAGGTGTAGAGGCTCTGTAGGACCATATGATTGGGCCTATTTTGCAAACCCATTGGGATGGTTATCAGTGCCAGAAGTGCTCTTGAGCTAGGTAGGAATTGGTACTCAAAATTGGCTGCATAGGAATTCAGTATTGTCTGTGTCTGATGTGACAGCAACGATGTGGCAGGTATGGTCAGGTGAAGTCGTGGCAGGGCTGTTGTGACGGGTTTTCCGTGTATCCCGGAATATTCGGTTGGCTTGTTTTAAGGAGAATTGGCTAGCTGTGTCTGCCGTGCGCGTCTGCGACATGCGCGACATGCGACAATGATGTCATTTGTTGTTGTTGTCGCCAACGTCACTCCTGAATAGATGCAGACAGAAATCAAGGACGGGATGTGTGCATTATTCCGTTAGCAATCTGCTCAGGAGTGATGGTGTTGTGGACAGGAGCACAGTAGCCATATTGTTGTTTTGGTGACATTTTTCAACTTAGTTGGAGGAAGAATACATAGCACAACAGATATTCTGATTAGACATGATTTCAGTTTGGATAGAAGTAGGGAAATAGGATAGGGGAGACGTGCTTACCTTTACATTCTGATTTATGGTCCACCTGAATGAAGTACATATGCTTGAGAGACTGTTAGTGTTGTTAGTGTTAGTGCTTGTTGTAGCTTGGAGCGTGGAAAGACTTGCATACCTACCTATGTATGACCCTTGCTACCAAAAAAGCTGATAACATCAGAAAATTCGTCAGAGCTGGAACTTTCATAGAAACTTGCTCACAGATTCAGATCTCCATCATTCTGTGCTTTGTGCTCTGAGCGTGGAAAGACTTGCACACCTACCTACCTATGTATGACCCTTGCTAACAGGAAATCTGGACAGATTTTCAGTTTCACGTGACAAACTCCATCACTCCATCACGTGACTTCTCAAATCACATGACAAGTTGATGTTGAAGTGGTAGTGGTGAGCAAATTGCTGGAAAGATTGCATTTAAACTCACCTTGCTTTTATTTACTCAACTCTAATCTGGCATATTCGGAACTCCGAACGAACAGCAAAAATGGTCGCTACGGCTACCGGCTACCGCTCTTCGCTCCCCTTACTCCTGACGGTGGATACTCTGCACGACGCATGGCGAATTGTTGCATAAAGCGATGCTCATCAACATCTTGATGGCACCACCTACTCGTGTCTTAGCTGCTACCCGGATGGGTGGTATGAGCTCGGGTGCATAAAATAATTAATAATTTCCTGCGGCACAAAATTAATTAAGTATCGATGCAACTTACGAGTTTCAAATGATTCTTCCACTCAATTAATCATGGGCGGACGTGGCGAATAATTCGTTATCGTTGGAACCGATCTTATTCGTCAGAGGTGCTCTGATCGTCAACAAATCTCCGGCGATTGCCGCTGTGGTGATGCACCGGGGATATACATAATATCCATGTGCAACTCACAAAGAGTTTCAAATGATCCTTCTTCACCACAATTAATTATTGTAGACGGACGTGGCGAATCATTCGTTATTGTTGGAACCATTCGTTATCGTCGGAGGTGCTCTGCACAGCATCGAGCATCATCAACTCTCCGGCGATGTCGCTGTGATGTGCCGGGGATTTTTTTATGTAGTTGACAAAGTAGCCGTAGCTACGGAAACGATACGTTCAGATGATGATCGTAGTAGCATATTATCGCTACACATGCCGTTGGACTTGGTCGAATAGGCATGTTCGTCGCTTCCGAAATCAAGTGGGAGGGGGCTGGTATTGTAGGGGGTGGATCGCCGTCATGGTGTTGGTGTTTTGTGCGTCATGGTGATTGATTGCGATTTTTTTCGCTTGAAGCTAGATCGTGGAATTTCCAATTGAAGAGTGATTGAGGGAGCGCGCAAAAAAAGGGGAGAACCAGGAGGCCAGCGGCTAGAGAGAGAGAAGCAGGCCCAAGTACAAGGACGCACACAGCCGAGATAATCTTACTATGTAACACTAATAAAAAGTGTGTAGAGTAAATTCTCTAAGACTCTCTCCTCCAGCAAAAACACAAGAGAGGATAACTACTCACTACTCCTACTTATTGCAGAGCAACTTTATGGACACATTACTTTGTAAAATAAACACAACAACAGTAACAACAAACATCATTGCACAAATATACTACGTAGCTGATGGCAGGGGCCCCTCGGGCCCAGTTTCGCACACTCACTCAGCTGTCAGTTGCATGTCTCACCTACTGCCGACCGAAACCTGCTCACTTGTAGAATGCTCGCTAGCGAGACTACTACACAGAGAGTCGTTGCGGTTTTGACTTTCTTTGTGGCAGTGAATTCAAGCCGCACATCGCGGCGACCTTCCTTGAGTAATTCTTCCGCTTCTTCCGACTTGCTCAATATTGAGGATTTCGTTATTCCCTTGTTTCTCAGTTGCGTGACCCCCAACACCTGTTGAAGCCAGCAAGTAACAAAGAAGACGACGTGCTGTATTGATATCGCTGTGGCTGTGGTGGAAGTAAATAAGTGGAACCAAAAAAGTATACGTGAGCGTGAGACGGACTGTGACAATAAGAGCTAAGCAAGAAGGTTTCACTAACAACAGAGCACACACCAACTTGGTTGCGTCCATCGGTCGACGTTGGCGTAACGATAGACGCCATGATATACGAATTGATCGTAAAAATGATGTTAACAATTACTTGAAAGAAAAAAATATGGATGAATGCAGTCGAGCTCTACTCTATGGTATGTCTTCGGATTCGGATGAAGAAGATCCAGTCTGACAGTCTGAGTCAGATACAGATCCAGTCGATGTGGTGTTCTCCGTTGACACACCACATCATAGGCACTGACATCATTGTTCCTTGGACGATGACTCGATCCCTACGTGCACTCAGTTGGATGCGCCATAAAACCTCGATAAGACCAAACGCATACGTGTGTGTGCAATGTGGATGCGTCTGCGGCCCAAGCCCAAGTTGAAGTAACATGATCGAGGATCTATAGATAAAGATCCATGTTCCCTCTTGATGCAGTCTCTTGCCACGTCGTAGGCACGACGTCATTGTTCCTTGGTGAGAGGTAGATAATGTAAGTAGAACGCGATGGGGAACATCCTCGCTCTGAACCGGCTTTCTCGAACCACATGGAAAGAGTGTGGTACTCAAAATGACCCAAAATTGTTCTTTTTGATTTATTTTTGTTCTTTTTGATTGCCGCCTGTCTTCGTCCAACACGCCGAGAGGTACATCTACTTACGCCATTTGCATCTTATATTATGTCAATCTCAATCTCGGAGAAGCTTGGACAAGATGGATGTCTTAATTGAAAGATAGAAAGGGGGCAGAGCTGGGGGGGGTGCGATCGAGCGCGCTAAACCAGCAAAAAAGAAAAGAGAGCTCAGACAAGGAAAAAGAAAAGAGAGCTCAGACAAGAGTCGTACCTACCATGAGAGCGAGAAAGACACAAGAAGAAACAACACACAATCCCAAGCATTGCAGAGCAACATTATAGTAGGGTAACCCTTAAAAAACACTGACACGGTAAAAGCAGCAGATGTACCAGACAAGGCCCCGAGGGCCCGCATTGCAGCTCTCTCCTTTCTGTCCCCTCAGCTCCAGAACAGGCTACACAGCCAGGCTGCACGGCACCAGTTTGATTGTCATATATTGCCGAAATTCCTCACAGTTGTAGGAGAGTACTCCTTGATACTTGTCGGTATTCTGGACTTCATTTTTATACTTGTCTACGAGGATGCATGTATACAATTCCTTTGTCTCCTTATCGCTGAGGTAGATTCCCAATCCATTGGTTCCATCAATAACAGTCGAATTTGATGGCACGTGCTCTTTGAGTGCCGCCAACGTTAATTTGGCATTGTCCTTTGCTTCCTGCTGCAAAACGTTTGCTTCTGCCTCTTCGGTTATTGTTATTTCTTCATCTGGAGGGATATATTTCCTCCAGTCGAAGCCAATTCTCTGTAGGTGGCCCAATTTCGGATCCACCTCAATAGCAGCTCTGAGAGCGTCAACCTTTCCTCCTTTCCACTTGTAATATGTATTTTCCGGCATGCAAACTGAGGCCTTAATAATATCTTTAATTGTTTACCCCTTCGGTTTCTTTGTTATTATCATGACCAACAGATCATATATATGTATTTTTCTTTCTAAAGGCAAGGCATCCCAGCTTTTGTCTGCTGCCCCCCATTGTGGAATCTCAATTTGTTCGCTTTGGGCGGTGGTTGATAGGTCTGCGGCGTATTTTCGGTTGTCGGCAGCGGTCTCTATATTATCATCATCGACAAGATACCCATCTTGGATGGGTTGTCTTGTGACATGAAACATAAAATATAAACGGTGGAACAGCATCCTGTGACATCAAAAGGGACAAAATGGTTGCTTGAGACTTCAGAGGTTATAGAGATCCGAAATTAAGCCCGCCAAAACCAAAATAAAACCTTTTTCTAAATGATTTTTATTTTTTGCGCCCTCGATCGGATTCTATAAACCGAGGACTACAGCGTGCGAGATGCCATCCTCTTTTTGGCGTTTGACAGACACTTACTTGGATTGCGCGCGAGCTCCATCACATCATTGCCCGCCCATGCCAGTGCAGTCGTCCAAAAGATATTCTAGCGACGATGAAGTTGGCCACCCTCCTAGCATCCCTAGCCGCTGTAACCACCTCAGCTTTTTCGCCCATCTCCACTGCCACTCAGTTGCAATCATTTTCTCGTTACGCCGCTTCCGCCAGTAACTCACAATTATTCGCCATGCCAATTTGTATCGTCGTCAAGGCAGAAATTAAGGAAGATCGTATGGACGAATTCCTCGATATGATTGAGAAGAATGCGGTGGGGTCTCGTGCAGAACCGGGGTGCATTCGTTTTGGTATGTATTGATGATTTCTTGTAGCATCGTGCTGTGTGTGTTTTATTGGAGGTGTAAGATAAGTATATTATCTTGAGGCTGAAAAAGCGATGAAAACGGCAAGAAAACACAAGAAAACACCCTTTCACCAACATGATGATGATGTTACATGGCGTTTCTCTATCAATACATGTCACAAGTGATAGTAATGCTCACTTGCACGTTCCCACATTCTTCCCTCCACAATTGATGTTATATCATGTGTACATAAACACACCAAAACAGATGTCCTCCAAGCAGAAGACCAAGAAAACAAATTCTTCTTTTATGAGGTCTACGAAGATGCCGCGGCCATCGCTCATCATAAGGAGCAACCTCATTATGCCGCGTGGGGGACCTTTAAGGAGAGTGGGGGGACTATTTCGAGTGTTAGTAAGAAGGCGTCTGGGAAGTTCATGACTTGAGGGAAATCAGACCACTCGAGAAATCGTCCGATTGGCACAGGAGGGACGTGCTCATGTTACGCTGCAGGAGATGCAAAGTCGGTTGGAACGGGGTGAGTTTTACTTCAATACGTGTTTACTGTTCACATCATGTGTTCTGTTTTCTCATCATTACATCATCTAAACTTGGCCGAGTGTCATTTAGTCAACAAGAAGGATAATTCTCAATTTGTCAATACCTGAAACTAGTGGAAGAATTGTGGACGGAAGAAGAAGAATTGTTCCTACGTTCGTCACGTGAGGAGATTGAGGAGTGGATGGAGGAAGCCAAGATTATTGCCGAGACTATTTCGTTGAGGTGTTTGACCAAGTTGAATGAGTTTGAGGGGCGGGAGGATCCTACGCCGACGAATCATCAGAAGCCTAGTTTTGTGAGTGTGGGGAATCGGGCTAGGAGGGTGTTTGTTGGGAGGAAGAAGGGGGATGAGAATCTTGTGTAAAGATGGAGAGAGAGGAGGTGTGGATGTTGTGAGGTTGGAAACTATCAAGATGGTGTTTTCTTGTTCACGATATCGTTTGTGTTGCATTATGTTTGTGTTTGGAAAAGAAAGAGACTTGTGTGGTTCTTTTGTCAGGTAGCTCAAGTTATCACTACATCATTATACATTATTATTACCAACGTGGAATATTAGTTCACGAACCGCATGTTCATGTATTGGAGTGTCTCACTCTGTTCACTGTATCATCTACAACGAATTTGCAATCTCACACACCGCCTCAAAAGCAGTAACAGCCACTGCTCCATCAATACCCATCCGAAGAGCCTTTGGTTGAAACCCTTTATACAACGCTGCCAATCCCTCTGTCCGACCAATCTTCATCAATGCCTGTATTGTCGATGTGTATTCCATAATACTTTTACTATTCTGCGCCTGTATTCGACTCTTGGCAACGTCAATGGTTGCCATCACCCCTCCTCGTCATGACTTACTCACACGAACGCCGAATGCCTCCTACCTCCTTAGATAGATAGATTTAGATAGATTATCACCATTTGATGATACTATAGACCCATGGTGATGTATCCGTGTCTTGGAGGCCGCTCATGCGCCCGATAACATCAGTAAGACATTTTTCACGGCGGGCGTCAAGAGAACATGCCGCATCATCGACTTTACTGCCATTCGATAGCTGTAAACATTGTATTGAAATTGAAGCCACCAAACCTTACCCTCGTTCTGTAACAGCAATGATGACGACGCGAAGACTGTGCCTGTCCAAGGAAGACATCCATTTCATCAATTCCATCCACTTCACTACCAATTGGTATGTCTTTCCCAATCATGCTCAACACGGTAGGAAGGACGTCGGAGTAGATGCCATCTCCGACGAAGTCTCACCTTCTGGAACGCCACCACCTTTCCATCGCACAATCGCAGGCATACGAACATTAGCTTCCCATGCAGGCCCTAGTCCACTATCCAGGATAAATGTTTCTGTCCAGGCAGAGGTGATGAGTTGTATTCCGATGGGCATGCAGTGATATGGAATAGCTCACTCAAAAGTCCATAGCTGTACTCGATTGATTCACGCGCTTTCTTATTGCATCGTTGCACTTGCGTTGATGATGAGTCAAAGGTTGTTGCCCGGCATAACGTTTGAAGTAGGAGCAGATGCATCGCAGATTGACATGGTATGCACTATCACCCAGAGCCGAGTACTCGTGTTGATTATGTATTTGTATCCGCACCAAGAACTCATTGAGATTACTCATCTGTAACACTGGTACATCAGACCTACGAGCGGATACTGGACCAAATAATATTGTGCTAATTCCATTGGGCAAGAACACGTCTCCACTTTTATCCCGTGCAGCTTCTTGAAACCGGTGTGTAGAATGCTCTCTGAGCGGCTGGGTATTCTGGCTTCCGTCCGGCTCCTTCGTAATCTCCCGCAAGGCCAGAGATGGTCTATTAGTTCTATCAATAGAGCAGTCAATGAAGCCAAAAATATCGAATGGGAGGAAGGCAACGCCACTAGTTTCCTCGTGGGTGTTGTTGCGTTCGTCTTCATCATGCACATAGGATTGCTGCACTTTTTGCTGGATTGCATTGCAGAATCGGGGGAAGTCGTCCACAAAACGCAACAGTCCCCGATGTCCAATAATATTCTTGTAGCGTTCGTCAAGATACAACAATATCCATCTCCATGCCAGTGACCAGCGCTTCTCGCTCCCACGAAAATGTCGTCACTCATTTGTGTAAGTATGATCATTACCCGTCTTCATTCGGGTCATGAAGTACAGGAATAATTCCTCTGGATGCAAGTTGTAAACATACGGGACCCCACGCTGGTTCATATATCCCGTCGGAATCCTGATGTACCCGTTGTTTTGGGCAGCAATATCTTCAAGGCCGAAGCATCTGTAGATGCGTAACAACTTGTGCTTGTCGAAGGTAGTCTTGATATCTCCTTGTGTGACAAGTACGCTATAGCGTACAAAATACGCACAATTTTCAAAATTATAGTTCTCCGTAAAGAGACCACTTTCACTACTTTTAAGCATAACCATCGTATTCAGCACACCCGATATAGTCTTATAGCATACTTTAATGACTTTATTCCATAACTAACTTTAGAGTAACGACCGTTGGCAAATGGACCATTCATTTTCACAAAAATGACTGCGTACAAAGAGCAACCATACTTTGTACCATCATAACTTCATAACCAGACCACCCCAGAAGGCCCCCAGTGACTCCCCTTGACGGCAACATCATGGAATCGCGAACTGTTGCGGTGCGGGTGTCAGAATCGGCCGGTGTGGTGGGCATCGTCCCCATACATAATGACGTTATGATGATGTGCTTTCATCAACACGTGATAATCGATATATTCAATAACTACTCGACAAATCAACCGATTTAATTGGAACCAAATGGAAGACTGCATCACATGATGTTAGTGATGGGATTGTTGTGAGTGGATTGGTCCAAATTGATAACTGGGGGGCCACAGCGGATGCCATGGTTGGGGTGTCGGGGAGATTTTTTTTGATTTTTTGCAATCCGAAATCCAACAATTCACCACTATGATGAAGATTTGATTAATAAGGGATGCGATTCCGAAGACGATCTCATGCACAATGCCTACAACAACCTCGACGCACACGACAATGTGCTTGGAATCGCTTATCTCCCCATCGGGCCTTCTCCTACATTGCATAACAGTGGTAGTTGCGCCCGTCATCGTTTTACGTTGTTGATGTTGACGACGTATTTGATGAAGTAACCTATTGAACAACCAACAAATGAGGACATAAAGTGGCATATGACGTTCAATGGAAGGCGTTGGTGCAAGGTCTTAGGGTGTGGTGATCTCTATCGGATGAAACTAATGAATATGTGTTGGATGCGAGTTTGGATGAAAAAAATATGTATCCATCTGCAGCGGTGGTTGATACGCAATGCCTCCTTCTACTGCACACCACCCACCAAATATGTTAGGGCATACTATTGGCAATAGCTTCTAGTCGTTTGGATGGTGCTATCAATGTTATCTATCCACTTTTATCTAATTCATTGCCACCGGAGCACCAAAATGAGGACACATTTCGCGGGTAGGTTACGTAGATGAACGTAGTGAGACGAATACAAGTGTCAATGATTCCATTTACAAGTGAGCAGGTTTCGGTCGGCAGTAGGTGAGACATGCAACTGACAGCTGAGTGAGCGTGCGAAACTGGGCCCGAGGGGCCCCTGCCATCAGCTACGTAGTATATTTGTGCAATGATGTTTGTTGTTATTGTTGTTGTGTTTATTTTACAAAGTAATGTGTCCATAAAGTTGCTCTGCAATAAGTAGGAGTAGTGAGTAGTTACTCCTCTCTTGTGTTTTTGCTGGAGGAGAGAGTCTTAGAGAATTTACTCTACACACTTTTTATTAGTGTTACATAGTAAGATTATCTTGGCTGTGTGCGTCCTTGTATGCGCCTGCTTCTCTCTCTCTAGCCGCTGGCCTCCTGGTTCTCCCCTTTTTTGCGCGCTCCCTCAATCACTCTTCAATTGGAAATTCCACGATCTAGCTTCAAGCGAAAAAAATCGCAATCAATCACCATGACGCACAAAACACCAACACCATGACGGCGATCCACCCCCTGTAACCAGCCCCCTCCCACTTGATTTCGGAAGCGACGAACATGCCTATTCGACCAAGTCCAACGGCATGTGTAGCGATAATATGCTACTACGATCATCATCTGAACGTATCGTTTCCGTAGCTACGGCTACTTTGTCAACTACATAAAAAAATCCCCGGCACATCACAGCGACAATCGCCGGAGAGTTGACGATGCTCGATGCTGTGCGGAGCGCCTCCGACGATAACGAATGGTTCCAACGATACCGAATGATTCGCCACGTCAGTCTACAATAATTAATTGTGTTGAAGAAGGATCATTTAAAACTCATGTGAGGTGAGTTGCACATGGATATTATGTATATCCCCGGTGCATCACAGCGGCAATCGCCGGAGAGTTAATCCATGCCGTGTGCAGAGCACCTCTGATGAATAAGATCGGTTCCAACGATAACGAATTATTCGCCTCGTCCGCCCATGATTAATTGAGTGGAAGAATCATTTGAAACTCGTAAGTTGCATCGATACTTAATTAATTTTGTGCCGCTGGAAATTATTTATTATTTGATGCACCCGAGCTTATACCACCCAACCGAGTAAGAGCTAAGACACGAGTAGATGGTGCCATCAAGATGTTGATGAGCATCGCTTTATGCAACAATTCGCCATGCGTCCACCGTCAGGATTAAGGAGAGCGATGAGCGGCAGTAGCTGTTAGCCGTAGCAACCATTTTTGCTGTTCGCTGTTCGTTCGATATGCCAGATTAGAGTTGAGTAAATAAAAGCAAGGTGAGTTTAAATGCAATCTTTCCAGCAATTTGCTCACCACTACCACTTCAACATCGACTTGTCACGTGATTTGAGAAGTCATGTGATGGAGTGATGGAGTTTGTCACGTGAAACTGAAAATCTGTCCAGATTTCCTGTTAGCAAGGGTCATACATAGGTAGGTAGGTGTGCAAGTCTTTCCACACTCAGAACACAAAGCACAGAATGATGGAGATCTGAATCTGTGAGTAAGTTTCTGTGAAAGTTCCAGCTCTGACGAATTTTCTGATGTCATCAGCTTTTTTGGTAGCAAGGGTCATACATAGGTAGGTATGCAAGTCTTTCCACGCTCCAAGCAACAAGCACACTAACACTAACAGCATATGTACTTCATTCAGGTGGACCATATGGTAAATCAGAATGTAAAGGTAAGCACGTCTCCCCTATCCTATTTCCCTACTTCTATCCAAACTGAAATCATGTCTAATCAGAATATCTGCCGTGCTATGTATTCTTCCTCCAACTAAGTTGAAAAATGTCACCAAAACAACAATATGGCTACTGTGCTCCTGTCCACAACACCATCACTCCTGAGCAGATTGCTAATGGATAATGCACACATCCCGTCCTTGCTTTCTGTCTGCATCTATTCAGGAGTGACGTTGGCGACAACAACAACAAATGACGTCATTGTCGCATGTCGCAGGTGCACACGGCAGACACAGCTAGCCAATTCTCCTTAAAACAAGCCAACCGGATATTCCGGGATACACGGAAAACCCGTTACAGCAGCCCTGCCACAACTTCACCTGACCATACCTGCCACATCGTTGCTGTCACATCAGACACAGACAATACTGAATTCCTATGCAGCCAATTTGGAGTACCAATTCCTACCTAGCTCAAGAGCACTTCTGGCACTGATAACCATCCCAATGGGTTTGCAAAATAGGCCCAATCATATGGTCCTACACAGCCTCTACGCGTTGCACAGTTTTTGTTGCCGTGACTAAGTGATCTCTTCCTCTCTTTTACTTTGGCAAAATGGGGGTTTATCTGTGCCATATAGGGTTAATCATCTGTGCCCAAGTTGCTCCCAAAGTGCTCCCATCCGGGGTGTATATAAAGAAGGCCACAAGTCGCCCCAGCACACGCGCTGGGGGCCCCTCGGGCCGACTAGTGCTAAGAACACAAATAGTGCATAAAATGAAAGCTCTCGTCATGCCTGACAATGTTGTCTAGAAGGATTATGTCATTAATGCTATAGGCGAGGCATTAGATGCATAGCAAGTAGGCAGTTTATTTTGTACGCTATAACGTACAAAACGTCTGTCCTACAAGGAGATAGCAGGTCCCATGAGTTAAAACGGATATTTCGACTTGGTTGGGCGGCCTGGTGTTCTTCAGGTGGAATGGCTAGAACATGGATGAGGGCAATCCCTCCTCGATAGAGACACTCATGTTGGAGGGCAGCCATGAATCCAACTTGTGCATGGCTGAGTTGGAGATGCCGCTGAAGGCGGCTTCGGTGGCGTTTGACGCCACGGCGGCGGTTGCCCGTGCGTTGGCGACGATTTGGAGCAGGCGTCATGATGATGCTGCTGCTGCTTAGTTTTTGCTGGTGTTGCTCGAAGTAATGTCATCATGGTGGTCATTGGCCAAAACAGAAGTGTTAGGGGGGCCGGCCGCCTGGGCAGGGTTCTTTTTCGTCATGGTCAAAAAGCATTCAACTCCACAAGTCACAGATACGTCATCAGGTATTGGAAAAAGTCTACGTACATAAAGCGGTTAAGGCCACTCTATTATGTGAGTTGTGAGCCTTGGATGTGAGTTGTGAGCTATGCATATAATGTTCTTTAGATCATCATCGAATTCAACCTTTCTCATCCTCTATAACGGTTCGCAGTTCTACGTTGAAGTTTAAAGTGTGATTTATTATCTTTCAGTGGGTTGGCTTCTCATGCTTTAAGTAGGTATCTCCAAAAGGCACCAGCAGCTGGTGGTTCGCATGGAAGTGGCACTGGAGCTCCCTTGAGTACCGGTGAAGACAGGCCCTTTAGCGTTAACCCGTAAAGTGTGGTATGTTTGAGTGGTGGTTCGCATTCTCAAGCATTGTATGCTTTCTCATTCTTGACAGCCTTCGCCTTTCAATCTTGTGTCCGAGCTCCGCGGCTTTGGAGAGTTGCATGGAGGCGAGTCTTTATAGTATAAAGACGATGAAACATAACTTCATAAAAAGTCTGCGAGACTCCATCAACCTGCCATCCACACACAGCAAACATCCAATATGAAATTCTCCCTTGTTATCTTGAGTGCCTGCATCTCCCCCACCTGGGGTAATTTGTTCCAACGGGAACTGAAAATCAAAAAATCTAAGAGCTCCAAAACAGTGGCATCAGGCGCTCCGTCGGCATCGGGTGCTCCGTCGGCATCGGGCCAACCATCCGGCGCTCCATCGGGCGCTCCGTCGGCATCGGGCCAACCATCCGGCGCTCCATCGGGCGCTCCGTCGGCATCGGGCCAACCATCCGGCGCTCCATCGGGCGCTCCGTCGGCATCGGGAGAACCATCGGGCGCTCCTTCATCTACTAGAGACAAATCAATGAAGAGTCTCCTGTTGAGTCGCCCTAACTTGGCATCTGAGGATGCACTCAACAATAAAGACTCACCCCAAGGAAAAGCGCTTTTGTGGCTCACTACTACTCCTCTTCAGCCTGGCGAGGATAATTTCAAAATCATCCAACAATATATTCTGGCAGTCTTCTACTATGCTACAAATGGTGATGGTTGGGATGACAATGATGGGTGGCTGGAAAGTTCAGACGAGTGTGAATGGTTTAGAGTTGACTGCAGTGGCAGTGGGGTTACAATACTTCAACCTTATGGCAATAATTTGGTTGGTAGCATCCCTACCGAGTTGGGTAGCTTGGGTAGGCTTGGTGAGTGTTAAGTGTTACTGTTACTGATCCAATGAGTTGCTCTTTTGATATATCATGGGAACCTGGGGTTGACTCTGCATGATTTTTGCCAGCGAGCGTTTCGTTCGACTTGTTGTTGTTGAATCGCACATTCAGCATTATTCCGCGAACATCACCACTCACAAGCTCGTCTGTGCGTGGCCGCGCATCAGCAGCTATGCGCGGACACAGACGCGCATGAGCGCGGCTGACACGCTGTGAGTGGTGAGGTTCGCAGAATTGCAGAGTGTGACGTCACAAAAGACAGATTTCAATTCAACAAGTTGAACGAAAGATTTTACACACAGAGTCAACCACAGGTCCCACGTATACATTGATATTGGCCCTCGTTCAATCTAACTTGACTTGATTGCCACTTCTCTTTTTTGTCACCACTTCCCTAATGATTTACAGAACGTCTTTGGTTATATAGTAATCAGCTTTCAGGTGGAATCCCAACCGAGTTGGGTAAATTGGGTAGCCTTGGTAAGATTGAGTTGCTCTTTTGATATACATTGATATTGGCCTTCTTTCCATCTAATTTTGACACTGGATTTCTACTTCTCCTCTTTTCGTCACCACTTTCCTAATGATTCACAGACTGGCTTGACTTGAGTAACAATCAGCTTTCAGGTGGAATCCCAACCGAGTTGGGTGAATTGGGTAGCCTTGGTAAGAATGAGTTGCTCTTTTGATATACATTGATAGCCCTCTTTCCATCTAATTTTGACACTGGATTGCCACTTCTCTTTTCGTCACCACTTCCCTAATGAGAATGCGCCTCGGCCTAATATATAATAATGCTGCTGCTATTTATTATCTTCTATTGACACTCTCCACCGCAGGCTGCAGGCGTGTTGTTTGTGCGAAGTGTCATCAAAATAATTGGCGTGGCCTTTTTTGCCGCTCGTCGTTGATGCTCAGTTGTTATGTCGCATCAACTCGGTCTATTAATATCACCAACAGTCATTGATGCACCGTTGAATTATTCTAGTATCAGAATCGATATTCTACATTTTCCGAGACGGGCGGAGCAAGGAACATGGTTGAAGTGTTGGTGCTTGGGCCGCGCCGGGGATGACTTTTTTGATGTTGTGGCGCGCCAACACTTTGGGGGGAAGGAGGAGGGAGAAAGACAAATTAAAAATGCCATTCTCAAAATCAAATTGAGTTTGATGACGTGGCACTTAAGACAACCCTTGAGGTTCAGTGTGAGTAGTTGGCCATTCGGCACTGCACTTGCCAAAAGTACGTCCAAGTGTGAGCCGTTCGGGACTGCCCTTCCCACCATTAGTCTTGAAAGCAGTGTCATGCTTGAGAGTGCTCTTAGTGTGCGTTCTGTTGAAAGAGAAAAGGACCAAGAAAAGAGACAAAAATCGAAAAGCCATTTCTCAAATCAAAATGAACAATTTTCAATCAAAATGAACATTTCTCACTCAAATTTACACATTCTCAAATCAAAATGACCCATCTCAAATCAAAATGACTCCGATGGCA
This sequence comes from Skeletonema marinoi, assembly GCA_030544225.1. Lineage (NCBI taxonomy): Eukaryota > Bacillariophyta > Thalassiosirophyceae > Thalassiosirales > Thalassiosiraceae > Skeletonema > Skeletonema marinoi. Next base: position 81,433 of record CM060490.1, read on the forward strand.
TTTCTGCTTTTTGTTTGATGACGTGGTTCGGCACTGCATTTCCCACCATTAGTCCAGTTTGAGTGGGCTGCCTGTTAGTTGAAAGAGGAGAAAAGGGAAGCAATACAAAGTTTACAGAACGAGACTGGTGGTTTCGTTTTGACCACCACCACATTCAAATCCGTTTACTGGTCTCGTTTTCTCCGATTGGATACCCATATTCCTATTACAATTCCACAGATTCCCCGGGAAAGATTCAATTCACTGTTTGTGAACTAAACTGAAAATTGTTCGTTTTCTAGAGCTCCTTGAATCGCGTCACTATACCCTCATATTTCATCCAAAGCGAGAGGATCTCCTTGATTCAAATCCCGGGAATCCCGGAGGAGGTATCAAATTATCAAGAGTGAAATTAACACACAAACACAAAAAATGGCTCGGGCTCGAGGATATGAATATGTCTGACTTTAAATGTGTTACATTTTAGCTCGAAGTAGTCTAAATTCAATGACGTGTCTTATAATTTCTTTTGGGTTTAGCTGTAATAATTGGGTGGTAGCTGGTAATCAAGTTTCGCCTTCTTCCATTTCTCGTTTGGATTGGTTATAATTTCAGTGATCCTCGTAGTCAAGTCATCCCTATCCTTGATGAGGTTTCCCGACATGGCTGTTGCAAACGATGTCGATGTCATTTCGTCGATCTTTCTCTTGCTGTATATTTTCTTCGTCTTTTCCGCTTTCGTTTTGAGGTATGTCACCCACTTTTCTCTCTTTACGTATGCATCACAGAGTTGGCCATTCTGTTTCGTTTTGCAGTTGCGGATTCTCTCTACTGATGCATCGCATCCCATCCAGTAAATGGCGCTGTCCTGTGGAAACGTTTCGTCCTTCGAGCCAAACGTCTTTCCTCTGCTCGTTGAGGTGTACATGGTGCCAATATTTTTGGCGATCTCCCACATCGTGTCAGACGGGTCGACCACAACCCTTCGCCACCTGTCTCCTTCATCAAATCCAGCTTCCAGTCCCTGACAACGATGTATTGTAATTGCATAAGCAATCTGTAATGGCATAAAAGTTGCAGTGCAGCATCCCTTGTCGCACATGTGAGTGAATGGCGGAATGGGCACGTGCTATGATGTCAAAACAGTAATGTGTAATGTGAGTCAGATGCAAGTTGAACATAAACTCTGCTGAGTGTGCTACTTACCGTCGGGTTATTCTTGTCCCACACATCTACACCCTTGGGTGGATCGAAGGATGGGAAATCTACCACTATGTACCTTGGAAGGTGTTCGCTGCTCTGTCCATTCGGCCCTACTGACTTGTCATATATAATGTCGATCACTTTTCCGATAGCGCCAACAAATAAGCCCGAGATTGGATCAATATTCGCCGTCTCCAAACATACTTGTGCGCCCACGCACACGTCCAAGTTGTACAATATCTTCTTGCCGAAAAAGTGAGATGGATATGCCGGGGTGTCGCTGGCCATATTGCTCTTGAAGTTGCATTTGAGTCTGGCTATCGGCACATTGTGTCTTTTTTGCGTCTTGATCAGCATTTCAATATTCTTCTTCGTCATTGGATCTCTTTTGGCAAAAGCCCAAAGTGTTTTGGGGTCATCTTCAATTTCGTCCCTGAAGGTTTGGGGGAAGTTTGAGATGTGCAAATTCATCAATCTCTCTGCATCCTCCATTGTCTGTTCGCCAATACGCATTCTGCTCATCAATTCGCTGTCCTCCTTGTCCGCTGTTCTGAAATTCTTTGTCAACATGAAAACTTCCTCCGTCATTGCATGGGTCAGAACGCGACAACCCTCATACTCGCAAATCTGGCTGTTCTTGCTTTTGGCAGTCATCGCTTTTGGCTTGTTTATGTTTGTGAATTTGTCGTGGCCGTGAATTGCCCCCTTCTTGTCTATCGGCGGAAGCTGGTAGTCGTCACCAAAGAAGAGTACGACAGGCACTCCTCCCCACCTCTCTTTCTTGTTGTGGCCGTTGAACGCACATTCTCTGACGTGTTCTTCTGCTCCAAAGGTTACGTGGGAATTCAACATACTTCGTTCGTCTACCATCAAAACGAGTAAGTCCTTCATTTTTCTGGCTAGCTGTGCTTGCCTCTCTTCGTTTAGAGACTTCCACGGTATGTTGACATTGATTCCAAGGAGCGAGTGTAGAGTGCATCCTTTTACGTTGTACGCCGCATTGCCGGAAGGTGCTGCAACCAGGACCGTGTTGTTCACTTTTGTAAGCTCCCGAATGATCGCAATGATTGTGTTAATGACAAGAGATTTGCCACATCCTCCCATGCCTGAAATTGTTGCTCGCAGCGGCTTGTAATCTTCATCGTTGGTCAGAAACTTAATCACCGTATCCACTGTTGCCAGCACTATCACCTTCTGTTCCTCTGATAGGTCATCGACATTGTATTGCGCACCATTGGATCGCTTTGGGATATGTACGTCGGCCAATTCGGCAGTGTTGACGACGGACCTCTGCTCTCTTAAATCTATTGTGTATGTTTCACCATCCACTGCAATGTCCCTGGCACCTTTGAACGATTTCTCTGACCAGTCGTGGTCAAGACCAATGTCCACTGTGTTGTTACCGTCCAGTACCGGATCTGAGCGCCCAAATGTAAATTGACTGGACTGAATCCAACTAAGGTGTTGATCTTTCTCGTCGTCATCAAGCTCATCCAAGTTGACATCTGCTTGGATAACTCCCTGCTTTGCTACCAACTCGATCCTTTTCTCCTGAGCGTACCGTACCGCCCTCATGTACTCCGTCCAGACGTTTGTGGGAACTGTCCTGTTGTGAAGCATCTGTTTGAATGTGTCGATCGTTTTTGCTTTGTTTCTCATGTTGAGTGGCTGTTTCGCGCTCCAAGGCTTGTGCAAAAGTAGCATCCCTCTTGCATAGTCAAAGTCGATGGGGTGACGTGGTCTGCAGTTCAGACCTCGCGGTATCAAAATTCGCTTCATGGCCCTGTTGCTATCCTCGTCTGTCATGAAATTCTCACAGCACCAGACTTGGTAGAAGAATTGGTCCAAAGAAAGGGCACTGTGTTCCTCGGACCTGTTAGCATAAGTGTACACAAGGTCTTTTGGCTTCGGATCTGACGACTTCCTAAGTTTCAGGCAGCTTTGGATGGAAAGGTAGGTAATTACGTCAGAACACAACGTCAAATTTAGACGATCGACTTCGTGTACCGCCTCTTGGATGCTGATCAAACGCTTGCTTGTCATCCAATTTAATGACATCTTCACCAATGTTTGAACTCCGGTAATATCCGCTGAATTTGCGCTATAAAAGTAGGTATTTTATGCGAAGGAAAAGGACAAGGACAACGTGTAAGCAAAAAATAATTTCGTTGTGTTACGCAAAATATATTTCTAAATGCCTTTGACTCACCTTTCTATGATATTTTGAACTGCTTCCTTCTCCTTCTTCGAAGTGTGATTCTTTTTACTAGCATAGGCAACCACGTACTTGCATACATTCTCTATCTCGCTAATATCAGGCTTGTTAGGGTGCGACCTGTAAATGAGTAGCTGGATGTCGCAGTTGCCCCTCCATCCTTGGAGTAGAGTATTACTGTGCTGAACGGCCTTGCGAGATTTTGTCCTCTTCATTTGAAAGTGCTCCACCCCCTTTCTGTCAAGGACGATGAGTGAGGTATCAATGCGTGGCTTTCCTGAAGTGTCGCACTTGCCAAATTCGCTCTCTTTGCCGTAATCAAACCTGCATTCACGAGGCTGGCACTTCGCATTTTCGCCTAAGCAGTAGTTGTTGCAGTGATGTACCATACATTCTTCACATAACATGCGAGCGTCTTCGCGGCTGTCATTACTTTCACAGAAGCGCCGTTTGAGGGGCGAGATTGAATCGGCCGCAGTGTCGGTGACATGATTCTCGTCCACATCCACGTCGGCTGTCATGTTCATTATGTTCGTCGCATACTTCTCCATAACCTTTGCCTTCTTCTCCTCTGTTTTTGCCCGATAGAAGTCGTACAGATACGATTTGTCCTTCCCAATGCCCAATAAATGCAAGTGGATTTGTCCTCGCCCGGGTGCAAACTCCACTCTTGCCCAGTAATGTTCAATGCCCATTGCATTCTTGACGACCGTATCCAGGAAGACCTTTGATCTTTTCATGAAGAAGTCATTGACGTATAAGTTGTGTTTCTTCGCAGACTTGCACATGGCTGCGAAATCATTCTCTTCTAACAGCCGTGCCTGGCTTACGTTGCCTCCTTCAATCTCCAGCTGAATGAGAAGCCTGCGGAGGTCCGGCCACCAATTCTCAGCACAGGAGAGGGTGACGAAATGCGTTGGTGGACCATTCCCACGCGAGATGTGAAAGTCGATCCATGCTTCCAGTTCTTCCGTCTTACCCCTCCAGAAGCTGTCGCTACCTCGAATGCCCTTCGCAAGATATCTCAATTTATTAATGTAAGACATGTTACCCTCTCTCAGCTGTTGCTGTAAGTCCTCGACAGTGGGTGGATTGCCGCCATAAGCACCAAGGAAGTTTTTGTCCTTGTAGAAGAAGTTTCCCTGGGAGTTGTTGGTATGACGCTGTAGGAAGTTGAAAACGTATAGAGAAAACATTTGGTCTTGCAGAAATCGCCCGTCATGATAGCGTAGTAAGTGCTTGGCCCAAGCATGGATGTCTTTGACCTTGCCACGCCTGGGATCGTAGACGTCACCGATACCACCTGGGAACAGCCATGGGTAGGCGTTCACAAACACTTGTTCCGTGGAATCAAACTCACTGAATAAAAGGTAAACGAGATGAGAACAGCATAGAATGAGTTGAGACAGCATTGGTTGAGATTTGGACAAGTTGAGACAATGTTGGGACACTTACTTCAACGGCTGGCTGTGATCTATGAAAGGAAAGTCAAGGATTTTGTCTTCCTGATTGGTCTGTCTTGCAATTGTCTCGAAAGACTTGATGATTTCACTCTGAGAAGCATTGGGCGTGTTGTCTTTGTAGTTGGGATGGACCGTCTCAATTTCATACTCGTCTTCCTTGCTTGCCTGTGTTGTTTTGCACTGGTTACCTGATACCGCCTCGGGTGCATCCGCCACCGCTTCTCTTCGACTTGGCTTTGACTGAAGTGAGTGCTTCTTTGCAACATCATACACAGAGTCATTTTTGATCCAATCCAAATTTGACTCTGTGATTGTGATGTCATGATAACCGCGATGATGCACCTTCAGCCATCTTAAAGCGTCGAGAACTTTGTTCTTGTTTACCTTGAAGTGCTGGCTATGTGAGACGCCAGACACACGATTACTGACGTGTCTCACAAATATGACCATGTTTGATTCTTTTTGGGGGAGATCCGAACACATGGGACCAATGTTTTGAGGGAAAGCTACGCAGTGCCCGTTGATGCCGTAAATGCCATTCTTGATGTGATGCGATGGTATGAGCGGTGAACACCTCCTGATTAGCAGTTTCTCAGCCATCGTGAGTTTCTTGAGTACTTGCGGAATGCCGTACCTCACCACTGGCTCACCGAGAAAATCTGTTCGAATACTTCCATCGTCGTCTCTCTCGTACCACACAGGCTGGAGATTGTTCTTCAGGAAGTGGTCAGACTCTTCATGTTTGTTTTTGCGACAGATGTTACATACATGATTTCCAATACCATTATGTGATCCATCGGTACTGCGCTCCGTTGGCACACCACTCTTCCTCTTAGCTTCAAATTCAAATCTATTTTCCCGACAAACACAACAAGTTTGCATCTCAAGGGTTCTCATTCTATACTCGAATCGTAGGATCTCCTCTATTGTCTGTCTAGTCCGCAAAGTTTCCCGTGATCGACCAAGCTGGCCATGGTAAGGATTGTCCATGTACACCGCCTGGGCATTACAGTAGCTTATGTCTAATTTTGTTGCCTGCTTTTGCTCCCTGTCGGTAATGAGTTTCTTCATGGCTCGTTTCCGCCTTGTGAAATCATTATGGTCATCTGCGTCAAACATCGCATGCTCGTAGAACTTTTCAACGATCCCATAACTAAGGGCATCCTTGTAAGCTTCATTGATGGAGATTTTCGCGTCATCATACTCTTTCCCGGGATTTGCCCACCAGATATGCTTCTCTGTCCTGCGCCGCTTGTCCAGTTTGGCTTCATCGTTCTTGATCCTTCTCCTTTTGATGCGGTCACTGTCATTCGTCTCCCCACAAGATGTTCTCTGTCGTTTCTGTCTGTCCGACCTTGCGGTATTCATGGGTATTAGCGGTATGTGACCAGCATTGTCACTCTCTTCTTGTTCTTGCGAAGTAGAGTCATAGCTGGGAGAAGTGCACAAGCACAAGGATTATTATTGAAGGAGTGAGATAAAAGTAGGTAGGTGGAATGGTGTGTGCAACCACGAGAACACTTCTTACCCTTTGACAAACGATGTACCATCCGCTACTTGCTCATCCCTGTCCTCGTCATCATCCTCACTGTCACTGTCACTGTCACTGTCTGATTGCACGTCGTCGTAAGGAGGGATTACTTCCACTTTTTTCAGACTCTTCCACACCGGGTCTGGATTGGGAAGGCGACTATTTTCGTCCAGACGTTTGATCTCCATTCGCCTTACCAGGTGCACACTCCTGTACAGCCACGTCCCGTCTGACACCTGAACAATTTTGTCGGACGAGAGTGCTCCAATGGATACTATCTCGCCCTTGTTTGGTATGTCTTGCTTGGATTTTCGATACTCTACAATATCACCGAGCTGGATGAAAGTGTTCAGGCCATTGTTCCCCGTGTTAGCCTTGCTTAAATCAACCCTCAGATCGATGTAACAAGTGAGCAGGTTTCGGTCGGCAGTAGGTGAGACATGCAACTGACAGCTGAGTGAGCGTGCGAAACTGGGCCCGAGGGGCCCCTGCCATCAGCTACGTAGTATATTTGTGCAATGATGTTTGTTGTTATTGTTGTTGTGTTTATTTTACAAAGTAATGTGTCCATAAAGTTGCTCTGCAATAAGTAGGAGTAGTGAGTAGTTACTCCTCTCTTGTGTTTTTGCTGGAGGAGAGAGTCTTAGAGAATTTACTCTACACACTTTTTATTAGTGTTACATAGTAAGATTATCTTGGCTGTGTGCGTCCTTGTATGCGCCTGCTTCTCTCTCTCTAGCCGCTGGCCTCCTGGTTCTCCCCTTTTTTGCGCGCTCCCTCAATCACTCTTCAATTGGAAATTCCACGATCTAGCTTCAAGCGAAAAAAATCGCAATCAATCACCATGACGCACAAAACACCAACACCATGACGGCGATCCACCCCCTGTAACCAGGAAGATGCCGGATGACGCGAGGCCTCCTTGATTGTGTGTCACATAGACTGTGACTGTAGCTGTGATCACCACAGCTTTCCGCGAGCGTCACAGTTGATGACATGGATTGTGTCACGTCGGCGATCCAACGCACGAATCCGCGACTCAAGATAGTGTCGTGTCACAGTAACTGTCACAAGGACACTCGAATGTCCCCAGGGACACTCAGGGACACTCAGGGACATTCGAGTGTCCCTGGGACAATCGAGTGTCCCTAGGGACAATCGAGTGTCCCTGGGACAATCGAGTGTCCCTGAGTGTCCCTCCCCCGCCCCTCGCCGAAATCAATCACTGCACCTAGATACGGCACAACACACATTATCTCAATTGAGTAATGTAGAGACATGTTGCACTCATATTATTATCTCTCCTCACACGAATAATATGCATAGAGCAGCAGCACGACGTCATAATTACCACCGAAGTCATCGGCACCACCGACAACAAGATGGTGATGGATCATCAGACGAAGATAGTAGCAATTCGGGCAGCTCAGAAGAGGAGAGCATCTCGCCATCATCGTCAGCATCGATATCATCATCAACGTCAGCTGAGGGCGAGGAATCGGAATCAGATAGAGAAGAATTTGTCCAGGAAGTGTTCTCTTTCTCCGACAGCGAAGAATCAAGTGAAGAAGAGTGTGTTGAGGACAACATTTTATCTCCCTCCTCTTCATCTGGCAGCGAGTCAGACGAAGATTCAGATGTAGATAGTAATAGTGTGGCATTAGAACAAACTATAAAGATGCTTCAAAATCTCAGAGGAAATAAACTTCTGCAAGTACAGCAATTCATCAGAAGTTTGGATGCAATAGACACTCCAAAACCAGTTCCTCGACTTGTAAAGGTCCCATTGCCAAAGCCAACAGATTTGTCGCAACAATCTATCACACCGTCAACAATTTCTTCTTTAGGACTGGGCTACGTTGGCTTCAGTACTCAACGGCAAGAATCCGCAAGAGAGACGTTGAACACAAGAAGATTCATTTCTTTTTACGGAGCACCCCCCCAAGCGCTTGCGCCGCTCTTCAGAGATATTCGAGACATGTTTAAAGCGGAATTCCCATCATGCGAAGATCTATTCATGACAATGAATTGGCTAAAATGCTACGACGTGATGCATGTAATGGAGGGTAGATGGGGCTATTGCGAGGACTACATGAGACCTATAATCAAGCAATGCCAGGAGATGATGCAAGCCTTGAGAAGAAAGAACATGAAATTCGTAGCAAGTGACACGATAATCGCAGGTTCGTTAGACACGGTGAGCTTTTTGGTTCAGGAGTTCCGACAAGAACCAAGCGCAAAATGGTATGATCAAAAGAGCAAAAGCGCAGGGCTTGTAAGTATTGTGTATGTAGTGTTATTGGCAAATGCTATCATTTGTTAACTCATGTTATCATTTTCAATGTTTCATTCCAAAAGAAATACGAATTCTGCGTTGGCACAGAAGAGCCTGCTAAGCAAGTGTGGTTCAATGGACCATTCCCAGCTGGAGAGATCGCAGACGTATCAATTTATCGCGGTGGGGATGAAAAGACAGCAAAAAAAGATCGGAATAAAAAGGCTCTTTATTTTCAAATGCCTAAGGGGAAGAAGTTAGCTGCAGACTCGGCATATGCTGGAGAATATGATCGAATCATTGTCACTATGCCAGGAATGGATGAGAAGGAAATCAAATGGTTGAATCGTCTGAAGGCACGCGGAGAAACTCTCCATGGGAGACTAAAGAGCTTCCGTGTCCTCGGAACTCGATTTCGACATGGGAAGGGTACCCAAGACAAGTTGAATCGACATCAGATGGCAACTGAGAGTGTTTGTCTTATTGTCCTATATGATTGTGAGAACGGCAGGCCTCTCTTCGATCAATGAGTAGATATAATATTATGTAGTGCCAATCTAGAATACTACTGATATTGATAGAAAGACTCATCTCTAGAGAGAGAGAGAGCAAAAAATGTACCACGCGAGCATCGTACCCCCACCCAACACACTTTTTTCGTGGCTGGCATTTGTGCGCGCCTGGCAAGTGTGCGATTCAATTTTTGACTCGCCGATAGTACCGTTCTCTTACACACGACACTTCGCCGATTTGATTCAAATCATTCGTGCATGATACAATTTGAGCGATAAGCACACCTACTGTTTCAGCTCAGTTGTGCCACAAATTTATCGTCGATGACTTTGACAGCTAAGCCATCAAGCTTTACCCACTTCCACCAACATCTCCTTCTGTGGCTTGCCATCTATCATCCTCATCTGACCGTGCGTAATCTCGTCGGCCTCCAGTACATAACAGGTGAGTTGGTATTTCCGGAAGGAGTTTTGCGGTCTTATTGTGGGCGTCTCCTCACTAGACTGAAGACTTCATCAAACAAGCAACTCATTCTTCAGCTTGAAGAGGATTTCGACCCTCTCGACGACTTGCTTGAACACAGCGCACTCACGGATTCATCACATCACCCTCCTTTTCAGCATTCTACTCAGCATCAGCAATCTAAAGAAGAAGAAATGTCGACGTCTCGAAACAAAAGCCGCTCTCCCCACCGTAGTCGCAAGAGCAAGACGCCCCCCACCTCCACTTTCCAAGGAGATGACGAGGACATTACTGCCGTATTTGATGGATTGAGTATGTCACCCCATACGGTACACTACCCTGGAGATGAGAACATCCGCCATGCTGGAGGTCACACCCTCAGAATTTACCGGGCGTCTGCAAACGATAAAGGAGATGACCCTGAGTTCTCGATCCAAGTCATCAAGTCTAGAATCAACCTTACTCAGGCAAACTTGCTCGCTGCTGGAAATGCAGACAACTTGGTCCAGTTGACTCATGCCACGATGAAAAATTCTGGGTCGAGGTATAACAAGAAGAAAAAGCCGTCTATTGTCGTTACTATTCCTACTTGTGATGAGGAGTACAACCTTGGTATGGCAAATCAGGTTCAACCTTTTGAGGACCATAAATTCGATATGCACTCTCCCGACCTTCACCAGCAAGAGAAGGCAGACATTCTTGCCTTGAGACGTGAGAAAGGCCCTTTCTTGGTAGATCACGTTATCGAGCTTCCTCTGTTCCAGAATGATTCTGGTCACTACGAGGATATCAGCAATGAGAAATTCAACGACGAGGATGGCAAGCCACCCGCTGATGAGTTTGCTCTCAAGGTTGTATTCACCATCCCCAACTCCATTCCAGCGGTTGTTACGGGTACAAGAGCGAGAAACATCCAAATCGGATTTGTGACCGTCCTTGCTTGTGTCAGAGGCACTCTCAATGAACTCAAACAACGAGTAGTGACTGCAAATGCATTTGATGATGAGAATGATGAGTGGTTTGGTGGCGCCGCCGATGCCGAAGATCAAGGTCAAGGTATGGATTATTAGTCTATGTTGCTTGTTTTGTTTGTGTAAAGAAAGAGGCAGTCTAATAATGGATACTAACACTCATTGTTACTGCTACAAACATACTAGATCGTTTCCCTCGGCGAGATGAAGAACGAATTCGCCGAATCTGGGAGCAAGCAATGCAACGTCGTCGCCAGGCGGAGGAAGACCAAGCAAGGTTGGCTGAGCAGCAGCATGAAGCAGAGGAACGTCGTCGTCGCCAGGCGGAGGAAGACCAAGCAAGGTTGGCTGAGCAGCAGCAGCAGCATGAAGCAGAGGAACGTCGTCGTCGCCAGGCGGAGGAAGACCAAGCAAGGTTGGCTGAGCAGCAGCAGCAGCATGAAGCAGAGGAACGTCGTCGTCGCCAGGCGGAGGAAGACCAAGCAAGGTTGGCTGAGCAGCAGCAGCAGCATGAAGCAGAGGAACGTCGTCGCCGCCAGGCAGAGGCGGAGGAAGCTCAAGCAAGGTTGGTTGAGCAACAGCAGCATGATGGGAAACGTCGGCAACAACAAGCGCTAGCAAAGTACCTGGGCGAAGATGAGATGGATACTTCCGAGGCTTACACTGAAGGGTTGGACACATCTAACAACAAGAAAGCAAAGATTGAGAAGCAAAGAGGCATGACTTCTCTCGCAGCGGCAGTGACAAGGAGACTGGAAACGGCGGCGGAAACAGCGGACGATATCGTAGCAACTCTCCTAGCCGATGATTGTATTGATATCCGTGATTTGTAAGCGAGCTTTATCCACGATCATTTGTTTGCTTGAGTTGGAAATATGATAAAATTTTAGGTAGTCAGTAGTTACAAACATTTTCATTTATCTTTCAAACCACGCCAACGTTTTGCGAGGTCACTTGCGAGGTCATTGACCTCGTCATCTATATTTCCCATAAATTCTTTCCTCAATCTTCTCACCTCTTTATCATGACTCTTTTGACCCTTCCTATTTCTCTTCACTTGCCAATACACCCCACCCTTCTGCTTTGATACCTCTTGATAAACATGTTTACGGAAGACGGATTTTTCGAATTCCTTGTATTCATCACGACTTGCCCAGATATCTTTCGGACTCATTCCTTTTACTCTTCCATCTTTAACATCCTTCTCGAGGAGACTACTAGCTGGGTGCGCATCCCAAAAGTATTCCCCCCGGCTTGTTTTTGGGCCGGCGCGACTCCAGCTAGCGAAGTGTTTGCCTAACATCTCAGAATAGTTCTCCAGTCTTGACTTAGACTTGTCCGTTATGGCCTTCATGTTACTGTAGTATCGTTTGAAATCTTTGAAGGGGTGTACAGCAAACAGCGGGTGACTTGCATGTACTTCAGCAACTGACATCTGAAAGTTATGAGATAAGTAGGTTCAGCGGTTTAATATAAAAGCAACATGGATAAACAATGCTGCTACTCACATCACCAATGTCTTTCTTCATCATCAATAGATGCAAAAGAGAGTATCCTTTGCTATGATTCCCGTTCTTTTTGCTATTCCAAGTATCCTTGAAAGGGCCCTTCTTCGCTCTGAAATTCGTCATCAATGTGGCCATGTATCCTTTGAATTTACTTCGTTGATATTGAGGAGCGTATTCTTTCCAAAGACTATCAAGATTCTTTTCCCAATCTTGAACGAGTTTGTGGATAGGAGAGTTGCAGTCTCTCAAATCCTCAATGATGCGTTTTCTACTACTGCTGTCTTCCCACAGCGAAGAGAAACTTTGATCAGACTCAACCTTAAAAGGGCCCTTCCTTGCGTTGTAATTATTCATGATAGTTTTCATGTATCCTTTGAATTTACTTCTTTGATATCGATGGGCGTATTGTTTCCATAGTTCATCAATGTTCTCTTCCCATGTTGGAGCTAGACTGTGGATTGATGATTGGCTATCCTTCAAAGCTTCAATGATGCATCTTTTACTGTGGCTATTTGTCCAAGGCGATAGGGGCGTGTTCGAATCTATGTTTTTTGGCATTGCCGAAGGCAGAATTGAGCTAGGTCGTTGGCCTTCACCTTCAGAGTCTAATGTATGATGGCCTTGGCCATTGAATACGAAACGACTGTGGCTTTTGATGTTGTTTTTGATGGTAGTACCAGTCTGAATTTCTTTGCTGTAGTCATCGTCGCTTTCGGAGTCTTCACTGAAACTAGAGCTAGAAGATAAATCACTGTCGTCTTCTTTCTTCTTGGTTGAGCGTGCTCCTCCTTCGTAATACATAATAACATCTGAATCTTCGTCTGACTCGCTGCCAGATGAAGAGGAGGGAGATAAAATGTTGTCCTCAACACACTCTTCTTCACTTGATTCTTCGCTGTCGGAGAAAGAGAACACTTCCTGGACAAATTCTTCTCTATCTGATTCCGATTCCTCGCCCTCAGCTGACGTTGATGATGATATCGATGCTGACGATGATGGCGAGATGCTCTCCTCTTCTGAGCTGCCCGAATTGCTACTATCTTCGTCTGATGATCCATCACCATCTTGTTGTCGGTGGTGCCGATGACTTCGGTGGTAATTATGACGTCGTGCTGCTGCTCTATGCATATTATTCGTGTGAGGAGAGATAATAATATGAGTGCAACATGTCTCTACATTACTCAATTGAGATAATGTGTGTTGTGCCGTATCTAGGTGCAGTGATTGATTTCGGCGAGGGGCGGGGGAGGGACACTCAGGGACACTCGATTGTCCCAGGGACACTCGATTGTCCCTAGGGACACTCGATTGTCCCAGGGACACTCGAATGTCCCTGAGTGTCCCTGAGTGTCCCTGGGGACATTCGAGTGTCCTTGTGACAGTTACTGTGACACGACACTATCTTGAGTCGCGGATTCGTGCGTTGGATCGCCGACGTGACACAATCCATGTCATCAACTGTGACGCTCGCGGAAAGCTGTGGTGATCACAGCTACAGTCACAGTCTATGTGACACATAATCAAGGAGGCCTCGCGTCATCCGGCATCTTCCAGCCCCCTCCCACTTGATTTCGGAAGCGACGAACATGCCTATTCGACCAAGTCCAACGGCATGTGTAGCGATAATATGCTACTACGATCATCATCTGAACGTATCGTTTCCGTAGCTACGGCTACTTTGTCAACTACATAAAAAAATCCCCGGCACATCACAGCGACAATCGCCGGAGAGTTGACGATGCTCGATGCTGTGCGGAGCGCCTCCGACGATAACGAATGGTTCCAACGATACCGAATGATTCGCCACGTCAGTCTACAATAATTAATTGTGTTGAAGAAGGATCATTTAAAACTCATGTGAGGTGAGTTGCACATGGATATTATGTATATCCCCGGTGCATCACAGCGGCAATCGCCGGAGAGTTAATCCATGCCGTGTGCAGAGCACCTCTGATGAATAAGATCGGTTCCAACGATAACGAATTATTCGCCTCGTCCGCCCATGATTAATTGAGTGGAAGAATCATTTGAAACTCGTAAGTTGCATCGATACTTAATTAATTTTGTGCCGCTGGAAATTATTTATTATTTGATGCACCCGAGCTTATACCACCCAACCGAGTAAGAGCTAAGACACGAGTAGATGGTGCCATCAAGATGTTGATGAGCATCGCTTTATGCAACAATTCGCCATGCGTCCACCGTCAGGATTAAGGAGAGCGATGAGCGGCAGTAGCTGTTAGCCGTAGCAACCATTTTTGCTGTTCGCTGTTCGTTCGATATGCCAGATTAGAGTTGAGTAAATAAAAGCAAGGTGAGTTTAAATGCAATCTTTCCAGCAATTTGCTCACCACTACCACTTCAACATCGACTTGTCACGTGATTTGAGAAGTCATGTGATGGAGTGATGGAGTTTGTCACGTGAAACTGAAAATCTGTCCAGATTTCCTGTTAGCAAGGGTCATACATAGGTAGGTAGGTGTGCAAGTCTTTCCACACTCAGAACACAAAGCACAGAATGATGGAGATCTGAATCTGTGAGTAAGTTTCTGTGAAAGTTCCAGCTCTGACGAATTTTCTGATGTCATCAGCTTTTTTGGTAGCAAGGGTCATACATAGGTAGGTATGCAAGTCTTTCCACGCTCCAAGCAACAAGCACACTAACACTAACAGCATATGTACTTCATTCAGGTGGACCATATGGTAAATCAGAATGTAAAGGTAAGCACGTCTCCCCTATCCTATTTCCCTACTTCTATCCAAACTGAAATCATGTCTAATCAGAATATCTGCCGTGCTATGTATTCTTCCTCCAACTAAGTTGAAAAATGTCACCAAAACAACAATATGGCTACTGTGCTCCTGTCCACAACACCATCACTCCTGAGCAGATTGCTAATGGATAATGCACACATCCCGTCCTTGCTTTCTGTCTGCATCTATTCAGGAGTGACGTTGGCGACAACAACAACAAATGACGTCATTGTCGCATGTCGCAGGTGCACACGGCAGACACAGCTAGCCAATTCTCCTTAAAACAAGCCAACCGGATATTCCGGGATACACGGAAAACCCGTTACAGCAGCCCTGCCACAACTTCACCTGACCATACCTGCCACATCGTTGCTGTCACATCAGACACAGACAATACTGAATTCCTATGCAGCCAATTTGGAGTACCAATTCCTACCTAGCTCAAGAGCACTTCTGGCACTGATAACCATCCCAATGGGTTTGCAAAATAGGCCCAATCATATGGTCCTACACAGCCTCTACGCGTTGCACAGTTTTTGTTGCCGTGACTAAGTGATCTCTTCCTCTCTTTTACTTTGGCAAAATGGGGGTTTATCTGTGCCATATAGGGTTAATCATCTGTGCCCAAGTTGCTCCCAAAGTGCTCCCATCCGGGGTGTATATAAAGAAGGCCACAAGTCGCCCCAGCACACGCGCTGGGGGCCCCTCGGGCCGATCATCGCTTACAGAGGCACGAAGTTCTCGAATGTCATCTGTACAGGTACAGTCAGTAGAAAAGAGGTGTTAGTTGCATGTTGTGATAAATTGTATGATTGCCATGCTCATTATGCTTACCTGAAAAGTCTGCCTCGAGCAAGTGGTCGTAAGTATCGTCTCCTTGCTCTTGGTCTGAATCTTGTGGAAGATTCCACTCAGAGCCGTCAGATTTGTCGTCGTCTTTGCCATTGCTGTCTACATGATCGTACATAACAACAGCTTCATCCTCGTCGTCATCCACGTCGTCATCGTCTAATGGCCGATTTTGATCTGATATTGCTGGCAGTATTCTATGATTTCGATACGCATTCGTGACATGAGCAATAACATTGTATAGTTCCACCCTCATACGTCCAATGTCGGCACCGTCAAAGTTGAACAAGTCGTTCTTGGTGATGCAATCTTCAAATTTTGACGTCACGTCTTTCATTTTCACCTCCCTGCTGTTGACGAGCTCAACAAGTCCAAATGCGTATCGGCAGACATACAATCCGCAGTCGTAATTGTTATTTTGTGTTGGTGCTACAAGTACAAGATAGAATAATTAAATTTCAATGTGAGAGATTAACACAGCAAAAGAATGAAGCGAGTTCAAGTGTACGCACCTTGAGGGAAATGCAGTTGGCATGCCTTGTCTCTGTGATTAAATGGCCTGGAGTCCTGGTCGAGATTTGTGTTGAAATGTCTTCCCCATTCTTTGTTTAGAACCATGCGTATCGCATATGCCAACTGTGACCCGTCGTGTATGGTTGTACATCCCAACGAGTCTAGACGCAACATGCAGGTCACATTTCTTGTGTAGTTAATGCTACCCCATCGAGCTCGTGTCTGTTTGATCAACTTTGGATTGAGCACTGCGATTAGACTCCAGTGATGCCCTAGGTGTACCGGAAACAAAAGTAGCTTCTTTTCGAATATGTTTACCCTTTTCAGCCATCGTTGGAGCGAGTCGGTGTACCCATTTGTCATTACACCGGCCAAGAAGTGAGTTGAAAACGCATGAATGGGCGAACTCGTATCTTGCGGAGATCTTGGTGTTACCAACCACGACATCCAGAAGTTTATGATTGAGTCGTTGAGGCATCGTTCTGGTTTGAGAGTGCTGGCATCCATGCCATTCACAACGAGGCTGTTGTTCCCTACCGTATCAGCCAGGGAATGTTCGAAGTACTGGGCAAAAGATGCATCTGTATTTGTGCTGTGTCTCGCCAACCTTGTTGATAGTTCCCGAGAGTGCGCATCGGCTGATAGGAGGCTGAGATTGTTCGTCTTGAATGGGAGAGTAAAGCATTGAGCGCTGTTGCTATCGATTGGAGCAAAATCGTCAAAGACAAGCCTCCTCGACACGTTGGCAATCTTACGTTCAATCTCATCTTCGCTCTTCTGCACCATTAACCCAACTCGGATAGACTCATTGCAAAGCGATTGGCACATTGCCGTGCCAATAGCAAGTTTTTGTAGTGATAGAATGCTCGCTAGCGAGACTACTACACAGAGAGTCGTTGCGGTTTTGACTTTCTTTGTGGCAGTGAATTCAAGCCGCACATCGCGGCGACCTTCCTTGAGTAATTCTTCCGCTTCTTCCGACTTGCTCAATATTGAGGATTTCGTTATTCCCTTGTTTCTCAGTTGCGTGACCCCCAACACCTGTTGAAGCCAGCAAGTAACAAAGAAGACGACGTGCTGTATTGATATCGCTGTGGCTGTGGTGGAAGTAAATAAGTGGAACCAAAAAAGTATACGTGAGCGTGAGACGGACTGTGACAATAAGAGCTAAGCAAGAAGGTTTCACTAACAACAGAGCACACACCAACTTGGTTGCGTCCATCGGTCGACGTTGGCGTAACGATAGACGCCATGATATACGAATTGATCGTAAAAATGATGTTAACAATTACTTGAAAGAAAAAAATATGGATGAATGCAGTCGAGCTCTACTCTATGGTATGTCTTCGGATTCGGATGAAGAAGATCCAGTCTGACAGTCTGAGTCAGATACAGATCCAGTCGATGTGGTGTTCTCCGTTGACACACCACATCATAGGCACTGACATCATTGTTCCTTGGACGATGACTCGATCCCTACGTGCACTCAGTTGGATGCGCCATAAAACCTCGATAAGACCAAACGCATACGTGTGTGTGCAATGTGGATGCGTCTGCGGCCCAAGCCCAAGTTGAAGTAACATGATCGAGGATCTATAGATAAAGATCCATGTTCCCTCTTGATGCAGTCTCTTGCCACGTCGTAGGCACGACGTCATTGTTCCTTGGTGAGAGGTAGATAATGTAAGTAGAACGCGATGGGGAACATCCTCGCTCTGAACCGGCTTTCTCGAACCACATGGAAAGAGTGTGGTACTCAAAATGACCCAAAATTGTTCTTTTTGATTTATTTTTGTTCTTTTTGATTGCCGCCTGTCTTCGTCCAACACGCCGAGAGGTACATCTACTTACGCCATTTGCATCTTATATTATGTCAATCTCAATCTCGGAGAAGCTTGGACAAGATGGATGTCTTAATTGAAAGATAGAAAGGGGGCAGAGCTGGGGGGGGTGCGATCGAGCGCGCTAAACCAGCAAAAAAGAAAAGAGAGCTCAGACAAGGAAAAAGAAAAGAGAGCTCAGACAAGAGTCGTACCTACCATGAGAGCGAGAAAGACACAAGAAGAAACAACACACAATCCCAAGCATTGCAGAGCAACATTATAGTAGGGTAACCCTTAAAAAACACTGACACGGTAAAAGCAGCAGATGTACCAGACAAGGCCCCGAGGGCCCGCATTGCAGCTCTCTCCTTTCTGTCCCCTCAGCTCCAGAACAGGCTACACAGCCAGGCTGCACGGCACCAGTTTGATTGTCATATATTGCCGAAATTCCTCACAGTTGTAGGAGAGTACTCCTTGATACTTGTCGGTATTCTGGACTTCATTTTTATACTTGTCTACGAGGATGCATGTATACAATTCCTTTGTCTCCTTATCGCTGAGGTAGATTCCCAATCCATTGGTTCCATCAATAACAGTCGAATTTGATGGCACGTGCTCTTTGAGTGCCGCCAACGTTAATTTGGCATTGTCCTTTGCTTCCTGCTGCAAAACGTTTGCTTCTGCCTCTTCGGTTATTGTTATTTCTTCATCTGGAGGGATATATTTCCTCCAGTCGAAGCCAATTCTCTGTAGGTGGCCCAATTTCGGATCCACCTCAATAGCAGCTCTGAGAGCGTCAACCTTTCCTCCTTTCCACTTGTAATATGTATTTTCCGGCATGCAAACTGAGGCCTTAATAATATCTTTAATTGTTTACCCCTTCGGTTTCTTTGTTATTATCATGACCAACAGATCATATATATGTATTTTTCTTTCTAAAGGCAAGGCATCCCAGCTTTTGTCTGCTGCCCCCCATTGTGGAATCTCAATTTGTTCGCTTTGGGCGGTGGTTGATAGGTCTGCGGCGTATTTTCGGTTGTCGGCAGCGGTCTCTATATTATCATCATCGACAAGATACCCATCTTGGATGGGTTG
Source organism: Skeletonema marinoi (assembly GCA_030544225.1). NCBI lineage: Eukaryota > Bacillariophyta > Thalassiosirophyceae > Thalassiosirales > Thalassiosiraceae > Skeletonema > Skeletonema marinoi. Next base: position 100,587 of record CM060490.1, read on the forward strand.
TCTTGTGACATGAAACATAAAATATAAACGGTGGAACAGCATCCTGTGACATCAAAAGGGACAAAATGGTTGCTTGAGACTTCAGAGGTTATAGAGATCCGAAATTAAGCCCGCCAAAACCAAAATAAAACCTTTTTCTAAATGATTTTTATTTTTTGCGCCCTCGATCGGATTCTATAAACCGAGGACTACAGCGTGCGAGATGCCATCCTCTTTTTGGCGTTTGACAGACACTTACTTGGATTGCGCGCGAGCTCCATCACATCATTGCCCGCCCATGCCAGTGCAGTCGTCCAAAAGATATTCTAGCGACGATGAAGTTGGCCACCCTCCTAGCATCCCTAGCCGCTGTAACCACCTCAGCTTTTTCGCCCATCTCCACTGCCACTCAGTTGCAATCATTTTCTCGTTACGCCGCTTCCGCCAGTAACTCACAATTATTCGCCATGCCAATTTGTATCGTCGTCAAGGCAGAAATTAAGGAAGATCGTATGGACGAATTCCTCGATATGATTGAGAAGAATGCGGTGGGGTCTCGTGCAGAACCGGGGTGCATTCGTTTTGGTATGTATTGATGATTTCTTGTAGCATCGTGCTGTGTGTGTTTTATTGGAGGTGTAAGATAAGTATATTATCTTGAGGCTGAAAAAGCGATGAAAACGGCAAGAAAACACAAGAAAACACCCTTTCACCAACATGATGATGATGTTACATGGCGTTTCTCTATCAATACATGTCACAAGTGATAGTAATGCTCACTTGCACGTTCCCACATTCTTCCCTCCACAATTGATGTTATATCATGTGTACATAAACACACCAAAACAGATGTCCTCCAAGCAGAAGACCAAGAAAACAAATTCTTCTTTTATGAGGTCTACGAAGATGCCGCGGCCATCGCTCATCATAAGGAGCAACCTCATTATGCCGCGTGGGGGACCTTTAAGGAGAGTGGGGGGACTATTTCGAGTGTTAGTAAGAAGGCGTCTGGGAAGTTCATGACTTGAGGGAAATCAGACCACTCGAGAAATCGTCCGATTGGCACAGGAGGGACGTGCTCATGTTACGCTGCAGGAGATGCAAAGTCGGTTGGAACGGGGTGAGTTTTACTTCAATACGTGTTTACTGTTCACATCATGTGTTCTGTTTTCTCATCATTACATCATCTAAACTTGGCCGAGTGTCATTTAGTCAACAAGAAGGATAATTCTCAATTTGTCAATACCTGAAACTAGTGGAAGAATTGTGGACGGAAGAAGAAGAATTGTTCCTACGTTCGTCACGTGAGGAGATTGAGGAGTGGATGGAGGAAGCCAAGATTATTGCCGAGACTATTTCGTTGAGGTGTTTGACCAAGTTGAATGAGTTTGAGGGGCGGGAGGATCCTACGCCGACGAATCATCAGAAGCCTAGTTTTGTGAGTGTGGGGAATCGGGCTAGGAGGGTGTTTGTTGGGAGGAAGAAGGGGGATGAGAATCTTGTGTAAAGATGGAGAGAGAGGAGGTGTGGATGTTGTGAGGTTGGAAACTATCAAGATGGTGTTTTCTTGTTCACGATATCGTTTGTGTTGCATTATGTTTGTGTTTGGAAAAGAAAGAGACTTGTGTGGTTCTTTTGTCAGGTAGCTCAAGTTATCACTACATCATTATACATTATTATTACCAACGTGGAATATTAGTTCACGAACCGCATGTTCATGTATTGGAGTGTCTCACTCTGTTCACTGTATCATCTACAACGAATTTGCAATCTCACACACCGCCTCAAAAGCAGTAACAGCCACTGCTCCATCAATACCCATCCGAAGAGCCTTTGGTTGAAACCCTTTATACAACGCTGCCAATCCCTCTGTCCGACCAATCTTCATCAATGCCTGTATTGTCGATGTGTATTCCATAATACTTTTACTATTCTGCGCCTGTATTCGACTCTTGGCAACGTCAATGGTTGCCATCACCCCTCCTCGTCATGACTTACTCACACGAACGCCGAATGCCTCCTACCTCCTTAGATAGATAGATTTAGATAGATTATCACCATTTGATGATACTATAGACCCATGGTGATGTATCCGTGTCTTGGAGGCCGCTCATGCGCCCGATAACATCAGTAAGACATTTTTCACGGCGGGCGTCAAGAGAACATGCCGCATCATCGACTTTACTGCCATTCGATAGCTGTAAACATTGTATTGAAATTGAAGCCACCAAACCTTACCCTCGTTCTGTAACAGCAATGATGACGACGCGAAGACTGTGCCTGTCCAAGGAAGACATCCATTTCATCAATTCCATCCACTTCACTACCAATTGGTATGTCTTTCCCAATCATGCTCAACACGGTAGGAAGGACGTCGGAGTAGATGCCATCTCCGACGAAGTCTCACCTTCTGGAACGCCACCACCTTTCCATCGCACAATCGCAGGCATACGAACATTAGCTTCCCATGCAGGCCCTAGTCCACTATCCAGGATAAATGTTTCTGTCCAGGCAGAGGTGATGAGTTGTATTCCGATGGGCATGCAGTGATATGGAATAGCTCACTCAAAAGTCCATAGCTGTACTCGATTGATTCACGCGCTTTCTTATTGCATCGTTGCACTTGCGTTGATGATGAGTCAAAGGTTGTTGCCCGGCATAACGTTTGAAGTAGGAGCAGATGCATCGCAGATTGACATGGTATGCACTATCACCCAGAGCCGAGTACTCGTGTTGATTATGTATTTGTATCCGCACCAAGAACTCATTGAGATTACTCATCTGTAACACTGGTACATCAGACCTACGAGCGGATACTGGACCAAATAATATTGTGCTAATTCCATTGGGCAAGAACACGTCTCCACTTTTATCCCGTGCAGCTTCTTGAAACCGGTGTGTAGAATGCTCTCTGAGCGGCTGGGTATTCTGGCTTCCGTCCGGCTCCTTCGTAATCTCCCGCAAGGCCAGAGATGGTCTATTAGTTCTATCAATAGAGCAGTCAATGAAGCCAAAAATATCGAATGGGAGGAAGGCAACGCCACTAGTTTCCTCGTGGGTGTTGTTGCGTTCGTCTTCATCATGCACATAGGATTGCTGCACTTTTTGCTGGATTGCATTGCAGAATCGGGGGAAGTCGTCCACAAAACGCAACAGTCCCCGATGTCCAATAATATTCTTGTAGCGTTCGTCAAGATACAACAATATCCATCTCCATGCCAGTGACCAGCGCTTCTCGCTCCCACGAAAATGTCGTCACTCATTTGTGTAAGTATGATCATTACCCGTCTTCATTCGGGTCATGAAGTACAGGAATAATTCCTCTGGATGCAAGTTGTAAACATACGGGACCCCACGCTGGTTCATATATCCCGTCGGAATCCTGATGTACCCGTTGTTTTGGGCAGCAATATCTTCAAGGCCGAAGCATCTGTAGATGCGTAACAACTTGTGCTTGTCGAAGGTAGTCTTGATATCTCCTTGTGTGACAAGTACGCTATAGCGTACAAAATACGCACAATTTTCAAAATTATAGTTCTCCGTAAAGAGACCACTTTCACTACTTTTAAGCATAACCATCGTATTCAGCACACCCGATATAGTCTTATAGCATACTTTAATGACTTTATTCCATAACTAACTTTAGAGTAACGACCGTTGGCAAATGGACCATTCATTTTCACAAAAATGACTGCGTACAAAGAGCAACCATACTTTGTACCATCATAACTTCATAACCAGACCACCCCAGAAGGCCCCCAGTGACTCCCCTTGACGGCAACATCATGGAATCGCGAACTGTTGCGGTGCGGGTGTCAGAATCGGCCGGTGTGGTGGGCATCGTCCCCATACATAATGACGTTATGATGATGTGCTTTCATCAACACGTGATAATCGATATATTCAATAACTACTCGACAAATCAACCGATTTAATTGGAACCAAATGGAAGACTGCATCACATGATGTTAGTGATGGGATTGTTGTGAGTGGATTGGTCCAAATTGATAACTGGGGGGCCACAGCGGATGCCATGGTTGGGGTGTCGGGGAGATTTTTTTTGATTTTTTGCAATCCGAAATCCAACAATTCACCACTATGATGAAGATTTGATTAATAAGGGATGCGATTCCGAAGACGATCTCATGCACAATGCCTACAACAACCTCGACGCACACGACAATGTGCTTGGAATCGCTTATCTCCCCATCGGGCCTTCTCCTACATTGCATAACAGTGGTAGTTGCGCCCGTCATCGTTTTACGTTGTTGATGTTGACGACGTATTTGATGAAGTAACCTATTGAACAACCAACAAATGAGGACATAAAGTGGCATATGACGTTCAATGGAAGGCGTTGGTGCAAGGTCTTAGGGTGTGGTGATCTCTATCGGATGAAACTAATGAATATGTGTTGGATGCGAGTTTGGATGAAAAAAATATGTATCCATCTGCAGCGGTGGTTGATACGCAATGCCTCCTTCTACTGCACACCACCCACCAAATATGTTAGGGCATACTATTGGCAATAGCTTCTAGTCGTTTGGATGGCGCTATCAATGTTATCTATCCACTTTTATCTAATTCATTGCCACCGGAGCACCAAAATGAGGACACATTTCGCGGGTAGGTTACGTAGATGAACGTAGTGAGACGAATACTAGTGCTAAGAACACAAATAGTGCATAAAATGAAAGCTCTCGTCATGCCTGACAATGTTGTCTAGAAGGATTATGTCATTAATGCTATAGGCGAGGCATTAGATGCATAGCAAGTAGGCAGTTTATTTTGTACGCTATAACGTACAAAACGTCTGTCCTACAAGGAGATAGCAGGTCCCATGAGTTAAAACGGATATTTCGACTTGGTTGGGCGGCCTGGTGTTCTTCAGGTGGAATGGCTAGAACATGGATGAGGGCAATCCCTCCTCGATAGAGACACTCATGTTGGAGGGCAGCCATGAATCCAACTTGTGCATGGCTGAGTTGGAGATGCCGCTGAAGGCGGCTTCGGTGGCGTTTGACGCCACGGCGGCGGTTGCCCGTGCGTTGGCGACGATTTGGAGCAGGCGTCATGATGATGCTGCTGCTGCTTAGTTTTTGCTGGTGTTGCTCGAAGTAATGTCATCATGGTGGTCATTGGCCAAAACAGAAGTGTTAGGGGGGCCGGCCGCCTGGGCAGGGTTCTTTTTCGTCATGGTCAAAAAGCATTCAACTCCACAAGTCACAGATACGTCATCAGGTATTGGAAAAAGTCTACGTACATAAAGCGGTTAAGGCCACTCTATTATGTGAGTTGTGAGCCTTGGATGTGAGTTGTGAGCTATGCATATAATGTTCTTTAGATCATCATCGAATTCAACCTTTCTCATCCTCTATAACGGTTCGCAGTTCTACGTTGAAGTTTAAAGTGTGATTTATTATCTTTCAGTGGGTTGGCTTCTCATGCTTTAAGTAGGTATCTCCAAAAGGCACCAGCAGCTGGTGGTTCGCATGGAAGTGGCACTGGAGCTCCCTTGAGTACCGGTGAAGACAGGCCCTTTAGCGTTAACCCGTAAAGTGTGGTATGTTTGAGTGGTGGTTCGCATTCTCAAGCATTGTATGCTTTCTCATTCTTGACAGCCTTCGCCTTTCAATCTTGTGTCCGAGCTCCGCGGCTTTGGAGAGTTGCATGGAGGCGAGTCTTTATAGTATAAAGACGATGAAACATAACTTCATAAAAAGTCTGCGAGACTCCATCAACCTGCCATCCACACACAGCAAACATCCAATATGAAATTCTCCCTTGTTATCTTGAGTGCCTGCATCTCCCCCACCTGGGGTAATTTGTTCCAACGGGAACTGAAAATCAAAAAATCTAAGAGCTCCAAAACAGTGGCATCAGGCGCTCCGTCGGCATCGGGTGCTCCGTCGGCATCGGGCCAACCATCCGGCGCTCCATCGGGCGCTCCGTCGGCATCGGGCCAACCATCCGGTGCTCCATCGGGCGCTCCGTCGGCATCGGGCCAACCATCCGGCGCTCCATCGGGCGCTCCGTCGGCATCGGGAGAACCATCGGGCGCTCCTTCATCTACTAGAGACAAATCAATGAAGAGTCTCCTGTTGAGTCGCCCTAACTTGGCATCTGAGGATGCACTCAACAATAAAGACTCACCCCAAGGAAAAGCGCTTTTGTGGCTCACTACTACTCCTCTTCAGCCTGGCGAGGATAATTTCAAAATCATCCAACAATATATTCTGGCAGTCTTCTACTATGCTACAAATGGTGATGGTTGGGATGACAATGATGGGTGGCTGGAAAGTTCAGACGAGTGTGAATGGTTTAGAGTTGACTGCAGTGGCAGTGGGGTTACAATACTTCAACCTTATGGCAATAATTTGGTTGGTAGCATCCCTACCGAGTTGGGTAGCTTGGGTAGGCTTGGTGAGTGTTAAGTGTTACTGTTACTGATCCAATGAGTTGCTCTTTTGATATATCATGGGAACCTGGGGTTGACTCTGCATGATTTTTGCCAGCGAGCGTTTCGTTCGACTTGTTGTTGTTGAATCGCACATTCAGCATTATTCCGCGAACATCACCACTCACAAGCTCGTCTGTGCGTGGCCGCGCATCAGCAGCTATGCGCGGACACAGACGCGCATGAGCGCGGCTGACACGCTGTGAGTGGTGAGGTTCGCAGAATTGCAGAGTGTGACGTCACAAAAGACAGATTTCAATTCAACAAGTTGAACGAAAGATTTTACACACAGAGTCAACCACAGGTCCCACGTATACATTGATATTGGCCCTCGTTCAATCTAACTTGACTTGATTGCCACTTCTCTTTTTTGTCACCACTTCCCTAATGATTTACAGAACGTCTTTGGTTATATAGTAATCAGCTTTCAGGTGGAATCCCAACCGAGTTGGGTAAATTGGGTAGCCTTGGTAAGATTGAGTTGCTCTTTTGATATACATTGATATTGGCCTTCTTTCCATCTAATTTTGACACTGGATTTCTACTTCTCCTCTTTTCGTCACCACTTTCCTAATGATTCACAGACTGGCTTGACTTGAGTAACAATCAGCTTTCAGGTGGAATCCCAACCGAGTTGGGTGAATTGGGTAGCCTTGGTAAGAATGAGTTGCTCTTTTGATATACATTGATAGCCCTCTTTCCATCTAATTTTGACACTGGATTGCCACTTCTCTTTTCGTCACCACTTCCCTAATGATTTGCAGAGAATCTTGACTTGTATGTTAATCAGCTTACAGGTGGAATCCCTACTGAGTTGGGTGAATTGGTTAGCCTTGGTAAGTGTTACTGTTACAAGTTACTCTTTTGATATACATTGATAGCCCTCTTTCCATCTAATTTTGACACTGGATTGCCACTTCTCTTTTCGTCACCACTTCCCTAATGATTTACAGAAGGTCTTTTCTTGAGTGGTAATCAGCTTACAGGTGGAATCCCTACTGAGTTGGGTGAATTGGATAACCTTGGTGAGTGTTACTACTGATTGGCAGATCCAATGAGTTGCTCTTTTGATATACATTGATATTGGCCCTCATTCCATCTAATTTTGACCTGATTGCTTCCACTTCTCTTTTTCATCACCACTTCCCTAATGATTTACAGAAGGTCTTTTCTTGAATAATAATCAGCTCTCAGGTAGCATCCCAACTGAGTTGGATGGATTGGGTAGCCTTAGTGAGTGTTACTGTTACTGATTTTCAGATCCAATGAGTTGCTCTCTTTTTGATATTGATATACATAATGATATTGGCCCTCGTTCCATCTAACTTGACTTGATTGCCTCTTCTCTTTTTCATCACCACTTCCCTCTATTGATTTGCAGAATTGCTGTACTTGAATAATAATACACTTACAGGTGGAATTGATGTTGGAATTTGTAACCTTCAGAGTTTGACATTCTTGCAAGCTGATTGCACTGTTTGCGAGTTCATCTCTGAAACCACCACCGATTGCTGCAATAATTGTGTGTAAAGACAGACGACCATCTCGACGGTAGTGAGTGAAAAAAGGAGCAGCAAAGGGGCATGACTTTCGACTGTATTTGTAACAGAGATGATTGTACAAGGGAAAGCGGTAATTAGTGTGAGTTGTGTTCAAGTTCAAGAGCACGAAGGATTGGGGAGAAAGAGTTTCAACGGGAGGCAAGGAAGGGGTGTTGATGGTTTATGTGACTGTAGATTTGATCTTAGAATTAGGTGCAAGATTGAGATGAATGCTGCACAGTTAAAGTTTAGATATATTAATTTAGCGCACGTTAAAAGTGTCCAACGAGGGAGGGTATCGTAATCGTAATACGAGGTAACTCTGTTCTGTTGTTTGGTCGTTCCCCTTCTTACAATTTAGATTATATCGGGTGTGTCATGTCTCTCTCTTGTCGCGTTCTCTGCAACCACATCGAGTCGATTTTGGTATCATCATCGATTTTCTCTTGGCAATAAATAAGAGCATCCTCCATCGTCCTTTCCATCAAGGTTGGCCTACTATTTCTGTAGAGCAAGTTCAAATATTGTCGAGCCGCATTCAGTAAGCTGTGGTGTTTTCAGCTGCGTAGTGATATCTGATGAATCCATACTTGTATAATATCTCCCCCACCCTTTCGTACGCACAATGGGTGTAGTGTTAGGAGGACTCAATTGATATTATTCGATCGATTTCTTCCTCCATTTCATTTCTCCAGAGCTCCATGTTAACTCAAGTTTGTTTTGTGGTTGTTCCAAGACAAGTTCTTTCAATTGTGTTGTTACTTCTTCGCAGCAATTAAAGTGGGCAACCCTCCTTCAACTTTCTTGATCGTTGGTTGTCGATGATGAGATCCTTGCATTCCGCCGCCGCTGCTGCCGATGATGATTGAATGTTGTAAATTAATTGAGTAGCGGAAAGAACAGCGGCAGCCAGGGCGACACGTGTCGGCGAAATTAGTAGCGACGGCACCGATGTTTAATTGTCAATATATCCGTGGCGGCGTGGTCGTGTGCTCATGAAGGCGAAGAGGTGACCGTTGCAGGTTGCATTGCTGCTGGAGAAGTAAGGTAGATAATATACGACGATGGGGCGGAGGAACACAGTGGTGAAAAATCCTCCGGTGCGTATCATAGGAAGTGGCTCGGATCCGACAGCTGCTGACGCACATCACCCATGCATGCTAATAATACGATGGTCCTCCCGTGTAGCGGATGCTGCTGGACCAAGCCGAGCCCGTGCGTAATGGACTCATGAACTATTAGCACCCCGAGGATCGCGGCATGGCTATGTAGATAATGGATGGTAGCAAGAGATTTGGGGTGACCACATCTTCATCTAAAGCCGGAACTTCAACAACTACTGTAGAGAGTACATAGTACTTATTCCTACATTCAAGCAAGACGTGATCAGACAAAACCGCGCAAAAGTTTTTGCCATCTTCACCAGCAAAGCAAGTGGGTCACCTCACCACCATGACGGCTCTCATTCTTCTCGCATTCTGCCCTTTCAAAATAATCGCCTTTCGGTGACAACCGAGACGACAGCAATTACAAAAGCAGAGGAGCCCCATGGCTTCGACGGTTACTGCTCCTACTGCATCATTGCCATCACGAAGTCAGCGGTATATCTCAATGATAGGGACTATGGCAGAGCATTGAAATACTGGACAAATGCGGCTGCGTTGGGCGATGCAATGGTGCATAATAATCTATCAATTGTGTATCAGGATAAGACAACAGTGTTGAGAAGGACAGAAAAAGGAAGTATACCATGTGGAGGAGGCTGCGATTGCCGGCCATCCCGGAGCGAGGAGGTATAATCATGGACACAATGAGTGGGAAAACAAAAGGTTTCTTAGAGCAGCCAAACATTTAATAATCGCTGTCATCCTTGGCCATGATGATTCATTACAAGCGCTGAGGAGTATTACTAAGATTGATTAGTCAGCAAAGATGACTTTGCCGCAGCTTTCCACGCACATCAGGCTGCCGTGATGCTACAAAGAGTCCACAGAGGGAGGCGGCCGAGGAAGTCAATGCAACAATAGTCCACAGGTGAACGCAGTCGAAAATAATGCATGAGTGAGTGAGTAATTGTGAATTGCTTTCATGAAGGGGAGTTTGCAACTTGCTTGCGACAATCAGGTATCCGCGACAAGGCATTGAGGAGCTGGATTTGAAGAGTAATCTTGTCTTGCCTTGGAAACACGGAAGAAAGAGTTTAGGTGGGGAGAGAAGAAGTTTGTTTCTAGGGAATAAAATAGTTCGAAAACTCGTCTAAAGTGTCTACTCTCTATCGACGGAATTCTTCGGCTACCTCCCTCTGTGGACTTTTGGTTGCATCGACAGAGGCCTGGTATGCACGAAGAGCAGTGGCAGGTCGTCTTTGCTGACAAATCCCTCCTTAAACATCTCCACCATACTAGTCAAATAATCATCTCACTGTCCCTGTGTTGCAGCGAGGATGTAACGTTTCACTGCATTCTTGATATTGCCATTTTCCAGTTTGGATGCAAGTTGTGGTGACGATGCCACCACCAAGCACTTCAGTCAACAGTCTCTGCTTGCTCGAAGTAGAGTCAGAGAGGAGAGCAATGACAAGCGTTGCTTAATCACTTATTCTTATTCTAGATAGATGCTACGTTAACTACTAAATACTGAGAGAGTACGAGTAGAATACGATCGTCTTTGCATAGCCTGGAGAGTATTCAACACGTATGGTCTCTTGGGCCATTCGACTAAGGAGGATTGATCCAGTACTCGGCAGGATACAGCATCTGATGACTGCACCTCTCAGCTTTCTCCTTACTCAATCCTCCACCTGTACGGAAATCAGTGTCGATACAGTCAAAGTAGAAATAGCTCTGGAACCCCAAACTCAGAGGGCGCCCGAAGGCATTAACTATAACTAAACCACAGCGCAAGACAGTCTCGACTGTACTTCTCCTCCGAGTTGCCTCCATCTCCATCGGAACAGGACAGGGGATCATGAATCATGTAACTCACCGTTTGATCATCAGCTTCGGTCGTCGTCGGTGGAATCCGTTGAGAGGCGGTGGGGATGCCTATCGCGGAGGTGAGTTGTCGGCGGTCGGGTTTGCTAGCAAATGATGTTTACACTTTGCCTTCGGAAAAATAATGAGCTCATGCAGCAGGGAATGTTGCCCTCAACGACTGGCTGTGGGAGCCCTGTTTAAAAGCTGTCGATCGCCATGATGAGTTTGTGTGCTGGTGTCATGTGTCGTGTGTGTGATTTTTGATGTGGAGACGGAGATTTTCATGAGGGGCTAGAAACGGTATTCAAGGAAAGGGGGTCATTGTGATCGCGCTGCCGCGCGTCAGTTTGAGCCTCAGTAGTACCGGTTAGACTTCCAGAGGCCCTAAATGAACATGAAAGAAGCAGATTAACCCGTGCTCAATGACCCATCCTTTGCATCAAACAGCAACTGTGTTGCTGCATCGATCATGGCCATGGCCCAAGGACCAAGGAGTCATCTCAACTCAGACGATATAAGAGGAGTATTCATCATTTCTTCGCCGCAACAAGACAACATGACGACGGAGCAGCACAATAGCTGCGTCTTCACCTCCGATGACGAGGAGAGTGTGTCCGAATTTTCTCCATTTTTTTCATCACTTCCATCATCACCGAAACTAAGTCCACCGACATTTTCAAATTGTTATAGTAATGATCCATGTACAAGTCCGGGGGCATTTTCCCTCTCTAATTTCGATTGGGATGTGAATAATCATGGAAACGACCTAGCCACCGCCAGTGCTGCTGCCGCTGTGCAACATGAATCTGAAAGCAGGACTAAAAATGATGATGTGCTCCTCTTCCCCTCAGGTGGAAACCACATCCCTTCAAGTGAAGATCACAATGGAGCTTCGTCATGCCCGGGGGGTATGCAGCCGCCGCTGACGGTGCAGCGAAATGTTCATCCTTCCTTCGACTCGGCACAGCTTCCGCCAGTGCCAGTCCATCATCATTATCTTGCCGCCGCGAACACAACCATCAATACTGTTGATAACAATAACGGCATGATGTCGTCTCTCCTACCAAGTCATCCTCAAGCCAACACCACAGCTGCACTTTGGAACACCGCTGAAACCCAAACTGCCCAATTGTATGCGCAATTATTTCAGGCACAAGCGGACTGTGCCGCCATGCAGCAACAACTCTCAGCGTTTGTCGCTGAGAACTCTCTGTCGTCCATTGTGGAAGCAGTGAATCTTTCCTCTGTCAATCATGTGGCGTCTCTTCTTTCATCGAATAATAATACGGCACGTGGTGCCGGCTTCTCATTTTGTAATCAGCAACAGCAGATGCAGCAACTCGATCATCAGGTGCAAAGTCAAATGATGCAAGGTGGCCCTCAAGCTCAAGGTGTGTCGAACCAACAGCTCCACTGTGGTCTTATTACCAGTGGTGTCGTCGAAAGCAACAACCTTGTGGATCCAAACATTATCCATAACCATCCTACACGACTATCCATACCTTCAGATGAAAAATTCCTCGATCCAGTCTACAACTTCCTTCGTTCGTCTTGTATTGAAGTCTTCGTTGCCACTGAGGAAAACGACACGGGAGGACGTGGACGTGGAGCCAAACCCCATGCCACTGGACAGGTGGGATTGCGTTGTGTGCATTGCAAGCACATTCAGAGAAACAGGAGGGCCAACCAGGCGGTATCTCATCCGTCTAGAACGACCAATATCTTTGAATCCGTGAGGAATTATCAACGTATTCACTTGGAGGCTTGTGAATACATACCAAGTGAACTCATAACGCAACACAGGGAGTTGGCGTCACAATCCTATCGGAAAATTCACCTAAAGTACATCAAGCTGTATTTTGCCGAAGCAGCCTGTGAGATTGGCATGGTAGAGACGCCCAATGGTCTTTTCTTTGGTGCGCCTCCCAATACAAGTGGGAAACCCTCTGACAAACTCTTGGCCATCATGTGTATTGCTGAAAATCCCACTGCATCGGAATATAAACAACTGAGAGACTTGATTTTCCCCAAGGTGGATGAACGGCTACAGAATTCCAAGTTTTCTCATGTTGCTTCTCCAAGCACCCGTCAAGTGATTTCGAACTGTCGAAAGGAAAGGGCCGTATTTGTGTATCCATCCGATTTTCCGATTGTGAGCGACTTTCGATTCGTCCTGTTTCATCAATTCCTCCCATGTCGACCACCCAAATCAGCATTGAGCCGACGAAGGACCAAGCCAGATGAGTGGGATACTCTTTCAGGCCTTTATTGTAAGCATTGTGCCAAAGCCCATCCGGGGGAGCGGTATCAAAAGGGAATGTATTTTCCACTGGAATTGGAGTCGCTTTGTGACGCTAGTTTTTCGGGAAATTTGCAGTCTCATATTATGACTTGTCAGTATGCTCCGCTTGCAACGAAGGAGGCATTGGATGAATTGCAGAGGTTGGCTGCGGAACATGGTGTTATTACCAAGAGAAATGCCAAGAAAAAGTTCTTGCAAAAGTTGTGGAAAAGAATGGCAAATTACTATCCAGCTCCTTGGAGGGAAGAGTGAGTGTCTTGCATTTATTGATTTGAGTAGAGAAAGTTGAATAGCAGCTGCAATACTCTTGTAAAGCCATAGTAAAGGTTAATGTTATTATTTTACAGTGTGCGCACATCTCACAACAGTTCGTGGATGCTTTCTCTTGAAATCTACGCTAAGATTATTCTATCAACTCTATTTTTATCCAACCATGTAGAAGTTATCTTCCTCCTTCTATCTCTATCCATCGAAATGTACCAAAGTACACCTAAAGACTGCAAGTACAAGTACAGGGCGCCACCAACATTGCACAATATGAGACGCTCTAGGCAAAGAAAGATGATAGAGATGTTGCATCATCATGAGTTTGCAAGTTGAGGCAAATGCCAAGGAAGGTTATGAATTCCTTGTCGGCTGGGTTGACTACATACCACTACTCTGCTGATTGGGTTCGCATCGTTTGTCCGCTTTTACACTGCCAACGCTGATGCTTTAAAAGTGTCCTAGCGGACACCTGGTCCGTGCTAGTACTAAGTACTTACTTTGCAAGAGTGTAGTGTGAAGGAGGCTCTTGTTCTTGTGAGAGTGGAAAGACTTCGGCGTTTTACTGAAAGTAGAGGTTAACCTTAAATAAATGAACGTTCTACTTGCTTCAACCGTACCGGTTTGTAACAGAGGGGCAAATAAAAGGATAACCCTTTCATTCCACGAGGTCCTACGTAGAAAATAAAAATGTGGCGCCGTGCGATACACGATCCGACAATATTCAGTACAGAATGGGTAATAAACTCGGCTCGGTAAAAGGACTGAATTGATGTACGTTTTTGCTTTATTTGCCCTCTCCTTCAATACGGCCACAATAGAAGGCAGGCAGGCCGCATGACCACCGGACGGAGCGTAATGTTGTGTTCAATACAATTAATACAATTACATACAATAAAGAAACAATGAGATCAAGATCAGTATCGCCCTCTACGTCCATCAGGAGCGACAGCGACAACTCCGATGACACCAGTCGATACGCCAATATGACCGAAGAAGAAGTGAATGCAATTTGGGAGCGAAGAAATTTGGCCTACTTTGATCGGCATCAACGTAAATTGGCGGAAGAGCGACAGCAGCAGGGTTTGAGTGGATGTGATGACGACTCGGTGGATCACCATAGCAGCAGTTCGGATTCAAGTGCCTCATTTCAGGAGCAGTTGGGTGCGGGGTTGCATCAACTTACCCGACCGGCAGGCTTTGTATGTGCAGCCGATTCTCCCCAATGGAGGGCTTTTACATCTCGTAACATCTTTGGTGATTATGACCCAGAAAGGGCTAGTAGAGAACCGGCCTATCATAATGCATGGATATCATGTGAGCGTCTCGTCAATATGAATAGAACAGGTGCCGCTACCGGAAATTACATCCCAACGAATCCACGTCTCGCTGCCTTATTGGAACTCCGAAGACTTGAGGTGGCACAAGAGAGGTATGCAGAGGAAATTTCCCGGATTCAGCAGCAGCTTTCTCAGGGCGGGGCTGCTCAACAACACAACATGATGATGGCAGATGGTAGCAGTGCTCTTCAAGAAATCCCCTCCTCTGCTGCGGCTCCTACTCATGCAGCACAACAAGCAGCCGCATATGAACGATTGCATCAGTCGCACATGCTAGAGCAACAACAAGGATCTGTTGCGTATGGTGCTGCTCAACAGCATAACATGATGGTATCTGGTAGTGTTTCTTCTCAAGAATCCCCCGCCTTCGCTGCTGCTGTTCCTGCTGCTGTGCAACAAGCAGCACAACAAGCAGCCGAATATGAACGATTGAATCAAGCGCACAGGTTACGGCGACAAGATTCTGCTGCACATGTACGTCATGGGAGCAACAGCAGCCCAAAAAGTTCGTCAAGCGGTAGCAGCGTCGGAGAAGACAAGACCGCCGACCCGACACCGACAGCTAAAACTTCCTACTCTATGGCACTACCCTTTCCCACGCAGCAGCTTACCAAGTATGTGTTTTGTGATCAATGCAACCGTGCACTGTATACGACTCCTCTAGCCAAACGTTTCTTCTGCCAAACGTGTGGATCTGTTTCTGGTGTGCCCGTGCAGGGTGCTGACGCACGCTTTGAAGAAAAGATGCAAGATGCCGAGGATCAAGATTGTGAAATGTCTTATTGAAGGGGGGACCAATTATTATGTATATTAGAGTGGGGAGATGGAATTTTATGGTTAGATGAATAAGTAGATAATGTCTCGGTTGTGTCCAAGATAAGAAAAAAATCTTTCGCTTCAACTCATCACTTTAATATAACTGATGCAACGGTACAATAAACAATTCTTCGAACCTTATCTAAAATAAGAGTAGTATTCTTCTTCGCTGCACAAACTACTAAATTTAAGAACACCCCTCTCTCAAGGAGCCGCAGTTTGGAAGTAAGTTATGGTGCCGATTCCACCACCAAGCACTTCAGTTAGCAGTCTCTGCTTGCTCGAAGTAGCGGTGGATACTAGTTGGACGGGGCTGTACGATGCAGCGGTGGCGTGCTCGTCTTCTCGTTGGGAGGTCAACATGCCTCGCCATGACGGCATCACAAACGTTGAATAGAAAGCGGTGAGGGTGGTGGCCATCACTTTAGTCAACGGTCTGCGTCCTCGGAAGCAGTGGATAGCATGAACGTCAGGCGTACGATCAAAGGGAATCGCTCGTCTCTCCTTGAAAGGTGATGCTATCTCTAGATATGTACCAAGAAGCAAGAATGTGTTGGGCAGCATGCTCCTTCACAATGCAATCATGTGGACATAACAGCGGATAATTGCTTCAGTAGGAGGTGGAGGTGATGATTGATACCAAGAAGCGAGCACGGAGACGAAGGCACTCGACGAGATTGGTACAATGTTGCCATGATGAGAGAGGATTCGTCGATTTTACCAAGCACTGCATTAGAGAGAGTGAAAGAAACAAATGATTTATTTAGAGACATGTGATTGAGATGATAGTATAAAACAGCAGACAAACAGTTTGCTCCCAAAGAAGACAGCCAATATTGAATTTTGTTGTGGTTGGGGGACGTCAAAATTCGGTTATGAACGATCGAGTGACGATTTACTGACAGAGTTCGTATGGTCTAGGACCATTCGACTAAGGAGGATTGATCCAGTACTCGGCAGGATGCAGCATCTGGATGGCCACACCTCTCAGCTTTCTCTTTACTCAATCCTCCACCTGTACGGAAATCAGTGTCGAACAGTCAAAGTAGAAATAGCTCTGGAACCCCAAACTCAGAGGGCGCCCGAAGGCATTAACTATAACTAAACCACAACAAGAGATTGGGCCATTTATTGAATCGCCGGCTTTCCTCAGCGATGGGCCAATTTGTGAATCGTAGGCTTCCTCTACGATGGGCCAATTTATATAGCACCGGCTTCCACGGTGCTGAAGTAAGTTGCTGCTCGATCTCATCTGGACTGTTCATTTTTCCCGGCACAGGCAACATCATGAATCATGTAACTCACCATTCAGTCATCGGCTGCAGTCGTTAGCGGTGGAGCCTGCTTCACGAAGGAGGAAGTCAAGCGGCTAGGTGCGGCGGCAATGTGCGCGGGTGAATACTGTTGAAGGCGGCGGTAGGATAGCGGCCGGGCGGAGGCGAGTTGGTCGGCATAGTTTTGCTAGCAAATGATGTGAACGTTTTGGCTTTGGAAGAAATAATGAGCTCATTAATGCAGGATGACATGTGGCCCCCAACGACTTTTTGCCACCATGATTGAATGACTGGCTGCGGAGGCCAGAGGGCTGGCGCCATGAATTGATTTGGTTTGAGCGGCAAAAGTTGTTGAGCCTGATATTGAATTTACATTAGGGGCTAAAGACAAGTTGAGTACCGTTAAATGAGATGTGGGTTCCAACGCTCGGTTGAAGAGGCTCAACGCACGTGTTGGAGCTTTGCACATAACTTTAAAAAATCGCACCGTTTTGGTGCGTACCCCGCGCCACACAAACACCACAAAAAGAAGCAAAACAGACAAACAACCATTTGATTACCAATCGTAGCGCGCAACTATCTTCGTATTGAGCCCAAACGGACATGCAGAAAGTCTTGACAAAGTATTTTATTCATAATTATATTTTAGGCAACCGATTTATAAATAGTAGATAAAGCGGAATCATCGGCCAGAAAGGACCATTTCTCTACTTAGCCATCATAGGTTACAAAGAATTCAAAAAGCTAGGCATGACACATGCATGAGCACGTATGAAGCCACTGCAGCGCGAGTACCATAGTCTGTATGATAGCTCCAGTGGCTTAATCGGAAGGGACTAACATGTGCTATCAAGTAAGGACGCTGGTTTAGGTCTCTCTACTGAGTGGTCGATTTGAGATAATCACTGGTATTGTTTTTTGTGTGATTGTTAGCAAAAACATTTTTGTGCAATTTTTTACCGATGCGATCTTTGAGTTACACATCCCGAACCCAAAATTTATGCGAATGCAAAAAGTGCACGGACGATAACCATCTTGCCTACCAGCCAGCAGCGCAATAATAACAACACCAACAATGATCGAAGACGCCGCCCATTATTTAAAGAAGCGGCGGACCTCTCCGTCGGCATCGCCTCAGCGAGGAGCGGTGCATTACAGCGACGATTACTCGTCCGATTGCTGCAATTTGTCCTTTCCTCCACCACCACCTTCTCCACCGCGGCTGCTACTTCATACGGTTCGCATTTCGAGTTCTTCGAGCTGCAATAGCGGCGGCGGCAATAATAATAGCCTCGATCTCGGCGGCGGTGAAGAGAAAAAAGAAGACGATTATCATCATCATAATCACCACCATGCCGCCATATCATCTAAAAAGGCGGCCCATCGAAGCTTCTCCAGCATATCCATCGTCACGGCCCTCTCGGCATTATTCGTCGCCCCCCTCTTACTATGGGACGACTGCCCCGCCAAGATTGAAGTGCTCCCTTTCTTGCGACACATTGAACTCATTTGGGTGGCCCTGCTGCATATTTCGATATGGCCCGTGGTGGTCATTACGGCGGTGATTAGTGCTGTTGTTGCCTCCTTTGCGGGGGGGCGCCATAATAGATGGGGAAGAATTCATCATCATCATCACTACAGTCCGACCTCAATAGGAGTCAGTGCAGTCACCTCAACGACAACAACATGCCATCGCCTCCTCTGTCAGCCAAGATCATCACTTCACTACAAACTACCACTGTTACTGTCACTCCTCATGACGGGACTCATTTCCACTCAGACGTTTCTGCAAATGGCCTTTCCATCTGCCATTTGGAATCCGGCTGTTTGGACTCCTTGGAGTTATAGAGTGTATTTGCCGACAGATTTGCAGAAGGACTTGAAGGGTGGTTGTTTTAGTGTGCAAGATGGTGACGACTTCTTTGATGATAATGGTGATGGCGCTACGTTTCGATCTAATGAAGTGGCTGACAAGAGCGTGTCATCATCATCATCAACTTCATTACTACGATCATCATCAAGCACCACCAACAATGATAACCAACAGCCACTCTGTCTCTCCGAACAACAATGGTCACACCTCTCCTCAGGGACACTCTCCTCCCACAACCCCACCGACGTGGCCACCGTCCACCGTGGACTGTCCTACCTCCAATCTCAATCCAAAGGCATTGTCATTAATGCACTAGCACGTAATATCAAGAACAGTATACCAGACTTGCGAAGGAATATTGAGGGGTTGATTCCATTGTTGGGACGAGATACCAAGTTGTCATTTGTGGTGTTTGAGAATGATAGTGTGGATGGAACTCGTGAGGAGTTGAGTCGATGGGCTGAGGAGGTGAATCCAGCACCAACAAACAATCATGGGAGCAGCAATAATAACAAGAACGACAACGAAGAATCGAGGTACAATGTCGATTTAATTCAATGTCCACCACCCAACACAAACTGCAAACTCAACATTATCGATCGGAATGATGTCTATGGAGGAAAGAACAAGACTTCCTCAGGTGTGGGGAAGTTGGGTGACTTTCGTCAGACTGTATTGGATCACATAGTGCAGAATTATGGGACATATAGTCATATGATTGTGTTGGATGTCGATTTGGGGGTGAGCGTGAGTCCTTTGGGGATTTTACATACGTTGGGATTGATGAGTGAGAAGAGTGGTGATAGTTTGGCGGAGAAGTATGTTGTGGCTAGTGCGGCGACTCAAGTTTGGCCAGGGACGTTTGGGACAGTGTAAGTAGAGTATTGTTGTTGCTGTTGTTGTTGTCTTGTTGAGTCTGACTTATTTGTTTGCTTGTCTTGCTGTAACTCACATTGAAAACCACCACCATCCTTTACACAATACACACACTTGCAGCGCACCACCCTACGACCTTTCTGCCTTTCGTCCCAAACCCACTTCCACCAACTTGAAAGTTCGTACACTCCAACGTCAATTCTGCGAAATGATGCCTCCCGGTGACCGATGGCGGAATATGTGCGATGCTGCAAGTCCAATGCAACTCTTCATGATTCTTAAAAACAACGATCCGATGTACCACCATGGTCGTCCTTACGAGGTCAAATCTGCATTTAATGGAATAACAATGTACCCGCTAGGATTGATCCGTAGAAGGGGTATGGGAGCCAAGTACAATGCCGGGAAGGATGGACAGCAGTGTGAGCACATTGGCTTCCACCTTTCATTGCGTGATACCATGGTCGTCAATCCCAAGTGGAAAATGAATCTAAAAGTGAACAAGCCGGGCGGGCCAAATGGACTGAGAGTTTCTCTCAAGGTCTTTGATGCCATGTCGAAACGGCCGAATGTTACGCGTGTTGTTGGTGGAATGAATTTTATTAGCTTGTTTGTGTTTGTGTGGGCAGTGTGGGTCTTGAGTGTAACAGTGAGGGAGAGTATCCCATCCATGATAGAGTTCTTTAAGGAATTGAGGAGTCGATCTGAAACGAGTTTCTTGTATGGATATTGGCTTGATGTTACTGGTAGAGGTATAGAATCGCCTTCATCATCATCATCATTAGCAGCAGCAGTTCAGCAGCAGCATCGGATAGTGATTGAGGAGGAAGGAAAGAAGTATTCGTCGTGATACATATGTATTCAACGTGAGATAGATGGGAAAACGTGTAGTGAAAGTAAATGTTGTATATTTTTATGGAGTAAAACAAATCATAAAAATAGTTTAATTGGGTGTTTAGTTTCAGAAGAAGTGATGTACACAATATCTACTTCTCTCACTCTCCTAAGCAGCCTTCTTTACATATTGGGTGATCTTCTCGCTTTGGGTGTGATGGCTTCCGATCAGCTTGTCAATTATCTCAAGCTCGGCGTAGTTCACATTCAAGTATCGCTATGGAAGTTACAAGAGTAAGAGAGAGTTAGCTTTGTCATAATGAAATGACCTTAAACAAAAATACGATTACTCACATGGTGGTAATAGTGATATTCTCCATCGAACAAGTATCCAAGAATGCCAGGGGCCGCGAAACCACTATGGTTGCTAGCACCGTCATACCCATGCAAGATAAAATGTAGCATGTGGACTCTGAAATGGGTCGGAAAGAGTAGGACAGCAATGGCAAAGGAAGGGATTTCCATGACCATATATTCTACCCACGAATCTTCCCATGCCTTCGTTGCCACAAGAGCATGAGTCATTGAATGATGACGTTTGTGAAATTTATACAGAGCAGGTAGATGAAGAGCGTAATGGACGGCTGTAGCCCATAACTTGCCGAGAAAGTAGCCACAGAACAGCTTGAGAAGTGATACGCCAATGGAGTCTTCGGCAGCGTCAATCTGGTCGCCTCTGTAGGCAAAACAACACGTCATGAACGGTGTGAACATGAATACGATGTCGGCCATGAAACTCTTCAGGCCCCAGAGATAGTCGGCCGTACTCCCGACTGTTCGCTTCTCCACTAGAGCGTAATCCTTCCACTTCCCGGATAGATCATGATACATGACGATGAGAGTGGAAATGAGATGAGATATCAAGAGAGTGGCAGCAGCCATTACTGCTCGCTCAACGGACGTGGAAGATATAATCATGTTCTGATATTATCTATTTGGTGGTGCTGCTAACTAAGTACGTTTTAGTTATCTATGCCGTCGAACGTCGAATCGAGCCCACAGATGCAATGATGTGATATGCAGCAACGATCTGCCTCCTCGCTGATTAATGATAACTTCCTTGCGGCCTAATGAGCCAAGACTGAGGAGCAACCCTCTCAACGCCTTCCCTCTTCGCTGCGCCACCAATGCTGGAATGATTCAGTTCAACAGCGCTGGTGCGTGAGAATGACTGGATGGAGTCGACGCAAGCGGCAAGAGAGGAACTTGGAACTCTGAATTTGATTTGACCAAAAGAGATGCATTCCAACGTTCGGTAACGTGGGAATTAGTACAAACAGTTCAAATGCATCCGACATCCGACGAGCAACTCCACCTTGAGCATGCATGTTGTTAGCTCATCCACGATCGTGAGAGTGAGAACCGCCTTGGCCTACAAGACCCGCTCCATCCATTTAAATGAGCGAGGTGATTGTCATTTTGCTAATCTAACGCAATCACACCAACAGGCAACAACCATGCAACTTACCTCGCCTCAACTATGGGAGAGCTTCTTACCCCAGATCGACTATTCTCGCAGACGATATGCCCTCGGCCTCTTCTTCATCCTCTGTCAATGTATAGTATGGATCGCCGCGGCAGTGATAACTCAATTCGTCTACGAAGAAAACGATGACACGTCTCCGTTTCTAATGACCTGTAAGAATTACATATGATATGATTATGATGCTTTTTGATATGAACGCCCTGTGCATATATTTCTAACTACTCTTCTTCCTTGACAGACATCGGCATGGCATTGATGGCTCTCTTCTTACCCATTGAGCTCTGGAAAGACTGGCGGGCAAGAAAGAGCAATGAAGCAGCAAGGAGGAGCAATGATGATGGAGAGTCACCAGATGATGATCACTTGAATGTGAATAGAACCATTGAAACTTTTGACAGCTTTGATGAAGATTTAATGTCCGCCAAAACGCCATACTGCTTGTTCAGTGTCATGTGTGATAGGACGCTGGTATTAACTGATCAGACGAAACAATTGAAGCCTTGGAATCATAAGAAGCACATGCTTGCAGGTGAGTACAAAAATTGTTGTGTTTCAAGTCAATAGTGCTAGTGCTTGCTCTACTTATTACACAACAAACTCATCCCCATCATTATTTATACTCGTCACCACAATTATAATAAAGCTCTTCAAATTGCCCCAGCAATGTTCCTCGCGGACTGGGCATTCAACAACGCACTTCGCCGAACATCAGTCGCTTCAGCTACGGTGATTGTTTCAAGTCAAAATGTTGTAGTGTTTCTACTAGCAGTGTTGACAAAAATCGAGGGATTTTGTTGGATAAAATTAGGAGGAGTTCTTATTTCCATGGTTGGCATTGCCTTGACTGCAGTACATGACACATCAGATGAAAATATGGGGGCGTTATTAAATGCCGATGCCATCTACGGAGATCTATTTGCTCTTGCTGCTGCAGTCTCTTACGGACTCTACACGGTCCAAGTTCGATTATTCTGTCCTCAGAATGAAGATCTGTACAAGATGCAGGTGAGATATATCGCTGTGCGTGTTCTGCTCGTATTCACCTTTTCGTCAATACTTATTCATTTCATGTCGCGTCACATTCAATCAGTTATTGATGGGATACATCGGACTCGTTGTTATGGTGCCATGTCTTCCATTTGCAGCATACATGATATACAACGTTCGACACGACTTTACTTTGGCCATTTTGGGTTGCATTGTGCTCAAGGGGCTATTAGATTTTGTATTGACGGATTACTTTTTATTCCGATCCGTCGTGTTAACTTCCGCAACGACTGCGACAGTCGGCCTAGGATTAACTATCCCCATGGCATTTGTTGCCGATCTCATTTTTAGTCCAGAGTATGTGATATCGATGTATTCAGTAATCGGTGCGGTGGCCGTGGGTTTTGGATTTATTAGCGTGTCCTTGTCTGGCAATGATGGTGAAGTGAAACAGGAGGAGAAAGAAGAGAACACAGACACAGAGCCAAGCGTTTGCAGTCAAGATGGAGCGCTGGCAACCAACTTTGTCGTCCTCCCAGGCTGGGCTCAGACGTAGTAGAATAACATTATGAACTAATGAAGTAGAATAGCAGTACAAGAGTTGTGGCATCATCTAGTAGCTCTAGATACGCAACAACTGAGAGGTTTGTCGAGCGAGGTTAGGGCGGCAAAAAGCTACGTACGAGAGGAATCAGTAGCTCTTCAATTTGAATTACCCGCCTTTCATGCGCTCGGAAAAAATCCAGATTCATGGACAATCTGCACTCTTCCTCGCTCTAGAAAGTGAACACAGTGAGAGAAGGCACAGGCAGGTGCAGGTGCAGGTGCAGGTGCATGGCAGGGATGATGCGTCTCAACACAACATGCCAAATACAAAAAGTTTGTGATCAAGTACGAGTACTGGACCTTGGTTCCTACCTACTCGGGCATTTGCTGGACACAAGTAAAGCTCAAAGGTTAGTGCATGTATGCATGCATGGGGTGATGCCTAAAACTGTGGGTTAGAGTTCTGACCCACATCCTTGCCCGCTAAGCCAATACCGGACGGCATAGGCCAGTACCGGATGGCTTGAGGAGCCCATTTGGTTAAAGGGTGGGAAGTGGGCCGCTTTTAATGCTACTGCACTATTACTACGTTTCTATCCACACTCAGCAATGCCCATGGTGCAGCTGGAGCACCACAAGAAGAATGAGCTCTTGTGTTTGCTCCTCCGCTCGTCCGTCCGTCACCACAATCAAGTACGAGTACTGGACCTTGGTTCCTACCTACTCGGGCATTTGCTGGACACAAGTAAAGCTCAAAGGTTAGTGCATGTATGCATGCATGGGGTGATGCCTAAAACTGTGGGTTAGAGTTCTGACCCACATCCTTGCCCGCTAAGCCAATACCGGACGGCATAGGCCAGTACCGGATGGCTTGAGGAGCCCACCGGCTTGCAAAGCAAGCAACAGGGCAAGGTCAAGGCGTTCACCCCCCACCAGCATTGGGCAAAAGAGACAAGGTCGCTGTGTCAGGCGGGCTCGTCTCGCAGTGCCCCATGCACAAACCGTCTAGAGCTGATCTGTCATTCTTTCCTCTCCTGTCGTCACTGAAACATCACGGCGTCCGTTTTTGCCACCGCAACACCTAAAGATATCACCTTCCATTCTATCATCTCGTCGCTCCGTCACATCTCCTTCCGTCATCTCACTCACGCCCAACATTGCACTTGTGCCACTTATTACGCATTTGGCAGTAATGATCATTACAACACTTTCTCCCCATATTCTAGCTCTCCATTTCTGGATACCTCGTTTGGAGGAAGTACTTAGTTTCCTCGCTGGCGATTAGGGTCACAACATTGCACCTCCCCGGAAATAAATGTCACAGCCGGGAAAGGTATGGTCTTGCCGCCCATCCCCCATCCCTCCATTTCTGGAGACCTCGTTGGAAGGAAGCAATTCTGTTCTCGCTGGACAATGGGTTCCGACCTGCCCGGGTTGTATGATTATACCTAACCCGGGTAAGGTACTGTCTTGCTCCCCGTCCCCCATCCCTCCATTTCTGGAGACCTCGTTGGAAGGAAGCAATTCTGTTCTCGCTGGACAATGGGGTCGAACAACCCCGGGTTTTATTATTATACCTAACCCGGGTAAGGTACTGTCTTGCTCCCCATCCCCCATCCCTCCATTTTTGGAGACCTCGTTTGAAGGAAGCAATTCTGTTCTCGCTGGACAATGGAGTCGAACAACCCCGGGTTTTGTTTTAATACCTACCCCGGGAAAGGTATTGTCGTGATCCCCGGATTCCAGCTCTCCATTTCTGTGACGTACTATCAATGGATACCTCGTTGGGAGGAAGCAATTCTGTTCTCGCTGGAAGATTGGGTCGGACAAGGCCGGGTTTAGTTTAATGCCAACCCGGGAAAAAGCATGTGAAATCTCCCCAACACTCACTTCTACTTACACCCAAGTGTGCACCTTCATTTCCAAGTCCATCCCGATGATTTAATCATGATGTAGGTCCAGGTCACGAGATGGCCACAAGTCATAGCATAAAGTGGCCAAGGTCCCCCTCCAATGAGAGCAGCTCATGTGGGAGACTGCTGTCATTAGTGGAGGCTCCCCAGCAAAAACGCAACCATTCACCCCCTGTGGGTGTTGACTGAGTTCACTTCTACTTACACCCCAGTGTGCACCTCCATTTCCCAGTCCTTCCCAGTGATGTAACCATGGTATTGGTCCCGGTCACGAGATGGCCACAAGTCATAGCATAAAGTGGCAAGTGTCCCCCTCCAATGAGAACAGCTCGTGGGAGACTGCTTTCAATTGATTGAGGCTCCCCAGCAAAAATGCACTCGCCAGAATATTTGTTGTTCCCCAAGATTTATGAAATTAATAATGAAACAAAAATACATCCGGCGATTCATCAGTTGTGTTGTGTTACGACCTCCTCCCCTCATGTGCCTGCGGCCACCCAACCCCCCTTTGGGAGGAGGTGCAATTCCATTATGCAGCGTGAAATAAATTCATACACACATCAGAGAGGGGGTCTGCGTTGTTGAAGCCCTTCTTATCTACGAACTAAACGTTGAACCCAAACGTCTCGGCGTGCCCATCGATGGATGCATGGGCATGCCGCGCTCCCAAAAGATCAAAATTCGCGAAGTCGAAGAGCTCTTTGCTGCCATAAAGAAATTTTTGTAACGGCAATAATAATGCCTTAAATAACAGTGTGAAGGCACTGATATGACCGCTTTTAATGCTACTGCACTATTACTACGTTTCTATCCACACTCAGCAATGCCCATGGTGCAGCTGGAGCACCACAAGAAGAATGAGCTCTTGTGTTTGCTCCTCCGCTCGTCCGTCCGTCACCACAAAGGACTGCTGAAAAATCTGTAGGCGTACTTAGGCTGGATAGCATAGGGTTTGCTTTTGCTTGGTTCATGGCCGTCTAGAATAGTGATAGCGCTGTTGAGTGATGAAAGGTTCAGTACGGCTTCAAATTGTGGAACTCAGAAAGTTGCTTCCACCTGAACCAATGACTACAATGTTGAGTCAAGAGGCTTCTTTCCAATATCTTACTGATGCATTTTCATTTGACATAGAAGGAAGGGTAGGAGAAAGATTTGGGTGAGGAAGATGGGAAGAAGCCGAAGATAGAGTAGATAACAGTAACAGCTCATACTCATAATAGTTCGTTTAATACATTCTTCGTCGCGAGCTGTAGACGAGTGAAGGTGAAGTCCAACAATATGCATATGGACTGTCTCAATTGCACAGCTGAAGCTACAGCTACATGTAACAAAGCATTGCATCGTTTTGCAGGTAAAACATTTGATGACAGCCACAGATCCACACCCCCATCCTCATCCACAACCATAAAGAAATACTCCTAGAAAGTTTAGTTTTAGGTTGAGATGTGAGAGTAGGTCTCAGTTTCAAGTTCAAGCGGTGGATATAAGATTATGGTCTTGGATTATGCTGTGCCTCTCTAATTAATTACAGACTAAGAATCAGATGCGCACTTAATGATGGATGTCAGCTTTCGAACCAACGAGGTGTCGCCAACAGGCATCGAGATACAATAAGTCCTCAAAAATATACATATGTACGCGAAAAAGCTTTACTACGCTATGACATCAGTACCAGAACGACACTCGTGTGTTTCTCACTTTTCAGCTGTCGACGTGGCCTTCGTAGGAGTACCAAAAATTATCTACGTAGGAATCAGTACGTACGATTTGGTTGAGACACTCATTTGGTGGGGGGAGGCTTATGGCAACTTGAGGGAATCTTTCGGCGAGGCCGGCCGGCGCCGTTGCCAGCCAACTGCCAACACGCCGACCACATCATCAGCAACAAGCATTGTGGCCACGCTGTGTCGATGATAAATACATACTGCGTTAAGTAAGTTGAACACAACATCGCGCCGAACTTACGCCGAACGGTTAGTATCACTACTAAATATCGCTTAACGCCTGCCAAATTACAACTATGAATCAATCACCAGGAAGAAAAGGGGCGTTAATGAGACAGTCAATTCGTGCAACCACGAGAGCCTCCCTAATGAAGGAAGCTGAAACGATGGAACCCCCTCAGCAAAAGAGGAAGCGTCAGTTCGACTTTATGACGTCGGACATCCTCAGGTCAAAACAAATGCATCTGTTGGCAGACCAATATTTCTCCTCTTTGGGGAACACTGTGTTCATAGTTTCGGCGCTTATCACACTCGTCCAAGCTGGGTTGGCGACGGTGGCCCAAGCAAAAAATGTCTCTGAGGAAGCTCAGTCTAAATTCAACATCACGATTGCACTGCTGTCTGCGTTTTCTGTCTTCTGGCAGTCGTTTGCAAAGCACTGGGATTTCAGCGGAAGGGCAGGGCTTCACAAATCTGCATCCTCGGCGCTAACAAAGCTTCACAACGTGGCGTTGTTGAGGGCCAGAGAAGAGCAAGCGAAGGATTCGTGCGCAACAGCTGACAGCGGTGATGATGATAGTAATGGTAATAATGCAGTGCCGCTGCTGTCGAAAAATGATTTAGCGGGGTTGGGAGTAGTTGAAGAAGGTGTTGAAGGTATCAACACTGACATGATTCCAACTGACTTAGTTGGAGTTGGAGTTGATGAAGACGGCGAAGACGATACTCTTGATGATCTCCATGATCTCCACAAGAAATCATCAAATGTTTTGGCGACATTGACCAAACAGTTTGAGCAGGCGACTGAAGGTTGCACTTCACAAGTTCCACTGAAGATTTCTGCTGCATTCGAAACTTTGGACACTAGAATTCAGGTGTGCAAAAAGGAGATCGGCAGCACTGGGCATAAGACTGATCCCCGTCGTGTTAAATGGGAGAAAGTTTACCCGTCGCTATACCGGATTCTAACGACAACCATCATTAGTCAGCCCGGTTGGCCTTTCATCCTACCAAGTCCGGACAAAATTGTAGATAAAGCCATGGAAAAGTTTTCAAAGTTGAATACCAATCTGCTCGAATCTTTGCTCCACAGAAATCGCAAGATCGACAATCTTTATGATGGAGTAAGTGAGTCCACACCTCTACTTGAAGTTGCATGAGAGGCACATGATATGTCTCATGCCGTGGCTGCTTGAAAGATAATTGCTTTTAGTGCCAATAAATGTAATAAATAATCTTCTTCGTTTCACCTCTTAGCCGCACTTGAATATAAGAAATCTCTCATTTTTGGAGTTTGGCACAGACTTTCGTTCTTTCCAATAACTGAGAAAGGGTATTGGCCTTCTTTCGTTCAAGTAAGTAAGTGCTGCCATTGTACCAGTAAGTAACGGATAAGTAATGTCTTTTTTGCGCCCAGCTTTTGAAATTCAAATGTCATCGTTTTCATGCAGATGTGTAGATCAACTTCCAGCAGTAACTGTCTTCCCATATTGTTATTATTATGCCCTAAGAAATAATCATGGGCTTGTAGGCAACATGATGGACAGCAGCTCGGAAGAAGAGCCATCAAATCAACAGCGAGTCGATGCAGCAGCGCAGCAACCTCTTTCATCGCTGCAAAAACAGGTCAGTGATGAACATGAACATATGTCGTCGCCACCTTCGCCACCCACCATCATAAATGTCATAGATGATGATATAGATAATATAGAGTCGCCATTTAAGATATGCAATCAAGCTGTGGCAGAAACAACTCTAATCAAGAAGTATGCAGATGAGCTTGATCTTGATGATACTACCTCGCAAGGAGGCGCCGAGGTTAACACGCCAACTTACGATCCATCATCATCCAACGGCATCTCCTTTGTCATTGACGACACAATGACTCCCATAAAACAGCAGCAGCAGCTCATCGCAACACTTATAACACCCGATAGAACTCACAAGATTACAGTGACTAACGCCTCAAGCTCAAGCCCCAACCACTCCACCACATCATCCATCACTGGCTGTAGTGATTTATCCACCATTCAAAAGGTATACCAACAGTATAAACGAACGAAAAGTCGTAGTCTATGTCTATCTGGTGAAGGCGGCTCATCATTGCACGATATCATAGAAGGTGTTCAATTTTGTAGCATGTACTTTATGGAAGAACTGTGTGGCGGCGACGACGATGCCTGTGAGGACGAAGAAGACAATGATCAGACTAACAAGATGAGTAAGGGTGATCGAATAAGGGAGACGAATAATTCGTTTCTTGGAAAGATGATTCAATGTGGGAGTATAGATAATCGTTGCGGCAATAGTGGTGAAGATTGCAGTGTAATCTCCTTATCTTGTCCAGAGGATGAGAGAGATGACTGCTCTGAGGAGATCCTTCAGCTATAGATCTAAAATGATAAGTTATTGTAGACGAATGCCCACCTCTGTAATCTGCATCTCTGTACCATCAAATGAAGAAGATTAAACGAACATGGAACGAGGCGATACAGCTAATCTATCATGTAATCAAAACAAATAAAATCCCTTAATAATTGCGCTGCATTTCACAGCAAGTGGATCTATGAATATGTACACTTCTTTCTCTTATCACAATAACTTTTTATTCAACATCTTTTTCATCACCAGAGACAATGTTCTCTGCATAGCATGGGCAGCATCCCCTCCAACCCAAGTTCATCTTGTGGCCAAGATTCTTCCACTTTCAACACCTCGTGCATACCATTCGGACAAGTGACATTCAATGAGGCGAAGACTCCATTCTCCATTGTACCCGTGGCAGTTGCCCTAGCACAATCATCGCAGTACCACCACTTGTTATCTTGACTAGTCCACGGGGGGAAAGCAATGCACGACATGTAAGTACACGACGTACATGGATTCGTCTCTCCATCTCCAGACATGAGGACGATACTCGACACGACTATTCCAGCCAAACTGATAAGTACTCCAAAGAATCGGAAGAAGAAGCGCTTACTTCTAGAGCAGCAGCTGGGAGAGTTTGCGTTATCCTTTTGGAAGAACTTGGGTGATACCAATTGAATCGTGCCGAGACCGCATAGAAAGCCATACACCATACCTCCAAGGTGGGTGAAGTTATCTACAAACGGCGTGAGGCCAATGAGGCAATTCACCACGATATCAATGGCAAGTACCAACAAGACTCTGGCATGACTGAGTCTCGTTCCCTTTTCATTCACAAATTGATTGAACAGCAAGTTCCAATTCATAAAAATATCCGAGATACACGCTCCAATCAACCCAAAGATCCCACCACTTGCCCCCACAGTGATGTACTCTGGCAAGAAGATGGCACTCAGAATAGTCCCACCAATGGCAGGAACAACAAACTGCACCACCGCGGCAAAGAATCCATGAATCTGTTCAATGGCACGTCCAACGAACCACAGAGCAAACATGTTGAGAAAGAAATGAATCAATCCAGCATGCAATACCATTGGAGAGGCAACTCTCCAAACTTCCATCTCGTCCACAATTAGATAGGAATCTTTGGCACCCAACTTGAGTAGTGTTTCGGCCGAGGGTCCTATCATCGGGTTGACAGCAAGAGGCTCAAATCTCCATCCATTCACTTGCAACGAAGCTATCATCATGGCAGTACACACAGATACAGTAAAGTGAGTGAAGAAGGGGCTATTCAACCCCTTATTCTTGGCCTTCTCAAAGTCACCCCATGTCTGGTACGGCTGATCATTCTGACGTCTCCATGCTGCATCCTCTGCCCATTCCACGTCCACCTTGACTCCACTCAAATGATCATACAAACCAAGGATCCCCCATGGTCGACTAGCACCATATCGTTTGGTACGTTTCGCCCTAGCAAATTGAAAATCACGCAAACGACGTGCAAGCGCAGGTGGCATAAAACTAGGCTCCCTCCAATCAGCATTCAAT
The DNA here is from genome assembly GCA_030544225.1 of Skeletonema marinoi. NCBI lineage: Eukaryota > Bacillariophyta > Thalassiosirophyceae > Thalassiosirales > Thalassiosiraceae > Skeletonema > Skeletonema marinoi. The sequence goes on from CM060490.1 coordinate 131,971, forward strand.
TGTCCCGCAATCTCCCTAAGACGTTTCTCCATTTCATCGGCGCTAATGGGATTATCTCCCGTGACAAGTGGAAAGGCTTGATTCTCACCTGCCGTGGTTGCAGCCTGAGTACGATGCTTTCGGGCGTTTTTGTACCCCAAGATCATTTTGGCATTGGAGGGTATTTTATTGGAGAGGGTGGTGGATTGACCAGATGTGTGGATGGACATTATTTCTGACTCGTCGTTGCGTGGGGAGGACGTTCGTTGGTGGAGTTGGGGTGGTTGGGGTCCGGGTCCAACGGCATACTTTGTGTTTTGGAGGTAGTTGTTGTTGCCCACACTATCGTCATCGATTCCAACCTCGTGCTCGTGACGGTTGTTACTCTCACGACGTAGACCCTGAGTCAACACCCGAAGTCGATCTGATGGGGTCCGATGTGATGCTGAATCCATCGCGAAACTTCTGCTAAAGCTAGCCGATAGACCACGTGACATGCTCATGGAAAGAGATTGTGCAAAGAGGTTTTCATCTCTGATGGTATCTCCATCGTCAGTGGAGAACATGAGGCCAACTTCTTGAGCGAACAAATCGTTCTCTCCGGCCTCGAGTAAACTATCCTCTTCCTCGCTGCTGTGTCCACGGCTATTGGTTTCAAAGGAACCGCCCTTTGGTTTGGGCCGTTCCGATCGACCGCCACCACCACCAGCACCAGCACCTGCACCTGCACCTGCAGCGGTGAATCCACCACCAGCAAATCTGTCCCAAAAGCTACGAGATCTGCCAATCGGCTCAGTCTCCAGCTGTTGCTGCTGCGGTTGAGGCTGAGCAGCGCCAACACGGAAGAAGTTGGTATTATTGTTCACATCCCATGAGGGCGATGTCAACACATCATCGACTGTCGGCTCATTATTATTGCCAACATTGGACGTGGCGGCATATGGCTGGTTCGTCTTGGCTCTTCTAGCATGATTCCCATTCATCCTGGGAGTGGGTGAATCATATGAAAACTGCTGTGACCGTACCGACACCTCCTTGTTGTCGGTGGATGCCGTTGGCGAAGCAGGCGGAGATGAGAGTGTTGACAGCGGTGAGCTGGGCAGTGCCGAGAGAGGTGATGACATCTTCTTTGGCTGCTCTGCTGCTATTCTTTTGTTTACACCATTTAAGAGAGGCGTAGTATAGAATAATATTGTGCACCCTTCGTTGCTTTGGTTGTTAGTGCATCACTGTGTTCTTTTGGATTTGAGCGAGTCGGGGGTCGGAGGGATGTTTTGCTTTACATATTCTCTTCTCGTGTTCTTTCTTGTGCTTTCCGGGTTTTCAAAATAAGACACCATCTGGTAGGTGTCTCTGTCATAAGTGTCGTTCCGCAGAGTGCGCAAAAAAGCAAGGATGAAGATGTGCTGGGCGTGGGAAGAGTGGATGCATGGAGGCGGATCGAGCGAGTGCACGAATCAATTCAAGCGCAGGACATAACTCAAAGAGTTCTATTTATTATTAATTGGCACTAACAACAATATCAAATCCTACAATATCTTTCCAGTGGCCACGGCAAGAGACACATCATGTGCCTTTCATGCAACTTCAAGTAGAGGTGTGGACTCACTTACTCCATCATCATTTACTCCATCATAAAGATTGTCGATCTTGCGATTTCTGTGGAGCAAAGATTCGAGCAGATCAGTATTCAACTTTGAAAACTTTTCCATGGCTTTATCTACAATTTTGTCCGGATTTGGTAGGAAGAAAGGCCAACCGGGCTGGCTAATGATAGTTGTCGTTAGAATCCGGTATAGCGACGGGTAAACTTTCTCCCATTTAACCCGACGGGGATCAGTCTTATGCCCAGTGCTGCCGATCTCCTTTTTGCACACCTGAATTCTAGTGTCTAAAATTTCGAATGCAGCAGAAATCTTCAGTGGAACTTGTGAAGAGCAACCTTCAGTCGCCTGCTCAAACTGTTTGGTCAATGTCGCCAAGACATTTGATGACTTCTTGTGGAGATCATGGAGATCATCAAGAGTATCGTCTACGCCTACTTCATCAGTTGGAAGCAGGTCAGTGTTGATACCTTCAACACCTTCTTCAACTACTCCCAACCCCGCTAAATCATTTTTCGACAGCAGCGGCACTGCATTATTACCATCAACATCATGATCGCTGTTCGTTGCGCACGAATCCTTCGCTTGCTCTTCTCTTGCCCTCAACTGTGCCACGTTGTATAGCTTTGTTAGCGCCGAGGATGCAGATTTGTGAAGCCCTGCCTTTCCACTGAAATCCCAATGCTTTGCAAATGACTGCCAGAAGACAGAAAAGGCAGATAACAATGCAATCGTGATATTGAATCTAGACTGAGCTTCTGCCGAGGCCGAGACATTTTTTGCTTGGGCCACCGTCGCCAACCCAGCTTGGACGAGTGTGATAAGAGCCGAAACGACAAAGACGGTATTCCCCAAAGAGGAGAAATATTGGTCTGCCAACAGATGCATTTGTTTTGACCTGAGTATGTCCGACGTCATAAAGTCGAACTGACGCTTCCTCTTTTGCTGAGGGGGTTCCATCGTTTCAGCTTCCTTCATTAGGGAGGCTCTCGTCAAGGTTGCACGAATTGACTGTCTCATTAACGCCCCTTTTGTTCCTGGTGACATGGTAACATGTGCCATAGTTGTGTACTTTTATCACGTCTACGATGTGAAGCTACGAACCCTTCGGCCTTTTGCAAATGTTATGTTAATTTAAATTTAACGCAGTATATAATGTATCATCGACAAGCGTGGACCATTGCTTGCTGCTCGAAGGTTGTTGTAGCAGGGAGCTGATGTGGTCGGTCGGTTGAGGTCACGAAGATGTTCCTCAAGTTGCCGTCTGGATGCGAGCACAATAGCACATCCACAGCTAAAAGGTGGCCGGTGGCGCTCTTTTTGTGCGGCAGGATTCCAGATTCCATCCATCCACCACCATCCACGTCCAAACTAAAAAGTGAGAAGGAAACACATGAGTGTCGTTCTGGTACTGATGTCGTAGCTCAATAGGCTTGGAGGGAAGTTTTGCACTCATCATGTCTTGTGTTCTTTCTTTTGTGCTTTCTCGCTTCAAATAGGCGCCCGCCCGCCCGCGCCAGGGCACATAAGCCCGCGCGCCACTAGAGCTCTGGGCTGGGTCTTTTGGTCTCTGTCCGGGCGGACTCTCCATTGTCTGCTGTCTGCTGTACATATCAAGGGCGGGATTGTGTCTGCAAGTTATCTAGAGATCAAAAGTTGTTGGCTGTGGTGGGTGGGTGGTGGCCACGGCTGTGGGCAACGATTACATGAAACCGCTTCTCTCACCTCCTATATACAGTCTTGAGGGCAATCTTAATCCTCGTCAAAGCTGGTGTCGGTTGTTGCAGTTTGCTGCCTTTCTATTATGGTTACTTACACGTTTCACGGGCAGGATGGCGAAATCGTTCCTCATATTGTTCCTCATGATGCAACGCGTGTCATCTTTAATGAATCTGTCAGAGTTATTCCCTATGTTCCATATGCTATGTAAATCAGCTTTGAATTGGATTGTCATATTAATGTCGAAAGAGTTAAAAGTCGGGCATTCTATTGATGTAAATCTTGACACAAACAAGAATGCCTGGCGTCAGGGTAGTTGAGCAGGATGCTGAATTTGGTTGTGACGCCATGTTATATATTGAATGTGGCAAGCTGGAGACTGTTGAAACCAATGAATTCTGTTGATGCAAATCTTTGAGGATCACCCTGCCATCTCTAGAGATTTCTAAAACGGGAGCATTCGATCACGGACAGGAATTCGATAGTTGCAAGCCCTGACAGATGCGAAATTTGGGGGCAAGCTAGGAAGCAATGGAAACGTGGACATTCAATGACTGTACTTCTCTGAGGAGCATCACCATCCCATTGAAAGATGGCATCATCAATGATGATAATGTATTCCAAGGGTGTGACAATTTGGATCGAGTAGATCTGGTTCAAGGAGTGCTACATGAAGCTATCGCCGCTTGACCATTTGAGGACTGGAGAAAATGTGCGACGAAATTGATGGAATCAGTCAGATTCTTTCCAGCACACCTTCTGGTACAAACTCTCGTAATGATGCATGGGGGAAGGCCCGGGCAATACGAACGTGGATCATCGCCGCATATTGAACGAGGCTGCTACAACACTCCAGCTTGCTCCACCAGACGATATTGTGAACAACAATGTCCTTCCTTTTCTCGAACTGCCATCAGACACATTTGAAGTGAGGGAAGATGAAGAGGAGGAGATGGAGGCAGACGAAGGGATGGGTTCCGTGGAATGTTTCCTGTAGACAATGACCTTGATTTTGACATCGATGACCTCATTCACATGTTTGAAGGATGGGCACGAAGAGGAGGAGGAGGCAGATGAAGTGGAGGAAGAAGACAAATATAGAAACAATCGATATCACCTCAACTATTTTCTTACACATATACTATGAATTCTACTAAAGAGTGTGTACTGCAGTGTGCATAATCAAATCAACTCAAAGATCACTTTCCCTACCTCTTCCTCGCTCTTAACCTCGCTGGCTCGGGCGGGAGGAATTTGATCCCTCCACGAGTAGGACAAATAACAGTGTCTGATGGAATGGCACTGTTGAAACTCCCATCTCTAAAGCTCTGGCTAATTCCTTCTGTTACAGCTTGCTTTACGTCTTTTTCATTGTCAAATGCTTCCATCAGTACTGTGACTGTAGATATTATGAGGAGGCAGTTGGTACCCGGAGCACAGCCTGTTTCAATGTCCAAGATTCGTTCAATGATAACAGGGTACTCATCTGTATAGTACACGCGATTGTTAGGATCGGGCCCTACATCGATATACACCAAATCTCTATCGTAGTTATCTTTCACGCCTCTCATATTTCGTTGCCGTTCCTCTCCCTCTCGAGGGAATGTCATGTTCAATGTATCAATAGACACAGTTGTCGTTGCAGCTATCAATCCTGATTTCAGTGTATTTCCATCTTCATTCATCACTTTCTCGGCATCGAGGCCACATTGATTCTCAATGTCGTAATTAATCGTGATTAGCAATTGTTGTAGGGTTGCTGCAGCGCTGGGCGAGGTGGTTGACGAAGCGCTGGGTGACGATGGCATGGCGCTAGGTACTACTGCTTCATCACTAGCCATGGACGATGGCGACATGGAGCTTGAATTTGTGCTAGGCGAAGGCATCATACTGGGTGCCATTGTTTCATTGCCACCAGTTGTGATTGGAGTACTTGGTGCAGATGGTACTGGTGTTCCGCTTGCAATGGATGAAGGTGAGGCAGAACTTGAGGCGGACGTCGGCGCTGCAGTTGGCGTGTCTACCACGGAAGGAGTTGGTGATGGCGTTGGTTCGGTAGTTCCATCGGATGCTATTGTAGGAGAAGACGATGGAGAAGACGATGGCATTGCACTTGGCTCAGGGGGACAAAGCACTGTATCCTCCGGAATACCCTGGAAGAAGCTTCCATCCTGATAACTCTTTTGTAGTCCCTCCTCAATCATTTCTCCGACAATTTCTGGATCATCTCCTGGTTCCAATGTTACACGAACTACCGAGGATACAATCATACAATTTAGAGTGGGTGGACAAGCCTGATCATTGTTGGAATCTTCTACATCGGTGATTTCAACATTGTCGCTTGTGTAGTATACCAAGTTTCGACGACTGAATTTCGCCCCCCTGCTCAACTGCAGCTGCTGCTGCTGCTGCTGACGATGATCCGAGGAAGAGAGACCACCCTTCTTCAACAGACGCTGTCGTCGTCGTGGCTGCTGATTGAGGAGCATGTAGGTAACTCCTCCACCCACATTATCATCACCATTTCTCTTCCCAACTGGAACCAATTCATTATATCGAATCAAATGTGGCAACTCCACTACTTCATCTTCCCCACCCTCACTCTTGGCTGGTGCAACCACCTTATTCTTTTCCAAACCAACCTTCTTTGGCATATTCGCTACACGAAACGGAGATGATCCACTCTTCGCCCATGGCCAACTAGTAGTATTCAATATCTCAATCACTGTAATCTCAGTAGCCGCTTCTAATCCAGCCTTGATAGTATTTCCATTGGCAGTCATGACATCGTAGGCTGTTACACCACAATCGGAGGATATCCCATATTGGACTGTGACGGGTAAGAGTGCTGTAGTCCCTGATGGGGTGGGTTGGGGAGTTGTTGGTTGAGGCGTAGTGCGTGTGGGCGGTGGTGTTGGTGGAGATGTTGCAATTGTACCATCAGGCGTGGAAATGGGTGTCGGCGGTGGAGTTGTGGGCGATGGAGTGTCCTCCTCCACCGGAGAAGGTGTAGGTGCCGGCGTCATCGGCAAGGGAGTAGGCATGGGAGTTGGAGTCAATGTCACCGCATACGAATGAAACGCCTCGGTACAAAACTCTCTCATGTAAATATCCTGCTTTTCCGTCACACCACCACTTCCATACTTCGGCCCTGTAAATATATTCACATGTGCCCTTTCAGCAGAGCAGCATCCTGACGACTCTGCTTCTTGCGCACATAGACATGCCTGCGTGTAAAACAGCATGGGGAAGTTGAGCGGCATTTGATCGAAGGAGGTTTGTCCAGCCGCATAGCCCCATGTATATCCGTACACGGCTGAGTTGAATGTGACGAAGCGGATGAATTCGGATGCGCTTAGTTCGTAGTCTCCATTTTGGTCTGCTGTGAGGACGTCTTTGAGGCATGTTTGGTATTGATCTTCTGTGATGGCGGCGTTTGATGTCATTTGGAGCGATCGGTTGTTGCTGCCCGAGTAGTCGTCAACTGCGGCCACCGCCATGGCTGATGTTACCAGCAGGAGACGACTCAATAGGGATGCTATTCGCGTCATCATATTTCCCTCCTGAGATTATTTGAAAGGGGGTCGTGTATGTGCACCACCGACGACCGCTGATTCGAAGCAGTGCAGATGATGATGAATTGATGTAGACCTTTAGTTGATTACAATTGATAGAGTCTTCTATGCATTAACGAGTCAGATGGAAGGACTTTCCTTGAAGATAGAGTGGCCAAAGCACACAAGCTGATGTGTTTTAGAGGAGCCTGTGGGTGTTGCAAGGAATTTTGGTCAATCGTTTTTGTTGTTCCCCTGTCCATTGTATTCACCAAAAGTTCTAGTTCTGGACAAATTTAGGCTGGCGGGTTCAGATGTACTGAATTCCTACTTACGCTGATGGTATCTTTGGAAGACACCATCTTATTTGTCTCAAAAGCGGCCTTGCTTGCTTGCTGCTGAATGAATGAAGCCTTGCTGAAACCTTGCGTTGCTGAGTTGCTTGTTTGATATTTATGACATCAAAAGACTCCATTTGCTTGATCCAAATTCGAAATCGCACGATGTATTCTCCTGCGTTATCCACAGCATCACTTAGCGTCGCCGGTCGAATCTTTCTAATCACGGGAGGGACTCAAGGACTTGGCTTAGAGATTGCTCATCAGTTAAAGAATAATGGAGCGGCGGCACTTATTTTGGTGTCTCGCTCGGATGACAAGGCAATCAAGGCCATGGAGTATTTATCTCCTGCTACTGCTGCAGTGGATAATTGCGTGATTGAGTTCATCAAGGCTGATCTATCCAATGTTGAGCAGACGGAAGCACTTATTCCAAAATCAATTTTGGCATTACAAAAAGCAGGTATTACCAATCCAATAATATCCGGTGTAGTCAATGCAGCCGCCACAACTGCCAGAGGCAATCTGGCCACGACCACAGCTGCATCATTCAATGAACAATATGATACCAATGTACGCGCACCATTCCTAATTACTAAGCACGCCACACAACACATGATGGAAATGAATCTCGAACGAGGCATAGGGTCCATAGTCAACATTTGCTCTGTGGCAAGTAAGGGCGGTGCTCCATTTATACTTGGATATTCCTGTGCTAAAAGTGCATTGGTGACACTAACCAAGAATAATGCTGCCGAGTTGGCACCAAAGGGGATACGTGTGAATGGTGTTGATATGGGATGGTGTCTGACAGAGAATGAGGATAAGCTGCAGAGTGCAAATGCGGGAGCGGATTGGTGGAAGGATGCAGATGAGAGTGTGCCGCTAGGACGGATTTTGAGACCAGTGGATGTTGCGGCGAGTGTTTTGTTCCTATTGTCTGGAGCTTCTGTGATGATGACTGGGTCTATTATTGGTAAGTGTTTTGAATGTCCGCCCTGAATGTCTTTATTAATTGTACTCACACTTCCTTGATGTATAGATTTGCATCCCGAATATTCTTGTGGTATGCTATCTCTCAGCACAGAGGACTCTCCGAATAGATGATATCTTAGAAGACGTATGCAATCCCCCATTGGATGAAGATAGAGGAATGGCGGCAGAAGAAACACAAACTGCAAAGAAGTCACCGCTTGATGTGACAGAAGAACAAAACAGAAATTAAACTATAGAATAATTTGAACCCAGCTCTTGATGGGTTTGCTATTCTTCCTTCAGACAGGCTTTAAGACACATCGTGATATAAATGGTCTTCGTCGCCTGACAACATAACCTACTCACACTGATTCTGCTGAAGTGAATTGGGCGGGGAGCAGATCTGTTGCTTGACAAATCAGCTTGTATAGCAATTGACAGGTTGGTACTCTGTTGGATGACTGTATAATAAACATCACTTACACATAATGTAAATAGTGTCATCGAGCACAAGCATATCTCACAACATCGAATCCTTCCATTGAAAGATGTCTAATTTTGGCCTAACCCTAACCCTAATTTCTGTTTTAAGTATTGGCTATTGTAACACATCAACAAACCGAAGCAACCCAGCCGAACTTACCGATGATTGATGATTCTTACACATCCTCGCGAGGACAATCGTGAAATTTGCCTTGGCTTTCGAAGCCTTGAGAATCTGGGTACCGCGGTACGGTGGTAAATAGGGCTGACCTTTGAAAATACTTCCGTTCCATTCCGGAAGTAAAATTTGTACAATACCAGCAAGCTATGTCATGCATTGTATGTAGAAAGTTAACAATGCATCCTCTTTGTGATACTTACACGTGCAGTTCCAGCTCCCATCTTCGCAGTTTGTAGTTTTCTGAATCTACGTTCACTGAGCTTGATATTTACATCGCAGGCGCAAACGTTTGTGGTTAACTGTGGTGAATATATCTAGAGGATAAATCGGTCGACCATACCATCGCCATCGTCTGTGTCAGGGGTGCAATTGATTCGCGAAGCTGTACAACTCTTGACTGTCGCAATATTATTTAAACCCAGCCCACCGACCGTCTCCTCTCGCTCTCCTTCAGTCCGTTCGTTGGCAAAGAAAAAACCGAGCGATGAGTGACGATGATGCAATCGACAGCATGAAGGCCGGCAGGATTGTATCTTCAAATGAATGGGCCATGCTCCCTGGCGGCGAAGAGAAGGAAGGGGACGATGGCGACGTATTGGGAGGCAGTGCGACGAGCGATAATGATGATGATGGCGGCAGCGGTGCTTCCCTAGCTTCTAACCGAGTGATTACTGCCACTCACCCAGATGTTGAAGAATATTTGCAGGATGCATACCCGCTCCATCGGGCGTGCCAAGGTGGTGCCTCCCTCGACGTGATCAAATACTTAGTGGAGGAGGCAGATGGCGACAAGGGAATAAGGCTGCTTGGTGAAGCGGATGAGTATGGCAGATACCCGCTCCATTCTGCATGCCAAGGTGAAGGTGGTGCCTCCCTCGACGTTATCAAATACTTAGTGGAGGAGGCGGATGGCGACAAGGGAATAAGGCTGCTTGGTGAAGCGGATAACACAGACAAGTACCCGCTCCATTGGGCGTGTTTGAAAGGTGCCTCCCTCAACGTGATCAAATACTTAGTGGAGGAGGCAGATGGCGACAAGGGAATAAGGCTGCTTGGTGAAGCGGATAAGTTTGGCAGTTACCCGCTCCATTTGGCGTGCCAAGGTGGTGCCTCCCTCGACGTTATCAAATACTTAGTGGAGGAGGCAGATGGCGACAAGGGAATAAGGCTGCTTGGTGAAGCGGATGAGTATGGCAGATACCCGCTCCATTCTGCATGCCAAGGTGAAGGTGGTGCCTCCCTCGACGTTATCAAATACTTAGTGGAGGAGGCGGATGGCGACAAGGGAATAAGGCTGCTTGGTGAAGCGGATAACACAGACAAGTACCCGCTCCATTGGGCGTGTTTGAAAGGTGCCTCCCTCAACGTGATCAAATACTTAGTGGAGGAGGCAGATGGCGACAAGGGAATAAGGCTGCTTGGTGAAGCGGATAAGTTTGGCAGTTACCCGCTCCATTTGGCGTGCCAAGGTAGTGCCTCCCCCAATGTGATCAAATATTTAATTCAGAAGAAACCAGGTCCATTGCAGTACACAAACTCCAATGGTTTAACTGCTCTTGACTATATGGACAATACTACATTGCGGGCAATCTGGGGGACTCATCAAACAGGAAGCGTCGCTGACAAGTCTTCAGACATCGACCGTCTGAACTACCTGGTTTACGCGCAAGCTCTTGCTTACTCAGCGCGTCAGGCAGAGCAACCGGAGTCTTCTTTGTGCGTTGGACTTAATGGAAGGTATGTTGCTTTCACTTTCACTGACTTAATTTGCCGATAACATTATTCTCTAACCGCTTTTTGTGAACCAGATGGGGTGGTGGGAAAACAACTCTGTGGAAGCAAACAAAAAAGTGTCTCTACGCAGAGTTCCTTCTAGCAGACGCCCAGATACTTCACAATGTTTACCAGCTTTCTGGTGCATCATATTATCACAGGAAGGCTGCCAAGTATGCAGAGATACCATTCAATAATGCAGTTGAGAGGCTTGCTTCAGACCCATATGTTTTGAATGACGCAAAGAAAGCCTGGAGGGAGAAATCGCAGGAGCTTCCTACCGATACCGCTCCATTGCCATTGACATTCCTGGAACATCTTGCGAGGCTATTTCTTTGCATTTTTTTTGCCTGTCAACCATGTAGAAAAAGGTATGAAGATGAAGAAGTGGGTAATGACGACAGCTATGGAGATGATGTTCAAATAATCCAAAGAATAGAGATGAAGTCCGAAGATGCTCGTTCAAGACGTATGGAAACGAATACCGTTTTCTTCTTGATATTTCTCTCTGCGCTCTCTCCAATTTGGATTGTTTATTGGCCAATACATTTGGTAAGAACGAAGATGATTCTTCTTGTATTGATATTCATGTATTCATTCTACTAACAGAAGAATGTCTTTATTGCACTTTATGTGGGGCGACCGTGCAACAAAAGTTTTGCCGCAGCAAGTGCAAGGATAGGGAAACGAATGATAGCGACGGCGACGACCAAAGGAATGATAGCGACGAAAATAGGGAAACGACTGATAGCAACGGCGATGACGAAACAAATGATAGCGACGACATCATTATTTGCTGCAAGTCAAGTATCGCTCGTTGCATGACTTGCTGCAAGTCAAATATCGCCCGTTGTTGTAATTGTAGCGACGACGACATTATTGTAAGTGCTTGCTGCAATCTCTTTTCGATCTCAACACATGCATCCAACTAATAAATCTCGCCTCTATCAATATTTGACCCAATATGTATGCAAAAGAATGATGCAAAACACATTGCTGGAATAATTACTGGTGATGTGGATTTGGGTGACGGAGACTCTGCACATTGGGAAGGGGCTCCATGCGGTACATTCTTTGTTATTATATTCCTTCAAATAGTGCGAGCCATAGTCTCTGGGATATCTCATGCTTGTGCTGCACTGCATCACATCATGTGCTTGCAATGGTGCTGCAGCAAAACAAATCACACTCCTACTGGTGCTGTGAAATACAAGTTTGTTGAATTCAATGCGTGGACATATCAAGGATCCGAATTGCTCTGGGCCTCCCTAATGAAGGATTTGTGGGATGCTGTAGAAGCTGAATTTGGGAAGAAGGTGGTGCGATACCACCGTGCTGGTATTGAATTGGCAGGAGAGAATCAGTTTGATGAGTCACATTGCACTTTGACGCCTCAACAAAAGGCACGGAACAGGAAGAAGGCCCTTCTGATGTTTCGCGCTCGGCTCTATCTGTATCTATTCTTATTCCTCATTGTGCTTGCAGTGCTAATAACTCTGACCATCACAAACTGCAATAGCATCAATAGAACCTGTCTCGGAAAGGTGGTAAATGTCACCAACAACGCTACTGATATTATTGAGGCCGTGGAAAGTGACAGCGGAGAAGAAGGGAGCGAAGAAGGTGTAATAGCAGCCATCATCGCAACTGTGGCTGCTTTTTGTCCTCTTATTGCAAATGGTACGTTTTCCATTAGTAGATATATTCAACATTTTTCTATCTGACACAACGCCTAACATACTCAATATTTCTATGCGAATTGCTTTCTCAATTCTGATTGACCTAAATTGAAGTCATCACGTACTGCAAGAAGGTTCAACGTTTTATCCGGAAGAGCCGAGGAGACTTCATACTCGAACAAGCGACTAGCAGTACCAAGCGAAAAGATTTCAAAGAAGAACTAGGCTTCAGTGAGTAATATTGCCTTTCTGCTTTTTGTGTATTCTGTATTACTCTTATTCTCACTCTGTCTGTTGTCTGGTTTCTAATCTGGTGCAGTGGGGGTAGTGAAGACTGAAATTGACTACTTATTTGATTTGCTGAAGACGGAAACATACCCCGACAAAGAGATTGGCTGCAATCGATCTCTTCGACTCTGCGTGTTTATTGATGATCTAGATCGATGTCCACCAGAGTTAGTGGTCAGTGTCTTGGAGGCAGTCATTCTTTTGCTAGTCGATGGACCAATCTCAGTGTGGATGGCAATTGATAGTCGCATTGTGGTGCAATGTATTGAGGCAAAGAAAGTTGGTGTGTTTGACAAGGCCAATATCAGTGGACATGAGTTCCTTGACAAGATCGTGCAGTTACCCTTCGCAATTCCAGAACTGACCAATGATGTAAAGAAATTCTACCTTGACAAGATTATTGATGAAAAAGAACTCGATCCAGCACGGGTACTCTCCAGGTTCGTGAAGGAAACCCAGCGCTTCTTGAATGATGACCCCTCCTCCCCACTTGCACGAATAGCTACTGAGGTGGATGAGATTGAGCATAGCATTTCTCGACGCGGCGAAGAATATCAAAACAAAGACCCCTTTTTCACACTTGTACGAATAGCTACTGAGCTGGATAAGAGTGGGCTTTTTATTCCTCGACATGACCGTAAGACTGTAATCGGCATGACAGATAGTGAATTGATCAAGATAGTAGCAGAAAATCCTCAACACACAAGTGCCGAATATCGGGAGAACTTGTGCTCCATCGTTTTACAAGCAACATCGCAGTTACAATATGCTGAAAAGGCAAATAACGAACATCGAGTACTTCGGAATCCTCAACATAATCAAGGCAACAGCCACACTGTCCCTGATAATCCTGATGCGAGTGATGATATTGTTCTTATGGGGCCACCGCCCGCAGGTTTATACCTTCCAATGTTCAATGAGAACGACCGCATTTGTCTTGGAGATTTTATACTTTTCATTGACGGTAATCCGAGAAGAATGAAACGCATTATCAATGTCTTCAATGTCGCACGGCGCATTACCGAGCTGCAGTGCGAAGGCGACGTGTCATCACAACTCACTGCAAAAATACTGAAGATGGTCATTCTTCTAGAGCAATGGCCTTATCGAATGGCGTGGCTGCTCCAGTTGATCGAAGATATCAATCAAATGAGCACTCATAGAGTTGAAGATTCCAGAATGAATCAGTTTCTTGAGGAATGTCTTGGGCGCAGAGAGGACGGTAAATCGTGGTGGGATATGATTTGTGGTGTTGGCATCCTGGAAGTATACCGAAGAATCGTATGCGAATTATTGTTAATGAGCAAAGTGGATTCTTCAAATATGGTAACTAAAGATTCTGATCCACAGCTTTTCGAAGGCTTGCTTCAGTGTAATGGCAATGACGAACTATCTTCTTCAGAAGAACCGTATGCAATAACTGTTCAGGACTTGAGGCCGCTGGGATGTAACAGGGAAGGTGGGGAATATGAATCGTGTTTGCGAAGCTATATGTTCAACATGCCGCATGCAATCACAGACAAGGTATCTGTCATGATGAACAAAGCAATGATGAATTATGTTGGGAAGAACTCTTCGAATAGTGGGGAAAGCGTAGATATCACCGGTAGTGAAGTAGGCCGTGACCATGCGCTTGGTACCAGCGAAGCCCCTCCCCCTGCTCTTGAGATTCGAAATGGGTTATTGTGTCCAGTGCACTCTTCCCCTTCCCGTTGATACTCCCGTGCACTACAGAAACCACCTCTGTGCTTTTGCTTTTGTAATTCTACCGACTCGGCAGTCGATGACAATGTTGTTTGAAGCACCTGATGCTGTGGCCTCGCAAACATCATCACCATGGCACACAAGGCGGGACAGCGCTAATCTATAAATCATCTGGCTGATTGGGATCACACTCGGCCTATACTTCGCTTAATGTTTCTTCGAATTCATTTTCGGCAGCAAACGCCCCGTTGTTCTCCCTTGTTCCTCCGGATGCCAGCCATTATTCAGTAGTACCGGCTGCTATTATGTGGACTGCTACTAGAATCAAACTCCTTCGTATCCAACTCAATACAATTCTTAGCCTCATCCACCTAATCATAAATCATTCTCACATAGAGAGTAGAGCTCACACAATTGTCTGACTATGTAAACACAACAGTATCGAGAAGAACACTCATGTTGTGACATTTCTCCACCAGTCTTTGAGAAAACCGTCGTCTTCCTTTCATCATCTCCAAAGTATGGTAGCACTGTAATAATTAGAAGGAAGAAACTATTATGAAAGAAGTTCAGTGTAACCCGTATCATTCTCATTAGGATCCTCTGCCAGATAAGCCTCACACTCCGCGACGATCCACCGCCCACCGCACAATTGTCAGTGCGCCACACTTACACGTGAGTGCCTTTGATTGGTGTGTAACTAACAGCCTGCTTTGGCTTGGTTGTTTTGAGACAAGATTGGAGATGATATCTTCAATTCTTGCCAGCCGCTCGCCTCGGCGATGAGTGTGCCGTTTTTTGAATCTCGCTTTATCCAAGTGAAGACTGCAATGTACGGCTCTTTGTAATAGAGAAGGGGACATTCCAAGCGTGGACAGCTAACGTGATGATGCATCATCGTGTTCTTCTTTCGTCGTTCCTTGGATTGTCGATAACTTTTTTCACCCACCCTCCCTCCCTGGGTTTCTTGCTGGTAGCAAGCTACATGCAAGTTGTTTTCTTTGGTCTATTCGTAGCTCGCCTATCTAATAACGCCGCACCTGCTGGGGTCTCTGGGTTTCACCTAATTAGGGTCGAAATCGTAAAGAGCGAGTGGACTCTGCATGATTTGGACTTTCAAGAAAGAAAAGGTCTGAGAGCTCGTATGACATGGGGTCATAGGTCATAGTCACTGGAATAGCAACAGAGTAAATTCAGCCTTGTCTCACTTGTCTCTCGTGACTATGACTCTTGTGACTTCTCAGTTCCCGTCTTGAGACAGATCGCCCACTTTCTCCAGCGACCACAAAACAGAAGTAGTCTAAAATTGAGAGTTAGTATGAAGTGGGGTCATAGTCATATGACAATAGCGACAGTAGTCCTCAGCTGCGTTTGGACGCAGCACACCGCACAATGTATTCATTTGAACAATGCTGAACAGAGTTATCAGCGCCTCGTTTTTGCTTGTTGCATCAGCTAATGCTGATGGTCTGCTTTCCAGTCTGGGTCTGGGAGATCCCAAGACTATCGAGCAAAAGGATCTACAGGAGAGAGTGCTCACGGGTGCTGAGGTAAGGACAATCATTATTCTCTAGTCTATTCCCTTCGAGTTCTCTTTGACGGTTAGAATATTCTATTGTTCTCTACCCACACACCTTTCTGTTCAATCATCTCACTCTTGATCTCACGTCCGCCTCCATTCATTAAATGTGTATAGATCATGTTGTTCAATACATGCAAAGGCCGCAAGGAAATCGACTGCAAGAGAATCATCAACCGTGCACACAGAATCGCTCCTGCAAAGTTTGGAGGCTCCACACGAGTTTACTTCAAGAAAGAAAGAGTTCGAGATGACTTCAACTGGGATAAGTATCATCCTGATGATCTCCTCCTGTATCCAGACTATTGGCTCATTGGGATTCGCACCAGCTTGGATGGCACTTATGTAGCCGGCTTTGATGACGCTGGCAAAGTTGAGTACAAATATCCCTGGTGTGTGGCTGATGATACTCCCGGTAAGGGCTATTCCTGCCACGGGCTCGGACCTTGGACTTGCTCTGGAGGGATGACATTCACTGAGTGCTGCGATTACGCCAAGGCTGATGTGGCCAGCCGAGGTTTGTTAGTTGCAGACCTGCATGGGAATTATCTTGAGTGCTATGATTCTCCACCACCTGAAGCAGATCCTCTCGACTATGGAAGAGTGAAGCTGCATGTTGACAGGGGAAACGTTGTAGTTCATACACCTAGGAATGGGTAGATATATAGCCGAGATAGAGTGTAACAAGAAAGAAATTTAGGATAGGGATAGCAGTGTGTGGATAGGAAGTAACGTGTCCTATTGTGTAGTTAGAATTTGCAGCAGCAGAAGTAAAGATAAACTATCTATGATAGCATCAACCTTCCCCACGTTGTTCAGGGCATACAACTGAATAGAAAAAGGTTTGCTCTCATCAAGGCAAGGAGAGAAGACCTGTTCATTCAGTTGAAGGTTAAGCTAATACACACAATAAAGAGTTGTTACGAAGCCATCTCTCTTTCTCTCTCTCTCCACATAAAATGAAGACTACGGATTGGTGTGACAATAGATAATAAATGATACCAGACTCTAGGATGCGTACTGTATGCATTAGCTATTTAGCTGTTAAACGTTTGTATACACACAAAGAAACAGATAATATACAAGAAATGTCACCGCTTGACGTGTACTTCACATATATAAAGACAGATAGATATTGATGTTCGATGTAGTCATTCACAGATGATATAGTCTGTATTGTTGGGTCTCGAGTCTCGAGATAATAGCAAGGAGGAGAGGGGTGTCGCCGCTAGCTAGCTAGCTGCGTATGGAAGGTTGTCCATTCTCTTCATAGTTCCTCGTCGCCGTCTTCTTCTTCTATGGAGTCCTGCTGAACAGGAACAAACCCACCTACAGGTTGCCGTGCCTCCACTGTTTGCTGCGTAGCATGAAGACGGTTCCGATGACTGTCTGTACCACGACGGTAGCTCGCTTCATTACTATGCCTCATTTGCAAGTTGATCCGCGGTATGTGAGGCATCATCGCTTCATTCGGGTTGGCTAGATTCATAGACATGGAACTCAACGATAGCAATGGGGCATTGTCATCGTTGGTTGTACTAATCAGATTGGGAGACTGCGGAAGAAGGGACGCATGTGGAAATCTCAAGAGTGTCGGTATTGATAATGTGGAAGTATGATGTAATTCTGCCGATATTGATTCAGCGGATGGAGGCTCGTTGGTGATAATATCAAAGCCGTCGCCTCTTCTCTGGGGCAGTGGCGGTGGAGTTGTGGGCGAGGGCTTTCTGCTGTCTCCATCGTTGGGTAATGGTGATGGATAGCGTGGGCGAGTTTCGACTGCTTGACACACTGATGGTGGCGGCTTCTTCATATCGTTGCTGCTGCCATCGTGATCTTCACTCATGCTGGCATCTATCATGATCATATCCGCATCCGTCATCATGTTGTCGGCATCTTGCTTCTTGGTATTGCCATCCACCACGGCGTCAACGGCATGTGGACGAAGATGCAAGAAATTAATGATGCAGCTACCGCATCCACTTTCATCTGGGACAACTGCCGACTCTGAAGACGACGAATCACTTGACTTTCGTGCCAAGGAATCATTCATTGAGCAAGGGCAAGGCGGTGCCATTAAATAGTTGAGTAGTCCCAAGTTTTATCGAATTATGCAAGTTAAGAGATGCAAGCTGGTATGATATTTGCATGATGATGTGCTATTGTGTAGCAGTATCACTCAACTCTTGCCAACTGACTGCATGACTGAACCTTTTTACTAAGACCCCAACAAGATGTGCGGGATATCGCGCGTTGACTTGCCGTTTAGGAGCACCTTTCCATACAGAAAGTAATGAACATGGGTGTGATTACGTCCCACGTCGCTCGAAAGACCCAAATTTGTCGAGGTCGAGTTTTTTCCAAAAAGACACAGTCCCGGAGGTCGGCGGCAAGTTTTTAGGCAGTGATGACGTCATCTGATCAAGCTTGGGAATAACTTCGAACATGTTCGAATGCAAGAAGCAAAAGTGGGCTCGCTTGGATACAGAGAGGCCAAGCTAAGTTGACGATCCAATTCGTCTCATAAAAAGAGAACAATCTACGGTACATCACATAACATCAAATGCAAACTCATCTCATATATATATATTGTACAATTTCTTATTTACTTGTCATCTGTGCTGAGATACTCTTGATTCATCCTTCCTCACCTTCAACCCTTCTTCTACTTACCCCAGAGAATCTTCGAAAGACTCCAGTCTAGTCTTGGGAAGCTACCCGCGCCTGTCAATAGCATCTTTGCATTCTCACTCCCCATATCTTGAACAAACTCTTGTAACCAATGCGACCCCTCAGTGTCCATCGAATGGTTTCCCTCTTTGGCCAAAGTATTATACCGATCAACACTCTGTCGCAACTCAACTCGAATATCTTTCCGATACGTATATGCTTCAAAACTATCCAGGTAGTGATTCACCCTGAAAAGAGATGTGGCATATTGAGGAGAATAATGCCATACCTGACGATGACAGTAATGGCACAGCGGGGCGTGAACATTCTCAGCCTCCACTTGTAATTCCTCCGTTGGGATTTGGCTTACATCAATCATGGTCTTTCCGTAGGCATAGACACCCTTGGCTCCATGCCAGCGATATCGGAGGGTGACAAAGTCCTTAGGGTCGATTTCACCAGGAGCAGCCACAACTGTCGCAGCCTCTGGTTGAACTTCAAAAGAGCCATACCTCAAACGAGGCATCTCGATACAAGGCCCCATGGTTTCATATCCATGACGATTCGATTCCTCCTTCACAACATCGAGAATTGTCTTCCTTTCGTCAACTCTCGGCAATCGTTCCCTTGCCTCCTTTGCATCTTCCACTGCCAATCGTTTTGGCCACAAAGACTGTTCCTTTTCCAAAAAGTATTTCCTCTGCTGAAGATCCTCAACAACATATCCACCATGGAAGATATTCGTCTTTTTCTGCTCATTCTCTGGCGCCTCCCAATCAACCGTTAAACATACCCATGATTCATCCACATGCTCATTATACACATCATTGAAAATCTCCCCGCAAAGTTCATCACCAACATTTGCCACAACATACTTCAATGTAGGCATTGGCTCTGGAGGTTGATCAAGTGCATCCAAATCTCGAAATGCTCGGTCATCTCGAAGATAGTAAGAAACGCCAGTCGAATCGGTTACAACCCCCCCAGGTTGGATTTGCATTTGTGACACCAAAGACGCTGTCGCCACTTTGGTCGGAGATGAAAGAGTATTATCAATCATCCAACCTTCGATGACCCCCTTGCTCGAATCCCAAGTCCAGTCCATCAACGTAGGAATCCCCTCTGGAGCTTTCTCCACAGGAAAGTCAGGCTCCTGATTGTTATCGTCATCAATCCGATTAAAGGTGATGTATTCATCCACATCAATTAAGAGTACCCACTGCTTATTACGCTGTTTGAAATCTAACATACACTTGTTGATAAAATGGTTTTGACGTAAGCGATGCCCATGCACATCCGGCGTCACTTTAATCCTCTTCATCTTCGCCCCAGTGACAGAGTCGATTTCATGTAGAAAATCGTCATCGTTCCATAGTTGCATTTCCATCAGACCAGTGTCATTCCATCGCCGCAGTATCTCATGGGGAGATGAACGACTGGAGGGATCGACGGCAACTGTTAGTGAGCGGAGAGGGAGTGTGTGATAGTGATAGGCGATCCATTCTGGTAGCCGCGGATTTTCGTCGTTAACGAGGAGGCAGGCGGAGGCTCCCTCTTTGTGCTTATTGTCAGCTGTTGCTAATTTTAGATGTAGAGTGTTGTCAATGCTGATGTGCTGTCTGATGTGTATATTGATCAAACTTGATCTTGGCAGCACACTTAAATGATTCACAAGCACCCCGACGATGAGAAGGTATAGGATCGCTCCAGAAAAGAATAAACGTCCGAGGCAAATGTTATAAAGTAGTAGCAGGAATTTGTTGTCCCGTTGGTTGCCCCGTTGCATGCCGAGTGAGCGTAGGTGTTGGCTTTGCCGTTTCATGATGATGATGTTGTAAATATTCCCCACTGGATAGTGACTACTTATATCCTCATAAGCAAGAAGCAATAGTCAATAAGATGTTATGTTAGACAGATACTCGAAGTGATAGCACCGTGCCATGGTGAGGCACTCCTTCTATCTTGTATGCAATTAAGTAAGTGCAGAAATCATTGGCACAAGCTCGGAGTAGAGACCCCTTGACAAAGGTCAATACCAATTCCTACTGTGGGCTTATGCCCAGGGATCTACATACGTACGAAGGAATAGGTACGTTATGTCCAGGGGTTGCAAGAAACGAGAAAGAGATGCCAACCTCTAAAAAAGACACAGTCCCTGTGAGGAGGTCGGCGGCAGCAAGTATTTAGGCTGCGATGACGTCATCTGATCAAGCTTGGGAATAACTTCGAACATGCATGTTCGAATGCAAGAAGCAAAAGTGGCCTGAGAATTATGTCCCCTTGGCTTGGCTCTGTACTCTAGAGAGAGCTTGATCCATTCGTCTCATAAAAAAGAGAACAAGTACAATACATTCAAAATGCAGATCAATAAAACTCCTCCTCTCGCTCTTACCGCACGAATGCTGCTCTTATCTACGGCACTAAGCAGCGCTTTCAGCGTTTCACGGAGGCATTCGCTAGTGGGGGATGCATACTCTCGCTTACAACTGCATCCGTCATCTATTATTACAACTCCTTCAAGTTCCTCCTTGTCAACTGCGGAACATACGAGCAACATCAACAGCAACAGCAACACATTCACTACTGCTACCGGAGATCACATTCAACACGCTGCCACATTCTCTCTCACAATAGCATCCATCATCCGCTCCTACTATTCCAAATCCCTTGAACTCTTATTACAGATGAGAGATCTACCTGGACTCATGAAGAAGAAGGTGTTACCTGTGGTTCTGCAACATCAGCAAAGGCATGATGATGCTAAAAAGGTACAATTGAGGAACGGCGGAAGCGAATCAATCTTCACGAGACTATTTGGCTCAGCTTGGTTAATCTTTTACATGTCACATTAAATTACTAAGTAAATAGTTGTGTGATCATCTGAATAGTGGGTCTGAGATGCTTCTGAGTCCTCCATCCTCCATCCACCCTTCCTGCGAGGTCGGTGCGGTCCGTCGGTAGGTGGCGGCAAGTTTTGAGGAAGAACAAAAGACACGTGTCCTGAAAAGTGTCTGTCTGTCTCTTTTTGGGGAAGCCCTCCCTCCGCGCGCTCACACTCGACAGATTACTTCCATGTCGATAAAATAATCATCAGCAGCCATCATTCACCATGACGCAAGAAGAAGATCCAAAGGTGGCTGCTGCCGACGAAGAAGTCGTCGATAATGGCGCGGAGAATGAGGAGGCCGAGGGAGGCGAAGATTTAGGAGCTGATGGCTCTGCGCCGGCTGCTGCTGCCAAGAAGAAGAAAAAGAAGAGTGAGTTTTCATGGTGTGGTGCTGACATATGTTTCGCCTATCAATCATCTCTGACTCAAATTATACTGCAATCACATAATATTGATATTATTAATTCCGCCCTACAATATCTACAGAAAAGAAGAAAAAGAAGACAGCATCAGGCCACACGAAGGGCACGCCAACCCAAAAAGCAGAAGGCCGCATGCTCACCGAAGGAAGCTTCACCGATTACTACGTAACACACGGTCAAACCGAGCCTCCATCTATACCCGTCGTCAATCTCTTTCGCGGCAATGAAGAAACTTCATCATCAGTGCCGCCTTTTCCTGTAGGGGAGATCCAACCCCACCCACTCGAATCCAACTCACACCGCATCTCCTCGGAAGAACTACGACACAACGAACGCCTCGAGGCCAATTTGTACGATAAACTCCGCCACGCCTCCGAGGTCCACCGTCAAGTACGCCACTATGCACAATCATTCATCAAGCCGGGGATCAAATTGGTCGACATGTGCGAACGTCTCGAGGAAACGAATCGCAAGTTGGTCCAGGAGCGTGGATTGGAGCGGGGCATTGGGTTCCCCACTGGATGTAGTATCAATCACGTTGCGGCGCATTATACGCCGAATGTGGGTGATGACACTGTGTTACAATATGATGATGTCATGAAGGTCGATTTTGGGACACAGATTGATGGACGGATTATTGATTGTGCTTGGACTGTGGCGTTTAATCCAAAGTATGATATGTTGTTGGAGGCGGTGAAGGAGGCGACGAATGCGGGGATCAAGGCGGCGGGGATTGATGTTAGGTTGTGTGATGTGGGGGAGAGTGTGGAGGAGGTTATGGAGAGTTATGAGGTTGAGTTGGATGGGAAGACTTATCCTGTCAAGGTGAGTGTTGTGGTGCATGATTATTATGTTGTGTTATTTGTATTCCTTATGTTGTGGGTGGAGGTCGAGTCATTTGAATGCAGATTGAACAGAGTGCAGTGAAGTGGTTGTTAGTTTGTTGCAGTTTTTGTGATGATATTTGGTGGCGTGTTGGTCGTCAATAACTAACTCATCTCATCTCATATTTGTCTCTTTCAACATCAAAGTGCATACGCAACCTCAACGGCCATTCCATCGGACCTTACCAAATCCACGCAGGAAAATCCGTCCCAATTGTGAAATGCGACGACCAAACAAAAATGGAAGAGGGTGAAATATTCGCCATTGAAACCTTTGGCACAACCGGACGTGGATACATTGTCGAAGATTTAGAGTGCTCTCACTACATGAAGAATTTCAATGCTCCACACGTGCCGTTGCGTTTGCCCCGTTCCAAGAAGTTATTGGGACATATCAATAAAACATTTGGTACATTGGCATTCTGTCGAAGATGGTTGGAACGTGAGGATGGTGGATCTTTCACTGTGAATGGCAATAAGGGAAAGCAAGAGAAGTATATGGGTGCATTGAAGAATTTGTGTGATGTGGGCATTGTTCAGGCGTATCCTCCCTTGGTTGATGTGAAGGGGAGTTATACTGCGCAGTATGAGCATACGTTGGTTTTGAGACCGACTTGTAAGGAGATTTTGAGTCGAGGTGATGACTTTTAGTTAGAGGGAGGTATATTGGGGACACGTAATTGACGAGATTATCGTGGGCAGTGTGAGGTACAGATACTTAATTGGATAGTAGTTGGGGTATAATTGCTAGCAAGATAGAACTTTCAGTGCTAACATCATAACATTGGAACCTTTTTGGTACAATATAATGCATATCCAGCTCCTATTAATTTTCATTCCCTTCGCAACTTGCACTTCAATCACTCACCCCCATGCAAAATTCGGCCGAGAGGTTGCGCATATTTTGCTACACCACATCCCACACACTTCACCTGACCCTGCGAGTCAATCCCTTTCTTAGAACGCTGGTAACGAGTTGAAAAGTTATGAATGTGGAATAGTGAGTGTGCGTATGTGTCACAAGCTGTATTACTTCAACTAGAGCTGGGCTTGATTTGCACACCTTTTATCTTCTCTTGGTGTTCGGGTTGATTGCGCCAGCCGAAAAGTGCTGAGCGCTGGTGGGTTCTCTAGACCACATCTATTGCTTGAATTTATCAAGTAATTGCAGTTAGGCGCATTAGTACGATCTTCTGCATCTGCCTCATCGGTCTCCACCCATTGGCTCCATAATACACAAATTTACAACCTCGTTATGAAGACTGCCACTCTTGGCTACGTCGCCGCCTTCTCCACATCTGCTAATCACTCGTCGGCGGGGCTTTCCGCAAGGGGCCGCCAAAAATATTCCTCCATTTTTGACCCCATTTCGCCGCCGATCCAAATAAGACACACAAGATGGTGCTCCCGGCCTATGCCGCAATAACGGCGACAAATAATCATATAACAAACCCACAACATAGTCACTAGACCTATTTTTCACGCTGAATCGAATGGTGCAGTCAGCGGTCCGCTATCTCCAACACCTACAGACGTATTTACAGCGACAGCAGCAACAGCGATGTTTTTGCAATCTACGTGACAACATAGTTTGGGCATCGTGTAGGAGAGGTAATGGTCAATATATAACGCTGACATGATAACGCCGTATCCGCATGGATATAAGACTTTGATTAATCGCCGGTGATAGTGACGGAAACGAGTATTACATCGACATCAAGTGAGATATAAGAAGGCATGAAATCTGTCCAAATCGTAAGGTATGCATTACGGCGCACGACTATTGCAACAGTGAATGACCATAATATACACCCACAATATGGTCTCGACACCTGTTTCTTATCATATATTGATATGTGAAGTCAGAAATTCGAGGTAGGCATGCGTTCAGACGTATCCACCGTCGGTAGATTTGGGCAGTAGTTTTGTTCCATCTTCGACACATCTTGCTACACATCTTCTGATACGGCATCAATGAGGAAGGTAATATTCCTCGAATAACACTCAAAATGATAACCGCAATGAACGCTTCTATAAGCAAGAGTGTTATAGTCCCTGTTGTAGTCCCTCTCATATTCATTGCGCCAGATATGATAACATATGGTGGTTGAATGTGTGCTGGCGGTCAACCCAAATTAACGACACGTCAGGTCACCTACGAGTAAAAAAAGAGCATGAGTAGTGCAAAGCTACTTCAATACTATTGTAACCACTTATAATGGGCCACTCTAGAAGCTGTTGATTGCCATATTCACAGCGTGAGATACGACATAATACTAGAGAGTAGTGCTGGTGCTGGCGGCCATCTCAGATGGCCTCATCAGGTCATCTACGACGATGTAGCGACGCCGATGCGACCCAAAAAAGCTTGAACCGTGCGAAAGATGGTTCTGTAGTATCATGGCCAACTATAATGGGTTACTAGAAGCTGTTGATTGCCATATTCACAGCGTGAGAAACGATATAATACTAGAGAGTAGTGCTGGTGCTGGCGGCCATCTCAGATGGCCTCATCAGGTCACCTACGACGACGTAGCGACGCCGATACGTCCAAAAAAAGCTTGAGCCGTGCGAAAGATGCTTGTATACTATCACGGCCAACTATAATGGGCCACTAGAAGCTGTTGATTGCCATATTCACAGTAGATACGATATGGTGCTTGAATGTGTGCTGGCAGCTGGCAGTCATCCTATTTGGACCTCATCAGGTCACCTACGACGATGTAGCGACGCCGATACAACCATCAAGTACTTAAGCCGTCAAAAAGATGCTTATGTACTATCATGGCCGGCTATAATGGGTCACTAGAAGCAGTTGATTGCCATATTCACAGCGTGAGATACGATATGACCGTCAACAGAGGAGCTGGCAGCCGTCTTAGATGGCTTCATCAGGTCACCTACGACGATGTAGCTACGCCGATACGACCAAAACACGCTTGAGCAGTGACAAATACTCTTCCATACTATCGTAACCAACAATAATGGGCCACTAGAAGCTGTTCATTGCCGTACTCACTGCACTGGATATGATATTTAGGGCAAAGGAGGTGCTGCGGTACGACAGCGACAGCGATTTGCCGACATTGGTCCTTATCAGGCCAGGCCACCTACGACGTTGTCGACTACAGAGAGCATGAGCAGTGGAATATATCCTTTTAACAGAGTTTAACTTAGACCTGATAGCAATCGTTGCGATGCTCATGATTGTTGCAACCTCTCCATGACCAACTGGGCTCAGTTTCATTAGCCCATCAGATATATATGCAATAACTACATTTGCATACCATTGCTGCATTCTTTGACATCTTTTCATCAATTGCGTACCTGCAATCTAGAATAAAATGCTTCTTTTGATTGGCTTCTGATACGCATGCATCCTGCAAATAACAACTCTAGCATTGTTGCGTCAACCAACCTCCCCTTGAGTTGACCATCACGGTATTAATCGGCCATACACAACACCCCTTCGATGGGGGCAAGCTTACTCTCGACAATCACATTGTCGGCTGTAGCAACACCAGCAGCCGCTTATTATTTGCACATTTATCTTCAATACATTGTACTGTTGCAGGAATTTGAAAGTCTATCAAATCCCATGGACAAAGGCAGGGGATGTCGTTCCATTCAATTGTTACAACAATAATCACGTGACATGGTTCACTGCTAGCAGCAGATACAAAATATCCATTGCAAACAACATTGGTGGGTTACTTGACTTTACATATCTATATATGATAAGAAACAGGTGTCGAGACCATATTGTGGGTGTATATTATGGTCATTCACTGTTGCAATAGTCGTGCGCCGTAATGCATACCTTACGATTTGGACAGATTTCATGCCTTCTTATATCTCACTCGATGCCGCTCTAATACTCGTTTCCGTCACTACTGCCAAGGATTAGTCGACGGTACACACCCATGCGGATACGGCGTTATCATGTCAGCGTTATATATTGACCATTACCTCTCCTACACGATGCCCAAACTATGTTGTCACGTAGATTGCAAAAACATCGCTGTTGCTGCTGTCGCTGTAAATACGTCTGTAGGTGTTGAAGATAGCGGACCGCTGACTGCACCATTCGATTCAGCGTGAAAAATAGGTCTAGTGACTATGTTGTGGGTTTGTTATATGATTATTTGTCGCCGTTATTGCGGCATAGGCCGGGAGCACCATCTTGTGTGTCTTATTTGGATCGGCGGCGAAATGGGGTCAAAAATGGAGGAATATTTTTGGCGGCCCCTTGCGGAAGATGGCTGTGCGCAGTGAATGCAGTAGCTCAAGCAACCGAGCACGGTCCCCATCGCTACTTAAAAGGGGGGAAGAGCATGAAGAGCGAGGCGTCTGTGGTTGCTTCCGCCCAGCTCGCCGATCCTGCTAATCCTAATGATCCAACTGCTCCCGGTGCTCAACTTGTTGATGTTGGACAAAGCTGTTGCGGTGAATGTTGGTGCATCGACGAGGACGTTGACTGTCCTCTCAGGACGACAGCTTTTCCTCAACTGTACACCGAAGGCATGGTTTACGATTTTGGCAACAAGACGCTCATCAACCCCGATACTCTCGACGTAGTCCCAAGCAATAATTTGTTTGTGACAGGATGTAATCCATACGAAGGTGTCTCCAAGCACACCAACCCTCCCTGGAAAGCATATAATGGTTGTGAGCTCACTCCTGCTCAGACTTTCGACAGTACCAGCGCTTTTGGGTATGATGAAGCTGTGTGTGCTTTCATTTATCCCAAGTTCAACGAGGACGGCAACTGTGACACATACACGTACAAGACATACGCAAGTGCAGAGGAGGCTGAAGACGATGGTGCCTATGTCACTCATTTTACGCAATGTGGAGCGTGCTCCAGTGGTCAAGACTTGGCCGTGTATCTGAAATTTCCTGATCTAACTACAGCAGGAATCAAATGTGGAGTAGACCTTAAGATTCACGGCTTACAAGCTTGCATCGATTGTTACATGAATCTTGGATTTACCGAGGCCTGCGCCAATGTTTGGGCATATGACAGTGAACACACCGGAAAGTATGGCGTCTGCCTTGGTGAATGTCTCACCCCTGGCAACGCAACGGGTCCACCACCCGAATGCGCTCTCAGCGACTGTGTTCAGTGTGATGACACCAAGTCTGGTCCTACGTTCAATGCTTATTCAGGACGAACAAGACGTAACTCGGGAATTTGGAGTGGTCTTGCACGATCTTGCTCCTCCATACAACAGGTTCAACAGAACACCTGTCCCCTGCTTTATGCTGTACCAGATGATCCGATTTGTCAAGCCCAACAGATCTGTACCGTGCCCAATCCATTGCAGCAGAATCAGTGTGAGTAGTTAGTGAAGGAACGAAAACTTGCGTTGTGTGTATGTGTGAGCAATCACACAACATGAGATGGGGTCAGTTCTAGATTAGTTAACACCCCATCCAACTGAGGAGAAAGGTGACTTGGCATCATAATATATGTCTGTCAGGAAGACAAGATTAATCTAAAGAAAGTATTTCAATGAATCCAACATCATTTTGTTCCATAGGTGCGTAGTATTTGACGTATACTTCACTGCATACATCATTCATGCGACATCCTCTCTACTTTATTCAAACTACTCCCCAAGGAAGAAGGCAACAAACGCAAGAGCCACTCCAACAACTTTCAACTCATACACCGCACTATTACTAAAATACATTCCATCTCCACCTTCTTGACCCAATACACTCTTCAATGAGCAATATCCCACGTACATTACACCTTCGACGATTCCACTCAATGACATGTCAGTATTACTATTATTGAAACGGTTCAACAATAGAATCTCAATGGGTATCGTTTTCGTAAATAATAGCTGTCCAATCATACCTGGTAGAATAAACAGTGCTCCCGCCATGAATAAGTAATGATAAAGGTGCCACCGTCTCAGTGATTTGGTAGTGGTTGTAGTGTTGTCATCAGTACCAAAGAAGTTACAAGCACGCAACACTGCAATCATGGCTGTAAACACACCTGCATCACGCAATATACACGTCATACAATCATGTTCATCATGTTGATAGGCTAATTCATAATGTGGATTGTAGATTTGTTCTGCTGTAGATGCAATTCTTGCCATCCATGACGACGTCGCTGTTGTTGCTGCTGTTGTTGACTCGTTCTCTGAAAAGATGCGAGAGAGAAGATTCGATTGAATGATTTGCTGTTTGGTTGCAAAGAGTTGAGAGGATGGTCCGTAGATGAATCCGATTAGTTCGTGGCTCTTGTGGATGACGAGGAGAAGGAGGAGTGTGGCGGTGATTACTATGGAGAGGAAGAAACGTGGCGGGCGCATGGTTGGTTGGTATTGATGCGATGATAATAAGCAGCTTGGAGAGTTTATGCGATGTTAAATTGACTTGGTTGGTTGGATCAAGACAGCTGTTGTCTGATATTATGATGAAGTGCCGACCTGTGAAGGTTAAAAGGGACAACATTTGCGTCAGTATTAGATATAATATACGATATTAGAAGATTGCATGTGCAATTGCAGAGTCATTTCTGCATCCATGTCATAATATTAAGTTGCTGTTGGGTGGTTCCCAACTTCGTTTGTAAATATCTTCACCTTAGAGCGAGCGATTTCACACTGCTGACGCTACAATACGGATAGTGCCATTATGGAAACAAATACCTCAATGATATTCACTACTGCTTTTTCACTGTTCATTTATTCATTAATTGCTCAGAGTTACAAACATATCCGTCCGTCAACCGAAGATATTTGCGTAGACACACATCTCGTGTGCACGCTCACCTGTCAATAGCGCCAAAATTTTGAACGTCGTCTTACCTCTGTTTCGTCAGTTAAGGAGTGGTACTTTAGTCAAGCTTTAAGGTGGTTGATTTCTTGCTTATCAACGCCCTATTATCTTCCGGCCAGAGAGAGGTAGAGCAGATGGATGTGAGGTCTACTTGGTTGTGAGGTGCGTGTTGGTTGTTGTTTGGTTGGTTTGATAATTTATATCCATAAGTACATAGTGAGTTTTTGGGGGGCTATTTTTT
Organism: Skeletonema marinoi; assembly: GCA_030544225.1. Lineage (NCBI taxonomy): Eukaryota > Bacillariophyta > Thalassiosirophyceae > Thalassiosirales > Thalassiosiraceae > Skeletonema > Skeletonema marinoi. Next base: position 161,732 of record CM060490.1, read on the forward strand.
CGATGATGGACACATGTGTCCATCATCAAATGCTAGTAAAACTACTAGAAGAACCCTTTTTATAGTTCGTACACACTAGTAATCGCTAGGACTATCGGGATCTAACGGTTAATATCCCAATTAGATCCCGATAGTCCTAGTGTGTACGAACTATAAAAAGGGCTCTTCTAGTAGTTTTACTAGCATTTGATGATGGACATATGTGTCCATCGCTAATCGATGATGGACACATATGTCCATCATCACTCACTATGGATATTGTGACACAGTCCGTCACTAACTTTCTCACTTGTTATCCTCAAAACAAGACGCTCATTCAGCCGTTTTTGCCTCCGACCTCGCTCGCTCACACTTCATGAGAACCTTCCTACGAGCATATTTGAACTCGCTGTGTCGGGACTCCTCCGCTAAAGGGAGCGAGTAGCTGTAGAATCTGCCATAATTTGTTTAACAGATGAATTATCACAACTCTTTATCACCTGCTACAGGCAACGCCGAGTGTGGCAGCACCTCGGGTTGCAGCGGTGTCTTTGAATAGTTTATCAGACCCACACATCCGTAAGAGGATTGCGGTTGTGGTTTGAGATGCAACGCTGACGCGGAGGCAGTCTCACATGCATGATATGACAGATCGATGGTCGATAGTCCGACCGCTTGAGATCGTGTTGAGTGCTAAACTCCTAAGGATAGAGGAGTATAAATAGAGAGCTCTGCTTGGATACTAAGATCAGCAGCCTCGTGTGCATACACACGGGAGAGGACAATCGGACATAAGTCATAATGTGCCGACCCTAAGGATATAAAAGCTCACAGCAAAGTATTAGACATGTATTTTGTAATGGATATCTTTAAACCACTTTATGGGCGCCACCTAAGTATACCATATATGCTCTATTGGGACGAGTAGCGGCCCCATAGGCACAGCCCCGTTCCATGGACGGAGAAACAACCAATATTGCTTGTGCGTATCACGTTATGATACGGGTGTGAGACTAGCTACCTCATATACCCACAACCCAAGTTCTTATCGCCCTCAGGAGAACATTACGGCCACGGAGCCCGCATTTATGACCAACGACGGCGGGGCACCGTGGTGCGGCAGCAGGGAATCATCCACCATGCTAGTGAAGCGGCATGATAGCCTCTCGACCTGCCCACCGAGCCTTGAGAGCATCACACTCAAGCAGCGCATCTCACTAGATGGCCTATCCTGAGATGGGCATCCGATAGTAGAGAAACATGGAATTCAACGGTCGACCGTTGGTTTTTCATCTTTGGCGATTGTCGTACATCAAATTTTCGCGCATTGAGCAAAATCTTTCCCCACAAAATTGGCGATGAGGTTCTCATTTCTCGTACCATATTTCGGCGAGATCTCTGAGTTTTGCTTTGCTCTTCGACACCATTTGATCACTCACTTTTTGCACTCACAAATATTAACATCGTTCCTACAATCAACAACAGAGTAACCATGCTTATCACATCTACATACTCGTCCTGTGTCCATCAACCGAAGAGCTTGCTCACCGATGAGCAGCTCGAGTTCTGGTTTAGCCACCCCACCGACGGTCTTTGTATCACCCAGAAAGACACCCTCGCCGCTTTCAAGGTAGAAGTCACATCTCCCGCCGATCTACTTGGTATGTCTGAAGATGACATTGATTCTATCAACCACACCATCTCTGCTCGCACCACGGACAGCCGTGCTAGAGCCCTGCCCAGCTTCCGTTTGACGCACCGCTCCGTCTTTAGGTTGAAGAAGATGGTCAACGTGGTTAACTATCTTTCCCTGGTCCGTCGTGACATTGAGTGGAATAGTGTCCGTTGGGATGCCGTTCTTACCTTTGGCAATGAGTGGAAGGCGTTGGAGTCTTTGGCAGTGCAAGAAAGGGGAGTGGTACCGAAGTTCAAATCATCCGCGGGGATGCCACGCCATGTTCTCAACATCATTGATTACCTGCGCGTTACTTTTGGATCCCAGTCCTGCCCATTGTACTATATGGTATGCCCTGATACCCTACGTGATGATTCTGCCCCTGAGGATGCACCGGGATTTGTTGAGGGCCGTCATTTTGCACCGCCTCACACCCGTCTCTCTGATGAGATCCGTGCTCGTGCATCAAGGACGACCCCGGACGCCCAAGCTGACAATGAATTGCTGTACAAGATCCTGGTTGAGAGTTTTGTGGGTACCCATGTTGCATCCCAAGCTGAGGACTTCGAGCAAACGCGAGATGGCCTTGGTTTCTGGGAAAGATTGCAAGAGACGCAATGCACTGATGAACACCACGAGAAAGCTGCTCATGCCAACATCAACTACTTACGCTCTTCTAAATGGGAAGGTCCGGAATCAGGTGAACTTACTCTTTACCTTGATAAACATCGTCGTCAGTTTGCAAATTACACCCAGACGAGAGAACATTGCCCACTTCAGGAATACTCTGACCGCACACGTGTTTGATGGCTGCTTTCTGGCATTACCTCCAAGGACACGCAGTTGTGTATCAGGATCAACAACATTAAGGATGATGACACGTACATGGATGACTGGGAGAAGACTGCTATTTATCTGGCTAAGACTGACTACGAAGGAAAGAATTCCAAAGGCAAGCGTAAGGCACGTTTTGCAGAAGGTGACGTCTCCGGCGTCCGAGGGAATCCAAATGGTGGCGGGGGTGGAGGTGGTGGTGGTGGTGGCAATAAAACCAAGAAGCCCAAAGGTTTATCTGACAAGGAGTTTAATAAGATGCTGAAACTGAATGGGGGCATGGGAGAAACTGGGGTTGAGCTCCGCTGGCATACTCCTGCTGAGTATGCCAAACTGACACATGCCCAACGTTCTGAGTTAAATAAGTGGCGTGCTACACAAGGATTCCCTAATCGCCGTCAGGCGGCCCAAGATAAGAGGGATAGAAATGGGGGCGGTGGTGGTGCTGCGGGTGTCTCTGCCGCAGAGGTGAACACTTTGAAACAGTCCGTGGTACAGATTGCTAGTATACTCAGTGCCCTTACTGGGGGTAACGCCCAGGCGAATGCACAGGTGCAAGGTGCCGTTGGCTCCGTGACGGTGGCTCCGCCATCGGCAGGGGAGAATGTTGGCACGCCTCGTGTTGCTGAGGTATCGACTAACAATGCTGAACAAACCCCTACACTTACCACTGCGAATGATCCTACAGTAGATGCACAGATTGAGAGCGACATCAGCGCTGCTCAGACGGTTGGGGCTACATCTATTTTGAAATCAATTACTGAAAGATTGTCTGGAAAGAGGAGTGATTGACTATCTCCTGATGATACTATGGAGGATAGTGAGAATATTTATGATCTCGCGGCGATGCGTGGTGGCGATTGCATGCTTAATTCAATATTGGCTGCAGTAGACGTCAGCAGCACATCAAAGGCCAGAGGTTCCAGTTATCAGCCCGGAAGTCAAGCCGAATTAGATTCACACGCCAACATGATATGTCTAGGAAAACACTGCACGGTACTAAGACGAACTGGGAAGACTGTTAGAGTCAATGCATTTGCGGATTCAGTGGGATCGTTGAACAACATTCCTGTGGTGGATGCGGTCGTCGTGTTTGATAACCCGTATGGTTGTGGGGAGTCATACTTCTTGGTGATGTACAATGCACTTTACATTCCATCAATGAGCCATCACTTGATTCCACCGTTCCTTTTAAGGGAAGCTGGTCTGCTCGTGAATGATATGCCCAAGATACACTCCCATGAGCCTGACCTATCAACACATACAATACACGACCCCAGAACCAAGATGAGGATCCACTTGAAACTGAATGGCATCTTTTCCTATTTCAAATGTCGGGCCATTGCACCTAGAGAGCTTGAGGATTGGAGTGATTTTCCGGTAGTCTATGCATCTCCCAAAGGGCGGGAGTGGGACCCATACAATGAGGTCTATGCGGAAGAAGAAGCCTGTTTCCTTAACCATCGAGGTGAGCTGCGGAATGACCGGCTACCTAGTATGAGGGAACGTCCACAATTAATTGAACATGATGAGGACTTGAGTTGGCATGCAGGTAATATCCAAGCTACCTACATGCAAGCAACTACCATCCAAGAATACGATGAAATGATCGAGCACAACTTCAGCTCTACCCAGGTGATGAACGAGGGAACTCCTGTCGAGGATTCCAGATATCTAGGGGTAATGGATGATCATACTGCTCGTGCAGTCGGTTCGATTGATAGTTGTCTACTTGAAGATGAACTAGCCGACGCCTTGGAATCTTTGGACATAGCTACTGCATATGGTATTGCCGCTGGCAGCACCGCTGAGGCAGGTAGTGATTTCAATGACCTGTTTATGAATGATTTTGAAGCCATCCTATCGGCGGCAGCTGGAATTTTTGGTGCGTTGGCGTCTGGTGATCCTACTGGAGTTTCAGCCGAGAGATTATCAAAGATATGGCGAATCTCAGAGGAGGATGCACAACAGACAATTGAACAAACAACACAACTAGGAAGGAGTACAGCAAACACTTCGTTATCAAGAGAGTTTCCTACGAATGATAGAGCACTACGTTACAAAAGATACATCGACACCGTCTTCTATTCTGATACAATGTTTGTCACTGGTAAAGCAAAGAGCACTCGAGGATATACCTGCGTTCAAGTCTTCGTGTCTGACAAGGGTTTTGTCTACTGTTTCCTCATGCGAGGGATCAGTGGTGCTGAGTACATGGCAGCATTGAAGGCTTTCTGTAAAGAAGTTGGCGTTCCTGACAGACTCGTCTGCGACCCTCATAGATCTCAAACATCTAAGGAGGTGCGTAGGTTCTTATACGAGGTTGGGACCACTTTGAGAGTTTTGGAAAGAGGGACGCAGTGGGCAAATCTGGCGGAGCGATTCATTGGTCTGCTCAAGAGTGGTGTGCGTGCGGATCTTCGTGATAGTAACGCCCCCATGGTGTTTTGGGACTACTGCCTGGAGCGTAGGGTACAAATCATGAACCTTACTGCTAGGAGCACACACAAGCTCGGCGGCCTAAACCCATATACAGCAACCACACATGAGCCCGCAGATATCAGTAATATTGCCACTTTTGGTTGGTTTGAGTGGGTCTATTGTTTGGAGGACAAGAACTCTTCGTTGCATCAATTCCCTCATGCACTATCAGTGCTGGGGAGGTGTTTAGGGCCGGCCAAGGATCATGGGAATGAGATGGCGCAATGGGTATTGAAACAATCTGGTCAAGTAGTACCACTTAGGACGCTGAGGCGCCTACATCCTCATGAGTTATCTGTAACTAATGAGGTACAACGCGACAAACGACTCCTTTTCATGAACAATATTCGGCGTAAATTTGGTGATGCAGTAAATCTCCCTCCTGCTGGTGTAGTTGAGCTACCAACAATTGAAGAGGAAACACAGGAAGATTTGTTAGAGAATTGGCTGGACGATCCCAATGAAATGAGAGGCTGGCATCAATCTGATGATGGCCAGGCCGAGACTCTTGCAGTGCTTGTCGATGAGGCTCTAAGACACTACCACATCCCGGTAGCGGACATTTGCAATGCACAAGGTGAACCCATGACTGATATGTCGCTGACGGATTTAATGATTGGAATAGAAGTCTTAATGCCTCAAGGGGAGGAAGGACAACATCTGTGCAAAGTACTGAGGAAAAGCGTTGATGCTGAGGGTAACTCCACAGGTATCTATGACGACGACCCTAGCCTGAACACAATTATCTATGACCTTGAGTTTCCAGATGGACACATTGAGCAGTATGGTGCGAACTTAATTGCGCAGAATGTAATTGAGCAAGTTGAAGATCATGAGGGCCATTATTCTGAACGAGTGAAGAAGATATTGGATCACCGTCGTGAAGGGAATGCTGTTCCAAAGGGAAAGATGCATGTCACAACACGTGATGGTCAGAAGAAACTCCGTCGGTCCACTAAGGGCTGGAAATTCCTCGTTGAATATAGCAATGGTCGTAAGCAATGGATGCAATTGAGTGATCTGAAGGAGACCAATCCTGTGGATGTTGCTGAGTATGTCACTGCGAGAAATTTGGTTGATGAAGTTGCTTTCCAATGGTGGGTTCCATATACGCTAAGAAAGAAGGCCAGGATTATTGCGGCAGTGAAGAGCAGAGTTAAACGCAAGACACATAAGTATGGCATTGAGGTACCGCAGTCAGTAGAGGATGCATTCCGCATCGATCGTGAAAATGGCAATAGCATGTGGCAACAAGCACTAGCGTCTGAGATGAATTCTATTGGAACGGCAGTCAAATTCCTCAGGAATGGGGAGACTCCCAAGCCAGGATACATCAAGACTAGTGGCCATGTCATTTTCGACGTGAAGATGGACTTTAGGAGGAAGGCTCGGTGGGTTCTTGATGGCCATAAAACGCCTGAACCAACTACTGCGAACTATGCTGGTGTTGTTAGTCGTGAGAGTGTTCGTATTGCATTCACTTATGCAGCAATGATGGGGCTACCTGTGATGGCGGGAGACATCAAGAATGCTTATCTTCAAGCGCCAACGAGTGAAAATCACTATATTATTTGCGGCCCTGAGTTTGGAATTGAGAATGAAGGTAAATATGCTGAGGTCAAGCGAGCAATCTACGGTGGTAGGGTAAGTGGAAGGGACTTCTGGCTTCATCTTAGGAAGTGCATGGACTCTTTGGGCTTCAAGTCGTCGAAGGCTGACTCTGATGTGTGGTATCGTCCAGCGAGGAAGAGTGATGGCACTGAGTACATGGAATATGTATTATTGTATGTTGATGACGTGCTGGTAATCTCTGAGAATCCCGAGGCGGTGCTACGAAATGAGATTGGCAGACATTGGACTTTGAAGGAAGACTCAATTGGGAAGCCATCACTATATCTCGGTGGTAAGTGTCGTGAGGTTGAATTGGATAATGGCGTCAAGTGCTGGGCTTTTAGCTCCAGTCAATACGTCCAATCAGCAGTTGAAAATGTCAAGGCTTGGTTGGCGAAGAAGAATCGCAACTTGCCCAACAAGGCTGAAGCTCCATTCCAATCTGGATATAGACCTGAGATTGATGTTAGCAGAGAGTTGGGCCCGGAAGAAGCATCCTACTATCAATCACTTATTGGAATCTTGCGTTGGATCGTCGAGCTAGGTCGTGTGGATATTTGTTTGGAAGTGTCTATGATGAGCAGTCATCTGGCTCTGCCGAGGGAAGGTCATTTGGAATGCTTGTTTCATTTGTTCTCATATTTGGGTAAGTATCACAATGCCGAGATGGTGTATGATCCTACTGCACCATTTATCAATGATGAAATCTTCAAGAAACAGGATTGGACATTCTCCACCATGTCGGAGCAGGATAGGACGGAGGTGATGCCTCCTGATATGCCTGAGCCACGGGGAAAGCCTTTTGTCATCCGTTGTTTTGTTGATGCTGATCATGCTGGTGATGCGGTCACGAGGAAGTCTCGCACTGGTTTTATTGTCTACTTGAATAATGCTCCTGTGTATTGGTATTCCAAGAGACAGGGGAGTGTCGAGAGTTCGACATACCAGGCGGAATTCACCGCGATGAAGGAGGCTACTGAGTACATTCGTGCGTTGAGGTACAGGCTTAGAATGATGGGAGTTCGGGTGGAAGGTCCAGCATACATCTTTGGGGATAATCAGAGTGTGCTTGCTAATACAACAAACCCTGGTTCGGTCTTGAAGAAGAAATGTGCTGCGGTAGCCTACCATCTGGTTCGTGAAGGAGTTGCTCGTGGTGAATGGATTACTGCGTATATCAATACACACGACAACATTGCTGACTTGCTAACAAAGCCAATGACTGCGGGAGAGAAGAGAAATGGTTTCGTCAAGAAGATATTACAACACATTTTTAGAAAGAGCAAATGAGTGATTAGGGATTACGCGGCAACGCGGAAACCGAACACTCAAAGGTCGTCTAAGGTAATCAGCCTCTGATGCAAGCTGTGTCGCCATTCGGTCGGGGTGAGACTAGCTTCGGTGAACTCATCCCCCTCTGAGCGAGGTTAGTGTGACTTTCGGGAGATTTTGGAATTGACTTGGATCGTAATGTATATATTGTATAGATGGTAAGAAGACAGCGGTGACCAGGCAATCTAGCACCATGCGGGAGCTAGCTTGAGGGGAGTATTTGAACTCGCTGTGTCGGGACTCCTCCGCTAAAGGGAGCGAGTAGCTGTAGAATCTGCCATAATTTGTTTAACAGATGAATTATCACAACTCTTTATCACCTGCTACAGGCAACGCCGAGTGTGGCAGCACCTCGGGTTGCAGCGGTGTCTTTGAATAAGCATGAGCACTTCTATCTCGATGCTATTGTATCTATCTCGATGCTAAAGTAGTAAAAGGAAACACAGCTAAGTAAATCTTCCCTACAGCAATGGCACTCTTTGAAACGATCTCAGCTCGGCGAAGGAGAGGGCATAAATCTTCGCCACCCGCTTACGCCGATGACTGCAATAGTGCAGCAGCTCTCACAAAAAGCAGTAAGAACGACGAACACGAGCATCACAAGTCGAACTCTCCTCTTACTTACAGTCAAACTGCTTCATATAAATGCATACTGATGATCGGTGCGGCGCTAATGCTGATGCCATTCCCATTGGTTCAAAAGAACTTCCGTTCACATTTCTACCTTCGCCCCCAATCACAGAATGACAGCTCCGACATACAAACGCAACTATCGGAAGCCATCATGACTGATGGATCTTTGGAAGCCATCGCGACGGCAGAGGAGGTAGAGGCATCGGATGTTGCTGAGAACGAGATAGTGATAGTGATAGATGAACCAGAAACGTCGCAGCCTGTTGTTGCAGTTGATGAGAAAGGGGTCGCTGTGGAGGAGAAGGCAGCAGGAGAGTCTGATGATGCAGATGAAGATAAAGGGGTCGCATACAACGTCAATTTGGCTGCGGATGAAGCAGTAGCAGAGAAAGAATACACCGCCGAGCTGGCTGCCAGGGCTGTTGAGCCCACGGTATGGACATGTGGCGAGAGAGACAGGCAAAAACAAACCGCCCTCGACCCCATCACAAACCAGAGGCCTTTCTTTGCTTTCGTCCATGTTTATAAGACTGCTGGATCGACGGTACGTGATTTCTTCCAAAATTATGCTACTGTTTGCAAGAAATCACTTGCATTAGTGATCTCGTGCCATGGTTCAGGTATCGAGGAGTGTAGATTGAAAAGAAGTGTGAATGCTCCGCAAAGCATTAAAAGGGTCAACAGTACAATCCTACATGATCATTATGATATGTTGGGTGGCCATTATAGCTTTGGCATGGCGGATGACATCTTTTCGTATGATGCATCCACCCCTAATTATGGTAATGGTGCGCCTCTAGTGAGGCACATGGTCTTCCTACGCCAGCCGATGACACGATATGTCAGTCACAAACTCTACCAGAAAAAACAGAAAGACACGGTAGAAGAGACTGCGGAAGATATCAAGGAGAGGATCCGCACCTCTAGGGGGAAAGGAGAGTATATGAGCTCAATTTACAAGTATTTGCTCACCCCACAGCAGCGTGCAATGGAGTACGATCAGACACAAACCCAAGAAGATGTGGTGGCACACAAAGCCCAACTTTCCATTGACAACTTATTGAGATACAATGCAATTGTAGGAATGACTGAGACATTCTCTCAATCCATGAAGATATTTGAACATGCAATGGGGCACATCGTAACCAGCACGAGAAAAGAAGAAGAAGCACAAGCTATGTTTTTGCGGTACATTGGTGAGGAGGTGTCAAGAAATGTATCCAAGAGGAAGGGTATCTCCACTGGTTCTGTGTTGAAAGAGCTGAATAAAGACGAGGAGTTCATGGCTATCTTTCGCGAGTTTGTCAAATATGAACAGATGATTGTTGATTTTGCTATGGATATGCATCAGAAGCAATATGAGGCTGTCAACAAAGTTCTGATGGACCCAGTGTTTGTGTGATATGATCTAATCTGATTAAAGTCTTTGTATATAAATATATAAGTGTGTGTATGTAGCCAATCGAGATTGTTATAATGTTTCCCGAAATGTAGAAGACTTTCAATCAAGGTTGTCGACATGTAATAAGCAGTACTTTACTGCAATGGATGTTTATTATGTCGAGAAGTGCTCGAGTAACATATATTTTGTTTCGCTATTGCATGATGGTGTTAGGTGAGCTCGTCTCTCTGAGTAGAGCTAGAGCACCCATTTTGCCATTATTGAAGGGGATAATTCAGTTGACTGGCAGTAGCCAGTTTAAATTTCGTCTACCCTCTTGCCTATACTTCATCGATGATCTCTTAACTCATTGATGTTGTTGCTAGTGACTGAGACAGAAGTGTAAGTACAAGCCTTTTCAAGTTCAAGCTGTTCATAAAGCCTGAAGCTAGAGTTACTTCGTCATTCATCGCCACAACTTAGTCAATATCAATACATTTCTGTTCATGCCTGAGTGTCATTATCATGTTATCGGATGGGATATTCTTTGAGAAGACTTTCAATCAAGAATGTTGGCATATCTACAATAAGCAGTTACTTTCTGCAATGGACGGAAGGCTCTGATCTTCTTTCAATTCTCGTCATCATTGCCAATCACTCCACCAACATCCACCCCTAACAATGTATGTTGGTCAATCTTGACCTGCTGCTTTGAAATTCTGGCTGTCGGCTTGATTTGCAAGCCGTCTGCAGCTTTCTAACCCCCTTTTTAACTGAGATGATTTGACAAAAGTCATCCAATCAGGCTTATTGTACGCCTAATCGATAGAGCTGTTCAAGGGCTTTCCAAAACGCCACTCATCGTCCTCATTGGCCGGCTAGAGGAGAGGAGTAACGGCCATTGCATCATTTATCATTTTGCTTGAAGTGTGAATGAAGTGGTTGTGTTTGTTGATGGCGATGCGACAGCAAAAAGATGTCCATCTTAAAGAGTGCGCCAACTCAATTGACAACCAAGCTTCCACGTCAAGTGGTCGATGGAGCGGAGGAATGAATCTCCTCCACTGCGGCTGAAGGAACAAACCAATAAACAATAACAATCGATTACACATCTCGACCAAAGTCAACATTATATTTATATGGCAGCAAAGATGAGGAGCGCCACAACCAAGAAGATCAACCATCTAAAGTCACTTTTGTCACTAATATCCATCACTCTGATTATCTCCCGCCCTCTCTTGTGGAGTGCGGCACAACAGCCGCCAGAGGAGCGACAAGATGATACGACTAACAGCGATGGACATGCTGATAGTCAACAACAGCAGCAGCAGGAGGACAAGACAACTGCAAAACAAAAGAGCGGCAACCCAAAACGAATAACACTCCTCGGCCTCGATGACATTCTTCAATTGGAGCGCAGTGGAATTGTCGGCCTGGGCTCACACAACGTCGATAACAATCACAATAACAACAAAGGCAAGCGTGATCGATTGAACTACAAAGAGCTGCACAACAAAGACACCATTGAAGATGGATTTTATGATCCTTTCGCTGCGGATCCTTCGTGCTTTGATAATGACGACGACGAGGATGATGGAGAGGGAACGAAGAGTACTAATAGTAATAATAATGTGATTGGAGTCAATTGTTGGCATCCTCCGGATAGTACAGTGGAGACTGAGTATATTCAAGTTTGGGAAGATGATGATGATGACGAAGATGGTGATGGCGAAGCGAGTAATGCTGCTGGATTGGAAACTTTGGCGTGGGGATATGGTGGTGATGATCCGGATGATTCGTTACTAGAAGAAGATGATGAAGATGAGGATGATAAAGACGTTCATGATCAACGTAACGGTGTGGAGGAGCAGCAGGAGAATCTTGATGACAACAATCAAGAATGTGCAGATGCTGAGGACAGTGATGATGAAGTGGGAACCGATGAAGCTATTGTAGACAGCGGCGATGAAGAAGAAACAACTTTGCCATCATCATCATCATCATCATCATCCGATGATAATGCAGAAACAACAAAAGAAGAAGCATCAGAGAAAGGCAAAGAATCTGATGCCTCGTCCAAAAAGAAGAAGAAGGGCAAAAAGTCAAAGACAATTCTAGTCGATAAACACTGGGGAACTGATGATAACATTTTGAAAATGAGGGATCGATTACGTGGTAGCACCAACACCAATAACAACAGCCGAAACGATGATGGCTCCAACAGCCACAAACACAACAATCAAAGACCACCAGTCTTCCTCCTACCAGGTCTAGCATCCACACGTCTCGTATCATGGAAGCACAAACCATGTCCGCAATCGCCACTCTTGTCTGATATTAAAATGTTGGATCACGTTTGGCTCAATATGAATCTATTGATACAAATGGCCACGATTGATGTGAGGTGTTGGAGTGAGTGCATGACGCTGGGACGATATCAGAGTGATTATGATGATGATGATGGTGGTGGTGGTGGTGAGTATAGTAATGTGACAGATGCTACTACAGAGAGTGATGGAGACAACGACTCACAAGATGAGGAAGAAACAACAACTACAGCAACAAGAATGCACGGATGCAAACTCCGCCCAGATGAAGGACTTGATTCCATCTCATCGTTAGCTCCTGGATCCATTTCTTCTAACTTGCTTGTAGGCGGTACCAACACCGTCTACGCATGGTTAATCCAATGGCTGGCAGATAATTTGGGATATGATGTTACGAGTATTGTTGCATTGCCGTATGATTGGAGATTGAGTCCTGATAAGATGGAGTCGCGGGATGGGTTTTTAACGTTGATGAGGAAGAAGATTGAGGCGGCTGTGGAGAGTAATGGTTTACCTGGGATTATGGTGGCTCATTCGGTGAGTTCTTGTTGTTTGCTACAATTATTTTAGTGTGTCTTTTGCCTCGCGAGCCTAACAACCCATTTGTTCTCACTAATTTTTCATTAGATGGGCAATGCTGTGTTTCGATACTTCCTCGAATGGCTACGAGTACAAATGCAACACGAGGCATATGCACGCTATGCACAACAAGCCGAACATGCGATTGCTACTGCAGCCGTGTCGTCACATCATCGGGGGCCATTCTGGAGAGGTCGAGCGATATACCGCAATATAGTTGGTGGAAGAGAAAACAACACTTATACTGAAGAAGAAGATGAAATTTTTGTGGATTTCACACGTGCATTTGAACCTGATGCTACAGAGAAGTCCAAATCAAATCATCAAAACAAGGAGAACAGACTGGAGGATGATGATGAAACAAACTCTGCGGGTTCAACGAGAAAGTATCCCAAACTTTGGGAACTTGCCAAGATGGAGGGCGACAGTCAGTGGATCGACTGGCTTGGAAAGCATGTTTGGACATACGTAGGCCTTGCTGCCCCATTGCTGGGAGCACCGGGCCCGTTGCGGAGTGTGCTCAGCGGAGAAAATATGGGTTTGCCATTTACAGATGAAGAAGCTCGTATTTTGGAGCTTTCATTTGGTTCGACTTCTTCGGTGAATCCAATTCCAACAAAGATGGGGTTTTGTGACGATCCCGATGATAGAGAAGACTCGCGGAGGGCAAAGAGAAACAAGTCTAAAAGCAGGAAGGAGCAAAATCGGAACCTTGCATGTCTAGATGAACTCGTGAGCGATATCGAGGCAAGGGCAAATGAGACCTACAACCCGTGGCAAGATTATCCAGCATTACGATTGTTACTGAAAGATAGAGTGGACTACGACTCTGCTTTCCCCATGATCCGAGTAGAGAGAGAATTTTGCGATGAAAGCGAAAAGTCCCCGTGTGCTAACCAAACTGCAATAGATTTTAGTGCCCAAGACGTGATGAACGGTAATATCTTTGACCAATTCAGTAACATTTGGAAAGAGGAAAAAGACCCATTAGGAGTCAAGCTGGAACAATTACAAGATTCTTGGTGGAAGGGCAACGTCCCAAACATGCTCGAATCAACTCCGGAGAGACCTCACATCAAACATGTCGTAATGGCATATGGGACAGATGTGCCCACTGAAGCTGGATACATCTACAAGAAAATTGACCGAAAGCCTAATCGAAGCAATAACAGTACGTCTGCAGAAGGGAAGGAGGCATTTGATGGAGTGCCAGAAATGCACAAAGTGATTTGGGAAGAAAAGCATGGTCGCATTATTGAAGAATCGATGCCAGAACCTTCGACATTCACTGAATCTATCCTCTTCAAGAAGAAACAAACACGCAGGCCGTTTAACAGTGGAGACTCGTCGCTATGGCTTCATCACAGCGGGGATGGAACTATTCCATATTTGAGTCTCATGTGGGCTCACACTTGGCTGCTGCATGCCACACGAGCAATGCGTAGTACCAATCATACCATGCCTATGTTGGAAGGAGAACGAATTAGCAACCCACACAACGCATTAGATTCAATCAAAGTGAGTCATAGACCCAAAGGTGGAAATGATTGGATCCAAGGGTACGGTGCAGATCCTCGAGTTGATGAAAACTATGACTACTCATCACGCTCCAACATTGGAGACACAGGAACATCCCATCCTCACGGAACAAAGTACAAACCCAAAATGGTACGATTTCAATCAGAAGGAAAGAGTCGTTCAACAGGGATGGAGTATACGACAACGGTTATCGAGGCAATAGGTGTAGAACACAAGGAAACCACCCGGAATTACGATATTCTTGCAGCTGCCTTTACGGATGTGCTGAAGAATTTGAATGAAGACTATGGTTTGGTGTGACGAGGGATGATAATGTGAAACTCTAAGATGCGTATATATTAGCTTTTGAGCTGTTAAAAATATTAGCATATACACGAAGGAACAATAATATACAATACAATACTCATTTAGAACTGATCACCACTTGACATACTTCACATGTAAATAGACAAAGAACATAGATCGGCGTTTGAGGCTTTATTGACAAAACTTATTGTTGCCAGGGCGCCCAAGTGAGAATGGAAGGTGTCAATAGCAAGGAGGAGAGGGTGTCCCTCTCTAGCTAGCTAGCTGCTACGGTAGGTTGTCTATTCTCATCATCGTTCCTCGTCGTCTTCTTCTTCTATGGAGTCCTGCTGAATAGGAACATAGCCGCTTGTAGTTTGCCGTGTCTCCACTGCTTGTTGCGTAGCAGAAAGACGATTATGATGACTTTCTGCAACACGATGGACAGCAGCTTGATTTCTATGCCTCATTTGCAAGTTAATCCGAGGTATTTGAGGCATCATTGCTTCATTCGGGTTGGCATGATTCATAGACATGGAACTCAACGTGAGCAAGGGAGCATCGTCAACAATTTTTGTGGTACTAATCATATGAGATTGTTGAAGGGACTCAGGTGGACATCGCAAGAGTGCTGGCATTGATAATGCGGAAGAATGAGGCTCGTTGGTGATAATGCCCAAGACGTCTCCTCTTCTCTGAGGTAGCGGCGGTGGAGTTGTTGCCAAGAGCTTTTCGCCCGTCACGTCTTCGGGCAATGGTGATGGATAGTGCGGTGGTTCAAATTTGTTCTCTTGACACATTGGTGGCGGTGGCTTCACAGTATTGCCGACATCGTCGGCATCTAGCATGGATGTCATATCCGCAACCGTCATGTTGGAATCTTCTTTCTTGGTATTATCATCCACTACAGCGTCTACAGCATGTGAACGAAGATGCAGGAAGTCAATGATGCAGCTACCGCATCCATCTTCATCTGGAACAACTGTCGACTCTGAAGACGATGTATCACTTAACTTCCGTGTCAAAGAATCATTCATTGAGCAAGACCGAGGCGAGGTCACAAAATTTTGTTCTGACATGTTGTTCTTCTCAATTAGTTGCACGGTCTAGCTATATAGTCTACTGTGTAGCAACATCACTCAAGTCTTGTTTGCTGCGGTAGCGTTGACATCAAGCGGTAGGTGTGGTTGTTGTTGTTGTTGTTGTTGTTGTTGTTGTTGTTGTTGTTGTTGTTGTTGTTGTTGTTTCGGAACCCCGAACACCTTCACGCACAACACACAGCTAGAGCGTTATGTAATCGCCAAGTCGGTATCTACTACCCAGTTCGCAAGTTTGTTTTCTGTTTCTGGCAAGTGTATCTTTCTTTTGGGACTCCAGAACTTCGCGTCACCTTGACATACCATACAACTCAAACTTCCCTCCTGCTTCAACCTGTCTCCTTGCGTTGCTGCAATTGTTGTTGCTTACCTACGTGATGTTCGCAGCTAACAGCAACAGACGTTCGACCGCTACATCTACTCATAGTCATAGTCATAGCGGCAGCAATTTTTGACAAGCTTCGAGACAGACTTTGTCTTCATCTTGAAGAAAGAAGAATAATCCCAAGATACTCTCACAGCATCACATAATATAATGATGCATCAATGATAGTCAGAGATAGTGGCATAAATGGGTGTCGTCACAGCTTGGAGCGGAGCGGAGCGTATTGTTATCGTTTATGTAGTACTCTTACCCTGGAACACAAATACTTGGCATATCCCTAGATGAACTTGAGACAGAGTCATAATAAATAGAACAATCTCATTGCGATTGGCTAAACGCACACACTCACACACTTATACACAAAGTTAAAATCTGAATAGATCATATCACGCTAACACTGGGTCCATCAGAACTTTGTTGACAGCCTCATATTGCTTCTGATGCATATCCATAGCAAAATCAACAATCATCTGTTCATATTTGACAAACTCACGAAAGATAGCCATGAACTCCTCGTCTTTATTCAACTCTTTCAACACAGAACCAGTGGAGATACCCTTCCTCTTGGATACGTTTCTTGACACCTCCTCACCAATGTACCGCGAAAACATAGCTTGTGCTTCTTTTTCTTTTCTCGTGCTGGTTACGATGTGCCCCATTGCATGTTCAAATATCTTCATGGATTGAGAGAATGTCTCAGTCATACCTACAATTGCATTGTATCTCAATAAGTTGTCAATGGAAAGTTGGGCTTTGTGTGCCACCACATCTTCTTGGGTTTGTGTCCGATCGTATTTCATCGCACGCTGCTGTGGGGTGAGCAAATACTTGTAAATTGAGCTCATATACTCTCCTTTCCCCCTAGAGGTGCGGATCCTCTCCTTGATATCTTCTGCAGTCTCTTCTACCGTGTCTTTCTGTTTTTTCTGGTAGAGTTTGTGACTGACAAATCGTGTCATCGGCTGGCGTAGGAAGACCATGTGCCTCACTTGAAGTTGAGGCACACCATTACCATAATTAGGGGTGGCTGTAGCGTTGGAAAAGATATCATCCGCCATACCAAAGCTATAATGGCCACCCAAGATGTCATAATGATCATGTAGGATTGTCCTGTCGACCTTTTTAATGCTTTGTGGAGCATTCACACTTTTTAGCGTTCTACACTTCTCTATGCCTCTACCGCCATCTCCTAAATGACAATTTTGTACTATTGCTAGTGATTTCTTGCAAACAGTAGCATACTCTCGGAAGTAATCACGTACCGTCGATCCAGCAGTCTTATAAACATGAACGAAAGCAAAGAAAGGTCTCTGGTTTGTGGTGGGGTCGAGGGCGGTTTGTTTTTGCCTGTCTTTCTCGCCACATGTCCATACCGTGGGCTCAACAGCCCTGGCAGCCAGCTCGGCGGTGTATCCTTTCACTGCTACTGCTTCATCTACAGCGGAATTGACATTGTATGCGACCCCTTTATGTTCATGAACATGCTCTTTTGCTGTCGTGATGGCTTCTGTCAGTTGCGTTTGTATGTCGGAGCTTTCATGCTGCGATTGGGGGCGAAGGTAAACATTTGATCGGAAGTTCTTTTGAGCCAATGGTAATGGCATCAGCATTAGCGCCGCACCGATCATCAAGATGGATTTATATGAAGCAGTTAGACTGTACATAAGAGGAGATTTCGACTTATGATGCTCATGTTCATCGCTGTTATTTTTTGTGAGAGCTGCACTATCGCGGTCATCGGCGTAAGCGGGCGGCGAAGATAATTGATGTCCTCTCCGCCGCCGAGCCCGAGCTGAGATCATTTCAAAGAGTGCCATTGCAGTATCTCGGGCAGATGTTGCCGCCGTGTTTCCTTTTGCCTTCGAGCACCAAGAGAGCGAGGTGAGCGTATATACTGTGCATGCATGGTGAGTGCTAGAGCTGCGAGCGAGGGAGCGAAGCTGAGAGGTCGGAGGCAAACGGCTGAATGAGTGTCTCTTGTTTTGAGGATAGGAAGAGAGAAAGTGAGTACCGTCATAATTATTGAGGACCGCAGATGTCGCATCAAACATCAATCAAGACACATGGATACTCGGTCTCTCATCATACGCATGTGGCATGACAGCGCATTCGGCAGTTTAACACAGTACGTGCTATGTGCAGGCCGATACCAGTACGGATTGTCCTTGGTTTAAGGAGAAACTATCTATTGCAGAGACAGAGACCGAGACAGAGAGGATGGCTGGAAGACCAAGAGCAAGAGTGAGAAGTACTCCTTGTAATGGTTGTATGCATTGATGGAATGTCGATCACTCTTGTACCAGCCACGAACACCTTTCTTCTTTGTAACGATATCAACAAAGTTCTTTGTTGATGAAGGATTCCAATCCTTCCAATGATTCCTCCTAGCTTCCATACCAACTTGCGAGCCATTCAGATACAGATAAAACCGATGATAACGATACACAACAACTATCTGGATAGAATCAATGTGCTTGAAAAATGATTGAATCTGTTTCATTGGCCAATAATAATCAAACTGCTCTCTTGAAATGAGAATGTTATGTGAATTGCTCTGGGCCTTTTGCATTTGCTTAATAATATCAGTTGGACATTTCTTGCCAGAGAGGAATTCAAGCAATGTGACAGAACCATCTCTTTATGGAGTATGGTACCCATCTGATCACCAGGGAGCAACATGCCACACTGCGCGCCAGAAGATGTTGTACTGTCACCCCCCACTTCAACGTGTATGATAGCAAAAGGAGGATGTTATTCATCACAATCTCTGTTGGTAGAGCAAGCAAGAATGTAGCTGTAGCCTTGTTCAATGTGCAGCAATGTAGATACTAATCCATCTTCGTATCGCCGAACCTGGACCTTCCGCCTCACATTAACGCAGCAATGAATTGAAAAGAATCCGATTGATGCTACGAATTTCTTTGTTCATATCATAGATCCAGATCCAGCCCTCACACGGCAAAGGCAAAGCAGCAATAGTTTTATGTTGCGCTCTTCCTCTACCTCTACCAGATCTACGGCTACGGTCCAAGCTTTCACACACTTGGACTGTTGTGTGCTATCATTAGTTAATCAAACCACCTTTTAATGGGATGGTGATGCTTCTCAGAAGAGAGGTGTTGCCATTGAATGATTCCAGCTTGTCCTGCCAAATTTTATCTGTTCAGGGTGAGGAACTACTCACAATAGATACTTACTTGCTAAGTTCCAGTTCCAGCTCTCTGTGGTGGTACGACAAGATGCCCGTCTCAAAAAGTCCGCCAAACACCTCCGTCTTTATGTCACCAAAACACATCTGTGACCATGGCAAAGGCAAGATGCATGAACAGCTCAAGATATTTATAGCGCCCGATCAATATAAACGTACACACTAATAATAACAACAATAACAATCATGAGCTCTCCACTAGACGAAGTAATGTATTCCTCTGACTCCTCAACCGATTCCAAACAAGTCAAGAAGTCATCATCACTCCACTATTACTTCTGCCCCCAAAAAACACTACGACTACCAACATTCTACAACCAACAGGGCACCACACGACCATTCTACCTCTTTCCATTATTCCTATTAATCAATATAATCACCATGGCAGATCGAGCGATAATTCCGGGAGCATCTCAGGAGTTTTTGGCATTTTTGGGCGGTGCCTCTGATTCGCCCGCGGTGGTCAAGAACAATCCGGATGCTGGTCTGGGCATTCTCCAAGCAGCCTTCATGATAGGCTACACCCTCGCCATAATCCTCAGCGGACACTATGTCCACAAAATCAAATGGAAACCACTCGTGTTTTTTGGCCTTTGCGTCTGGTGGCTCGGTGTCCTCGGCAGTGGTAACGCCAAGCAGTACAATTCGTTTTATGTGTTGCTTTTCAGTCGTATGGCGACGGGATGCTCCGAGGCGGCGTTTCAGGTAGTCGCCCCGCCGTTGATTCAGGATAGGGCTGGACAACGTGCGGGGTTTTGGTTGAGCATCTTTTTGATGGGGTTGCCGCTTGGATTGAGTGTGGGGTATATTTATGGGAGTCACATGGCCACGAGTGAGTTGTGGGGGTGGGATTGGGCGTATTATTGGATGTGTATTGGCTCGTTTCCGTTGTTGGTTGTGTTTGCGTTTGTGAGGGATGTGACTAATGGAGGGGTGTTGAGTGGGGAGGTGGTGGATGTGGATGTGGGTGATGGTAGTGTTACTGCGGTTGTAATTGATGGTGAAAGAGGCGAAGACGACGAACGGGAAAGAAGAACGCCATTGACAACAGCAACAGCAACAACGTTGGAGCCATTGTTACCACCACTTGATAACAACAACAACAGTGCAGTAGATGCAAAATCAAAACATCACCACAATAACAGTGCTGCTGACAAGAAGGACAAATTCACAATATTATCCGAGGTCAAAACATGTCTCAACTCCAAAATTCTCGTCACCCTCTCATTAGGACAAGCCGCCATCTTCGGTGTAGTCACTGCCCTGGGGACGTTCGGTGGTGCATTCATCCTTGCATTACAACTATTTGACGATGAAAAGGTGGCAGCCACATGGTTTGGGATCACTGCGGCATTAGCTGGGGTGATTGGTACTCCGCTGGGAGGGAGTTTAGTTGACAAAATATTGGCAAGATATGGAGCTGGTGATAATGATAACGATGGTGGTGCAAGTAGTAGCGGCTTGAGAGGGGAAGGTGTCGATGATTCATTACGGCATCCAATCATTGCGAGCATCCTCCCTCGAATGAATGCTCTTGTGGCAGCTGCTATGCTCTTCATCTTTCCTACGTTGGCAATGCAAGATGCTGCATTCTTTCTATTCTTTCTATTTGTCGGCTGGACACTGCTCTTTGCGACTCAAACTGGTATTAGTATCTGTGCAATGTTGAGTGTAAAGAACGCACATAGACCGAATGCTCTCGCATTTATATCTATCGCAGGACACTTGCTGGGAGATGTCCCTCTTCCAATTATATTGGGCCTGATAAAAGATCACTTGGCACCTGGATGCAAAGTCGGGGAAGATGGAAGCTTTTCGAAACCCGAGGAGTGTGCGTCTCAGGAAAAAGGAGTGAGGGCAACACTTGCCATTGCATATGTTTGGGTTCTTTGGGCGTTGGTCTTTTTTGAATTAGCACGGAGATTATCACGGATAGAGATTGGAAAACGCAGGAGTGACGAGATTAATTCATTGCTGCTGCAAGAAGAAGATAGTAATGGGGCATCTGCGAACGGGGAGAAGAATAACAGCTCCTTTCGATATTACCACTCCAAGTTTCAGCCAACGCTTCAACAATCGGGCAGAAGCTTAGCTTAGTTGATATTTAGCGTCATTAAGGTGGTGGGTGGCGGTGTCTCTCATTGTAGATACACAAGCAGAGTTAAAAGGGTTGTACAAAGTGTAGAAGGATAATTCTTGGCTGGAAAGTTAACGTTACAATCATGTTTGAAAGACAACTTACCGCAATACAGATACAGCGACGTAATGTACAATACTCTATCTGAGTCTTTTTTAGTCTTGGCGCACGGGGGGATTAACAAACTCTCTGTCACCCCTTGCTTCTTGCTCTTGCTTCGACCCTCTCCAAGAGATCTGTCAGTCAAACAAATTCCCAATGCCAAGAGATGACTGCGCTCACTGTCGAGCCTCGTATTGGGTGGCTTTGGTTGGTTCGACAGATTGAGTGTGTGATCAACTTCTTAGATGCAGAGCCAAGCAGCAGTGACTAAAGAGCTTATATTGAGGAATTGCGTAGCGTATTCATGAGCGATTGTCACATCCAGATCCCTACGAAGTTCGTAGAGGGGTCTAAAAAGTGCCGCGGGCCGCCTACCGAAGAAGAATTCCGTCACCTCTCTGGACCGTATCGACTTCGTAGGACTGCCTTCAGGTACGTGGAAGCTGGGCGTGATCATCAAATTTGGCTTTTGAGTATGAAAGTTCTGATGACGAAGAAGAAGATGAATGATTAGGGGGAACATCATTTGAAACCACAAAAGTAGATACATGTCCATCATTAGAATTAGAGAAGCTCGTCACAACAAGATAAAGTCATGTGACTGAAACCAATTTCGTTTGATGTACTACAAAAAGCATTCCCAGGAAAGAACTCATCTATCCTGTTCTCTCCCATTCAATATATTGCTGAGTCTCAGTCCTGAGTCATACTATATTCATTCATCATCATATTATGGATATTAAGCGATGTCTATACATGCATCAATTGAGTGGTTGAGCCTACTTACTATCTAGACCACATTCTACCAACATCTATCACATCCGCATCAAATTGTCTCAGGAGCAGTTGTGCTTAACTTTGACTATGCTGCCACCACGAAAGCAATTCAGAGCAAGGCTGAAGCAATACGCATATCACTTCAATATCAACAGCCGACTCATCCTCATCCGATTGAATTCTGACAACCTCAGATTAGCGGCGAATTGCCTTGAGCTTGAGGCTGATGACGGATAATTTGATCTATGCACGATTCCAGTCGCACAATAACTCGAGTTATGGCGGATGGGAGTCTCGTTGGATTGCATCCCAGTGAAGCTCGTAACCTGAGAACGGCGGACTCATTCATGTTGGAAGTAGTAGCTCTAAGCTTTGGTTGTACGAGGGTAAGCCTTCATCCATTTTGATGCGAATCAAAGGGCTGGAAAAGGTCAAGCGTATGAGATGTAGAAAGGGACTAGCTACTTTGATCGACTGATTGGGGCTGGCAAAAGAAGAGATATTGTACATTAATAGCTTGTGTACAAGTGGAGGCGAGAGGGGCAGTTTCAGTGGAGATGTTGCTGCACAATTTTCCACCAAGATACGAAAGAAGAGTGTTCACCGCAGAAACAGAACGAGGACTGAGAGCAAATCTCCAATGGTAAGCAGAAAGACAAGAAGCCAAAGAAACGGAGCGCTGAGGCACAAAAATAATAACGTCGCAATGAGAGACGGCTCCTTAAGAAAGAGCAAGCCCAGCAAGCTGAGAAAGGTGGAGCATAATAGTTCTTCGGCAGTAAAGTGTGTGTAAATTATGTCCCATAATTAGATTCAAATGATAACTCCGCCACCCCTTAACTTTGTGCTGTTCATTCTTGCCAACGATCTCATACAGAGCGAGATCGACCGAGTATCTCACTTCTTCCTATCATTCGTCTAGAAGGTCTGACACCAAAAGATTCTTCCTCAGATGTGATGCCGATATTACATTGCACAGCGGCAGCGGCCAGAAGAGCTGCAGGACGACGTCGCCTATCACTGCAAATATTGCACCTGCTCACTCCACCCTCAAATTCGAATGGCCTTCGTATTATCTTTGTGTTCTCACGATATTTGCAGCGCAGAAGAAAGCTGAATCTTTATCTCAATTGGATCAATAGAAGATCTTTTTCAAAGGAGGCTGAATGATCTCATCATCGTCAGTCTTCTTCTGAATTGGAACTTCGGTCTTTCTGGGTAGATCGGACCGAGTTGATAAAATTCATCCATGCAGCGTTTTCATCATCCGTCAGTTGCCTATCGTTGTTTGTTTGGACACGCGCAGAGTCGCTTTCGACAGATGCTGGACTAAAGCTGCTATTGACAAACTCAAATAGACTACTACATTTCCCAAACGCTCCCCACTCATGATATCTCTCGTGCGCAGCCAAGAAGTATTCCATTGACTGTTCCATCTCTCCCAACTCCAAATGGAAGTATGCTGCCAACTTATACGCCAGAGCCTCTTCGTGCACAAACTAAGAGTAAGAGAGCAAGTCACAGTATTTAGTGAGTAAAGCAACGTATGATGATGCAAGTGCGTCTTTTTCACGTCATCATCTTACCTTGTGAAGTTTTGCAGATGAAATAGCCTGCTTGTAGAATAACTTTGCTACTTCATAGTCATTGTGGCTGAATGACTCCTCCGCTTCTAACAGGTACCATTTGTTCTCAAATGTCCACGGAGATGACTCAGCCCATCTCTTCAATGTTAACTTGGATTCGTTGCCCCTTGCAAACCAAAATTGTGCATCTCTCGACTTTCGTGCCACCCAAAAAGAAATGAGACCAGTGTATAGTGCATGATTTACATGGCTCACCATCAAATTAGCCCATGCATTTTCACGGCACTCATAGAACTTCAAAACGTACTCTTTGGCATCATCGTAAGATCGAAACATGAAGCTGATGTGTGCTTTCCGGAAGCAAAAGGTTTTCAAGACACTATTGTTCGATGCGATCAGTTTTTCTTCCTCGGGAATCGTCACTTCTTCGTCCGAACCTATCAATCTTAACACATCACGCTGGACTTGCTTTACCTGCACAAGGAAGATTGAATGGTTGTTCTCCTTCGCTAGCCTTTCAAACTTATCGTATTCTTCTCGCATTGTCTGTAACTTCACTCCAGCTACATACATACACGAGATCTTCAGCAATGTGTTTAACAACGCATTGAAGACATCGCCGGCTACCATAGACGCTGCGTAGCCATCATTATGGTGTTCAAGGGCTGCTTGTATCGGTTCAACGAATATTTTGATCTGCGTGGCAATGCAAATGACCTCGCCAGCACTTTCCCTACCCACTTTGTCGAGTAAGGACAGAGCAAGTTTCACGTAGCGATAGCCACTGCTGATATCTCCTCGCTTGCACATGAATGCGCCAAAGTAGACAAATCCTATAGGAGACATTGGACTCATGCCCTTTGCCAGAGAAAGCTCGATTATCTTTTGCGTCACAAATGGGACGAAGCGTGGCTTTGTCTGAGTCATACCGAGTTCCAGCTTCGCCAAGAACTTCAACGCAATTATCATTGTTGGTTCCGTCATTTGCCTGGTATTCAATATTTCTTCATCGGTACGGGTAGTCAATAACGTTATTGTTTCTTGCACACATGCCTCTGTACTTCTCGATTCTTGCAAATCGATACCAAGCTTTGTCAAAATTTCAATACTCTTTTGAATTGAATCTGGTAGCCGTGATGAATATGCCAGTGCACAAGTAGAAATATACATCACATTCAAAGCATCCTCAAAGGAACGTGCTTCTTTCATCACTTGCTCTGAATGCAGCATCGAGCTCGCAATATCTCCAATGGCAAGTGCACATTCTGCTGCCAATTCAAACAACCTCAAGCTCAAATCATAGTGTTCTTGCCAGTGCCCTTCCTGTAGAAAGGAGATTCCATGATTGAAATAAGAATACGCTGCTCCAAAATCTGACATTGCCATGGCCTTCTGTCCAGCTCTTAAGTTTACTGTCGCAATGGTGAAACTCTGGCTCGTATCTTGAATGGCAGAAGGGCCTCCGAGATTGATTTGGTTCACTGCCGCAAGGAGAATGTTATCATCTGATTCTGGAGTTGAGAACGAAGCTAGAGCCATTCCACACAAATGGTGAAAGAGGCACCGCTCATCTGCAGGTAGTGTATTGTAAACCGCTTCTTGAATGCGGTCGTGGCTAAATCGAAGTTGATCACCTTTCTTTTCCAACAAACCTTCATCTATGGCTATGTCAAGATTGTCGCATAAACCCCTCATTTCTAAGGCTATTTCAAGTGTTTTCACAAACGCAATCTCCACGGAGGCCCCAAAGCACGCGAGATGGAATAAACTTTTTCTTACATCTGAAGGTAGGTCCGCAATAGACTGCGTGAAAAACACAGCGACATCGTCGGGCAACTTCTGACTCATGATCTTCTCGTTGTCCCACTCCCACCGCCGCCGACTCAAGCTTGGAAACAGCAGCCTTTTCTTGCTCAGAGTTAGCATCAGCTGAGAGACAAAGAGCGGATTTCCCTTCGTCTTCCGGTAAATTATATTCGACAAAGTCCGAGTGAGGCGTGGCAATACACACAAAGTTTCCGAAACCATAGCATTCAAAGTCTCTTCCCCCATGCAATCTAATTTCAAGCTGGTGAAGGACACTCCAAGGAGTTCTGCATTGCGCACTAATTCCCTCACTGGATGAGTACTATCGATATCGATTATTCCCTCACGGTGGCATCCTACAAAGAAGAATTGCTTCTGTTTCGATGAGGATCCAGTACTGCACAAGAGTTGAGTCACTGCTGCTATGGATGCTGAATCTGCCCACTGCAAGTCATCGAGGAATAAAGTCACGGGGGCATTATTATATGAACTGGATAAAACTTCCACAAACTGGCACAACAGATATTGAAGCCGTCTTTGAGCATCAACACAGCCATCATCGTAGAAAGTGTCGTCACTCTGCTCAGAGCCTAAAATATCATTCAAGCATGGAATGATTTTGGTCAGGTAGTACACCTCCCTCCCCAACGAGGACCTCAGTTTTGATGCCACAACTTGTCTCCTCGTCTGAAGTTCACTACTCTGCATCAACATGCCACAATATCCATTGAAAGCTGACGCCAATGCACTAAATGGCTTGCCCTGTTGCAGTTGATCGAATTTACCAGAGAGAAAGATTCCACGGCTCATAATCACGTGCTTCCCAAATTCGTATGCCAAGAATGACTTGCCTATCCCAGCATGACCTGAGATGAATGCAAACTCGGTCTTACCTGATACAGATCGCCGATAGCACTCTTTGAGAGAGGATAGCTCCTCGTTTCGACCGAATACGGTGTCACCTAATTGCAGTCCAGTCATTGATAATCTCCCCATGTCTTGATCATACAGATAGATTGCAGGCCTTTCCAACATTAGCTGCAAATCATCTCTTACATGAGACATACTTTGGTACGCATCATCCCCACTCAGTGTACCATTGATACAATCTACCATGTTGGCAATCAAATCACACAGTTGGACGGGGACACGCTTTCCCTTTAACGGCTCTACCGATACAGCACACTTGTTTTGGAAATCACTATTCTGTGTCACGTGTCTCTTTTTTGGCAATATATTGAACTCATCTTCGATATTATCAAATATGCTGAGTTGGCCCTCAAGATCGATGGGAGCAGCGTGATCAACGAGAAGGGAATCCAAGTCTCCCAACTCTTCTTGAATAGAAAAGTCTTCCGCCTCGGCGTCACCTGATCTGGTGGCAACTTTTTGTTGCTGCTCAATTTCAGGAGGACGTCTCCCCCCAGAAAATATCTCGTAGAAGACCAGGCCTAGGGAATAAATATGCTGAGTGCTGCTCTCATCATGCTTTGCAACGCCATCACCACCATCATTGTCTGACTTGAACAAAGAGGGCAATAATTCTGCTCCAATATTATCAAGATCCTCTTCCGAGGCATTCTGAATGTGATTTTGAATAACGATGCTGTCCGCCCAATTCGTTCTTGGCACAGGCAGTGATTGCCCAGCTACTTCTTGTTCCGCTTTTTTGCACAGTTGATCAGCTAATGACCATGCTACTCTAAGCGCAGGAAGTAAATAATCATCTGAGCATAATGCCAGCATATCACGAACTTCTGCTGTCAATGAATGTACGGGAGCAGGGATGCGATTCGCTGCCTGATTGAGTGTCCGGCGGATCCACTCTGATAGGAGGAAAGGATCCTCCTCTTTGCTGCTGCTGTTGATCATTGTTTCAGTTGCCGTGAATTCTGCCACGGGGTATAGAAGATTTGGAGCGGGTGGATGATAGGATGGCATCGCCGCCGCAGCTGGCGTCGAAGATGAAGAATCGAGCGCAGCTTCATGACTGTTGCTGACATTATTCAATGCGGCGACTGCCCCTCCACCATTATTCTCGCTGCTGTTGCCACTCTTAGCAGCCGCCTTGGCCCTATCCCGCGCAACATCCCTCAACGCCTGACTAATTTTCGTCACGGCCCTCTTTAAGGGAACTTCTTGCCATTTGCCCGTCTCGGATTTTTCTAGAAAGCGTCTTGGTGGATTGGAATTGAGCAATTGAGTAACGATGTTGGCGGACATGTTGGTTTTTTCTGACTTGGTTGATAATGCGGCGTAGGTGGCCTGAAAACGGAATGAAAGATGATATAATGATTAGATGCAATGTTGAAGTGAATTAGCATTGCAATGGTACAATAGCCTGCCTTCTTACCGCATTTGCAGAGATGATCTCACGATATACTTTAGTAATAGGGACGCCACGCCCTAATAGAATATCTCCAGGAGTCGGCTCTATCATTTAATTATTTTTAATATATTTTCTACTTGTCGCTCGTTTTGTTGTTCCGTGGTGTTCGTTTTGCTGTTCAGGAGTGTTCAGGCGATGCAGGAAGCTCGATTTAGTTGGAGTGAGTTCGTTTTTCTAAGTGATATGATATGAGTTCGTGAGGTTCATTACTTATCATCCGTTGTTGGAAGAAGTGAGCAACAACAGCAGGTACATTGTACACAACATCGTGGCGAAGGCGAAGGGCGCTGCGTTGGCATGCCGCAAAATAAGTAATCGGATGGCTGCGCGGTGGGCTGGCGCTCAATTGGAGAAAAGTGGTTTTGATCGGCATTCGAGAACCTTCCTTGGCTTTCTTAAATAAAGCCCCCTAACTAAACTTTGATTTACGGAACGTACCAGTAATCTGCGGTTACTTTCAGCCACACAAAAATTTGTTGAATTGTTCATTGCCTTTGCAAAAGTGATCGAGATTTCCATCAGCAGATATCCCAACCCTTTTTTTAGCGGCAAAAAATTGCCGCTCAGCCACTGCGCTCTTTCCCCACCGCCCTGTAGCGGCAAAAAATTGCCGCTAATTTGCCGGTAAAACAGGGTAAAAAGTAGTGAAGAGAGACAGATTTGTAAAACAGGGTAAAAAGTAGTGAAGAGAGAGCATAAGGCCACGGACAAGCTGCCTCTTGCCTTGAATTTCTCTTTAAAGTTTTATTACTTTACCCGAGGCCTATGTAGCGGCAATTTTTTGCCGCTAACTCGCTCACGTAGAAACATACCAGAGCTCTACGCTGAGCGGCAATTTTTTGCCGCTAAAAAAAAAGGGTTGGGATATTCGTGAAGAAAGACGCCATCAACAAATAATGAATGGCAATAACAGTGATAACAAAGTCAGTCAAAAAGAGACGGAAAAGAAGTCGACTCAGCTGGCTGGATTTGCGCCGGCATCTCGAGGAACAACATCGATGAAGTCATCATCATCTGCCAGCGGCGGTGCTGCCCAAGCATCATCATCGACGACAGCGGCTCCTTCGGCATCATCCGACGGCAAAAATGTCGACACTGCCAATCGCATCGCCACCAAAAAGAAGGCCGCCGCTACCAAAAAACGATCCAAATCTTCCAGCAAAGCCATCGCCGCAGCCGGTAGTGGCTCTTCTGGCGGAATAGACACCACCGCCACTCACAATAATCACAACAGCAATGAAACCGAAGACACGACCATCCAACCAATCGATCCCTCGTCAATGAACTCATCATCATTTCAGCCCATGTCACTCTCGCAAATTCAGCTGCGAATTAAATTACTGCTCGACAAGCTTCCCTCAGCCTTGCCACAAGTTCCTCCCGACTACATCAATCCTGACGACGAAACTATCCACAACAATAACAATCAACAATCCTCTCTCTACCATCCACCAATCAAATCATTCGCCTCAGCACTCCAAACCACAATCGAAGAATACAACCTCCTCCTCTCCCTCGTATCCTCCGCCACCTATCAATGGGGGGTGGATCGATCGGGCGCATCGCAGCAAAATTTGTCAGTGATGAATTCCGAGTTGCAGCAGTGTCAAGAGGTGATTACGAGTGTGGTGAGTGGTCGGTTGAGTAATGTGTTGTGTCCGGCGGTGGATGTGTTGGTTGGACGGGTGGAGGTTGTCAAGGGAGGTAATAATAGTGAAGAGAATGGAAGCAGTTCAAAGAAGCGCAAATTGGAGACATCAGCAGCAGCAGCAGCAACTTCAAATAATGCCACCACAGATCGACTTCTAGACACCACCGCCACTATCAACTCAACAACAACAACAACAAACGAACAACGCATCAACCACTACACAAGGCCACTAGTCGACCCATCCTACGTCCACCTATGTCATCAAATTGTGGCACGCAATGGTGAAATGTTGAGGTATACACTTGCCACGTGTATTCATACTGCACAGCGTGTGATTGGGGATTATTTGAAGGCGATGAAGAAGGATGTGGGGCATGAGGCTAATAAGGGTGGTTATTATTAGATACTACATTGTGTTCGTTGATGCTTGGTGGATGGATTATTGTGTGTATGAATGGGGAGATTTGGAATATGGAAAAGAATGGTGTACATAATCATAAATATTGTCAGGAGTGATGAGGGAGATAGATGATTGAATATTGTTTAAATAATGATCTCACCAAAGATTGAGTTGGATATCCAATATAGCAAGGAAGGGAATTGTGCTCTGTATGGCTATTGAGAGGTGCTCTATCAACAGCAAGACACAACTCTTGGAAAATAACGTATTCAAAGAGTTCGGTCCATGCGCTGTGGATAAATAATGTCAACATTATATGTCCGCTTTCTCTCTTAATCTTTAGTCTGCTCTTTTGAGTGTGTATACAACCCATCTCCCAATTAGAGGGAAAAGAGAGCAGCTGCTGCAGACGTGGCGACGAGCGCGAGCATGCCAGTGGCTTTGTCTGCACTAGAGTCAAGTTCCAGAGTGTTGAAACTGTCACTGCTTTCAGTAACGCACTCAGGATAATGATCGCCAATAATATTAATGACATCTTCCATAAGCCTCGATTCGTCTCCAGCACAGGAATATGGGAAACAGGCATAATACAACGAGTTGGTAGTCGCACTGGAAAATCCATAGACCTGGGCTACTTCGAGGGGGCAATTGACTGTGAGATCATCGAATCCTGATTGTAAGTCGCCTACACGTTATCATAAGATAATGTGAAAAGAGAAGGATTGTCAACGCATCAATTCAGATCAGATCGGTACAAATGGTAAAAAGATAATGATAACTGATGTAGTCCAACTTACCACCGAGTGCTGTGCACGCTCTCAAAAGTTTGAAGGGGTATGACGAGTCACAAAGACTGTAGTCATCAGTCTGGATATTTCCATTAGTCACAGTCACAGCTTCTGGACATGATTCATCAATTATCTCTCTTCTTTTGGCGGCGAACTGGGTGTTCAGCTCGTTGTAGTCGTGTACACACTTGTCGGAAAGATCTGAATAATGTGTTCATGAACAAGTTGCAGAAGGTCAAAGACTGCGAAGATTACGTCCTTTTTCTTCCCCATGTTTGGATGCTGTGCTGTTTTTTATGCCGTGTTGGTATGGCGGCGGAGGCAGGGGAAGAACAAGGAAAGATCAAGTCTTGTGGCTTCGCCTGCCAGTACATCTTCCCCCTTCTGAGGACTCCCAAGTGAGTATTGTAGAGCTTGGCGGACTTTTTCGGAAGCGATATTGAAATGGGGATCGACCCCGAAGGAGAAGACTCCTTGTAAAAACAAAAGAGGATCGTCCAGAGCTCCGATGAACAATGGGTGCTCTATCTTCTTCTCTCCGTCTGCCATCATGTTCCTGACTACAAGAGCGATGCGGTAGCCGAGGGGAAGGAGGGGCGAGAGAAGACCCTAGTGCCGGGTCAAGTCTCCCGAGGAGAGAGGGACTATGTCTGCTGCGTAGATACCTCCACCTGTTGAACGTTGAAGAACCCCTCTCGCACACCTGACTACATTATGATTTTTTGTAAGTAAGTGCTCTAAGTATCTTATCTTCCGTCCGTCTCTATCCGTAGGCCGAACACCACGGAACGCGGAACACGGAACAACAACAAAACGAGCGACAAGTAGAAAATGCAAGTCGGACTTATCTTACTCATCCTTGGCTTTGGTGGATCAGACACCAGCTCCCCGATTCAACCCAAGTGAACACTTAGAAAAACGAACTCACTCCAACTAACTCGAGCTTCCTGCATCGCCTGAACTCTCCTGAGCAGCAAAACGAACACCACGGAACAACAAAACGGGCGACAAGTAGAAAATATATTAATTAAATGAGAGAGCCGACTCCTGGAGATATTCTATTAGGGCGTGGCGTCCCTATTACTAAAGTATATCGTGAGATCATCTCTGCAAATGCGGTAAGAAGGCTATTGTTGCTATTGACCATTGCAATGCTAATTCACTTCAACATTGCACTATTGTACCATTGCAATACTAATTCACGTCACCATTGCATCTAATCAATATATCATCTTTCATTCCGTTTTCAGGCCACCTACGCCGCATTATCAACCAAGTCAGATAAAAGCAACATGTCCGCCAACATCGTTACTGAATTACTCAATTCCAATCCACCAAGACGCTTTCTAGAAAAATCCGAGACGGGCAAATGGCAAGAAGTTCCTTTGAAGAGGGCCGTGACGAAAATTGGTCAGGCGTTGAGAGATGTTGCGCGGGATAGGGCCAAGGCGGCTGGGGCAGTCGCTACTACGAAATCTTCAACAGTTTCGTCGTTTCATCAGACGACCAATAATGCCAGCAGCATTAATGAATCTGAACTCGCTTCTTCATCTTCGACGCCAGCTGCGGCGGCGATGCCATCCTATCTAACCGATCCAAATCTTCTATACCCGGTGCCAGAATTCACGGCAACTGAAACGACGATGATCAACAGCAGCAGCAAAGAGGAGGATCCTTTCCTTCTATCAGAGTGGATCCGTCGGACACTCAATGAAGCAGCGAATCGTCTTCCCGCTCCCGTACATTCATTCACAGCAGAAGTTCGTGATACGCTGGCATTATGCTCAGATGATTATTTACTTCCTGCGCTTAGAGTAGCATGGTCATTAGCTGATCAACTGTGCAAAACGGAACAAGAAGTAGCTGGGCAATCACTGCCTGTGCCAAGAACGAATTGGGCGGACAGCATCGTTATTCAAAATCACATTCAGAATGCCTCGGAAGAGGATCTTGATAATATTGGAGCAGAATTATTGCCCTCTTTGTTCAAGTCAGATGATGATGATGATGATGGCGTTGTAAAGCATGATGGGAGCAGAACTCAGCATATTTATTCCCTTGGCCTTGTCTTCTACGAGTTATTTTCTGGGGGGAGACGTCCTCCTGAAATTGAGCAGCAACAAAAAGTTGCCACCAGATCAGGTGACGCCGAGACGGAAGACTTTTCTATCCAAGAAGAGTTGGGAGACTTGGATTCTTCACTTCTCGTTGATCACGCTGCTCCCATCGATGTTGAGGGCCAACTCAGCATATTTGATAATATCGAAGATGAGTTCAATACATTGCCAAAAAAGAGACACGTGACACAGAATAGTGATTTCCAAAACAAGTGTGCTGTATCGGTAGAGCCATTGAAGGGAAAGCGTGTCCCCGTTCAACTGTGTGATTTGATTGCCAACATGGTAGATTGTATCAATGGTACACTGAGTGGGGATGATGCGTACCAAAGTATGTCTCATGTAAGAGATGATTTGCAGCTAATGTTGGAGAGGCCTGCAATCTATCTGTATGATCAAGACATGGGGAGATTATCAATGACTGGACTGCAATTAGGTGACACCGTATTCGGTCGAAATGAGGAGCTATCCTCTCTCAAAGAGTGCCATCGGCGATCTGTATCAGGTAAGACCGAGTTTGCATTCATCTCAGGTCATGCTGGGATAGGCAAGTCATTCTTGGCATACGACTTTGGGAAGCACGTGATTATGAGCCGTGGAATCTTTCTCTCTGGTAAATTCGATCAACTGCAACAGGGCAAGCCATTTAGTGCATTGGCGTCAGCTTTCAATGGATATTGTGGCATGTTGATGCAGAGTAGTGAACTTCAGACGAGGAGACAAGTTGTGGCATCGAAACTGAGGTCCTTGTTGGGGAGGGAGGTGTACTACCTGACCAAAATCGTTCCATGCTTGAATGATATTTTAGGCTCTGAGCAAAGTGACGACACTTTCTACGATGATGGTTGTGTTGACGCTCAAAGACGGCTTCAATATCTATTATGCCAGTTTGTGGAAGTTTTATCCAGTTCATATAATAGCCCCCGTGACTTTATTCCTCGATGACTTGCAGTGGGCAGATTCAGCATCCATAGCAGCAGTGACTCAACTCTTGTGCAGTACTGGATCCTCGTCGAAACAGAAGAAATTCTTCTTTGTAGGATGCCACCGTGAGGGAATAATCGATATCGATAGTACTCATCCAGTGAGGGAATTAGTGCGCAATGCAGAACTCCTTGGAGTGTCCTTCACCAGCTTGAAATTGGATTGCATGGGAGAAGAGACTTTGAATGCGATGCTTTCGGAAACTTTGTGTGTATTGCCACGCCTCACTTGGACTTTGTCGAATATAATTTACCGGAAGACGAAGGGCAATCCGCTCTTTGTCTCTCAGCTGATGCTATCTCTGAGCAAGAAAAGGCTGCTATTTCCAAGCTTGAGTCGGCAGCGGTGGGAGTGGGACAACGAGAAGATCATGAGTCAGAAGTTGCCCGACGATGTCGCTGTGTTTTTCACGCAGTCTATTGCGGACCTACCGTCAGATGTAAGAGAAAGTTTATTCCATCTCGCGTGCTTTGGGGGCTCCGTGGAGATTGCGTTTGTGAAAACACTTGAAATAGCCTTAGAAATGTGGGGTTTATGCGACAATCTTGACATAGCCGTAGATGAAGGTTTGTTGGAAAAGAAAGGTGGTCAACTTCGATTTAGCCACGACCGCATCCAAGAAGCGGCTTACAACACACTACCAGCAGATGAGCGGTGCCTCTTTCACCATTTGTGTGGAATGGCGCTAGCTTCGTTCTCATCTCCAGAATCAGATGATAACATTCTCCTTGCGGCAGTAAACCAAATCAATCTCGGAGGCCCTGCTGCCGTTCAAGATACGAGTGAGAGTTTCACCATTGCGACAGTAAACTTAAGAGCTGGACAGAAGGCCATGGCAATGTCAGATTTTGGAGCAGCGTATTCTTATTTCAATCATGGAATCTCCTTTCTACAGGAAGGGCACTGGCAAGAACACTATGCTTTGAGCTTGAGGTTGTTTGAATTGGCAGCAAAATGCGCTCTCGCCATTGGAGATCTTGCTAGCTCGATGCTGCATTCAGAGCAAGTGGTGAAAGAAACACGTTCCTTTGAGGATGCATTGAATGTGATGTATATTTCTACTTGTGCACTGGCATATTCATCAGGGCTACCAGATTCAATTCAAAACAGTATTGGAGTGTTGACAAAGCTTGGTATCGATTTGCAAGAATCGAGAAGTACGGAGGCATGTGTACAAGAAACAATAACGTTATTGACTACCCATACCGATGAAGAAATATTGAATACCAGGCAAATGACGGAACCAACGATGATAATTGCATTGAAGTTCTTGGCGAAGCTTGAACACGGTATGAATCAGACAAAGCCACTCTCAGTTCCATTTGTGACGCAACAGATAATTGAGCTTTCTCTGGCAAAGGGCATGAGTCCAATGTCTCCTATAGGATTTGTCTTCTTTGGCGCATTCATGTGCAAGCGAGGAGATTTCACTAGTGGCTATCGCTACGTGAAACTGGCTCTGTCTTTACTTGACAAAGTGGGTAGGGAATGTGCTGGCGAGGTCATTTGCATGGCCACGCAGATCAAAATATTCGTTGAACCGATACAAGCAGCCCTTGAACACCATAATGATGGCTACGCTGCGTCAATGGTAGCCGGAGATGTCTTCAATGCGTTGTTAAACACATTGCTGAAGAACGCGTGTGAGTATTTAGCTGGCGTGAAGTTACAGACAATGCGAGAAGAATACGATAAGTTTGAAAGGCTTGCAAAGGAGAACAAACATTGAATCTTCCTTGTGCAGATAAAGCAAGTCCAGCGTGATTTTTTAAGATTGATAGGTTCGGACGAAGAAGTGACGATTCCCGAGGAAGAAAAATTGATCGCATCGAACAATAGTGTCTTGAAAACCTTTTGCTTTCGGAAAGCATACATCAGCTTCATGTTTCGATCTTACGATGATGCCAAAGAGTACGTTTTGAAGGTCTATGATTGCCGTGAAAATGCATGGGCTAATTTGATGGTGACCCATGTACAGCATGCACTATACACTGGTCTCATTTCTTTTTGGGTGGCACGAAAGTCGAGAGATGCACAATCTTGGATTGCAAGGGGCAACGAATCCAAGTTAACATTGAAGAGATGGGCTGAGTCATCTCCGTGGACATTTGAGAACAAATGGTACCTGTTAGAAGCGGAGGAGTCCTTCAGCCACAATGACTATGAAGTAGCAAAGTTATTCTACAAGCAGGCTATTTCATCTGCAAAACTTCACAAGGTAAGATGATGACGTGAATATGACGCACTTGCATCATAATACGTTGCTTTACTCACTAAATACTGTGACTTGCTCTCTTACTCTTAGTTTGTGCAGGAAGAGGCTCTGGCGTATGAGTTGGCAGCATGCTTCCATTTGGAGTTGGGAGAGATGGAACAGTCAATGGAATACTTCTTGGCTGCGCACGAGAGATATCATGAATGGGGAGCGTTTGGGAAATGTAGTAGTCTATTTGAGTTTGTCAATAGCAGCTTTAGTCCAGCATCTAACGAAAGCGACTCTGCGCGTGTCCAAACAAACAATGATAGGCAACTGACGGATGATGAAAACGCTGCATGGATGAATTTTATCAACTCGGTCCCATCTACCCAGAAAGATCGAAGTTCCAATTCAGAAGAAGAGCGATGATGAGATGATTCAGCCTCCTTTGAAAAAGATCTTCTATTGATCCAATTGAAATAAAGATTCAGCTTTCTTCTGCGCTGCAAATATCGTGAGAACACAAAGATAACACGAAGGCCATTCGAATTTGAGGGTGGAGTGAGCAGATGCAATATTTGCAGTGATAGGCGACGTCGTCTTGCAGCTCTTCTGGCCGCTGCCGCTGTGCAATGTGATATCGGCATCACATCTGAGGAAGAATCTTTTGGTGTCAGACCTTCTAGACGAAATGATAGGAAGAAGTGAGATACTCGGTCGATCTCGCTCTGTATGAGATCGTTGGTAAGAATGGACAGCACAAAGTTAAGGTATGGTGGAGTTATCATTTGAATCTAATTATGGGACATAATTTACACACACTTTACTGCCGAAGAACTATTATGCTCCACCTTTCTCAGCTTGCTGGGCTTGCTCTTTCTTAAGGAGCCGTCTAACATTGCGACGTTTTTGTGCCTCAGCGCTCCGTTTCTTTGGCTTCTTGTCTTTCTGCTTACCACTGGAGATGTTGCTCTCTGTCCTCGTTCTGTTTCTGCGGTGAACTCTCTTCTTTCGTATCTCGGTGGAAGATTGTGCAGCAACATCTCCACTGAAACTGCCCCTCTCGCCTCCACTTGTACACAAGCTATCAATGTACAATACATATCTATTCTCCAGCCCCAGTTAGTCGATCAAAGTAGCTAGTCCCTTTCTTCTCCATCTCATACGCTTGACCTTTTCCAGCCCTTTGATTCGCATCAAAGTGGATGAAGGCTTACCCTCGTACAACCAAAGCTTAGAGCTACTACTTCCAACATAAATGAGTCCACCGTTCTCAGGTCACGAGCTTCACTGGGATGCAATCCAACGAGACTCCCATCCACCATAACTCGAGTTATTGTGCGACTGGAATCGTGCATAGATCAAATTATCCGTCATCGGCCTCAAACTCAAGGCAATTCGCCGCTAATCTGAGGTTGTCAGAATTCAATCGGATGAGGATGAGTCGGCTGTTGATATTGAAGTGATATGCGTATTGCTTCAGCCTTGCTCTGAATTGCTTTCGTGGTGGCAGCATAGTCAAAGTTAAGCACAACTGCTCCTGAGACAATTTGATGGGATGTGATAGATGTTTGGTAGAATGTGGTCTAGATAGTAAGTAGGCTCAACCACTCAATTGATGCATGTATTAGACATCGCTTAATATCCATAATATAATGATGAATGAATATAGTATGACTCAGGACTCAGCAATATATTGAATGGAGAGAACAGGATAGCTGAGTTCTTTCCTGGGAATCCTTTTTGTAGTACATCAAACGAAACTGGTTTCAGTCACATGACTTTATCTTGTTGCGACGAGCTTCTCTAATGATGGACATGTATATCTACTTTTGTGGTTTCAAATGATATTCCCCCTCATCATTCATCTTCTTCTTCTTCATCAGAACTTTCATACTCAAAAGCCAAATTTGATGATCACGCCCAGCTTCCACGTACCCGAAGGCAGTCATACGAAGTCGATACAGTCCAGAGAGGTGACGGAATTCTTCTTCGGTAGGCGGCCGCCACCGCAACACTCTTTAGACCCCTCTATACGAACTTCGTAGGGATCTGGATGTGACAATCGCTCATGACTACGCTATGCAATTCCTCAAAATAAGCTCTTTGCTGCTTGGCTCTGGATCTAAGAAGTTGATCACACACTCAATCTGTCGAACCAACCAAAGCCACCCAATAAGAGGCTCGACAGTGAGCGCTTGAACCAAGCCTCTATGGTGACCTGCTTAGTTGCTGAATCTGACTGACTTTGTTTCACCATCAAGGCAGTAGTTGGTTCCGAAGCGAAGAGCAGTTCTCAAACATATGTGGAGAAGGTCGTTACGACCAGGTACATCTGACGTCAGTCCATCAAAACCTCCGCTCCGTGAGGGTCTCCCAACTAACAGCTGACAACAGCGCCACAAATAATAAAGAGAGCTTATCCTATCACGGCCGCGGCGTTCATATTTGCACGATGGCGACGACGATCACCTTACACCAGTGGCTCGCCTTCCTAATTCTTCGTGAGAAGAAAAAGCAAGAACACCACGGCGACACAACTACTAATTTTGTACACCAGAAAAAAGCAGCACAGCTAGAATACATCCAAACGGCTGTTTCAGTGGCGTTACTCCTTGTTCAGTCCCTTATTGTAAGCACTTCATCACTCTCTTCTCAGCAGATTACAATTGATAACTTTACTGTTGCGATCGATGACAAAGGTGATGCTAAGTTATTATTATTATTACTAAATTTGGAGGAAAATCCCGATGATGAAGATTTGCAGCGAATTATCGAGTCCGTCACTCAATTGGAGTTCACTCCATCCACAAAGAATGATAGCTCTACGCATGCAAATGGAGAGCAGCAAGAATCAGATGATGATTTGCTAAGAGAAGTCGGTACAGTTTTACACCAACTTTTTTGCAGAGGAATTAAACCACCTTTCATAACTAATGTGTCCTCCCCCGACGAAGGGGATTCTGATGACGATTTGGACAGTGAGCAACCTGGTGCTGAAAAGGGGAGGACAAAGCACTCATTAAGGGTTGCTCAGAAGATGCTACGGAAGGCGAGTATATCGAGTCTGGACGAACATGTATTAACTTACGGCGTTCCGAGAAACCTCTGTCGATTGATAATTGATCTAATAAAGTGTGAGGGTGGGAATGAGGAGACAAAGTTCCGGTCAATAGAAGAAGTTGCCGAAGAACTGATACAAATCATATCAAAACCGAACTTATTCCTATATGACTCCGAGGCAACAGGCAGTAGTACGGGGCAGCTAAACTTTGGAAGCACCCTGTACGGTCGACGGAATGAGGCGACTAGTTTTCTTCGTGCCGCAACGCTCGTATCACTGGATATGATGGAGACGCATTCAAAACAACTCGTTTTAGTGGAAGGACTTTCTGGTGCAGGTAAAAGTCACTTTGTCGCGAGTCTCATCCGGTCGTCTTCTGAGTTTGGGTGGATCTACATCCATGCAAAATTTGATCCACAATCTCAGCCGCTTTCTGTTGTGACATCCGCCTTTAACAGATTCTTTATGAATATATTGGCAAATAGAAGCGAGCAAGAATACGTGGCTAGGGTGGTATCTTCTTTGCAAAGAAATCTATCATCTTCAGCCATCGTTTCATTGTGTGACTGCTTACCAAGCATTCGATGTCTTTTCCCGAGTGTTCTGAGAAGAGTAGTTAGTGATGAAGACCTATCATCACAAAATGGAGTGGTTGTCGAGGATGAATTTGCTTCTGGCTCACAGATGTCACGGATTCGACTGCATTTTATATTTCGAAAGCTAATTAGTGCGCTATGCAGCGTTGAGAGACCTCTTGCATTGTTCTTTGATGATTTGCAGTGGGCGGATGATCGCTGCATGGAACTTTTGTCTGCGATGATGGAGCGTGATCATCTCCAGGAACTGGACGATAACGATGGAACAAATTGTCTCTTCATTGGATCCTTTAGAAGCAATGAAACCAACGACAACCTACTCTCACATTTCGACAAGTTCGAACAGTCTACTTTGGTGGATGTGACGAAAATTGAACTCGGTGGCTTAGCCAAAGTTGAATCTAATAACATGATATCGGAGGTTCTTCGGATTCCAGCTAGACTGACGAGTCCTTTGAACGAGCTTGTGCAACGGAAGACGACAGGAAACCCATTCCACATTATTCATTTTATGCAGTCACTCGTAAAAGATTCCATACTCAACTACAGTCTATCTGATAAGCGTTGGGTTTGGGATATTGAAGCTGTCAAATCAACATCAATTGACAAGACAGTGTTGGAGTTATTGGCTAGAAAACTTTCTCAACTACCCGGCAATATCGTGGATGGTCTGAAAGTTCTATCGTGTCTTGGTCCCAAAGTGGACAATACAATAATGAAGTACCTATATACTTCTCCTGAAAGCCGGAATGAGTTCATCGCATGTCTAGATTTAGCAGTGGGTGAGAACATTCTTGAGAAGAGCGGAGACAGTGCATACAGTTTTGTCCATGACATGCTGAAGCAATCTGCGTATGCGGTAATGTCTGAGGAAGAAAAGGGGGAGAAACACTTTTGGATTGGTATGAAACTCATAGCCAACGCATCAGCTGATACCGACGAGTTCAATGCAATCATCTTTTCAATTGTCGATCAAATTAATGCAGCAAATACTTACGGTGTGACCGAGGAAGCGTTACACATGAACTTTGCAGAGCTGAATCTGAAAGCGGGAAAGACCTCAATAGACGTATCCGACTTTCAATCTGCACTCTCCTATATGAAAGCAGGCGTATCATTGCTAAACGGATGGCAGGATGGAGAGTATTACGACATGAGTCTACAGCTCTACGAGACGGCAGCTCTTGTGTCTTATTTAAATACTGACATTGGGCTGATGCAGCAGTATCTTGAAATTCTCTTCGAAAATGCAAAGTGCTTTGAAGATAGACTTCATGGTTACCTGGTCATGATTCAATCGTTGTTAAGTAACGGCAAACATGTGGAGGCGATGAAAAAAATTCTGTTCATCCTCGAAGGTGAGTCGTTCTTCTGTGCTTATACTTGCGCCATCATGCACACTAGTTTGCTTATATTTTGCTTTTCTTTCAGAACTTGGCGAAAGTATTTCAATTAATGCTACCCCAAAAGAAGTGTATATCGAGCTCATGTCAACAAAAGCACTCCTTGATACTATCTCTCCAGCCGATGTGATTAATGGGAAGAGGATGGCGGATAAGGGGCTAAGGTGGAGGCTGCGATTTTTGCAGCTATTAAACACTCCTCTCTATATGTTGCAGCCTCACGCAATACATGTGACGGCTTGCAGAACTGTGAAGCTTTCTGTTGAACATGGATTTTGTAGTGACTCTGCAATTGGGCTACAAATATATGGTTACGGGGTGTTGAACATCCAAAACGATGTTGAGGAGTGTCTGAAGTGGAATCACACTGCCCTTTCCCTCGTCAAAAGCCTCGGAGCAAAACAAATGATTCCTAGAATCATAATGAATGTGAATATTCTTGCTTACTGGAAAGAACCGTTGCAAGCAAAAATTGAAAGCCTGAAAGAAAATCATCATGAGCTATTGATGGTTGGTGATTTGGAAGTTCTACCGTTGAATGCGCTCCACTGTTGTAGGCAAAGCCTATTATGCGGGCGCAATTTGCAAACGGCGCAGAAGGAGTGTGCAGCTCTACTTCACGAGATGCATCAACTCAGGCAGATGAATGCATTAATTGGAATGATTAGCAATCACATGAGCATCCTGAAATTGATTGGGAGCAATTACGACTCTGAAGAGCCCTTGTTTCATCTACTCGGCAACAGCGAGATAAACAGCCTAGATGAACTGCTTCAGTTTTGCAAATCGAATCGATTAGTTGGTCCCACCCAACAATGCTATTTTGATAGATTGATGCTTGCATTCTGGTCAAAAAAATACGAAGAAGCTGCACAATATGCTGAAAAGTATAGCGAATGTCACCAAACTAGACGTTTTCCTGACCTGTTTCAAACTTTTTATCAAGGTATCACTGCGTTTCGCCTTGTGCGTTTGAAAGATGATAAGATTAGAGAATGGGCTGACGTAGGGAAGAACGCATTATCTAAGTACCAGACTTGGGTAAACTATTCCGACTGGAACTGGGAAAATAAGATGCTGCTTCTCGAGGCCGAATCGCATGCATGCATAGGAGAGCTAGAAATTGCCAAGTCTAAGTTCCAAGCATCCATCGATTCTGCACAAAAACACCGATTCGTACATGAGGAGGGTTTGGCAAGCGAGTTATTTGGCATGTTTCATGAGGAGAATGGAAACAAAGAGGAAGCTATGCAGCAGTATTCACATGCGAGATCTTGTTATCAGAAATGGGGAGCGTTTGCTCTTGCTGATCGTCTAAACACTGCAAGCTGAATCTCTGTTACTGTTAGTGCTAGACTTGTGCACCAAGGGCCATTGCATTTTCGAAATTCTATCAACCGCACGTTGATTCAAATTTTGTAGAGATGATTAATAATACATGTAACACAGAGGCAATATTTGAGCTTCAAGTAGTTATGTATGATCGCTTCTTTCTATTAGTCAAATGAAGTCGCGGAGTGGCTTAGAGTGACGAAGCGACATTCATTATCAGCTGTGACGAAGACATCAAGACCAAAAAGTACTAAGTAGCATGTACCACTTCTTCTAAGCACATCAAGATGATGGGCGCTACACGGCCTCCCTTGCATTGCATACCTTGCATTGTTTCAGAATGGCAGAAGACAACAATACTACTACCGCTACAGCAGAATTTCATTCGGGGGATGAGGAAGATGGGGGAGGTGTGGAGACAACCTCCACTCATCTTCTTCGTCTTGGGCCTTGGGCAACCCCTGCTGCCATCTTTGAGACACATCGACACCCTCCACGTCAACAAGGTGACCTCAAGGCGGACTCGAGCATGTAGATGTGGAGGATGCTGCTCCGGAGCCTTGATTGAACAGATAGCTGATACTGATATGGGGATTGAGAAGGATAATGTGGCAACGATTGAAGATTCTTAGGAGCTCCAATAACTACCTTCACAGGGAAGAAGGAGATGATGTCGCACCCCGTTCATTCAACTCTGTTGAGTTTGAGGATGAATCGGAACCAAAGGTTGAGTTAGAAGCGGAATCCAACGAAGATGACTGGCCTCATCTCCCTCTCAGATATCAGTGAGATTCTCTGACAGATGCCAATGAAAAAAACACAGCATTATCCCCAATGTAAGTATCTATATCTGCAG
Organism: Skeletonema marinoi; assembly: GCA_030544225.1. Lineage (NCBI taxonomy): Eukaryota > Bacillariophyta > Thalassiosirophyceae > Thalassiosirales > Thalassiosiraceae > Skeletonema > Skeletonema marinoi. The sequence goes on from CM060490.1 coordinate 205,263, forward strand.
ATGGTAATGAATCAGTTGAGGGGGACCAAATTGTTCAGCAAATTGATGAGCATATTCAATCTCCTCGGGATGAGGAGAATTCGGAACAGCGCTTTGTCGGACCTGATAACCACTCTGCCAGTGAAGACGAGGATGCGCGTCAGGCCGTACCAACTCGTTGCCTAGGGGATTGCAGTAGATTAACTTATATATGCTTGTCAAGTTACCGATGACAATCGAATGTTCTTTGATGCGAAATCATTCAACCAAAATGAGTCTTTTGGAACATGTCATCTGTTACAAACACGAGTGAAATGTTCAAAGGGGTGACCTCCTTCAATTTGTGGACTCGGGCTGCACTTTTTCGGGTCGTCCATCGTCTGTACATCAAGGCTCATTCTGTGCTTCCTCTTGTAATGATAATGAGGTATCTCCGACTGGTTGATTTGCCACCTGCAATTAGCTCAAGGCTGCAGTCGATCAGTATCAGTATGTTCAAGGACTCTGGGGTACTACTGACAGTGCGAAGTATGGAGGGCCAATTGGATCTTGGTGTGTGGGTAATGTAACTGACACGTCTGAATTGTCTCTAGATCCTAGTACATTCGACGAAGTCAAGTTACTGATATGAAATGCATGTTCTCTGGAGCTTCATCGTTCAACCAGGATTTGTTGAAATGGAATCCTTCATCTGTCACACAAATGTTGAGCAGTTCTATGAAGAAGTAGCCTTTGGTGGCAACATCTCGCCTTGGAACACATCTACAGACACTGATATGAGTTACATGCCCTATGAAGCTTAATTATTCAACCAAGTAGATCTGTCGGCATGGAACACTGCATCTGTTGCAAAACTGTCGCCATGTTCGATGGAGCGCCATCTTTTGATGGTATTATCTCATCTTGGGATGTGTTGACTGTGGAGCTTCATCGTTCAACCAAAAAGATCTGTCGAGATAGAACACTTCAGCTGTCACAAGTATGTTTGCCATGTTCGAAGGAGCTGTAAGTAAATACGTAGGTTGTCATGATGTCCCGGGTCGGAACGGGCCTCCTCAGCTCGGCCTGATCGTGCGTGGCGAGCCTTCAGAAGAGTACAAAATTCGCTGAGCTTGCTGTCAGCCACCAACTCAATGCCCGAGATACAGTTGATGTGTTTCTTATTATTCTACTTACTGTTGACCCATGATCAAAGGAGTTGCTTGCACGACATCTATACGATTGCTTTACTCGCTCTTGGTCGATGATCAAATGAGTTGCTTGCACAGCGGGATCTGGAACAGCTGAGGAGGAGGAGGAGAATGACTTACAGTTAGTTTTACTCTTTATATTACCATTACTATTCTGTTCTATTCGGTATTAACCCTTTGACCCCTATTGCTCAGACCCTCTCGTAGTTGAGGATAGACAGCTAGCCACCTCTCACAAAGTGGGAGTTGATTCTTGTTCTTGCGTTTGCATCCTGCATATCTCTCTACTTGACCCTTGCCAATCTGCCTTCATTGCATTCCTTGCATTATTTTCGAATGACATAAGATAACAATACTACCGCTACAGCTCAATTTCATCGGGGGATGAGGGATGCAGGCTGTGCGTGGTAGGTGGGCATTTTGACGATACCTACATGTGGGAGGGGTGATTTCGGACAAAGAATACGTCACTTCTCCGATGTCACGCGGTATTCGATCAATAGCATAGGTAGGTGGTTACCGTCCGTGAATCACCACAACTTTCCCTTTACTGAGCGGTTTTGTTGACTCGGTACTCAACTTGTCGTCAAAAATCTCAACAACTTTATTAATCTGAAGTCTGAAGTCAATCATGGCACCAGCCAGCCAGCCATGGCCTCCGCAGCCAGTCATTCAATCATGTAGTCAAAAAGTCGTTGGGGGCCACTTGTCACTGCTTGCAGAGCTCATTATTTTTCCAAAGCCAAAGCGTTCACATCAATTGCTAGCAAACAACCATGCCGACCAACTCGCCTCCGCCCGGCCGCTATCCTAAGGTACCGCCGCCTTCAACAGTATTCACCCGCGCACATTGCCGCCGCACCTAGCCGCTTGACTTCCTCCTTCGTGAAGCAGGCTCCACCGCTAACGACTGCAGCCGATGACTGAATGGTGAGTTTCATGATTCATGATGTTGCCTGTGCCGGGAAAAATGAACAGTCCAGATGAGATCGAGCAGCAACTTACTTCAGCACCGTGGAAGCCGGTGCTATATAAATTGGCCCATCGTAGAGGAAGCCTACGATTCACAAATTGGCCCATCGCTGAGGAAAGCCGGCGATTCAATAAATGGCCCTTGTTGTGGTTTAGTTATAGTTAATGCCTTCGGGCGCCCTCTGAGTTTGGGGTTCCAGAGCTATTTTTACTTTGACTGTATCGACACTGATTTCCGTACAGGTGGAGATTGATCGGGGGAAAAGCTGAGAGGTGGGGCTGGTTGGGCGATCCAGTGATCTCGCGGGAGGCGAGTTAGGAGGACCCGCTACCTTCATCCTGCCGATTAACTTGATCAATCCTCCTTAGTCGAATGGTCCTAGACCATACGAACTCTGTCAGTAAATCGTCACTCGATCGTTCATAACCGAATTTTGACGTCCCCCAACCACAACAAAATTCAATATTGGCTGTCTTCTTCTTCGGAGAGCGAAATGTTTGTCTGCTGCTTTATTTACCTCCAATCAAATGTCTCTAACAAATCATTTGCTTCTTTCACTCTCTCTAATGCAGTGCTTGGTAAAATCGACGAATCCTCTCTCATCATGACATTTCTACCAATCTCGTCGAGTGCCTTCGTCTCTGTGCACGCTTCATGCTGCCCAGCACATTCTTGCGTCTTGATATCTATCGGCATCACCTTTCAAGAGGAGACGAGCGATCCCCATTTATCGCACTCCCAACGTTCATGCTAGCCACTGCTTCCGAGGACGCATACCTTGACTAAAGTGATGTCCGGGTGCCACCACTTTCAAATTCATCGTTTGTGATGCCTTGATGCCAAGACGATGTTGTCAGCAAGCCACCGTTGCATCGTACAGCCACCGTCCATACTCCACCTCCACTCCAAGCAAGCATGGCTGTCGACCAAAGTGATGACTCCCTCCACCATCCAGATATTGAGCAGGGAAGACTAATATCTCTGAAAATCCTGACGGCCAATGCTCATCTTGTTCGTCTTGGGCAGCCGCTGCCATCGATGGTGGCACATCGGTACCTACCACGTCAACGCCGACGACAATGTGTCATCTACGAATGAAATGTCAGGGGTACGTCCCCGTCGAGAGTTGCAGGCCCAAGCTCGGCCCGATCATGGTGAGTATGAAAAGAGAGATTAACTTGTGCTTGCTCCCCAGCTGAATTACTGCTCATTCATCAGATACAGTAGATGCACATACTATTGCATTGATACCTGCACAGTGGGATATGGAACAGCTGAGGCTGAAGAGAATGACAAATGCACTTCTATCAACATTCAACTTAAAACAGTTAGTTTTTCTCTTTACATTACCATTACTATTCTAGTTCTATTCGGTATTCACCCCTTCAACCCCTTTTGTTTAATCCCTCTCGTAGTTAAGGATAGGAGACAGCCACCTCTCACAACGAGGGAGTTCCATCTTCTTGCGTTCTGCATAACTCTCAACTTGATCCTTGCCAATCTGTCCAACAGCAAAGTAGCTCGACTCTGGATGAGCAAACACCAATGCAGACACGGAAGCTGCTGGCATCATACTGAGAGAGTCTGACAACTCAATGCCTGCAAGCTCTTCCGCCTTGATGACATTCCACATCGTTGTCTTCTCAGTGTGATCAGGCTGAGATGGGTAGCCTGGAGCAGGTCTGATTCCATCATACTTAATCTTTAGGAGATCCTCTTCAGTAAGACTCTCGTCCTTCGCGTAACCCCACATGTCAGTACGGATGACACGGTGCAAATATTCTGCAAATGCCTCGACGAACCTATCCGCCAAAGCCTGAGACATAATCTTGTTGTAATCATCGTGCTCGCTCTCATACTTCTCTACGAGTTTGTCGCATCCGAAGCATGATACAGCAAACATACCGAGGTGATCTTTGTATCCAGCAGGAGCGATGAAATCAGACTGACTAAGGTAAGGATCATCGCTCTCTTTCTCTGCTTGCTGACGAAGCATGCAGAAGGTGTCAAGGACCTTGCCGGCCTCACGATCTTCTTCGCTAGCGTAAATCATCACATCCTCTCCATCGTCAGTACGGTTGGCAGGGAACAAGCCCACAACACCCTTCAAGTACATACTCTTGTTGGCGATGATTTCCTTCATGAGTGCCTGGGCATCGGCAAAAAGCTTCTTTGCCTCTCCACCGACGGCCTCATCGTTGAAAATCTTGGGGTATCCACGGTTAGGGTAACGACCACGAAGCTCCCATGTTTGGAAGAATGGGTTCCAGTCGATGTAGGGCACAATGTCTTCCAGCGACGCTTCAGCAACAGTCACACCAATTGTCTTTGGTGTTGGAGCAGGCGGAGTAGCGTCGAAGTCAATCTTGAGCTTCTGCTCCTTTGCCTGATCGAATGTGAGGAAATATCTATCCTCAAGGCCAGCGTAGTAGTCCTCTCTCATCTCGTCGTACTCCTCCTGAATATCGGTGACGTACTCTTCTTTAAGCTCACTAAGCAACGACGATACGACAGTGACTGATCTGGATGCATCGAGAACGTGAATCACGGGATGCTCAACAGTGAAGAAGTTGGGTGAAATCTTCACGGCTGTGTGCATTTTAGAAGTTGTGGCTCCTCCTATCAACAAAGGCTGCTTGAAGCCTGCCTTGGACATTTCTTTGGCGACAACAACCATCTCATCGAGCGACGGAGTAATCAATCCTGACAGACCAATTACGTCAACATCGTACTCTTTGGCTTTCTCTAGAATCTTTTCGCATGAGCACATGACACCAATATCGTAAACCTTGTAGTTGTTGCATCCAAGCACAACAGCAACAATGTTTTTGCCGATGTCATGGACATCACCCTTCACAGTGGCCATCAAAACTTTTCCTGTAATGACAAAAAAGAGTATAGCTGTTAGCATAATTGAACAATGATATAATCAGAAGTTTTTAGCACAGTTTTCTCACCTGCAAAGTTCGAATCATCATTCTCATCAAAGTCTTCGGGATCTTTACCCTCAGCTATCAATTTCGCAATCTTCTCTTTCTCCATGTACGGAATCAAATATGCAACAGCCTTCTTCATAACACGAGCTGACTTGATAACTTGAGGCAAAAACATCTTTCCGGCACCAAACAGATCACCAATAATATTCATACCGTCCATCAGAGGCCCTTCAATGATGTGAAGTGGTCTCTCCGCCTTTTGACGAGCCTCCTCGACATCTTTATCGATATACTGAGAAATACCATTGATCAGAGCGTGCTCTAAACGCTTAATCACTTCGAGATCACGCCAAGACGTTTTCTTTTCCTCAACAGCACCACCTCCATTCTTCAAGGCTTCTTTACGAGCTTTCTCACGCTTAGTCAGCTCGAGCATGACATCAGTAGAATCCTCGGACTTGTTAAACACCAAGTTCTCACATGCAACCTTAATATCATCTTCCAACTCAGAAATGTGCAACATCTCGTGGGCATTAACAATACCAACATCCATTCCAGACTCCAAGATAGCATGCTGCAAGAATACTGAGTGGATCGACTCACGAATCTTCATCACACCACGGAAACCAAACGACAAGTTGGAAATACCTCCACTGATCTTCACGTAAGGGCAGATCTCCTTGATTCGCTTCGTGGCCTTTATAAAGTCAACACCATAGTTAGCGTGCTCCTCCATTCCAGTTCCAATGGTCAACACATTGGGGTCAAACACAATATCCTCAGGAGGGAACTTCACCTCATTCACCAAGATATCGTACGAGCGCTTGCATATCCTCACTTTCTCCTCCTCGGTAGCAGCCTGGCCTTCTTCGTCGAATGCCATCACTACCACTGCAGCACCATGCTTCTTCAACAAAGTGGCTTGCTCCTTGAACAGCTCCTCTCCTACCTTCAACGAGATAGAATTGATGATGGGCTTTCCTTGGCACCACTTCAGACCTGCCATTACGATCTCAAACTTAGACGCATCAAGCATGAAAGGGACCTTTGACACCTCTGGCTCGGTGATTGCAATCTTCACAAACTTCTGCATGGCTGCAAGACCGTCCAACATACCATCATCGACGTTGATATCTAACACGTGAGCTCCGTCTTCCACTTGCTTCTTGGCAATGTCCATGGCAGTAGCATAGTCTCCTGACATCATCAACTTCTTGAAACGGATAGATCCTGAGATATTGCAACGCTCGCCTACGTTCAAGAAAGGCAAACCTAAGTGATTGTGCACGTCGTCTACGACCAAGTCCTCCAAACCTGACAGCCACATCTTTGGTCTACCAACGTCGGGGAGCTTACGAGGCTCGAACTGCTCTGACATCTCACGAATTGCCTTGATGTGGGGTGGTGTAGATCCGCAGCACCCACCAACCATATTCAGCCAGCCATTCTCAAAGAACACCTTGTTCTCACTCGCCATATCTGCTGGAGTATCATCGTATCCACCCATAGCATTGGGCAGACCAGCATTCGAGTACACGTGCAAGAAACATTCAACACACTTAGCGAGCTTCTCCACAAATGGTGTCATGTGCTTGGCACCAAGGGCGCAGTTCAATCCTACACACATCGGCTTGGCGTGACGAATGGAAGCATAGAACGCCTCTCCTGTCTGACCTGACAGTGTACGGCCTGATTGATCTACCAGAGTACCAGATACAAACACGGGAACATCCAATCCTGTGAACTCCAAGTACTCTCCAACGGCATACAATGCAGCCTTGGCATTCAAAGTGTCAAAAATGGTCTCAACCATCAAAATGTCGGCTCCTCCGTCCATCAAACCAACAATTTGTTCGAAGTACGCTTCTACCAACTCATCAAAAGTCACATTACGAGCAGCAGGATCCTCCACTGACGGCGAGATGGATCCAGTACGATTCGTGGGTCCGATTGCTCCTACCACGAAACGAGGCTTTGTTGGATCCTTCGCTGTTACCTCATCACACACCTCACGAGCCAGCCGAGCACCCTCGTAGTTCAGCTCGTATACGTAATCTTCCATCTCATAATCAGCCATGGCAATGGTAGTCGATGAGAAAGTGTTGGTACCAATCAAGTCAGATCCGCCCTCCTCCAAGTACTGCCTGTAAATGCCCTGAATGATTTGAGGCTGTGAAATAGACAACTGATCATTGTTGCCCTTCGTAGCACATGACCAGTTGGCAAAGCGATCACCTCGGTACTCCTCCTCTTCAAGTCTGTTCCTCTTGGCGTAGTTCTGGATCATTGTACCCATGGCTCCGTCGTAGATGGCAATACGGCTTGTGAAGAGCTTCGTCACATATTCACGGACACTGTCACGACCGCGGACGAAGTGAGGGAAGGACGATGGATAGGTATCACTAGGTTGAGTGTAGTCGATGTTGGGCTTAGTGACGTTTGTAGCCTTGGCACGGATGGCGGCAATCTTCTCGTGAGTGAGGTTGGAGTTGATGTAGGGATTGGGAACGTGGTTTTGAGCCGCATCGGAAGTTGGAAGAGGAGGCTCGGTGGCTGGTTTGGGTGGTATCTTATCATAGTCGAATTGGAGACGGGGCATCTGAGGAAGCCTTCCACGAGGCTTGCGAGGTGGTGGCAGATTCTTCTTCCTTGCATCAATGCATGCACGTTCGTAACCTGTTCGCTCAAGCATGTCATCAGTGGCCTCAGGTATCTTGTTGAACACCAAATTCTCACACAGCTGCTTCATGTCATCTTCCAACTCCTGATAAGCAATCATCTCGTGGGCATTAACAATACCGACATCCATTCCAGACTCCAAGATAGCATGCTGCAAGAATACTGAATGGATCGACTCACGAATCTTCATCACACCACGGAAACCAAACGACAAGTTAGAAATACCTCCACTGATCTTCACGTAAGGGCAGATCTCCTTGATTCGCTTCGTGGCCTTGATGAAGTCAATACCATAGTCGGCGTGCTCCTCCATTCCAGTTCCAATGGTCAACACGTTGGGGTCGAAAATAATATCCTCAGGAGGGAACTTCACCTCATTCACCAAGATATCGTACGAGCGCTTGCAAATCCTCACTTTCTCCTCCTCGGTAGCAGCCTGGCCTTCTTCGTCGAATGCCATCACTACCACTGCAGCACCATGCTTCTTCAACAAAGTGGCTTGCTCCTTGAACAGCTCCTCTCCTACCTTCAACGAGATAGAATTGATGATGGGCTTTCCTTGGCACCACTTCAGACCTGCCATTACGATCTCAAACTTAGACGCATCAAGCATGAAAGGGACCTTCGACACCTCTGGCTCGGTGATTGCAATCTTCACAAACTTCTGCATGGCTGCAAGACCGTCCAACATACCATCATCGACGTTGATATCTAACACGTGAGCTCCGTCTTCCACTTGCTTCTTGGCAATGTCCATGGCAGTCGCATAGTCTCCTGACATCATCAACTTCTTGAAACGGATAGATCCTGAGATATTGCAACGCTCGCCTACGTTCAAGAAAGGCAAACCTAAGTGATTGTGCACGTCGTCTACGACCAAGTCCTCCAAACCTGACAGCCACATCTTTGGTCTACCAACGTCGGGGAGCTTACGAGGCTCGAACTGCTCTGACATCTCACGTATTGCCTTGATGTGGGGTGGTGTAGATCCGCAGCACCCACCAACCATATTCAGCCAGCCATTCTCAAAGAACACCTTGTTCTCACTCGCCATATCTGCTGGAGTATCATCATATCCACCCATAGCATTGGGCAGACCAGCATTCGAGTACACGTGCAAGAAACATTCAACACACTTAGCGAGCTTCTCCACAAATGGTGTCATGTGCTTGGCACCAAGGGCGCAGTTCAATCCTACACACATCGGCTTGGCGTGACGAATGGAAGCATAGAACGCCTCTCCTGTCTGACCTGACAGTGTACGGCCTGATTGATCTACCAGAGTACCAGATACAAACACGGGAACATCCAATCCTGTGAACTCCAAGTACTCTCCAACGGCATACAATGCTGCCTTGGCATTCAAAGTGTCAAAAATGGTCTCAACCATCAAAATGTCGGCTCCTCCGTCCATCAAACCAACAATTTGTTCGAAGTACGCTTCTACCAACTCATCAAAAGTCACATTACGAGCAGCAGGATCCTCCACTGACGGCGAGATGGATCCAGTACGATTCGTGGGTCCGATTGCTCCTACCACGAAACGAGGCTTTGTTGGATCCTTCGCTGTTACCTCATCACACACCTCACGAGCCAGCCGAGCACCCTCGTAGTTCAGCTCGTATACGTAATCTTCCATCTCATAATCAGCCATGGCAATGGTAGTCGATGAGAAAGTGTTGGTACCAATCAAGTCAGATCCGCCCTCCTCCAAGTACTGCCTGTAAATGCCCTGAATGATTTGAGGCTGTGAAATAGACAACTGATCATTGTTGCCCTTCGTAGCACATGACCAGTTGGCAAAGCGATCACCTCGGTACTCCTCCTCTTCAAGTCTGTTCCTCTTGGCGTAGTTCTGGATCATTGTACCCATGGCTCCGTCGTAGATGGCAATACGGCTTGTGAAGAGACTCGTCACATATTCACGGACACTGTCACGACCGCGGACGAAGTGAGGGAAGGACGATGGATAGGTATCACTAGGTTGAGTGTAGTCGATGTTGGGCTTGGTGACGTTTGTAGCCTTGGCACGGATGGCGGCAATCTTCTCGTGAGTGAGGTTGGAGTTGATGTAGGGATTGGGAACGTGGTTTTGAGCCGCATCGGAAGTTGGAAGAGGAGGCTCGGTGGCTGGTTTGGGTGGTATCTTATCATAGTCGAATTGGAGACGGGGCATCTGAGGAAGCCTTCCACGAGGCTTGCGAGGTGGTGGCAGATTCTTCTTCCTTGCATCAATGCATGCACGTTCGTAACCTGTTCGCTCAAGCATGTCATCAGTGGCCTCAGGTATCTTGTTGAACACCAAGTTCTCACACAACTGCTTCATGTCGTCCTCAAGATCTTCGTAAGCAATCATCTCGTGGGCATTGACAATACCAACATCCATTCCAGACTCCAAGATAGCATGCTGCAAGAATACTGAGTGGATCGACTCACGAATCTTCATCACACCACGGAAACCAAACGACAAGTTAGAAATACCTCCACTGATCTTCACGTAAGGGCAGATCTCCTTGATTCGCTTCGTGGCCTTGATGAAGTCAATACCATAGTCGGCGTGCTCCTCCATTCCAGTTCCAATGGTCAACACGTTGGGGTCGAAAATAATATCCTCGGGAGGGAACTTCACCTCATTCACCAAGATATCGTACGAGCGCTTGCATATCCTCACTTTCTCCTCCTCAGTAGCAGCCTGGCCTTCTTCGTCGAATGCCATCACTACCACTGCAGCACCATGCTTCTTCAACAAAGTGGCTTGCTCCTTGAACAGCTCCTCTCCTACCTTCAACGAGATAGAATTGATGATGGGCTTTCCTTGGCACCACTTCAGACCAGCCATTACGATCTCAAACTTAGACGCATCAAGCATGAAAGGGACCTTTGACACCTCTGGCTCGGTGATTGCAATCTTCACAAACTTCTGCATGGCTGCAAGACCGTCCAACATACCATCATCGACGTTGATATCTAACACGTGAGCTCCGTCTTCCACTTGCTTCTTGGCAATGTCCATGGCAGTAGCATAGTCTCCTGACATCATCAACTTCTTGAAACGGATAGATCCTGAGATATTGCAACGCTCGCCTACGTTCAAGAAAGGCAAGCCTAAGTGATTGTGCACGTCGTCTACGACCAAGTCCTCCAAACCTGACAGCCACATCTTTGGTCTACCAACGTCGGGGAGCTTACGAGGCTCGAACTGCTCTGACATCTCACGAATTGCCTTGATGTGGGGTGGTGTAGATCCACAGCACCCACCAACCATATTCAGCCAGCCATTCTCAAAGAACACCTTGTTCTCACTCGCCATATCTGCTGGAGTATCATCATATCCACCCATAGCATTGGGCAGACCAGCATTCGAGTACACGTGCAAGAAACATTCAACACACTTAGCGAGCTTCTCCACAAATGGTGTCATGTGCTTGGCACCAAGGGCGCAGTTCAATCCTACACACATCGGCTTGGCGTGACGAATGGAAGCATAGAACGCCTCTCCTGTCTGACCTGACAGTGTACGTCCTGATTGATCTACCAGAGTACCAGATACAAACACGGGAACATCCAATCCTGTGAACTCCAAGTACTCTCCAACGGCATACAATGCTGCCTTGGCATTCAAAGTGTCAAAAATGGTCTCAACCATCAAAATGTCGGCTCCTCCGTCCATCAAACCAACAATTTGTTCGAAGTACGCTTCTACCAACTCATCAAAAGTCACATTACGAGCAGCAGGATCCTCCACTGACGGCGAGATGGATCCAGTACGATTCGTGGGTCCAATTGCTCCTACCACGAAACGAGGCTTTGTTGGATCCTTCGCTGTTACCTCATCACACACCTCACGAGCCAGCCGAGCACCCTCGTAGTTCAGCTCGTATACGTAATCTTCCATCTCATAATCAGCCATGGCAATGGTAGTCGATGAGAAAGTGTTGGTACCAATCAAGTCAGATCCGCCCTCCTCCAAGTACTGCCTGTAAATACCCTGAATGATTTGAGGCTGTGAAATAGACAACTGATCATTGTTGCCCTTCGTAGCACATGACCAGTTGGCAAAGCGATCACCTCGGTACTCCTCCTCTTCAAGTCTGTTCCTCTTGGCGTAGTTCTGGATCATTGTACCCATGGCTCCGTCGTAGATGGCAATACGGCTTGTGAAGAGACTCGTCACATATTCACGGACACTGTCACGACCGCGGACGAAGTGAGGGAAGGACGATGGATAGGTATCACTAGGTTGAGTGTAATCGATGTTGGGCTTGGTGACGTTTGTAGCCTTGGCACGGATGGCGGCAATCTTCTCGTGAGTGAGGTTGGAGTTGATGTAGGGATTGGGGACGTGGTTTTGAGCCGCATCGGAAGTTGGAAGAGGAGGCTCGGTGGCTGGTTTGGGTGGTATCTTATCATAGTCGAATTGAAGCCGGGGTTGCTTCTTTCGCTCTTTCTTCGTCATGATGGATAAATTTTATTGATCGATTTTTTTTGGCTATTTGTTCTGTGAAAAGTAGTGATTTTTGCAGAGAAGAAATTGGTTAGAGAAAAGAACTTTAACATAGAAGAAGTAGTTTCAGCAGCGGACTTTATCATTTCATTTGCTGATGCATTGAGTGCATACAATTTCAGCATGTTAATCAATGTCTACATCCGGCACTAAAAAAGCGCAAAGCACGACGCAGATTTGTATCAAAATAATCTCTCAGGATATACGTTTTGTCCTTCACAGAATTCACAGGTGTTTAAACTGTAATTCGGAATTAGCATGGTATGTGGTCCTCATTGAGAATGTTGATATTCATTATTTAAAACTGCGTTGTGCCGCGTGATGCTTCGATCGTAAATTTGCATACATGATGTGTGCAATTTTAGGTGCAGATTTGTTACCCCTGATTATTGCAGCCACTGCAGATGATGATTGTCGTCAGCAGCCGCTTCTCCTTTAATCTCTTCGTCTCTAAAAGAAGAGAATAGCTGCGATAATTATTCCATCCGACGCCGTCCTCCAATAAGTAAAGCCACCTCAATTTGCAAATAAAAGATACCAAAATATCAACCGAGTCACTTACAATACTTTGTCTCTCAAAATAATTCTTCTGCTGTGCTACTACTATTGTTTTCAGCCAATTAATTAAGCATGTTGTTGATAAAAGGCACGCAGTTCTTCTCTACAGTAACAATAGCTCCAAGTACAATACTGCTGCCAATGATGTTGGCGGCAGCGTAGTGGTGGAGTTGGTCGCACAGTGGTTCACACCTCGGTTTTGCGATTTAGCGTCTCTCGCCTACATACGTCTCCTTTCACATAAATGCAGCAGGAAAAAGTCTGTTTTGAACTGAAGTTTGGAATAAAGCCGGTTACATTGTGGGTTTCAAAGTATTAAAGGTTTCCGAGTGAACCGTCGTGGGAGACGTCGGGCGTGGTTCCACGGAAGGGGAGTCCTTCAACCGGTCGATCGACGGACAGTCGAGCACGTTCGTTTTCGGTGGTTCTATTATGGAGGAGGCCCATTATTTGTGTGAACGTTCCTTTGGCAAAGGGGCGGAGGTTCTTGAATGGTCCGACCAGATTTCATCCTGCAAAGTATCTTTGCACGTGCATAGTTAAATACTCGCCGTCGTGTTACCAACTGAGACTTCTGTTCAACTGAGACTTCTGTTACTCTCTAGGGTAACATTTGGTAACAGCTTTGTTGGAGGACATACGTACAACCCGTCGCCTGAAATGAACCCCCATCTCTCCCCTGCAAAACGCGACCGAATGAAGTCAGAAGGCAGGTTGAAACTGTGAGCAACTGTATGCGCCTTGCTAATATATAGGTGCAGTTCAAGTTAATGGCAGTGAAGAGGATGAGAAAGATAAGGGCTGCAAGACTCGCGTGCACCAAAGAAACCACTGCTAAAAGTAAAAGCTTTTGCCTCTTAATTGTACCGATTCGGAAGTCAATGACGATGATGACTTGCACTATTATCCATAAAAATGTGCAAATATCAAAAGTCCAAGATTGTTCAGTGCCACAGGGCAATCCTGACTCATCTATTTCGTCGCCATACGTCAACGCACATTTGTACATGTACATCATGCCGTCCTCAGCGCTCACTTGCATACAATACTGTGCACTCCCGTGTCTCATAATCATAACAAACCGGCCCACACTGTCAAGCCTCCATTGCTGCAACTGGATCCGTCTTCAACAACAGTTCTGTCCATTTGACGCCTGGAATGTCCACACGTCTCAAAGAAATGCAGCGAAAGAATGCGTCTGCTCCAATTATTTTGACACCATCATGCAACTCGACTTCAACGATGTTAGGATGATCTCGGAATGAATTTGCAGGAATGACTTTGATGGATTCGCAAGATATTATCACGACACGCAAAAAGGCATCTTTTAATGACAGGAGCTTTGAGCAAAGGGAAGGCAAGTGCAGGAGATGTCGGCTCAAAAGGGGTCGCCCCCTAAAGAGCCCCCATGCGAATCCTACTATGACACGCGTCAGCCTGTGAGAGCTTACGTAAGCATGAAAATTGTCCTCGGTACAGTGACTTGTCTGGTTGTAGATGAATCCTAATTATCAATGCACGTATTGTACGCGTCAGCGAGAGCAGCATCAAAAGATACATACTAACTCCCACATATCATTCAAGTTTATTTACAAGCCATCGCCCGATCTGCTCGAAGAGGTCGCCCCCCTAACAGCCCCCATGAATCCTCCGGGGTAACACTAAAATAATGCAACACGCGTCAGCCTGTGAGAGCAGCACCAAAAGATATAGCTGACACCATCTTGCAAAACACAAGCTGAAATCGTTTTTATACTAGAGCACAGCAGCAACTAATCTACAACACCTCTCATAAAACCAGCAGCGTTATATCGTGCACATCTCCTCATTTCTTCTACTGTCCAGATCTCATCCAACATGAAGCTCCACTTCCTACTTGCTGCAGCAGCCGCTCTACTCTGCGCTGCTCCCATCGTTGCTGCCTCCGAGGTAAGAGATTGTTGTTCGCAGTTGTTCTATCAATATGCCGTCGTTTTGTTCCTGCTCTTGTGACTATGTCTAACACTAACATGTATTGCTGCCCCCGTTCATTACACGCTACCGTCCCGTCAGGACAACGCCATTGCTTTCGAGGGTGCGAAGAGTGTTAACTCTGTTCTCGTCGATGTCGGCAAAAAAGAAGATCGACCAACTCGTAAGCCGACCAGGGTCCGTCGCACTCCCCAACCAACTCGTCGTGGTCGTCGCACTCCCCGACCAACTCGTCGTCCTCCTAGCGCTGAGCGCCGTGATGCGCGTGACAGGACTCGTATCGTGAGGAGAAGTACCTTTAAAACTGACGAGTGTGATGGTCGTAAATTGTCTGACAAGTGCAGTGAATTGAATAGGCTTGTGTGCAGCCTTCGCCGTCGTGAATTGGAGAGGCGTGAGAGGAATCTCTGTGAGAGGGTTGGCCTTCGCCCTCGTTCTGATGAGGAGGAGTACGATGAGGAAGAGTATGACTCCGTGGACTCTGAAGACGAGGAGGAGTTTGACTCCATGGACTCTGAAGACGAGGAGGACGTATTCATGGAGGAGGAGTAAGTATGGGGTCCAATCCAAATCTTCTCTAGACTTTGTGGCGGACTTCTATTAGAGAGAGATGAGAAGAGGTCACTGCTGCTGTGATACACATGGCCACATAGTCCTTTTAAACTAATTTGATCACACTACTTAGGTCATTCTTGTTCTTCTTTTCTGACACCAACTTATAGCACTACTATAAACTGCCGCAGCCTGTTGAATGTCGGTCATTCTAAAGGTGTTAGAAGATAGATCAAGTAGAAGATCAAGTAAAAAGAGCTGCCTGATGATACGTGTACAGAGATAGCTCTTAAGGATCGAGGAACGCATGATGTCAGATGTCAGGTCGGTGATGTTCATGACCTGCTCATAACCATGGATATGGCATGATGGGTTCCTTCCTTAGCTTGCTCTCACCGTAGGAAGCCAACTGCTTTAGTAGAGACAATAAAAATGACCGTAAAGTCATCAAGGAGACGCGGCACAAAATTATAATTATATGAATACCTGGCTGGATGTTGTCGGTTCCATATTCAAGTAAGCACCTACTCTGCTTGCTGTCTAGAGAGACAAAGCACTGCTTCTAATTTCACTCTACAAAATCATCATCTAAATATTGATCATCGTTACTATGGAGGAGCTGCGCTTTTGGTGGTGGGGTATAAGTAGGTGTGACACAATGAAAAGCCAGAAGATCTTTGATACCTACGTCATGTCAGGCGTGAAGTGTCTTGGAGCTCACACAATATTCTGTCACATAATTCACTGCTGCTGCCGCATCGAGAAGTACAATATCATCGTCTTTTCTTTGTGACAGCGGAAGCTCTGTTCACGGTGTTTGCAAGCCTTTTTCCACTTTTCTCTTGTAATCTCTTGAATTTCTGAAAATGTCGATTTTTCAAGTCCGTTCAACTCTACCGCTCGCTTCTTGACGACCCTTTTGTTGCTTGTTGTTTGGGAAAAGATCGATACTACGTCTTGAAACAGCTTGTTTATGAGAGGGTGCCAAATTCGCCACTCTGAGCGCCTTTACTTGTCCGAATGTGGACAAGAAAAAATCCACCGGGTTGAGAGAAAAAGGTAGATGTTATTATGTTGCAATTCAATCCAATTGGATTGAATAGAATGGGTTCATTTCAATGAATCATCCTTCTTATGTGGGTACAGCATATGGAGGCAATCTATACTCAATTCATCTCAATCCGATTATACTGCAGGAGAAAAGTCCGACGAAGTGAAAAATGACCAATTGGAGATGCTGCTGTACAATTTAGTGCAAAGAAACGTTGGTATTCAGTCTGATTTGCTGTAGGTGAGGTACAATAATATGAGAGCTTTCCAACGGCACCCTCATCGTCGTATCATGGCAAGCAAGAGAGGAGGATGCAGAAAGAAGCTTGAAGGACAATTTCTGAAATTTCCTTTGAGGCTGGTCTACCTCTTTTCATTCCAATTGGATAACAAAAGAAGATAATAGTAGATGACTAAAGATGGATGCGTTTGCGGTGTAGTATTGCTAGTTACTTCAGTCTTTATGTGGTAGAGAGTGAGCAGTGCAGCAGTCAGCAGTAGTAGCTCAAATTGATTTTTTTGCAGAGAGTAGCTACTAAAATAATCTATCTATCATCTGCTTCTGCTGCCATCTTTTGTCGAATCTTCTTCAAATTCTGACACTTTCCACGGCACCACCATCCATCACCTCAACACAACAACACAATTCATGTTATTCTAATCTCTACAATACAATCATCTATATATTTTGTATGGTCTAAAAGTTAATCTATCAAGAAATAACGCATCTCATCTCTCATCCAATTCCAACCTAAGCAAATCTATGGAAGAGTATAACACATCATATCAAACTCAGCAGTACTCATCGATTGTTGTTGTATCCAAGGATGATTCAACGCCTCTTGCGCCGTAAACCTTTTTCTTGGATCTCTACGCAACAAACACTTGACAAAATCCATACACAATGGAGATTTGTTCGCCCATCCCGACGAAGGGAAATCAAAGTGTCCTTTGGATATGGCATCAAAGATCTCACGGTCGTCGTCACCGTTGAAGGGTGGGTAGCCACATAGTAGAATGTAGGCGATGATGCCAGTGGACCAAATGTCAGTGGGGGCGGAGTAGTTGCACTTCAAAAGCTCTGGGGACATGTAGTATGCAGTGCCTACGGGGTTGGACAAATTAGGTTCCATGCCCTGAACATGTCGTCTGGATAGGCCAAAGTCAATCAACTTGATTGGCGAGTCCTCCTCTTGAGTTTCAAAGAGAATGTTCTCCGGCTTGACGTCACGATGCACAATCCCATTGGCATGAAGATACGCCACCGCCTCCAAAAGTGATTTGATGACACGTGCGGCAGATGGCTCATCAAAGCATCCATCATCAGTCGTACGATCAATAATCTTATCAAACAACTCCCCTCCGGAACACTTCTCGGTAACAATGTGCACATAGTTCATGTCCTCATAGACATTGACCAATCGCATGACAGCCGAGTGTTCCACAGAGGCCAACAGATCGACCTCACGACGGAGATGATCCAATCGTTGGATCTTGGCCTTTTCGATGGACTTGACAGCGTAGGATTGACCTGACTGACGGTGCAGGCATTCACGAACTGTGCCGTAGTGACCCGTGCCCAGAACGGTGGGGAAGACGATGTAATCGTTGAGAATGTTGGATGGACGGCCCATGATGGGGTAGAGCTTTTGGTTTTGGGCGTCCATGACTTGTTGCGGTTGCTTGCGAGTCGATGAAGAGTCATGATGGGAGGAGGAGCCGCAGCTGGAGGAGGCGGCGGTGGAAGCGGTGCCTTGTTGTTCCATCTTGAAGTCTTCGACGGATTTGGTGAGGTCATCGATGGACTTGGTGAGGTCTTCGACGGATAGAATGCGTACCGAGTGGGAGAGTGCAAAGAGGACGGAGTTTGTTGGAGAGGAGTGTTTGCTTCAGTAGTGCAAGAGGATGAATTGTGAGGGGAGATGTTTACTTGTACATCTCTTGCAAAGAGGATGAATTGTGAGGGGAGAAAAAGTGGTTGATTGTGTACCGTTCGGCACAGGACTTTCTCAGTATCCCACCACACAAGCATTTACCCCCGAGCGACACATCCACTTCCTCACAACACCTACCGCCAATACCCATTGGGAGATATTGATTCAACTACCACTCGATAGCTCTTCCCCAATCGCAAACAACACTGCACCCTTTTTCAGAACAGCGCAATCAATTCTTCAAGAGGGAACATTCAACGGTATCCACCACCCGTCACAATTCTAAATTTCGTCGTCAAAATGACACATCTTCCCTCACAGTCGTCGTATAAAGACGAATGGCGGCCCCTCCAAATGCTGATTGTCGAATGACGCAGCTCCAACCTTTGTTGCGAGGGTATACACCACCCACCTACCAACTCTGTCCCACATCATCATCTTTCCGCCCTCTTCCTAAATTCACCATATCATTGATAACTTTGTTAATACTCCTCCAAATTCAACAAATCGACTACCAATAGAAAGCTCTTGACAAGATGCATTCACTCAACCATTTTCAAACCCACTCACAAGTACACAATTGCATCCAAAATCAGTAATCCAACCATAACTCCACCCCTCCCCATCGGATTGTAGCAATGAATGGCGTTTTGGAAAGCTCTTGAGCAGCTCTATCGATTGGTGGTGGTATCAGCCTGATTGGATCAAAATTTGCCAATTGACTCAACTCGAGAGGGGGTTGGAAAGTGAGCAGGTCGGTCAAAGTCAGCGTCCGAATTTCGAATTTTCAGAAGAAGAAGAGTATCCAAAATTGACGTTATCATCAGTGCCGTCAACATTAACATCACCACCACCAAATCCACTATATATACACAGCTCGGCCTCCCTACCGGTCGCCCTCGCAAAACACACTTCTTGACAATCAGCCCATCCATGAACTTCAGGTGCAGCGCCGTCCATCAATACACTTAACGTGGATCGGGCGAAGAACATGACAGTTGGTACGTTGAAGGAAGACGCTTCGCTGAAGACACTTCACGCCAATCGGGTGAGATCCATGACAGTTGGCACACGATCATCCAACGCTGCGCTGAAGACACTTCTATTAATGCAGTGGGCTCTATGATAGTCGCACGTTGTAAGATCTCAAAAAGCGCCCGACTTGAAGCAGCGTGTTCCATGATAGGTTGACACTACCGCATCCATGATAGGTTGACTGCGGTGGAGATGATAATAATGGGTGTGTGATCTATTATTGGTTGGCACGGTGTGAGATCTCAATTAGTAGCTGTGGAGTCAATGATTGGTTGGCACGTGCCAAGAGATGATTGGTTGGCACTGTGTGAGGCTGTGATTTATGATGAATGACATCCGTATTATCTTTTCCACTCCCCAACCAATCAAGCATGTCCTACACGTGCCAACCAATCATTGAGGCGCTGCATTAACGTTTAACTGTCTTCAGCGCAGCGTTCTTGGTCGGGGAGTTATGCGCCTCCATCGAACCTATCATAGAGCCCGCCGCTCCTCAGTCAAAGTGTCTTGATGGACATCGCTCGTGCCAACTTCAAAGAGCCCGCTGCATTGCAAGAAGTGTCTTCAGCGAAGCGTTTCTGAGGCGAGCCCCCCGGGCGAAGCACCGTTTATATCGATTGATGGAAGGAGTGGATATCAATTGATCTCACAACCAGTCAACCCATCAAGATGATCTTACTGCTTGTCGAGAAGTGTCTTCAGCGAAGCGTTCTTACCCGCCCGTGCCAACTAAAAGTGGATCTTATGGCATTAAGGCAAGTGTGTTTCCTCTCTTGGGCGAGCCCCCCGGGCGAAGCTGCGTTTATATACAGTTAATTAAGGTGAGTTTGCTGCTGTTATTGATTGTAATGGTGATATTATTGATAATACACTCGTCTTACCTCTTTCATTTCTCTGAAATCCTCTTTTCAGCAGTCGATTTCGACTCCCGAACTGGCAATCTAACCCCCTTTTTAACCGGAATGATTGACAAAAGATTGATATTATGCCTCAATACCACCACCAATCGATAGAGCTTGATGAGAGCTTTCCAAAACACTACTCATTGCTCTTGAACGACCATTTCTAGCGGAGAAAAGTTGGATAGGGTGAAAATTGATGATATTACCCACTCTCTGGATTAATTCATGCAACAAACGACGTCCTAGTATCCTTCAAACCGTGTGCTGTCGATAGAGGAGATTGAGGGCTTTCTTTTGGTACCCTAATTGCCATGATGTGACGTGTTTGAGCGGAGAAAAGTCTAGAAAAGTGCCTCTTTTTTGAAGAGTGCCAATTTGGAATGCGTTGAGTACAATCATTATTGGGTGATGATGTGCAACACAGGAAACATTGGTACCGTTAATTCCAAGTGGATCAGAGAGATTGAAAGGAGAGCTTTTCAATAGTACAATACCCTCATCGTTGTTGCTCGACCAATTAGTAGAAGAGGATGAAAGAGGAAAGCGGAAGTGAAGATATATTATTGATGTTGTTGTGCCCCTGCTGCAACTTATCTAGATAATGAGATGATAGGAGTAATAGTAGATTTGATGTTTGCGGTGTTGTTGCTACAGCGTCGATGAGTAGTATTGTATTGCAGTGTGGTAGTTTCAATGTGAACTACTTGTTGTAGGAGGTCTTCTTGCTGTGCGCCTTTTGCTGCCATCTTTTGTCGAATCTTCTTCAAATTCTGACACTTTCCACGGCACCACCATCCATCACCTCAACACAACAACACAATTCATGTTATTCTAATCTCTACAATACAATCATCTATATATTTTGTATGGTCTAAAAGTTAATCTATCAAGAAATAACGCATCTCATCTCTCATCCAATTCCAACCTAAGCAAATCTATGGAAGAGTATAACACATCATATCAAACTCAGCAGTACTCATCGATTGTTGTTGTATCCAAGGATGATTCAACGCCTCTTGCGCCGTAAACCTTTTTCTTGGATCTCTACGCAACAAACACTTGACAAAATCCATACACAATGGAGATTTGTTCGCCCATCCCGACGAAGGGAAATCAAAGTGTCCTTTGGATATGGCATCAAAGATCTCACGGTCGTCGTCACCGTTGAAGGGTGGGTAGCCACATAGTAGAATGTAGGCGATGATGCCAGTGGACCAAATGTCAGTGGGGGCGGAGTAGTTGCACTTCAAAAGCTCTGGGGACATGTAGTATGCAGTGCCTACGGGGTTGGACAAATTAGGTTCCATGCCCTGAACATGTCGTCTGGATAGGCCAAAGTCAATCAACTTGATTGGCGAGTCCTCCTCTTGAGTTTCAAAGAGAATGTTCTCCGGCTTGACGTCACGATGCACAATCCCATTGGCATGAAGATACGCCACCGCCTCCAAAAGTGATTTGATGACACGTGCGGCAGATGGCTCATCAAAGCATCCATCATCAGTCGTACGATCAATAATCTTATCAAACAACTCCCCTCCGGAACACTTCTCGGTAACAATGTGCACATAGTTCATGTCCTCATAGACATTGACCAATCGCATGACAGCCGAGTGTTCCACAGAGGCCAACAGATCGACCTCACGACGGAGATGATCCAATCGTTGGATCTTGGCCTTTTCGATGGACTTGACAGCGTAGGATTGACCTGACTGACGGTGCAGGCATTCACGAACTGTGCCGTAGTGACCCGTGCCCAGAACGGTGGGGAAGACGATGTAATCGTTGAGAATGTTGGATGGACGGCCCATGATGGGGTAGAGCTTTTGGTTTTGGGCGTCCATGACTTGTTGCGGTTGCTTGCGAGTCGATGAAGAGTCATGATGGGAGGAGGAGCCGCAGCTGGAGGAGGCGGCGGTGGAAGCGGTGCCTTGTTGTTCCATCTTGAAGTCTTCGACGGATTTGGTGAGGTCATCGATGGACTTGGTGAGGTCTTCGACGCTTACGCGGCGGTTGCTTGGGGTGGCTGAAACTCTGCACATGTTTTTAAGGGTTGTGTAAAGCAATAATATAGTTATTATTTGATAGTAGCGGTCTCCAAGAGTAGTGGAGGTAATAGCGTAGCGGCTGTCGATAGGATTATGAGACGATGGACGATAAGTAGTAGAGAGATGTGCCTGCATGTTCCAAGCGCTGCTGTTTGGATCACGAGGATGAAAACGGGTGTAGAATCGTGATAGGAAGCGACGTTCTTTTAGTGTTTGTAAAGGTCGTAATGACGTGTAAGCTTGAACAATCGTGCTTTCACTATAACTAATTTACTTTGTATTGAAAATAATTTACATTTAGTTTGAAATAGAAGCTTAGACGCTTCAAGTTGACATATGGATTCACTTGCGGCATTCCCGATTCTCGCGCAAGTCTGTGTCATTCGTGGGCCTGCTGAGAGGATGACCGCGCTCAATGACCCCTCAAGTTTGTGCAGTCATCTCGGACAGTTACGTGATTTACGTGACTCTCTAGAGAATTCCATAGAACATCGCTTTTTTATCGCAGAAACGTTGATAAATGGCGGGCAGTCGGGCCATCCAACTCTCCTTCTTCCTTCTGCCTCCGGCCGCGTCAAGTTGTCATGGTGTTCATTCAAGTAGTGTTGTTGCTTTGCGAGGAAAGTTGATGACATACCATACAAACACTGTAACAACCTGGCGGAGGCGGTGCAGGAGGGAGACGAGATGTTTGTCTACATGGGCGGCGATAAGTTGTGCCCAAGATGATGTCAGACGAGTCAGAGTCAGAATTGACAAATCCGTAAAAATAATTCCTGAGGCTGAGGAGATGCATATTCGAACATCGTCGCCTTCTAACGGATGTGGAGTGTCACTACGGGATCGAAATAATTGAGGAGTTGGCATTCTATGGCTGCGTCTATCTGAAGAGTATTAAATTGCTGGGTGTCAAGAGCGGGGTCTTTGCGAAATTGTAGCGGTAGCGGCTCCAATTGTAGCCATTTTCAGCAGTAGAGGTTGGCTGGATGTTATATTTGTGAGTGTGAGCATTGTCTGCATTCTGATTCTGCTCTATAACTTCTATCCATACCCATACCAATACAGCTCTTGGTCCAAGGCCGAAGATGCTTAATGAGTCTTTGAGGTTGCGAGCGACTTCTTCCGGATCATATCCTCTTCTTCTGATTCTGTCATCTCGTGCTCAAGGGTGAATCAGGGGGCCTCGGGGTTATGGGCGGAGAAGGAGGTTGATGTTGATTCCTTTGGGGAGATGGAGGGCGAGAAGGCGGTGGCTGGGCCGAGAGATCTGTGTGTTGTATCGATGATTATCTTCATCGTCGTCGGAAAAGTTCAGGATGCGCAGGGCGCTCAGGCAGTATTCTGTCGTCTGGGTCTTGTCGTTTGAACCTCTCAGTGCATTCTTCCTAGAATAGGTCGTTGCGGGTCGTCGTCAATGTGACAGCCTTGCATTTGCCGAAGCGTCAGAGACTTTCAATCATGGGAGCTTTGCAGCTTATGCTTATGATAGGACGTCCTCTTGGTCTGGATTATTTATTTATGCAATCTGCAAGCGACCGAATCGACCGCAGCTATGACTAATAAGGACAATGTCTACTATCAAAGTGCCGCTCCCGCGAAACGCACATGTTGATCAAAGTCAGGGATAAACTGGCTGAGTTTGAATTGGCTCTTGATGACGATGGTGTTGGTGACAAGGACAAGGAGAAAAGCATTTTACCTCATGGCATGAGAATAAGAAAAGGGCCCTGGCGGCTGATGATATCTTACTAATAGGAAGAGATAGGACTGTGACCTGATTGGACAAATGGATCCAGAACTAAAATTAAAGACTATACAACTAGAACCCTGATGTTTTACTCTAGCTCTAGTGAGAGAATATCATTAGGATGCGCTTCTATGCCTCACATGTCCAACGAAATATCCAATTCTGTTTCAGCTTTTGCATTTGCATTACGATTACGAGTCACAACCCCCTCCTTCTCTTCCACTTCCACTTCCAGGTGACTTCCGCGACGTTAACAAAATGCCGAGAGTATCATTCTAAATATGATGGGATGGAGAGAGGTAATGTTGAAACCTGTATCCAGTAGTAGGTCGTGATATATACAATACTTAGTCACTTGTGTCTCATGCGTCTTGGTTTGATCATCTGCATCTGGCATGACTCGTTTTTGTCCATAATGGCAGAAACGGAAAGAGGGAAAGGGGCTGGAGCGCTGCAAGCAGAAGCAAGCAAATATGTACAGGTGAAGCGAAAGATTTAGATGGAGTGGATGGAGAGGTAAAAAAACGTAGTAGGTCGGGGCTAAGAAATGTACACTGATTCGTATGAACACTCTTCATATTCTTGACAAGCATTTCATACTTCCTATTTCTCAATTCATTTTGCACAATGAAGTAAGCACAATCTAACTCCTATTCCTATTATCTCAATCAAGTAGTTCAGCCATCTGCCTTGCACTCATGATTTTATGAATCGCCCAGTTCTCTAGCGAGAGAGGAGCTTCCAAGAGAGGAGCTTCCAACTTACATCAAAGAGACATCCATCCCCCTGCCTGACCGAGCCGAGCGCGAGTGCCCCATCCGCCAAACTAGAGCGCCATGAACCAAGCAAATCCTATGCTATCCAGCCTACGGACCTTTTCAGTCCAGCCAAAATGTAGTACTATCACAAAGCACAGAGACAGAGCTGTGGGCTGTGGTCAAATGCATGGTGTCTTGTTGTCTTGTTTGCCTTGACCTTGACCTTGACCTTGATTTGATGTTAGAGTTGGACCCTGGAACGAACTTTGACTTTGTTGTACTTAATCATTGCAGAAAGCGACTAAATAAACAATCGAATGGACAGATTTCGAAGTTTTCTGGAGTATTCTACTATTCCTATGTGACGTATCCTGCAAGAGACTGTTTCAGATTCAGAGAAGCCAATACTTACTAATACTAACGCTAATGCTGAGATTTGGTAGATTGAATCACTTTGCGACTTGATTTTGGTAGAGAAGACACCATTCAAAACAACCCATGTGACATCCTTCTTTTCTGTTCCTAATCCTAAAAGCTGGAGGAAATCTGAGGAAGAGCTGGAGGAAGTGGTGCAATGATTTGGAGGAAGGGTGCCGCACACATTTAGAGCGGGCGACATGGCACCCGCCTTCCCGATAAGTATCCTCCAAATTCGTAAGCTTATGAATCGGAAGGAATCGACGGTAGAAAGAATTGGAGGATGTCCTCCAAATGATCTTGAATCAAGACACTTTTTGGTGAACTTGTTGTCTTGAACCAAGACACATGATACTTTCTATGCAATATTTGGGGTACCGTTTAAAGAGTTTTGCCAACAAAATTAATGACTTCTCTGTACTGAGTCTCTCAGTGTCTTGTCAGACCCTCTGAGACCCTCTCCCTCTATATATTATACCGATTCCGAAGTACAAGAATCTTTCTTATCGGTACTTGCAATGTCATTTGTTGCATATGCAAACCAGCTGCGGGCCAACCGCATATGGTACATACCTAATAGTTTCCGCGAAGAAGGGAAGGCCCCCCTTTGCACCGCGCGCCACGCTGAAGGCCTCGAAATAGAGATCCTTCGAATCGGGGCGCAAAAAATCATTCGTGTAGAAAAATCTTAATTTTGAGTTGGCGGACTTATTTTCGGGATCTCTATAACCTCTGGGCCTGCATGCAGAATTTTTGTCCCCACAGATGCCAAAACATCAAATCACCTAATATGCAGCAGATTGGGGCGATTCGAGGGCCAATGCATCCTAGTATCGATGGTGGTACACTCCTATACTACTCACTGAGTCTTCGGGCAAGTCATGGCTGCGTTTGACCGAACGAAAGACTATTTCCGGCGGCACAAATTGAGCAGCAATGAATCTAGGTATGATATTTCATTCGCTTTCGTTGCTTTACATTCACTGCGTTTCATTCTCTGGAGACGAAGAGAGGCTCGACTGATCTGACGAGTCGAGGGTGATTTGACGACTCCAAAGTCCATTCGCATTCATCTCTCTATCTTATGAGGCAATGAATACGCAAACAAAGATGGATGTATCCTTTCGGTCATGCATTCGTCCTTAGAATCCCTATCGTCTAACATACTAGGTTGAATCAACTCCTCAAACAACTTCCTTTCTTCCTTCTTTGAATCGTTTCTACATTTCGATTTCGATCATTGTAATTGTATTGGAACACCCAATCAAAGGGCGCAGACGAAGCCGCATCTGGTAGACTAAACATGTTTACAATCGACGATAAATGTAGATTGAGAGTGCAGGGGAAGTTACATGCCTCGGCTTGTTGCATTCGCTCTTTCTGTGGCCGATCTTGTCCTCAAGCTCTTCCCTATATTTGTCTCGTTGAGACATGTCGCTTGTTTCGTTTTGATCCACAGGACGGAATGCCCACCAATGCTTCATCTCACCCTCATTCGTTCTGCATCAGTATGAAAGCTACTTGTGCGCACACATCACATGCATTCGTATCGACACATTGATATCTTCTCCGGACGAAGAGATGATGTTCCGGCTTTCCAGACGCGAACGCCGGCTCATTCCACCTTTCCACCAATGATTCCCAGTCATTATTATGGTACTATGGATGTACTGACGAGACGATACGCTGGTAAACGGCCGTGTCGTTGGTCCAGAAGGGCTGTGATGGCTAGTGGTATGCTCGGCATCAATCACCATCGTTTTCTACTCGATCTTTTTGCCAAGGGTGATCACTTTTAGGTCGAATTGATGTTTTGGCATCTGTGGGGACAAAAATTCTGCATGAAATCCCAGAGGTTATAGAGATCGGACCTTCCCTCCAAAAATCAGACCCCTTCGCGCAAAAAATAGTTTGGGATAAATTTCACGAGATCTCTATTCCGAGGCCTTCAGCGTGCCGCGCGCCTTCCTTTCATCACAGAACAAACTGCGGAAGAAGAGGACGGCACGGCAGAGGCTCGAAAAAGGCCTGTTGCATCGAATTCTCAGAATGCAAAAGTAGATATGCGTGCGTAGGACTGTTAGTTGTTGCTATTACTACTCCCCTCACAGTGACAGCGAGGGAGCTCATAAGCATGATAATGATATACTGCAACAGCAGGAGCGGAAGTCCAACGACGATTCATTGGTGAAAGATCTTCCACCTGCTGCCACGTCCACATCTCCAGAAGTCAACACCAACACTGCACTGACCATGATGTCCCGTGCTGCAAAGAAACAACGTACGTCCGACAAATGTTCTCTCTCCCCCTCTGCCTCTGCACAATTGCATCAACATCAATATCAATATCAATATCAGCAGAACAGCTCATCTGTCGGAGGGTTGAAAGAGGACGAGGAGTGTTCTTCCGATGTCGCTAAAACTGTAAGTAGAATGCCTAACACGAACACGTACAATGAAGAAGAAGAAGCATCATCATTCGACAAAGAGGTTGAAAAGAAGCCTAGTCAAGATCATCCGCAAGAAGGAGAAGGGGGTGATCCAAATCCTATCAATGATACAATCATGCAGAATACCTACCTCTACCTCCCTCGGCCCTCGTCGTTTTCAAGTCTTCTCTCCTTAGCATCACATCCGAGTCACTCCCACCCAGAGCATACACAACATGACAAACATGAGAATCCAGACGACAATCCATTGCCTTTGTCTTTGGCAGTACCATACTCACCAAATTGGCGTCAATTTGGTGGTGAGTACTATATATCACCTAAGCAGGAACGTCCGGCTCCAGCAGTACATCTAAAGAATTACCCTCTACCGTCTGCAGCTGCAGTTGCCACAGAAACAGAAGAGACGAAGATGAAGGCAAACAGCGATGGAGGAGAAGATTCCGCAGATCTCCCTCCACCTCTTCCATTTCTGCCAGCAAAAGGAAGTTGTACTAGTACGCCTAGTCAACGCAATGCGTGGGATCGAAAGTTTAATGAGCTGGTAAGTTTACGCGCACCTCATACGAGATACAAGATTGCAGTGTGTTACATTATTTCTTCCTTCCATCATTTGCTCATTTCTCCTACCCTTCTTCAGCTTGATTTTAAGCAGCAACATGGCCATTGCGATGTACCACAGACTTATGCGCCAAATCCCAAACTTGGGTTATGGGTGAATAAGGTCAGTCTATTCTTTTGTTTCAATTATGATTATGATACATCTCAATACATTACTCTCATCTGTCAAGTCTGATCTGACAAACCCTGTTTGACCTCTTCAAACACTCTACTAGCAACGCATGGAACATAAGAACCGCGAAGACGGAAACATCTCGACTCTGACTGATGAAAGGCTGGAACGACTCCAGAACATTGGATTCCGGTGGGCTAAGCGCAGGGGGCAAGTTAGATGGGATGAGAAATATGTAAGTCAATGCCGATAAACGGGAGAATCTGATCCTCACTTGTTGATGATGACTAATATACTTACCGTTCTACCTTCTTCCAATAACTTTACACACAGGATGAACTCATTCAATATGCGGCCAAGTTTGGCAATTGCCATGTCCCTACCAAGTACAAAGAAAATACTGCACTTGGAAGATGGGTATCAACACAACGCGCCGAATACAAACTGTTTTGGAGAGGAGAAAAGTCTTCATTGACTACTGAAAAGATCCGTAGGCTGGATAGCATAGGATTTGCTTGGTTCATGGCGCTCTAGTTTGGCGGATGGGGGCGCTCGGCTCGGTCAGGCAGACGATGATGGGGCAGTAGGACACTCGTCATTTATTGATAAGCCTCATGTTTTTGCAAAGGTCTATCGACGTGCTTTGGAAGAGCAGATTCTTTTGTAGAGGATGTGTGTAGGATAAACAATTTAGGTTCACATTTACATTGATATGATGATATCTACGGCCTCATCCACAAAATTCTGGAACATTTTGTTGCAATGGCCAATTTTGCCAACCTCATGGCACGTTGCCGTTCTACGAAATAATAACATCAACACCATGATGAAAATGTGCCGCCATAGGCTCCATACCGTGCTGTTTGGGATTCTCTTCCTAATTCTCACATCCACACATTCCAAATATCACCAGTCTTCGGGCATTCGGCGTTTGGAACACAATATTTTGGTTCCAGAGATGTCCAACGTTCCAATCTGGAACGGTCAACCTCTTTCCTTTTTTGATCCACTTTTTATTCATATTGTATGCCTCTCTTCACATCAGCGCTTTCGGTTTTCTTCTACAGGCATATCGTGCTCCTCCTGCTTTTTGCTCACCACTGTGACGTCTACCTCCAGACCTCTACAGCATCAAGCTCTCTACACTGCTTACTCCCTTGTGAGGCATGGGTTATGGGAGTTTGAACAGTTTCTGGAACGAATATACTACACAAACATCATGGGATATGACCCCTTCAGCATCGTAGGCTATGGTAACAATTCTCGGCACCTCTCTTGTTGCACCTTTTTGTCTCGATCGACATCATGCTCTTGTAGAAGAAAGTGTTGGGCACGTATTGAGTGAGGAACTTCAAAGTGTCATATGATAATGACAAACACGACAATCACCCTCCTCCGAGGAATAATATCGATGATACAAGTGTTATCTTTATTTTCTTGGGGTTTTCATCGGTCTTCATCATCATCGGTCGGACTGAGGTAAGTAAGTAGGTGCAAACAAACTGACAGCTGACAAGCTGAAACACGAGCTGATTGGTTGATATCCGTACTCTCCCCAAAAAAAAGGATAAAAAAAGGATCAAAATCTTGATATTTTGAGGCCAAAATTAA
Organism: Skeletonema marinoi; assembly: GCA_030544225.1. Taxonomy (NCBI): domain Eukaryota; phylum Bacillariophyta; class Thalassiosirophyceae; order Thalassiosirales; family Thalassiosiraceae; genus Skeletonema; species Skeletonema marinoi. Next base: position 235,284 of record CM060490.1, read on the forward strand.
TTATGTTGTATGACAATTTTGGTGGAAGGTGCGCGCATTAGACTTCAGCTATAACCATCAAGTAAAAGTATTGGCCATTATTTTGGCCATATTGTTTAGATTAGTGAGGTCTAATAGCATAGATGCATACTGGCTATTTTGTGCTCATTGTGCTGCTCTTGCCAAAAATATTTTGATCCTTCAAAAAAAGGATCCGTAGAGACGGACGATTCCTACGTAGCAAAGAGGGGCTGCCCCCTTTCCCCTCCTTCATCCTTTGGTGGCCAAAATCACAACATAGCTGCGCCGCGCACTGCAACGCTTGATTAGCCCTCAATCTGAACAAAATGATTTGATCCTTCAAAAAGGATCAAAATAAGAGTACGGATATCCATAGTGAGTTATGATGGACTAATTAGTCCATCATCACCGACGATGGACTATATAATTAGTCCATCATAAAATTCCCCGGTATCTATCGACCAGACTCTAGCAAAAACTACGAGACAATATTTAGGACACTAGTACTTTTCCACTCATTCTACGTTTTGCCTAAACACCCATCACATACCGAACACCCCCTATGCCGATACATCATAGCGCTTCTTCGCCCTATGGCCGACCTCCCACCACTACCACCGTTCATAGCATGTTAGCTCATGTCATAAGCTTCCGTTAGAGCCGCCAGTCGGGGTTGTAGGCGGTGTATTCCCCAAGAAATAGTGTGCAGTGTTGAAAAATGATGATGTCGATCGCAGCATGTCATTATTTATGCAACTGAAGAGTTAGGGCGAATAACGCGACAAACCAATACAACCCGCAGCGTAAATCGTAACACGACAACCAAGGAAGATATCCGCAGCATTTTGCAACTATTGGGCGGTCATAAGGTGTCGTTTGATACGTTATTAGGGCAGTCTACGTGTGCTCGGACCATGTTGGCGGCAATGTTATCGTATATACAAACGTGTCTCATAGATCTGTTGCTGATAGCAACACCTTCAACGATCAATGTGATAATGAGCTTGAATTTGCCGCTTGGGTCGGCTATTAGTAAAATGTGTCTACGAAAATATCCTTGATATTTACCTACTTTGGAAGAGTTACACATACCATCCACAAGTACTGTTGGGCTGTTAATGACGCAGTAAAATGGACAGGGACAATGCACCGGGCATTTGTCTTTGCTATTACACTATAAGAGCGAGGGGAAACAACAGTTTGGTGCCCTACAACTGTACTACACTACGAATGTCAACTCATTATTGTTGGAATTGCGATGCTGGTTAGCTCAAATAATTACAAACAGCATGCACAAACTGTCGACTTATTACGTTATAATGACAATCTTCATGGTACCGATTGATTGCAAATGCTGCCCAGCCTTCAATAATGATTGCATAATGTTTGTTGGCTGAAATACCTCGTAAAGAGTATAAATACGCTATCACCCTATTCAGCCGTACTCTGTAATTACCCTCCTGAGATATAATTTGTTGGTATGTATCATATCAAATGAGCATGTCCACAGCTTCCCTTCGATATTCTGCGGTTCTTGAATAAGATATTGTTGTGTAGGCCTTGACATCATATTATTTGAGGACAACTAAGGCGCTTGCAACCACAACATGTGAGCTGCAATGACAGTATTAAGCAGCCAGATAATAGTAGTGCTATGGATGACTTCACCCTACAACCAACAATATCTGAATTGGGCAGTAATATGAAGGGTATGGGATGATATTAGTCCATTACATGGAGGATAACACGGATAAGTTGAGCATCATTGACCTTCTGACATGGTTGGAAATACGGCAGATTTTATGTCTCTCTCTATTCGTCACTGTAACGGTCCACACACACCTGCTCCACCCAATAAATCGACTCTTGATGTAATAGATGAGACATGATTAATAGGACAGCACATAATATCGACTATTAGTGTTCCTCTGTGATGGGTAAACAGCGGAGTGTCGAGATCGGCTACAAAATGATGCCGTCGATGTAGTAACCAATACGTCGCCGTACACCCAATATCGAGACCATGCGACTGCACTATTCGATTCTACGTTGAAAATGGGTGTAGGGACTATATTTAGGGGTCGATAGGCGTATGCTTGCCGGTGTGAAAGGCATGGTGCTTCATGGGTATCAGCGCAGTGATTTTGTGGTTGAAAAGGGGAGAGAAAAGCTAGTGTCCCCCATAGAAGTGTAATACATTTACTGTTTTCTTATTCGTTGTACACTAGTATTTTTGATGATGGACTAATTAGTCCATCGTCGGCAAAATAGCCCCTCAAAAACTCACTATGGATATGAGTTGAAGTTGAAATTCGCTACCTAAGTTGAATCGAGGTCGCTCAATCAAGTTTTGGTTTCCGGCGATTTTGCCGTTGCATAGGCTGGTAGTGTAACTTCAGGAAGATCCCCGAATTTGAGTATGTACCCCTACTTATACGTATGTTACGTACCTGATGGTAGGTAGTACATATGGTACGTACGTATATAGGTAGGTTAAATACGTATGGCATATACTTACATAGACTTACATACGTACGTACCTAGTACCTGTATACCTAGGTAACACAATAAAACGCAACGCAACGCAACGCAATGCAATGAAACGCAATGAAATGCAATGAAACGCAACGCAATCTGAACTCTTGAAAATTACTCTATATGCATATAATTCCATGTTTTATATATATTATTTCACGGTTTCGTTGCATTGCGTTGCGTTTTGCATTTCATTGCGTTTCATTGCATTGCATTGCGTTTCATTGCGTTACCTAGGTATACAGGTACTTAGGTACGTATGTAAGTAGGTCTATGTAAGTATATCTACATATGTATATAACCTACCTATATACGTACGTAACATATGTACAACCTACCAACCGGTACGTAACATACGTACATTTAAGGGTACATACTCAACTTCGGGGGTCTTCCATAGTTTAGCAGAATGCGGAGCACCGTTCTGGAACACTTGACAAAGTCCCCAGTGACATCCTTCTTTTCAGTTCCTAATCCTTCGATCTTGAATCAAGACACTTTTTGGTGAACTTGTTGGCCACCGGCATATGGACCTAATAATTGCAATTGCAAGTACCGATAAGAAAGATTCTTGTACGTCGGAATAGTACATAGAGGGGTCTGACGAGACACGCCTGACGAGAGGTAGTACAGAGAAGTAATTAATTTTGTCGTTAAACGGTACCCTAAGTGTCATCGGTTCAGGTAGAAACTGTGGAAGAAGAGGCGGCATTGGCAGAGCATCAGGCCTTTCTCAGAATGCAAGTAGATATGCGTGCGTGGACTGTTAGTTGTTGCTATTACTACTCCCCTCACAGTGACAGCGAGGGAGCTCATAAGCATGATAATGATATACTGCAACAGCAGGAGCGGAAGTCCAACGACGATTCATTGGTGAAAGATCTTCCACCTGCTGCCACGTCCACATCTCCAGAAGTCAACACCAACACTGCACTGACCATGATGTCCCGTGCTGCAAAGAAACAACGTACGTCCGACAAATGTTCTCTCTCCCCCTCTGCCTCTGCACAATTGCATCAACATCTATATCAATATCAGCAGAAGAGCTCATCTGTCCGAGGGTTGAACGAGGACGAGGACGAGGAGTGTTCTTCCGATGTCGCTAAAACTGTAAGTAGAATGCCTAACACGAACACGTACAATGAAGAAGAAGAAGCATCATCATTCGACGAAGAGGTTGAAAAGAAGCCTAGTCAAGATCATCCGCAAGAAGGAGAAGGGGGTGATCCAAATCCTATCACTATCAATGATACAATCATGCAGAATCTCTACCTCCCTCGGCCCTCGTCGTTTTCAAGTCTTCTCTCCTTAGCATCACATCCGAGTCACTCCCACCCAGAGCATACACAACATGACAAACATGAGAATCCAGACGACAATCCATTGCCTTTGTCTTTGGCGGTACCATACTCACCAAATTGGCGTCAATTTGGTGATGAGTACAATATATCACCTAAGCAGGAACGTCCGGCTCCAGCAGTACATCTAAAGAATGACCCTCTACCGTCTGCAGCTGCAGTTGCCACAGAAACAGAAGAGACGAAGATGAAGGCAAACAGCGATGGAGGAGAAGATTCCGCAGATCTCCCTCCACCTCTTCCATTTCTGCCAGCAAAAGGAAGTTGTACTAGTACGTCTAGTCAACGCAATGCGTGGGATCGAAAGTTTAATGAGCTGGTAAGTTTACGCGCACCTCATACGAGATACAAGATTGCAGTGTGTTACATTATTTCTTCCTTCCATCATTTGCTCATTTCTCCTACCCTTCTTCAGCTTGATTTTAAGCAGCAACATGGCCATTGCGATGTACCACAGACTTATGCGCCAAATCCCAAACTTGGGTTATGGGTGAATAAGGTCAGTCTATTCTTTTGTTTCAATTATGATTATGATACATCTCAATACATTACTCTCATCTGTCAAGTCTGATCTGACAAACCCTGTTTGACCTCTTCAAACACTCTACTAGCAACGCATGGAACATAAGAACCGCGAAGACGGAAACATCTCGACTCTGACTGATGAAAGGCTGGAACGACTCCAGAACATTGGATTCCGGTGGGCTAAGCGCAGGGGGCAAGTTAGATGGGATGAGAAATATGTAAGTCAATGCCGATAAACGGGAGAATCTGATCCTCACTTGTTGATGATGACTAATATACTTACCGTTCTACCTTCTTTCAATAACTTTACACACAGGATGAACTCATTCAATATGCGACCAAGTTTGGCAATTGCCATGTCCCTACCAAGTACAAAGAAAATACTGCACTTGGAAGATGGGTATCAACACAACGCGCTGAATACAAACTGTTTTGGAGAGGAGAAAAGTCTTCGTTGACTACTGAAAAGATCCGTAGGCTGGATAGCATAGGATTTGCTTGGTTCATGGCGCTCTAGTTTGGCGGATGGGGCGCTCGGCTCGGTCGGGAAGACGATGATGGAGCAGCAGGACACTCGTCATTTATTGAGCCTCATGTTTTTGCAAAGGTCTATCGACGTGCTTTGGAAGATTAGATTTGTAGGATGTGTAGGGTAAACAATAATTTTTTGTTTCACATTTACATTTACATTGATATGATACGTACGGCCTCATCCTCATAACCTCAACGAATACCCACCGCCGAGCCACCATGGCATCATCCTAGGTCCATATCATCGATGGATGTGGGTATTCTTTGTATTAATCATGTTGATCCTCTATTAATAGCACCATAAGGCTTTCATGGTCGATTTTGATTACCAACGTATAGTATAGCGCCCGATTCTGCTGCTGCTTCTCCGATGAGTATGGATCAACATCGATCGCCTGAAGGAGAAGAGCTTGGAGCCGAAAACCACTCCACAACTACAATTGTTATTGTTGATGTAGAGACGCACAAGCAAGCATATTACATACTGTGTACTGATGGAATGGAAACAAGGAAGTCAGGCCCGCTTTAACGCTTTGTACCCGAGGGCAATCTCGGGCAACATTTTTTGTGACACGCAGAACTTTACGTGTAGTTGTCCGATTTTAATGCTTCAAAGAGCAAAATTAATCTTAATAGGGTAATAGTAGAGTCTCCGCTCAATATTTAGCCATGGTTCCATGGGCAGCATTTGATAATGCATAATAGTGCTCGTCGGGTATGCCGGCCAAGCCGATTTTCACTGCCAAAAAGGGGGTGGCTATGTATGGTTGGTACGTAGGAAACATTCTAAAGGCACATTTCGTACCATAGTAGGTAGTTATTCGAAATCTACATGAAATTTGTAGTTCATTGGTGTTTTGACCTAAGTTATAGCTGTGGGCATGATTGAACACTCCTCCTCCAAAGTTGTGAACTTGTTCATTCCATGTGAATATGCCAAAATAGCCGATTTTGGCGAGGTAGGGAACCGATTAGGCTGAGGCCAATATAGTGAGTATAAACTATAGATTGATTATTTCCTGGCTAATAAAAACATGCTGAATCGATATCTGTTGCGAGCGAGCGTTGAATAGGACTATATTTAAAGCTAAACGTGTTGCCAATATAGTGAGTATTGAGCTGAGCCATTTTGTGCGTGTTTTGTACGTAGGATTTTTTTTTGCGCGGTTCGCGGTAGGGTACAAGCGTTAAGTAGCGGAGCCTCTTGACGCATTGGAAAGGCGGCGGAGGCGGCGGGGAGATTCGCTCGGTACTCAAGATGCGAAAGTAGTAATCAAGAAGCGAACTGTGAATGTCAAGGAGTGTCAAAGAACTCTGATGTCAAAAAGTACTGTCACCTACGCGAACTCTATAACGTTTTGCACGATTAATTAGTGTGCACCTATTATTGCCCCCGGAGGGGGCCCTTTTAAAGTGGGATGCGTGGGTGCGGGAGGGGTTAATGAGGGGTTAACGCTCTCTCCAGGAGCACAAAACTTTTCAAGGTTATGAGCCCACAAAAGCTCAGTCTCATGAGTTGATTAAAAAGAGTCCATGGTAGATGGTATACATAATTGTATTTTAACATCTTCATACTATGGCGCAAGTAGGCTATTGGTTTGCTAGGTCTCAATCTGCTTGTGGGGCTCAAAGTAGCGTAAAGTTAGGGTAAATTACGTACTTTGTGTCTTACCTACGTACCTACATTTGTGGTGAGTGAGTGATGGATGGATGTCTTATTAGTGGCGGGAGGTTTTCTGACCAGCCCACCGCGCTCGCCCGTACAAATACCAAAATACACACGCAAGAGCTGTTTACAATACGTACCAACCGTCTACTTTTTGGCGTGCCAACTAACTGCCCTCCGGGGGCAACTTCACGCAGTGACCCGATTATTTTGTTCGCGGTGCCTATTGCAGCCAGAAGCTGCCCAGCTTGTAGGAAGTATATAGGAAGTATATATGTAGGAAGTGATACTTAAGTACTTACGTAAGAGAAAAGGTACATAGGAGTCAACTGGTCGCTCTCGGTACTGATTAATTGAGTCCCGCTTTGAGGCAAGCCTCTTCAGACAGAACAGCCTCGCCGGCGGCCGCATTCGTGCTCAATCAAGATCACCCAGCCCAGCCCGATCTGAGATCTTGATGCGTACATACTTATTCGCTCTTGCTACAACATCGCATCATAATTAGACAGCATCGCAAACAACCACTTGCAACAGTAGCTCCAACGACCATTGACCTATCAATCATCTTCCTCCTTGCTATCACCATTAGTCTTCCAAAGTAATTGTTCACCACAATCCTCTCATCAATAATATAAAATGCCACAGCAACCAGAATCCACATCACCCCTCCACCTCCTCCAATCATGCCTCCTCGCCAACAAGGAAGCAACACAATGCCTCAATGATGAATCGCCCATTCATTGCTTTTGGAACGTATTGCAATCTCGTATAAATAGCAGTGATCACAGTGTAGCGTCGCTGGTTCCGTCTGCGGCAGCGTATTCGCCTAGCAGAGCCGAGATGGTGAATGCGCATAATGATATGAGGCAAGATTGGAACTTGAGTAGTTTGATGTGGAATAGCAGTGCTGCTACTTCGTTTCGTGGATGAAAGAAGAGAGACTCACAAACAACGACATGTTATATGAATGAGCGATGTACTATTAGAGAGGTGTTGCTAAATGGGTAACTCTAAAACAAGATTAAATGAATACACGGCTTCCTTTTTGGATAGCAGATTGTCTCTCTTCTGTCTATCACTTCTAATACTACTGCTTAATTCCGTCCCGTGCGTACAATATCTATAACGTAAGAATGCTGGGAGGGAAGAACTATTTGCAAGAATAACGGCCGAGAACAACTTTTCAAAACACAAATTCTCGTCAAGAGGGAGAGTGAGAGAGCCGCTGAGAAGTCAAGATAGAATAATTGAAAGTTTATAGGTGCTGCAGACGTAATCCACGTTGATAAGAGGATACTGAGAAGTATGGGGCTTTAAGTTCTCGGCTCTTGTATCAAACAGCCCAGCAAGACATCCGTACAAATATTCAAACTCATTCAAGAACATCACAACAAAAACAGAATGATCATCTGCTGTAACACCTCTATTACGAGGTGGAAGGAAAGTCAGCGGCGATGCCGCCGTCAAGGCTGGTTCATCACCTGTTATCGTTCGACCGAAATCCGTTCCACAAGCGTTTGATTTTTGATTTTGATGTGTGGCTCAAAAAATCCCGAGATCTCGCCAAAATGGGTTAGCGAGACACGCCCAATCAGTTTCAAATGCATTGGGCCAATCAAGCGGGCGGCGGGGGCTGGGCCGCTACTTAGAGTAGGTACTACGTAAGATACCGATAAAGCACCCACCCCAGATGCATGTACCGTTTCGTTCGTGCGTCTTGCTAATGCAGGCTTTGGGCCAACTGACACAAATGCGTCGGACGCGGCGGCAGCAGCAGCAGCAAGCACACTCTGATTATCCCCAAAGATATATGCTGGCCCTCCACACGAATCCCCATCATTCTAAGCCTATCTCAATGCACGAATGTATTCAGTACCTTCTTTCATCACAAGAAACTCAGCCTGGTATGTCGAACTTTCATCGCTCCCCTGTCTCTTGGAATACCAAAAGATAAACAAATCAAAAGCAGTAGCAATAACGAATAACAATAGAAGAAGCAATCATCGTCTCATCATCATCATTTTGGTTTTGGTGGTGCTCTGTCTGCATCTGCAGCCTATGGAGGTGCTCTGACTCTTGCTATTACTATCCCCGTCAAAGTCAAAGTCGCAGCGAGGGAGACTCTCAGAAGCAGAAGCATGATCTACCGCAGGAGCAGGAGTCTGACGTGATGTGACATAAATAAGTGTAAGTGTAAGGTCGTTGGTATTGGTATTGGCAAAGGACGCTCTGGAAGAGTGAGGTTGAGGTTGCTGATGATGTTGTCATCTTTTTCATCTTTATCGTTGGATGTCTTCATCTTAGCAGCAAAGCATGAGTTGTCAAACTGACACTGAGACTGAGACTGAGATCTGAGATGAGCGAGGACGAGGACTGAACTGAGATCAAATCAAACTCAATCTGTTCTCTGTCTCTGGCTCTGATGGGTGCTTTAGAATGGTCAATGTCAATGTCAGTGGAGACTCTGACAGAATGGTGTCTCCTGGAGGAGGCGAACAATCCATACTGACCACCGGAATCAAAATCAGCTCTTGGCTGGTACATAAGTGGTCTGTGCATGATATACAGCTTGGTGGAATGGTGGTGTACAGGTACCGGTGATGAAAGAGTGGTAGTACGAGGGGAATCTCGAGACTACGGCACTCAGGCTCTTAAGAGTGGATACCGCAGTCAGAGTCAGTACTAATTCCTCTGACGTGTTGACCCGGATGACACGTGACAAAAACCGAAGCTTACACATTTTTTGGGCATTTTATACATACTTCTTCGTTGATTGTCACCTCATCATAATTTATGACCACAGCAACATCATGATAACACGGCAACGGCCAACGGCGGCAGCTACTCAAAGCGACGATAATAGCAGCTTCAATGATTTAGGCATCATTTATAGATATCACAAAATCATAGACGAAGCCGATGCACCAATAAATAATCAGCCCCTCTCAATAGATGACGATACTAATGACCATCATCAAAATTCTAGTCAAGATTATTTCTACGACGAAGATAGTGAAAGCGGCTTCACTTCGTTCCAACGACATCCAACCTACACGCCTCAAATATATATTACCCAGCCCCACCTCGCTGTTTTGCCGGTTTTGCTACTGGAATTCCTAGCGCTGGCATTAACGAGGGCTGTACTTCCCTCCCTGCTACTAAAACGCTATGGCTCACGTACCTATATAATCATGGGTGGAGCTGAGTGCATTCGAGGAATATTCGCATTCTTTGCCTGTCCATTGTTTGGAAAACTGAGCGATATTTGGGGGAGGAGGCCGTGTTTATTAATCACAGTTATGGGGACTTTGGCACCCGTTTGTTCATTGGCGTTTTGGAAGCCAGATGGTGGTGGTTACGATCAATCATCATCTATTGACACTATTACAACAGAATTATCAGATAATTTGGCAGCACTTGAAGCAACAGATCATTTGTTAGATGGAGTAGATGCGGGTGATGCATCTCCAGAAGGGGGCAGTTGGTTCCTCCCTACATTACTTTTTGGGATGGATTATTCCGATCACCTTTCAATCAACATCCTCCCATCTCTTCATCGTATTGATTTATTCGTCATCTTGTTTGCACTGAGTGGAGTGTTTGCATCTACCTTCACGTTGACATTTGCCTACATTTCGGACGTGGTCAAAGATCGGGATGGACGAGTGGCTGCTTACGGTTTGGCACTCGCAACATTTGGATTGAGTTTCACTGTCGGCCCATTATTGGGAGGATATCTTGCGAATGTGGATGACGACGGGAAAGGGCAAGGAGGAAGAAGTTTCTTGAAATTATTGAATACTGATGATAATGAATCATCGTCACCAACTGAGCACTATGAGCAATCTACTGGAGAAATTCATCCGATTGGGCAACACCGGGTTTTTGTCATGACACTTATCCTCACAGTGTTAGACTTGTTTTACATATACTTCATTTTACCGGAAAGTTTGAACCATAGCAAACGAAATGAGTTCGTAAACTCAGTGTCTGTATCTGCGTCTGCATCGAGTGAAATGGGAGATATTTCGACTACTGCTATTGCTGATAACTCCTCATCTTCCAATGTCGCATTTCAAGGTGGCGTTGGTGTGTCTCGTCGAGCTTCATCGTCGTGGTGGAACCCTTTTGAATCAATTCGATACCTTACAACCGACCCTCTCCTTTCTTCGATTGGTCGTATCACAATTCTATATTACACGGCTTTGCATGCAGTCGTCTCTACCCTCATTTTATATGCGGCGAGGCAGTTCCACCTCGGCCCGCATCGACTTGGAGAACTGATGGCTGCATTGGGGTTATCAACGATGCTAAGTGAGGCAGTCCTTGTACGTATTGCTATCCCAGCTTTGGGCGAACCACGTTCAATGCGACTAGGCTTGATGTCTTTCACTTTACAGTGCATGTTGCTTGCTGTGGCAGGTAGTCCTTGGCAACTCTTCTTTTGTGCGATTCTAGCCATACCTGGGAATCTTGTTTATCCGTCCATATCTTCACTAGTCAGTACATCAGTCAAGCCGGAAGATGTGGGCCGTGCTCTTGGCTCAATTAATGGGGTGAAGAGTTTGACTGAAGGTGTGGGGCCGTTGATATTTGGGACACTACTAACGATTAGTGAAACACACTCTCTCCCTGGTTGGCCATACTTACTCGCCGGAGTCATGTCAGCATTGGCTTGGCATGCAACAAAAGCTTTACCCGGAGAATCCACCGAACAAACAGAGCATTATATGGGAAGAGAGAAGGTAGATTACGAGGAGATGCAGCCGTTTAACGAAACAAATAATGCATGAATAATATCTTTAATAGACATGCATCAAGTCTTTTGCGGAAGGCTGATCATGCTTGTGCACATTGCGACTCCAGCTTGATGGGAAATTAAAGCCTACAGCTTCATCTTCTTCACCGAATAATAGCTGAACTATCCGCTCCCTTTCTTCCTCGGGCCACTCTTCGTGCACTGGCCCCCTCACAGCCTCCCGGACAAATCTTTTAGAGACGAAACCATCTTTTGAGCACTGCCGGATCAGATCAACCATAAATTTGTCTCTCTCTTTACCCACTAATACTTTCATTCCAATTTCAAGTAGGAACACAAAATCTATTTGATCAACGTTAAATCTTGATCTGTTTCGTTTTGCCCAAAACGTCTCTTGCGCAACTGCCAATAAGTTCTCTCCACGACCTTCACTCCGTGCGGCTGTCTTGAGGATGGATGTAAATAACTCAGGAGCAGGACCGACATCCCCTTGCGCCTCTAACGACATCAATTCATCTAGATTCGCCCACGCCCTCTCAACACTCGACCCTTTGACACCCAACTGGTTGAGTAGCTCATCTTTAAGCCACGCACGAATAACTTTTGAGTAAGACTCTGAATTTGGTGACACAGTATCACTTGCCTTCATCTCAAGAAGCAAATCTTGAACTCGTGCGGCGTCTGGATTATCCATGTTCATCCATGCGTCCATTACGAGGTTGTAAGTGCTAGCATCTGGTTGTGCGATAGGTGTTGTTTGTTGAGTATAACCCTCTCTAGGGCGATTCTCGTTAATCATTTTGTGTAGCCAGTATTCACAACGAGCTGCCGAATTAAGCTTCTTGGCTTTTCCCCATGCTTTTATTACAGCATTAAAAGACGTTACATCTGGATAGGTATTCCTGTCTTCACTCGCGTCAATCATTTCATTCAACAATTGCTCTGCAATTAATGGAATATCGGGTCTGAGTTCATTTGCTAGCCGTGCATAACCGGTTAGTAACGTGTTGTAGCCAACAACGGATGCCCGCACGTCAGCTTGCCCAACGGCTTCGAGGGCAGTGATATATTGAAGAATCGACTTGGCAAACTCCAATTCTTTGGTCCCATCATCATCATCTTTGCTGGTTGATGATGATCCATCATCAGACTCACTCTGCTGCAATAATCCTTTCTGTTTCAACTTGTTATTTCTTGCAATCTTTTCCGAACGCCACGCCGCCGACTTTATCCCTGCCATTATTATCCATGCATCCATTGCCATTGTATAGGTCTTCGTGTTGGGCACCACATTCATTTTCCAGTCGTCTACATCATGACCCCCATTATTCATCACTGCCTCCTTTTGTATCTGCTCCATCTCTCGAACCAATGTCATCACCTTCCCTGCAATCGATTTCTCTTTTCTACATCTGGTATACGCTCGTAATACATAATTATATGACTCTGTAGTTGGTCGAATACTCGTTGGTGCATCAGATGATAAACGATATTGTAATATCCTCTCGGCTTCCTCCGCTCTTTCCAAGTGCAGTTTGCTATTCTTTCCTATCCCCCGAGAGACTGAATTTAGATATAAATCGTATGATCGAGCATTTGGCTGAAGAAGAAGAGGGTTGTTGGTGGAGCAGTCTGCTTCTAATTTACTCAACCATGTTGCTGACCGTGGAATTGAAATTTGTTCCTTGCTGTTCGCCCAACATTCAATTACGGCATTGTAAAACTCTACGTCAGGTTGCAAGCTGTGGACAATGGCAGCAGCAGCAGCTGCAGCATCAACAGCAGCACTTTGTTGTGTTTGATTTGATTGCATCAACTCCGTTCCAAACTTGGTTCTATATTTGGATTCAAACAATGCACGAGCATTTTCGTAATGACGAATCGAATTATTGATCCAATACTCAGCCTTCTGAGGAGCACCCGAGTAGTGCTTGGCTGCTCTAGCATACGCCTCCAGCACACGAAGGTATATGCTAGAATCAATCATGAATTCAGTATCATCAAATGACACGGGGGGATTGTTCGGTGAGTATTCTGTGTGAATGTCGTTTGAGACTGATTTTAGTAACGATATTAGCCATGCTTCCACTTGATCTGGTGGGTCATCCTTCATGAAATTGGGATTGTGCCAAGGCCGTTGCTTATCGAATTGTTCTCCGTTATCTCCGAAGAGCAGTATGGACCTAATTTGAGTTGATGCAGAATCATAATGATGATGATGTTGTGGTGGCCGACGATTCAAGATAGCAGATTGTCTACCGCTGCTGACGGTGTGATGATGTGAAGAGGAGATGCATCGACATTGGATGAGCAAAGATGACGAGGGCAGCCGTCTCCTGCCGATAATGCTACTGCTGCTGCGGCGGACGATATTCCCAAGCCGACTACAAGATGACGCCATGGTTGCTTTGTAGCAAGTCTGCGGACATGAGACCTGCTTTTTCCCGCCAAACGATATATTGATTCCTACGTGGATCAAAGCCTCGTAGACAGACCCTTTCCTTATCCACTATCGCACTTCTTGATCTTTGCTTTGTACTTGCCACCGTACCTACCACTACACAGGCCGAATTGTTGCTTATTACCATAGTGCAGAGCGAGGGTAAGGTTTGATGACTTTGATACAATGTTATGATACAGCTATCGAATGGCAGTAAAGTCGATGATGCGGCATGTTCTCTTGACGCCCGTGATGTCTTACTTTGTGATCTAGGTGGCGTTATCAGGCGTATGGGCGGCCTCCAAGACACTGATACATCACGATGGGTCCATATTTTATCGAATGGTGCGGCGATAAGGCGAGGTCGATTGTGTAGATGGTCATATATGCTGTCAACCGCTCTTCGATGCCTCTGAAGCAATGACCCAACGTATTGTAGTGGAGTCTCTTTTGAGTGTGTTATCTTGATTCTCCTGGTGAGCAAATCAAAGATGGCATTCAGCGATAGGTTAAGAGACGCGATCTGAGTTTGCTCATCAGGAGCTGTCATATTGTAGTAATGCTTTATGTGTTCGTGGCTACAATACGACATGGTAGGTCTTGTGTAAGATCAGGAGTTCAGACGCCACAAAAAATATATATGAGTTCCTACGTGCTATTTTGGCGCGTAGGGAGCCCCCACGAGGCACGTTCTTCAAAAATCAAGATGAAGCACCTCGCCTCGCCGTCCGCCACGTAGCAAATCCCACAAACATTCATCAACACCACATTAACTATGTCCTCCAAGATCGAAGACTTCATCCTTCTTTCCGGCGGCGACCTATCCGCAGACGTCGCCGAACAAATCAACACCAAACTCTCCTCAATCCCCACCATCTCCTCCACTAACATCCACAAAGTACATATGTCCAAAAGCAAAGAGTTCAAAACCGCCCTCCTCGAAGGCCCACTCGCCAAACCCACAACCATCGCAATATTCATCACCCAAACAATCGAGAATGAAGCCCCGCCAGAAGATGCCGGAGCGTGCATACGTTTCTTCAAACGAAAGACTCATCCTGAAACATTATTGAGTGATAAGATCCAATTTGCTGTGCTTGGATTGGGGGATAGTAATTTATTACTGGATAGGCAACATACTGCTGCGAAAGATTGTAATCAGGTGGCTCAAATGCTGGATGTGAGATTGGAAGCGTTGGGTGGACAACGATTCTGTCAAAGGGGCGAGAGCGACGAGCGTACCGCCCTTACCGAGGTCGAACCGTGGATTGATGTGCTTATTGCAAAAATTAAAGAATGTCTGTAGATAGAGTCATTGCCACACACTACAACCTCCCTCAAATTCTTGCACTGTTGATAACCCTCCTCCCTTACCATCACGACGACACAATAGATAGATGGATGTTTGAAATCGATAATAAGAATTAAAATAGTAGAGGTAGAGGGATTGTACCACGTATTACAACCAAATGAAATCGACAATGTGTTACAACGCTCGAGACTTGTTGAGAGTAAAGACGAACACGGCAGATTGAGTGGCATTCGGAAATGCAGCTCCACTATGACCTCCAATTTGCCAACTCGTAGAAAAGGATTAGGGCAAATAGCTCTCTTCTCCCACTTCCTTCTCCCAATCTTGCTCCTGCGTGCGCTCTATCAACTCTTCATTTTTTGCATCGCATTATCTACCTCCCTCGGAGCGTTTCAACCATGGAAGGCGTTAGCGTTGGCAACAACAGTGCCGCCGGTAGAGCCGCCGGCGTTGGCAGAGGAGCATCAACTAATGAGGAAAATGAGGGCAATGATTGTGCTCACTCGTCCAATGAGATTGGAGGAGGGCACTCCGGCTTGGCGTCATCATCATTTTCGGAAGAAGCGCATGGTCACCCCTTGCGGCGATCATCACGTGGCAATGTTCCTCGCTACAGTAGTGATCCCATGTTGGAATGTAGTGATGATGACGACGATGACTCGGATGAAGACTACACCGACGGAAAAGATAAAGATCCTACCAATGGAAACATCGAAAAAGAGGAGGAGGATTCCGTCGAGGAGGAGGATGCTGTCAAGGAAGAGGATTCTCTTGACAAACAGAGTGTAGCCACACTCAGACAGAAGTGCAAGGCATTAGGTTTGAAAGTTGGAGGGACAAAGGCCGATATTATCAATCGTATTAGGAACCATGATGATGATAATGACGACGGCGACAAAAAGCCGTCTGCCAAAAAGTCAAGGGACGATGGAACCGATGACGGCAACAAAAAGCCACGTACTTCCAGACCCAAACAATATTCAGCCACACCCGAAGGAGAGCCTCTATGGTCGAATAGTCGTAACACTAGGTTGGAGACAGAGGAATACCTGCGTCGCTCCAGAACCATCAAAGAAAATCCTCATCTAGAAGGATGCAATGCACCACTTGCGCAGTGGGAGGAGGCTTTTCCTGGCGAAGGCGAAATGATGCAAAGATGGTACAAACTAAATACACGAGTCCTTGTCACAAGCGAAGATGATTTCCACCTTGATGTACTCATTTATTACGACTACTCTGGAAGGGAATTAGGAGAGATGTGCCAACAATTCAGTGATTACTGTTTAGATCGGGCGGACTAATTTGCTGGAGGTTGAACCGTGGATTGATTTGCTTGTTGAAAAGATTCAGGAATGTCTATAGATAATATAGTCATAGAAGGATGGAACTGTTCAAAAAGAATGTCGACAGGTGGTGTGTGTATGTCAGCAAAGAGATAGCTTCTTCGATGTCGAGATAGAAGATGCAAATACAGACAATGCAATGGTTGAGTCGGCGGAATGGCAAAGTGCAGGAGGATAATATTATTAAACTATCCAAGTCCAAACTTTGTATTTAAAGATGATAGTTATGTCCAATGGGTGTTGTTACATTAGAGAAAGAGAAGGGTTTGGCCTCCAGAGCGGTAATTGTGACGACTGCCCTGAGCAAAAGTACTGTTAGGATCCTGGGAAGCAATAATATTATGAGCAAGTGAGAGAAGAAGGAGCTAATCATGGCATTTTTGTTGGACGATTCATGATGAGCAAGTAGTATTGAATGTGATGCATTTGAATATATTTCTACAATAATAATTATACCTGATGATGCCGATGATAATCATCAAAATCTAGCACATCATCTTCCGATTCATTCCCCAAATAATGCAAATCGGTTACACAAAAATTCAGTTCATTCCCTGTCCCCTCTGTTTTACACAAGCACGTTTGTTCCTTCATTCCTTCCTTTTTAATCCACAGTAACAGCCTTGGCAAGGTTGCGAGGAGTATCAGGATTGATTCCACGAAGCATGGCAAGTTCATACGCAATAAGCTGGATGGGCATTACTGCTCCAAGTGCTGTCATGGGTCCATTGGAAGGAATGACAATTGGCTTATCATCAATTCCATCGGCAAGCCCGGCCTTGTCTGTAATCACAATAACATCTGCTCCACGTGCCTTCACCTCCTCTGCGGCAGTTCTCATGTGATGAGCATGGTTGTCATCAAGAATTAGCATGATGATGGGTGTGGCACCCTGCTTTCCATTCTCATCACTCTCAATAAGTGCAAAAGGTCCATGCTTCAGTGCTCCACCGCTGTATCCCTCGGCATGCAGGTAGCACATCTCCTTAATTTTGAGTGCTCCCTCCATGGCCACGGGCTCGCCATATCCCTTTCCCAAAATAAAGCAATGATCCTTGCCATTCAAACGTTCGGCAACCTGCTGGCACTGCTCTCTATTCTTGAGTGCCATCCCACAGCAGATGGGGAGTCTCATCAGACTCTCCTTCAACAAGGTTGCCTCTGCACTATGCTCTGTAATACCATTCACCTTGTCCTTCAATTCACGGAACCAAAGTGCAATCAAGGCAAGAACAGTCACCTGGGTGGTAAATGCCTTGGTACTAGCAACGGCATTCTCACGTCCGGCATTACAGTATACTCCCAACTTGGTCGTGCGTGCAATCAATGAACCAACGGCATTGACAACACTCATCACTGTAAGATCATTCTCTTGAGCGGCATTGACAACATTCGCCACATCCTTGGTCTCTCCTGACTGAGACACAACAAGGAAGGCAGATTCCTTCGCCTTGTCCGAGTTCTTGGGAAAGTCATTTGAGTCCGTCTCGGCAGCATCCAAACTATGTACCATATCAAAGGAACCAAGATGCTTCATGAGCTTTTCAGCATACTTGGCAGCATTGAGACTTGTTCCACAAGCCGACATGGTAAGGTACTTGACACGTCCCAATTCATCCTTCATCTTCTCCAAACCACCAAGTTGGACATGATCACTCGTAAGACGTCCACCAAACCCAAGAGCACGTGCAATAGCCTCGGGTTGTTCCACACACTCCTTCAACGTCCAATGGGGATACGGCGCAGGTGAAAGCTTCACCTCCTGATCCGGTGCCTCCTGCATCCGTGTCAAATCCAAGGTACTTCCATCCCCACGAAGAATCCCAATCTCTCCATCATTCATTGAGATGAAGTTCTTGGTGTATCGATTGAACGCGGATGTTTCACTCGCAATAAATGTACGATCGGAACCAATCCCAATCACTAGGGGTGATCCATTCCTAGCAACGACAAGTTGATCTGGACAATCTGTGCACATGATGCATAAACCCCAAGATCCATCACATCGAGATAAGGCCTGTTCCGTCGCCTCCTTGACACTCTTATTACCCTCACTCTGCATCTCATAAATTTCCCCAATCAACTTTGCAATCACCTCAGTATCCGTCTCACTACTAAACTTGTGTCCTCTCCCCTGCAACTCCCTCCTCAACTCATTGGCATTATTCAATGTGCCATTATGAACCAAGGCGATTTTACCAGAAGAGTCCGTGTGAGGGTGGGCATTGGCATCAGTCTTGCCTCCGTGGGTGGCCCATCGAGTGTGTGCGATGCCAATGTTGTGTCCGTTGGAGATGGAGGATTTGGAGGCTACTAGGTTGAGGCCGTCGGCTTTTTCTCCTTCGGAGGCGTATTTGGTTACCTGTTGTGAGTTGTATATAATAGTATAGAGAGTGGTCGGTGAGCAACATGATGATATATATATATAATAACAAGTAGATATGATCATCAGGCTGATTTTACTTACCACCATCTCCGACTTGGCATCATCCATGGTAGCAATCCCCGCAGAATCATACCCCCGATTCTTCAAAATAGTCAACCCTTCAATTAGATAATCACGTGCATCACCTTTTGCTCCGACTACTCCGGCGATACCACAGCATTTGGAAGTGTCGTTGTTGTTGTTGGCGGTGGTAGTGGCGAGAGCGAGTGCTGCTGTGGCGGAGAGGAGTGCGAATCGAGATGAGGAGGAGTGGTCGTTGTTGTGAAAAGTGGTGGTGGATGCAGCTACTGAAGAAGACGAGGCAGCAGCAGCACGAAGTGCACAGGATTGGAATGCGTTTTGATGATAGTGGTAGTGGGTGGATCGTTGGGCTGCTTTGAGGAAGATACGACGTCCGAGAAGTGATGAGGTGGCCATGGTTGATGATGATGATGTGTCAAGACGATCGAAGAAGAAGAAGAGGTGTAGCGTAGACTAGATGATGATGATGGTGCTATTGACGAGCAGAAGAGATAGTGTGTAGTATTGTAGGCTTGTGTGTTGTCGGCTGATGAAACACTTGTTGACTTGGCGTTTTCAAAAATTATGAGCAATCTATCTGACGAACGACTTGATCTGATCTTGATGCAACGCAAGAACAAAAATGGGGCTGGGCTGGTCGGGCGGGGGCGGTTGGGATTTGATGTGAGACACTTGAAGCAAGTTATCTAGACCACCCCCAACTCTCAGTCACGTGCTATGTACATTTCCTCAAAGGAATTCATATTCCTTTTGATGGCAAGGGACTGAATTTACATGCGCCCTGATACAGTCTTTTGATTTTGATAGGGCCTTTTCAAAAGGGCTGATGTACTCAAGCAACAAGTTGCTAGTTTAGTATGATGGCGGTACTCTGGTCGTGTCATAGCGTATCTAAGTTTCTCGCTCAAGTTTGGGAGCCGGTCTATTTATTAGAGAGAGCCTGCGTCATACGATGTAGTCATCGATGCTTTTTCACCACATCAATCACGACTCGAGCTTAGCACCATCTTCATCACATCCGGGTTGTACCATGCCATCGGGCAATCTAGATCTAGGCATCTCCTATCGAACGAAGTCGACGATGGAGATGGAGGTGTATCATCTACGCCTACGTTATCCGATCCGAGAGCATCCTGGCAGGGAAAGTTCATGTAGGGGATTGGTTGATGGAAATTGATGGGGAGATGTGTCTCAATTACAATTTAATCAGATCATGTCAATCATGGCTTCCACTTCCAAGAGTGAGGCTGCTGCACGAGTCCTTGCGTTTAAGTCTACACGCTATCGAGCAATGACACACAGAAGCAGGGGTGGATACGAGATTGGGTTGGGGCAAGGCTAGAGGTAAACCAGATCATCTAGGATAAAGATGAAGATGATCCCATCGCTAAGGCTAGGCTAGGGGAATGCTCAAGTCTTTTGTGTGAAAGTAGCTGACTTGATAGAGATTGAGGTGGTCCTGGCTAGAGGAGGCTGACGAAGAGAAACTGGCTTCTGATGTGAACGCTAATTCTGCAGGGTTAAAGGAACAAATCTCTTCTCTTGAGCTTGATCGGCATTGAGACAACATTCAGCCACATCCTTGGTCTCTCTGTCTGACACACGACGAGGAAGGTAAATAAGACTAGCAAAACTCGACTTAGCCCGAAACGATGCTCTGCCGCATCTCTATGCGTCGATCCTCTAGAGATGAAACCCATTAGCATTAACTAGCAAATAGCTCTCTAGAGTAAAAGTTACCTATTTTTGTACTGGTCTAGTGAGGCTTCTCTACCAATTTTCGTCCAATGCATGGAGTCGGTTGTTTTTGAAAGGACTTTTTCGGCGGATATTTAGTTAGGCGCAGGCCTGGATGGTTGTTTTCAACTCTGCACTCTGATCTGCTGAAAATTGAAAATCGGGGAATATTTTCAGAGGTTCTTTTATCTTTGGTAGGGGGGCTCGCGGACTGTGGGCAGCGTGGGTTTCTTGTACAAAACATATCTTTCTTTCCCTGGGATGGATAGAAATGCCATCGCCACCACACACCACATATTTCCTCTTTGCCATCATTCACTCGCAAAGCAACCTCTATCATCTATTTTAAGTGTATTGAAAATAATGCCTGTCAACGCGGAAACTCAAAAATCCCTCATGGGCGTCGTTGAAAATCTTGGTACAGCAAAATTTGGTCTCGGAGAGAGCGAAACAGTCGGCGTTCAAGAAATTATCAATGATAACTCAGATAATCCATCGTATGTCCTCTTAGATGCACGTTCCGAGGAGGAACGCAACGTCTCCATGATCGCTGGGGCCATCACCAAGGATGATTTTTTGGTGAATCCTGACAAATACAAAGACTCGACTGTTGTTTGTTACTGCACAGTTGGATACATCTCGGGTGCATGTACCTTGGAGTTACGTAATCAAGGACATTTAAACGTCAAGAATATGGGCGATGGGGCGCTTTTGGGGTACACTCTCCACAAGACGTCGGCTGGTGTGTCGAAGCCGTTGGTGAAAGCGGATGGGTCTGCTACCAATGATGTGCATACGTTCATGGATGATTTAGCTCCTCTGGCTGGGGAGGGAATGGTTGGGAAGAGTTTTGCTGATCCCCCTGCAGTTTTGGAGGCTGCCAATGCAGCAATTAAAGAGAAACTTGGTGTTTAATACACCATATGAGCATTAGGTGACGAATATCTAAAGCAAAATGCTGGAATCTCCATTATATGGCTCAATAACTATGATATTGAAGTTACCTAGTTTTGTCAATATTATACTTATGTGCTCTATCTCGACGAATCAAATTCTCTTTGACAGCTAATAATATATAAGACATTTGGCATGCTAGTGAGGCTTCTCTATATATACAAATTTTCGTCCAATTCATGGCCAAGTTCATTTAGTTGTGTATGAAAAGTCGCGGGACTTTTTTCTGGGAATGCTTCCCTCTACCCCTACACGCAACTGAAGGAAGTCTTGTGTGGAAGTAGCTGTTTTGATTGATATTGGAGCTGGCCCTGGCTGGAGGAGGCTAACGGCTAACGAAGAGAAACTGGCTTCTGATGCGAAAGCTGCATGATTAAAGGAACATATCTCTTATCTCGAGCTTGAGCGGCATCGGCATTGAGATAAGTAACATTTAGCCACATCCTTTTCCTTGGTCTCTCTGAATGACACACGACGAGGAAGGTAGATAACACTAGCAAAACTCGACTAAGCCCGAAACGATGCTCTGCCGCATCTCTATGCGTCACTCCTCTCTAGAGATGAAACCCATTAGCATTAGCTAGCAAATAGCTCTCTAGAGAGTAAACGTTACCTATTTTTGTCGATATGTGCTCTATCTCGACGAATCAAAGTCTCTTTGACAGCGCTAATAATATAAGACGTTTGGTATGCTAGTGAGGCTTCTCTACCAATGGGCGAAGAGTAAGTTTCGAGTTAGTAGTTTTTGAAACGTCTCCGGGACTTTTTTCTGGCGGCGGGTACAATACTGTATTTAGCCAGTCAGTTCTCAGAGCCGCAGGCCAGGAGGAACAAGATACACTTTCCCTCTCTCATCTCTGCGACTACTTAAGTCGACTGAATTGAAATGAATCTTTGGATCCTTTTCAGCCTGTCCCAGCTCGTTCGACGATCGTATATTTATAACGGTCTGCCGCAGTCCGCGTCCGAAGAACATGAGATGACACAAAAGACAAAAGAACAATTCTTCCGTAAGATATTTCCGCTCATCTCTACTGCATAAATCATTGTTGAGCTCTTTCACGTTGACTACTTCCACTACCACTATGCAAATTCTTTCTCTTGCTGTCGTGGCTGTCGTCTCTATGACGGAGGCGTTTGCTCCAGTAGCTTTGAGCTCACGTCGCTCGGTGGATAGTACCCTCCAAGCATCCGACAAGCCGCTCACTGAGCTTTGCGAGATCACCAAGGAAGCTTGTGATGCTGTACAGCCGATGCTCAATGGTAAGAAGGGGAAGCATATATTTATATGATGCCGTGTACATCCTTGTCCTTCACTATCTTTCAACATACTCAACCTATGACTAAACCCAATTACTCCTTCAGAGCTGTACTCTCAGATCAAGATTGGAACCGGTGTTGCAGACACGGCTGCATTCAAGAGCGATGCAACATTCTTCACGATTGCCGATGGTATTGTTCAACACATGTTCATTGAATACCTGTTCGCTGGAGACAAATTCGCCGAAATCGTAGGCGAAGAAGATGATTCTGTCGTGAACATTCTGGAGACTCGTAAGTTTCGAAGAACTTTGCCTCTTCACATCTTACGGGATGATATATTCATGTACTTCTTACATATTGCACATGATCTTACACTTACATGTATTTGTCTCAGCCTTCACTGTCGATGACCTAGTAGTTCCAGATGAGTTCGAAGAATTAGTCACTGAAACGTTGACAAAGGTTCAGGCCCTATCAAGCCGCATCGATGCAAATGCCTACAAAGATTTGACTGTGTTTGTCGATCCGATTGATGTAAGTCACTCGTTGTATAGCTCGTGTTATCGCTTCGCTCAAATATATACTCACAATACTCTTCACTCCAGGGAACACGTGAATTTGCCACTGGCAAAGGAGACAAAGTAACCATTCTTGTTGGATACAATGATCCCGCCGGTCACCCACAAGCTGGTATCATCTACCGCCCTCTGACCTCACCAAATTATTGGGCGAGCGGTGCCAAAAGTGAAGGCTTTAAAGACGGTGTATTAGATACCCCCGACGAAATTAACTCAAAGGGATTGCTGATCACCGATGGTAAGGTATCTCCCTTCATTATGAGCACCATTGAGAACTCTGGAATGAATATGGTTCCATCACTAGCCTCTGGTAATCGTGTGCTTATGCTTGTGGAGGGGAAAGGTGAGAGTCAATGTTGATATATTTCCTCGTACCTTTTTATTGAGTTATCTCTGACACATGATATGTTATGGAACGTGATGCGGTCGCATTAATTCTCTCTCCACTCTCAGCGGGTGCATATATTCGTGACACGGGAGGCTTTGCGAAGTGGGATACTTCTGGGCCACAAGCAGTACTCGAGGCGCACGGTGGTGTGATGGCAAAGCTACCTGAGTTCCTAGTTGATAAGTCTATGGTATCCTATACTCATTTAAAGACTCCTCTCAATCTGGACTTTTGCAAGATGTCTGTTGGTCTCACGCTATCCAATGCGAAAGACAAGGCCATGTTCATACCCGGTCTGGATTCGATTGTCAAAGATGTTCACTTAGTGAAGGAGTACAGCTGCCTACAGGGCTTGGTGGCACTCGCACCTACCAAGATGGAGGCCTTCTACCTCAATGCAATTCATTCAGCAATGAACAATATCAAGAAAAAGTCGCCTCCCACCTATACTTAAGTTGCAAACACCAAGTGACTTGTGCTGACTCGATGGAGATTAAACTAACAGAAATAACTCCACTCTCTCATCTTCTCTTCAACTGTTCAGGTAGTAGTAGTAGTTCGATTCATTAGCTTTACTTCAATTGAACACCGATATGATTATCTTGCAGTTTTCATTATCTGCATGTACAATGCATGAAACTATATATCGCAACGATCACAGAATCATATTTTAGAAGCAGTGTACTGGAGGAGATTGACAGCCAAAGACAAAGTGTACATAAAGTCAATCCTCGTCTACAAATTTTCTGTTTCTGTCTACAATTCCATTCTATTTGCCCCCTGTGACTTGGACGCAAACACCACGTGTTTTAGGCCCATCAATGTCAACCGCTAGAATGCTCTGGTATTTACCCTTTGTCATCGCCCCATCGCTAATAGGAATGCTCTCAGAGGTGCCTAACATCATGGCAATCAGGTGACTGTGTGTATTTACAGGCTGCGTGCGGCGAAAGTCACGCCACGCCTCATCACCTCCCGGCCAGTCAGGAGGCCCAACACGGTAGTCAAGGTCATTATGAAGGTATGGCAGGTGTGGTGGTGCCAAGTTCAAGAAGTATTGTCGAATATCGTCTACCAGGCGGCCTTCCATTTCATTGATGGAAATAGACAATGTGGAGTGCTTACTAAGAACGGTGACTGTTCCCTCTTTGCAGCCGCTATTCGTCACGATAGCCTCGATCTGCGGCGTGATGTCAAAGATACTCATCGCATGGTCTGTGTCTAGACTAATCTCCTCGTAGTCTGTGAAATAATGTAGGATGTTTGTGTTTGAGAGTAGATGTTATGGAATGAAGAGGGTGAGCACATATTATGACAAATGTATGCACAAATTTGAAATGTATCTATATATCGAACTCACGTGTCATGAACTCCAGATTAAGACTAGAGCTGAAGCGACCTCGAATAGTCAGACCGGAGCCGGAGCCGGAGAAAGCAGCACTCGCCGTAAGTTCAGCTACGACTACGATCAGTGTTGATAATAGAGTCCTCATTTTACGGTGGTAGGGATGTTTTTGGTATGAGCACAACAATTGAAGATGAAATAGATGCAGCTTCGTTTTCCGCGGAACAACATGCGTACTCTGTACTTACTTCACCCGTCAAATGAAGGGAAGGAAATCTTTTTTGTGAAGTGAGTGTTTGTCTGTGTCACACGCTACAGCCAGCTTGAAGCGGGACCTTGATCTGTCCTCCCCATATAAATACCAGTATTAAGTACCTAGGTACGAGCAATGGTGACTTGAGTACCGTATGACACACAGGTTGTATCCTACCTGATGAGGTCCAATTTGGGCAGACAAGGCCACGAATATCGTGTCTGGTCCGGTGATCATGCCCAGTGGTGAGTATGGCACTGCTGTACCGTCATTTTCTGTATACAGGCAGCAACTGGTGGAGTTGAATCTGCCCGAAATCAGCACCAGCACCAGCACACATGCTGATGCATCAACATCAACCTGAGACTGAGACGAGACGCGTTGGCATTGAAAAACGATTCGCTCATGGCTTATGAACTCATGAATGAAGAATACTTCCAGTTTAATGATTGTACAGTCTGACAACAGGTGATCTCGTTGGGGGATTACTCAAAACGATATCCTTGTTGCACCTGGAATCTGGAATGATGGAAGAAAGAAATGAAAGAAGAAATCCACCAAATCAATAAAACTGCTGTGTTATTACATCTATACACCACACATTAACGTTTTAGATTTGTACTTTACACGAGACTCCATTTGAGATTTGGCTCACTGACATCCTCTCCCTTACGAGTAGTAGAATATCCTAACTTGGACTTGGACTTGGTATACCAGCGGTCATCAAAAGGAAGATCCATTTTAAGCGATTTGTAGTGGCCCCACCCTTGCTTCAACTCTTTCTTCAGCACACTTGGATCAGAATCAGCAGAGGATCCGTCAAAGAATTTGGCTATGCATTTTTGAAGCACTGCTGCCCTCTCTGGATCTAAATCTTTGAGCATTTGTTTCTTAATTGCGATGGCATCACGCAACAACAGCAGCTCTTGCAATCCAGCCAGGGGCACTAATATCTTGCGGAATACTTTGTCCGCCCCTCTGAACATCGGCAACATCAAGTATATTGTGGTGACGATGATCAGAGAATAAAACCCTGGAATACGTCCAAGGAAGTCTTCAGTGACGTCCATAATTAGGAAGAGACACCCATATACGCTCCAGTAAGTCAGCCAATACGTATCATTTTCAATATCTTCAGTTGAAACAGCAGTTATAGAGCATATTGTGGGGTAAACCGTGCCGATTGCAATGGCAATAACGCGCTTCACGCCGGCCGGCAAAAACATAAAAACGATCCAAACAAGATATAAATGAGTCACATTCGATAATGCCTGCTGTAGATAAATGATAGAGCTGCTCATTTGTTGCTGTAGCGGTTTCAATGTCGGACCAAGATACGGCGCTGTAAATTTTTCATAAACCACCTGTGCCCCACAAGTAAGTGGAAAATAAAGCCAGTAAAATGTAAACAGTAGACTACCCAACCAAAATTGATCAATTATGTCCTGTTGGATCACATCGTCAACAAATGTTGTGGTCGTGAAGAGTACCCCACCGAACATCTGTGTGTGAACAAATATGTATGCGAAGTGTGAGAACACGGTTACATTATGAGAACACAAGTCAAGGCGCTTAACCCTTTCACAAACTGCTTACCCAATATTGCAGCCACACCTTATCATCATCTTCATCAGGTGTGCACACTGCCTTCGTAGAACGATACACTGGATACATCGCCCCAACGAGTGCCACTGTAAGCTCCGTATAAACATACTGACCAATGTTCGTTAGTGGAAGTAAGGCAACAAGGACGATGGCGGTGGCAATGTAAAGGACGTGAATTTTGACATCTTTGCCGCCAGTTGGGTCAATGTACTTGTAGCCGAGTGAGGTGACAAAGAGTACTCCGAGGGAGCAGCACAGCGAGATGAGCGTGTCGCTCATATCTATTGCTGCTGTTGTAGTAGTTGTGTAGTCGTCGCTCATTTTGTTGCTGTTGTAGTGCTGATGCTGCACACCCTCTCTCTCCAGCTATCTCTCTCACACACTCTGGAGGGGATGTAAGCAAGCAAGCACTTTATATATTGTACTGCGAATAAGTGATGCGGTGAGGCTACTGCATATTAACTGCATGCCTGTGCAATTTTCCGACCAAAACGAGCTACGAGAATAGAAAGGAGGAAGCGCTGAATCGCCAAGGCCGAAACTTCCCTCCGACAATCGCTCGAGATGGTCCATAACCGAGACGACAGACACCCGGTAACTAAGAAGGGTAGGTGTCTCCCAAATGGAAGCACAGCCTACTCTTAGAGAGAGAGAGAGCCTCGACTGTTGGGGGAGTGCACAATGCACAACACTGTGCATATCACAACACAGATTTCACCGCAGATTTTGACATTATTACATCCGTAACAAACATGAAGCTCGTGCCTTCGTTCGCTCTTCTCCTCGCCGCTGTTCTGTTCAGCGCCATCCCTGGCATTGGTGCTCTCTCCGTTGCTGAGATAGTAAGTTCATATTCTGTAGTTCATGTTCTGTATATGATGTTGATCTTATTGATACCGCTGCTGCTCTGTGCCGCCCGACACTTCTTGAGATTATGATATGCTCAATGCTCACGCCGTCTACGATACCACTGCTATTTCGCTCTTTTGAAGAAACGCCTCGACCTCGTCGAGATTTCCTCCCCCAAGAAGAAGACCAGTTCCATGTCAAGTCATCTTACTAACTTTCGTCATGAAAGTGTCGTGAACATCATACATAGTCTCAGTGAAAACCGTGGACGTAGGTTGCGGCCTGATGATGTGGTTGGGGTCTCTGCAAAGAGCACCAAAACTGCCAGCAAGAGTGCCAAGGCATCCTCATCCTCTTGTCAAGCAAAACTTGACACATGCCAAGCTGCGGCTGCTGCACCGAATTGGCTCTTTGTGCACATGGCAGATATGTGTACTCTGTATCGTAACGTAGATGGAGAATACCACATTGAATCAAGCAAGTTCCACAAGAACACCGAATGGTTCACCGATCGTCCATTTCTGTTTGAAGCCACTCAACCAACATCTGAGTGGTTCAATAACTTCACAGAGCTGTTTGATGATGAGAAGGGTATGCCAAATGCAGCTTTGACGATTGTGCATGATGATATTTCAAGAGATGTGGTTGTTTCTGTGTTTGCAGAGGGATGCATCAAGGACACGGAAGGAGGGGGCGGCGGAGAAGGGCAAACATATGGGTACAAACTTGAACAATCTACTTATCAGGAAAGTGTAATGTCACTTGAAGCTCTTATGAATGGGGAGGATAGCCTAACTTTGGATCATTGTTCCATGTTTATAGATGTCCTCTATCGGGGTGGGCTTTGGCATTTTTGATGTTATAGGAAGATAGAAACGATTGGCTGGATTTGGATGGTACCTTATGGTGAATGGTGACATGCAGTGGGATATGTACTTTGATGGTCATGTGATGACAGATTTCACTTCTATTAGTACACAATTACACCCTCTTTATTATTTGCTACCCTACCCTCACCTTCAATGTTGACGAATATTAGCCTGCTTGAGATTGAGATTCCTCATTACATTCAACAGCTCTTCCCTCGACTTGTTACGAGAGGTGGTCGTCCTCTCTGCTGCTGCTTCCAGCTGCTGTTGCTGCTGCTGTTGCTCATGCTCATGATACCGATCCAAATTGCGAATCCAAGGATGCTTCAATGCCTCCTCCGCAGTAAACCTCTTTCTTGGATCCTTCCGCAACAAGCACTTGATAAAGTCCTTGGCCTCAGGACTGACATGTCCCCATGCCTGAGATGGAAAGTGGAAGGACGCTTGCTTGATTGCCTCGAAGATGTCGGGGTCGGTATCACCATTGAATGGGGGATAGCCACATAGTAAGATGTAGGCCACGATGCCCGTAGACCAAACATCACAGGATTGATCATACTTTCCCTTCAAAAGTTCCGGGGACATATAGTAAGCTGTGCCTACGGGGTTGGACATGTAGGCATCACCCTTCTTATGCCTCCTAGACAGACCAAAGTCAATCAACTTGACTGTCAAATCCTCCTCATCCTCCGAAACAAAGAGGACGTTCTCGGGCTTGATGTCCCGATGCACAATCCCATTCCGATGAAGGTACGCCACCGCCTCCAAAAGTGACTTGATAATCGTCGCCGCATCAATCTCATCAAAGCACCCCTCATCCGTAGTATAATCAATAATCTTATCAAACAACTCCCCCCCAACATACTTCTCAGTAACAATGTGCACAAACTCCACATCTTCAAAGATATCCACCATTTTCATGATGCCTCTGTGATTAATCTTGGAGAGTAGGTACACTTCTCGCTGGAGGTGGTCGAGTCGTCCAATCTTGAGTTTTTCGATGGATTTGACTGCGTAGAAGTGCTTGGTTTTGCGGTGCATGCATTCGCGGACGCAGCCGTAGTGTCCTTTGCCTAGGACGGTGGGGAAGATGTAGTAGTCGTTGAGGATGTTGGAGTGGTGGCCGGTGACGGGGCATACTTGATTGGATGATGACGATGACGATGATGATGATGAGGAATGGTGTTGTTGACGTCTGCTGGAGGATGATGATGATGGTGGTTGAACGTTTCGACGGCGACGGCTGCCTCCAGCATTTGCAGCAGCAGTATCATCGAGCAGGTCTCGGTCATCTTCACTAGAGGATCCCTGAGTAGAGAGTGTCCGATCCCTACCAAACTCTTGTGATCGATGAAAGTCTTGAGAGCAGTTGAACATGTCGTTAGACTTGCCCAAGTCGGCCGATTTACCAAAGTCGACGGATATATCGAAGTCGACTGACTTGCCGAACTCTTGGCTGCATTCCATTGCGCTGTAGCGGCTGGATGCACGGCGTTGGGATGGGCGGCGAGTTCGCCTGGAGTTTGCTCGGCCTACTGCGGCTGGGATCATGTTGGATAGTGGCATGCTGCTATATACTAGTTTTGTGTGTGAACTGCTGCCTGATGTTGCTGTTGGCGATGCTGGCTGAACTATGACCTGATATGTTGTAATTTAGTGCAGCTTGTTGTCGGTGTTCAATAATTCTGTTAGAGCACCGGCGGCTTTGATTGATTGCAAGGTCGTGATCAATTCACAACGATTGCATCACATTCGTGAAACAAAAGGGCGGGTGCAGGGGAGTCTTCATTCGGGTCGCCACTCAAAATTGCTTACATGTTGTCGTACCGGCTTAGGAATTAGTAGTGATTAAGAGTTTAATGTGACGCAGGTACCGGACTGCAAGTCATTATGGAGAACCCATCTTCATTTTATCCGCCACTTATCAGACTCCGTCTACTGTAAATTTTTTTTTGCATGCGCGCTCCTTCGGGCACGCAAATCAGGTCTGATTTGCTTGCAGACGGACGACGACAGACTCAGATTTTGGTGAGTCTCATGCAAACGCAGAAGTTGCTTGCGCAGACCACACACGCTCCTCAACTCCAACCAAAAAGTGCATCGGCCGCAAATCCGCCACAAACAAGCATGACTACCTCCCCTGTTTCGGCATCTGCTGCGGCAGGCGCTGTTGGTCATGGGGCGGAAAATAATGACGCTGCTGCCGTTGAAGTTGCTGGTGAAGCGCCGGCTGCCGCTGCCGCTGCTGCTGATGATGCCAGACCTCCGTGGGACGACAAAGTTGATTGTCATGCACTTAAAGACCACGACCTTGCCGATCTCACTGCTAGCGCATGGTACAACGAAAAAAACGAAGGACAAAAGCCTATTGCGCTTATGGTGATGGGTATCGGTGTTCCTGGATTTCCATCTCCTGAACAGATCGAGAACAATGAAGACATTGTGAGAGTCACCAACCGTAGCAAGAGCCACAGGTGCAACAAAGAAGACATTGTTCCAACCGTGCCCAAAGCAAAGTCTCATCTCAAAAAAGAAACTATTCGCCGTGCCATCGTCAATAAGATGCCGAACAAAGATCATCCAAAACTAAATCACTGGGATAGGGTCAAACTCACTTCATGGCTCATGAGTAATCCACCACCTGACTTAGAACATGGCTACATCAACCAATCATTCAATGCATTGATAGCTGTGCTCAAGACGCATTATCAAGTAACATCTGGTTCTAAAGAGGCCAATATGTGGCGTCTTATACGATTATTCGAATGCTTCCTCCATCCTTCTCTGCGTGACGACTTCAAGAAGAGGAACCGTCAACTTACGAGACATGAAATTGATGGTCGCAACTCACCCCACGCTCCTAAGTCTTTCTACGAAAAGGTAGCGGATTTGCACAACTCTTCCGTCATCCTTTACAGTGTAGTCTTGGGTGAATCGTACGGTGAACCATTTCATGAGCGTAAAGAACTAGGTCCTGTCTTAAAAGAAAATCATGTGACTGGTCAGTCTGTGAAGGAAACTATGAATACTACAAAAGGTGGAGTCATTCGCATCCGAAACGGCATTAGAGTTAGTGGCCAAGGAGAAGGATCTCATTGTGGTGGTGACACTGTCAAGGGCTTTGTGACCGGAGCCATGGCAGCAACAAACAAGAAAGCCGTTGCTGCGAATGGTGAAGCAACAGCTTATATCCTGCTTAGGACGCAGGATGAAGGCATCATCGACGACTTCTGTAGCCATGCTGGTGATGGTGTGGCCGCTACTATGAAGAATACACCAAGAATCGATAGTGGGAGCGGCAAGAAGAGAAAGGGCAAGAGTACTCAACGCTCGGGCAAGAAGGGCACTTCTGATCGTACTAGGACGGAGTTGCTTCAGAGTATGCGTCGTATGCAGAGAAACCAAGATGTGGAGGAACATAAGCTAAGCATCCAAATGCTTCGTCAGCAGATTACCTCCGAAGAGAGTTCTCTTCTGAACCACCGAGAGAAACTAACTGGTTTTATTACTGCTTGCCTTCCTTTCAAACAGCAGGTGAGAAACGGAACTTTGACTGAGGCGGATGAAGATGAATGGGAGATGTTTCAGCTTCACAATGGCAATGTTGTTTCGTGCAAGGATGCCATTGCTTCAATAGCAACCCGCATTAAAAGCCTCAATGCTGAGTTGGAAAGTAATGAGAAGAAATATGCCGAGGCGAAGGAGGCCGCTGAACTTGCAGAGGGGGAAGAAGAGGAAGAAGGAGAGGAAGAAGGAGAGAGTAAAGAAGCAGAGGAGGAGGATGAGTATAATTGGAATGAAAGTGAAAACGACGACGACATCTTTTCTGTTGGTAGCAACAATGGATCCGAGCAGCTGAATGACAATGAAATACCTGATGCAGAATCAGTTAATTAATTATTAAAAGGCTGGTCTACGTAGATCGGCATCTGCCACCTTTCTTATCATCTTACGCATTGGTGTCAGATCATTATTATTGCGCCTCGGCCTTCTTCCTCTTGGAGCATCACGAAAGTGGTGTCCAGATCCAACTAGAGCAGTTGGAATGCCATTGCTATCTAGTGAAACAGCAGCTTGCCGTTCATCATCACGTGTTCTTTGCGTTGCAGCTCTTCGTCTGATATGCCTCTCATCGCGGCTTCTGGGGGTTGGTGTACGACGAGAGTCTCCATTATCTATGCAGAAGTTATGTAGCCTCATCAAACAAATAACAATCGAGGGGACCTTGAGGATAGACATAGACAGAGGGCGTCGAAGAATCCCCCAACGGTGGACAAGAATACCGAAGGCTCGTTCAATAGTAATTCGAACTTGGGAGAGATAAAAGTTGTATGCATCCTCAACTTCAGTGATTTGTGTTCCAGGGATGGGAGTTGCCATTGTCATATTTTCAACAAATGCATTGTCTCCCGCGATGACATGGTCGGGTAGAATGAGATCGCTGTCGTCATTTTCCAGTTCAATACCAACATCCGTGTTCGTCCATGCTAAATAATCCGATGTTGATGCAGGGTGCTTGATATCGGCCCAACGGAATCGAGTCTCATGATCACATCCTGCCATTAATAAGAAACCAAACTTATCTTTACGATAGCAATGGAATAATCTTTCTCCAATTTCGATGAATTCACACTCAGCCGCTGATGGTTGCGTAGTCCACACTAACATTCCATCAAGTGTTAAGATAATTTTATCAAAGTCAGCAGCACTCATAGCTCTGAAGCCGGCAGCTATCTCTCTTTGTTCTTCATGAGACGGAAACTCGGCTCCGTTATCATTGAATGCAAGAGCGGCTGTGGCATTCACTGCGTTCACAACTCCATAAACAGATTTGTATACGGATGTACACAGAACCCCCGGC
This sequence comes from Skeletonema marinoi, assembly GCA_030544225.1. Taxonomy (NCBI): domain Eukaryota; phylum Bacillariophyta; class Thalassiosirophyceae; order Thalassiosirales; family Thalassiosiraceae; genus Skeletonema; species Skeletonema marinoi. The sequence goes on from CM060490.1 coordinate 268,922, forward strand.
AAAGAATCTGATAGCAGCCGACAATCGCAGAAGTGTTGAAATATTCCCATTGGGAGTTTTGCCACGGGAGCGTTCCTTAATGTCGAACTCATCACGCAATGCAGGTAGTAGGAGAGAGTGTAGCTTTTTCAATGAATCCATATTCATCCTATACGCCTTACGTGCATAACATCCTAATTCTTTCCACATGTCTTTCACCTTCTTCCGAGTACGCCGGATGTTGGTGGAGCCGATGGTACGACCGACGACTACTTCTTCATCTAAATCGAGGATCTCCAAAACACATGCTACCATCATGAGACGATCACGTCGCCTCCTACGGCGACGTCTTATCCAAACAGCAGGTGGAGTCGGGAGGGCACACATCAGATGGTTTATTATTATTATTATGATTATTCATTCCATCAAGCAATGACGACAGAGGTGGAGAGGGGAATGACGTGCACAAGAGCCCTGTCAGGGTTACGTCTGAGGTCCGTTTTGCGTGTAGGGTGAATGTCCGTTTTGCGTGTAGGGGCGTTTTTATTACAATGGACAGAGTTGTGCATACGTACGGCTTGGAATGCGCGGCTCAGAGTGGGCGCAGCGCACATGCCCCAATTTAGAGTACAATAGACTGCCTCTCAGCCTCGCGAAGAAGCCGGAACCGAGACTGCTGCTTCAAAGTTTCTGAGGTCTTTAGCCTGTCTTTACGTAGATAAGTAGCTTCTTACCTGCTTCAAAGTTTCCGAGATCTTTAGCCTGTCTTTACGTAGCTTCTTATATAAAATATTACTTACTTATGCGGGAGAAAGACACAGAGAAGCTCGAGCTCAACGAATTTTGTTCAAAAATGAGCTGAGCGCCGGCCAGCCGGAGGCGAAGCTGCCAGCCAACTCGACTATTTGTAGCACAAGCAATTGTGAAGTCCATCAGCTCCACTCTCTGCCGCCTCTTGGTAGCAGCCGCCATTACCACCGCAAATGGAGAAGGATGCATCACTCCCCTCAAATTCAGCGGCAGCACTCCCAAAAGCGATATATATATCGAAACAGGTGATTTCTATTTCTCCAACCAACTAATGGATGGTATGAAAGTAGGAGAGTCAGGTGTCAACATGAAGATCATGTCCACCAGCAAAAGTGAAGAGAAGCAAGCAGAGGACATTCTACTAGCGGCACAAGATAAAAGGGTACTCTTACTGTATTGCTGCCGTTTCGTTTGATTTTGAAGGGGAGGCCTGTTCCGAGAAGCACTTCTCAGATGGATGCAGATATTGCAAGACTTGTTTTGGATGACCTCTCATATAGATGCAGATAAAGTCTTGGAGGTGATCCGACATATTGGTGTGTGCTTATCCGAATGGTAGAAAGTCTGCCGCAAAGGAATTGATGGAGAAACAATTGAGCATCCCGTCCACACTTGTTACTCAAGAGTTTTTACTTGACAATAACGTCACCAGCTTGAGATATCTTGATGAGGCGCTCTCTGCAATGGGATTGCCTTACTTGTATCTGCCTGTTGGATCAAAGCTATGGGGGATGCTGTCGTGCCGGTGCCTGCCCCCAATCCCGCGACTGAGGCTCCCAGCAGTGGAAAAATGGTGAGCGCTTTTTGACCGTGCCAGTGTCATGTTGAGGTGATTTCCCATGGTCGCACTGACAAAAGTGAGTAACAGATGCCATTTCCATGCAGTTTTCATTCCCAGGTCTACTGTGTGTCTTGACTAAGTAAGAAAGTATGCGTTCCTTCTTCGTGCACGATTCGTTTAGGGTTCCTGCTCTGGAACAACTTGCGTATAAATCGTGCTTGAGCCTCACAAAAGCATACGTTTGTGGTTAACGTTGTAAAGAGTAAATTGGTCGACCCAGCCCATCCACTCCAGGGCACAGATCTACTCCCTCCTCCTTTATATAGCCAGTTCGTTGGCAAAGCAAAAACCGAGCGATGAGTGACGATGCAATCGACAGTATGGATAAGCCTAGTATGGAGGCCGGCAGGATTGTATCAAATGAATGGGCCATGCCCCCTGGTGGCGGCGAAGAGAAGGAAGGGGACGATGACGATGTATTCCAAGCTTTACTCGACCATGAAGCTACCATATTGGGAGGTAGTGCGACGAACGATAATGGTAATGATGGCGGCGGCGGCGGTGCCACCGTAAGTCAAACTCAAAGTCAATCTCAAACTCAAACTCACGATGATGATAATGATGGCGGCGGCGGCGGTGCTTCGCTATCTTCTAACCAAGTGATTACTCCCACTCACCCAGATGTTAAAAAATATTTGAAGGATGCGTACCCGCTCCATTCTGCATGCCGGGATGGTGCCTCCCTCGACGTGATCAAATACTTAGTGGAGGAGGCGGATGGCGACAAGGGAAAAGAGCTGCTTGTCAAAGCAGATAACAATGGCAGATGCCCGCTCCATTAGCTTATGCGTGCTATGGTGGTGCCTCCCTCGACGTGATCAAATACTTAGTGGAGGAGGCGGATGGCGACAAGGGAAAAGAGCTGCTTGGTAAAGCAAACGAGAATGGCAGTTACCCGCTCCATTTGGCGTGCGAAGGTGGTGCCTCCCTCAACGTGATCAAATACTTATTGGAGGAGGCAGATGGCGACAAGGGGAAAGAGCTGCTTGCCAAAGCAGATAACAAAGGCAAGTACCCGCTCCATTGGGCGCGCACGAAAGGTGCCTCCCCCGATGTGATCAAATATTTAATTCAGATGAACCCAGATCCATTGCAGCACAAAGACGATAGTGGTCTATCTGCTCTTGACCATATGGACAATGATGCGTTGCAGGCAACCTGTGGGACTCATCAATTGGGAAGCGTCCCTGACAAGTCTTTTCCCAATGACAACATGGAGGCCAATTGTCAGTCCACTATTTGGAATGAAACAGACAAGGTCGTTTATGTCATCGTATCAGACAGAACCATCGAAACACTGAAATCCACTAGCTTGCCTACAGACACGAGTCCTACTATCGCCGGGAATACTCTTGCTAGTGGTAGTGTTGGTATTGCCGATACAAAAAAAGACAGGGGCCCAACTCCACCACCCCAAATAACACCTATTCTACCACGTGAGTCGCGCACATTCAATCTAGAAAGCACTTACTATTATGTCACCTGTTACACCAAGAATGCATCGGACAGGAATGTATTCCACGAAGTCAACAAGAGAGTGAAAGGAACTGATAACTACAAGATCGAACCCCACTGCCTTGAGAACTTCCTCTTTGTTGCAGAACTAGAAAATCTTTTCGGTAAGGAAATCTTTCTCTTGTCATTACCAGCACCAGTCTCCAAGATGGATACCACAACCCCTCCCACGGCAGATGATGGAGGACAAGGTGGTTCAAGTCAATGCGGGACAGATCCTCCCGCGGCTGATTCAAGTCAACGCGAGACGAATCCAGATGCCCCGGGTGGTGGTGGTGGTGGAAGACAGGGCGATGACGATGATGATACCTCAGGCAACAACAACAACCGGGGCTGGGTGACAATTTTCGTGAAATTTTGGAAGAAGAAGAAGAAGAAGAAGAATTGTCAGTCCACTATTAGGAATAAAACAGACACGGTCGTTCACGTCATCGTATCAGACAGAACCATCGGAGAAAAAAGATCCACTAACTTGTCTGCCAAAGTGAGTCCTACTATCACTGGGAATAATGTTGGTAATGCTGGCGTGTCCCATACAACTGAACACACAAAGGGACCAACTCTACCCCAAATGAAAGCGATTCCACCTTTCAAGTCGCATACATTCAATCTGGAAAGCAATAGCTATTATCTAACCTATTACACGAGATCAAGTAAAAAACCACCAGTGAGTGCTGGACTTCTGGCAAGGCTGTTTGGACGTGACAAGAATGAAAATGATAGAAGATTTAAGGTTTTCTACGCAATTAACCTGCTATTGAGAGGGAATGATGACTACATTATTAAAAGCACAGATATAGATATTGACAATTGTGTTGCAGAAGTTGAAGATGATGGTACTTCCCTGATGGCTACGATAGGGTTGGCGATAGGGTTGGCAAACAGTCACACTTAGTCCTAGGTTCATGAGATTCAACATGCAACCTTTAAGCATGGTCACCTACGATGCTGTAGCGCCCTGATACTGCATACTATCATACAGGAGACTTGACGCGTTTGACTTCGACGCTTTTCAGCTGTAATCCAGGTGTGATAGTACCATACATACAACAAGAGTGTTTCGGTGGGGGAAGCCTGCTCTTGTAATAAACTAAGTCAGTCAGATTAGATCTCGATCTCGTCAGAAGTACACTTTTTGTTCCACGACACGAACGCACAATAACAATATCCTCTGGATGCTCGTTAAGTCCCGCTAACTCTCACTTATCTATTACTGCACCTTTGAAGACTTCAGAGATAGCGCTAGTATCAATTCTAGCTTTTTGTGCTTATGAGGACTTTTGCATTCGACAAGCGGATCAACCTACTTGACCGTATCCTTTCGAAAACTTTTGTATCATCTCCATAAACCATCACGGACAAAGTACCAAACATCTCTGTAATCCACTCCATTGCGTAGTAAATATGTAATTGCATCCGAACCAGTCTTCCCGGCGCCACGAACACACTTTTTGAATTGCTTCGACTAAGTTGAAGTTGGGCAAACTAACAGGAGAACACAATTCCTGCACAACTATCAATAACACCCAGTACGACAAAAGACAAAGCGTATCTTCCTGCAGCAATCGAAACATCCAGCTTTCATATATTCAGGTCAAATCGATCACTCTGACTCGCTCATAAGAGTATGTAACATTGCTGTCTATTACATACTACGCATAGGATGATGACATAGGATGACATGAATGTACCAGTTAAAACTGATGTGCCAAATCTTCGTGAGCTTGGATCTCAATGGATACGCGGTCGATTCCGACGCCCACTGAAGCTGACTGTAGCTGAGACAATTCACTATCTATTACGCACATGTGCTGGACTAGGCGCAATGAGTTGGAATATTTCATCTGGTTGAATGTCGATGAGTTTTGAGTCTTCCCTTTATCTTTGCATGCCTCGATCTCGGCCAATTTGCAACTAAAAGCGTGTCTTCAAGGGAATACTCTCAGCTCAGCTGCGCACTGGTCCAGTGGGAGGCTTAATCGGGAAATCGAGTCAGTGCTAAGATAGGGTAAAAATGTGGTCCCCACTCCCGTGACTGAGGCTCCCAGAAGTGGAAACCTGGTGAGCTGGTTGACTGTGCCAGTTTGTGTTACTTTTGGAGTGCCACTATGCCATGTTGGGGTGATCGTGACCACCATGTGTTTCTCGTATTGAGTTAATTGGCTCTTCGAGCTTCTTTTCATGTCTACATCAGCTGTGCTTCATAAGGAGGTACCATATATCAAATGCCGCAACGCATGCGGCAATTAAGTGTGGTGTATTCTGTCCAGCTTTTAAGAATAAATACACTTGAGTTTAATGAATCTCCAATGCTACTAAATCAACGCCGGATTGCCACCTTTACGTCGTTTCTTACGATCACTTCCTTTCTCTTGACCTTGACGACGAGCTGTGTTTATACACTGGTTTGATTCGATAGCGCTTGGAACGAGGATTCCAATGGTTGTCTTATTGTCACTCTCTTTTTGGAGATTTGGATTTGGAATGTCGATTTGGGTCGGCAAATTCGGATTGTAGGGGTCGATTTAGTTGAGACAATTGACAAAAGATAGATATTACGCCTTGAAACAACAATCAATCGATAGAGCACAATGAGAGGATTCCAAATCACCACTTTTTGTCTTGATTGGACCATTACAAGCCAAGATATCGAGAATTGGATGAATTGGAAGGGAAGAAGGACGAAGCAATATCATGGAATACAAAAAGTGCGTATTCTGTCCAGCTTTTAAGAATAAACACTACTACTTGAGTTTAATGAATCTCCAATGCTACTAAATCAACGCCGGATTGCCACCTTTACGTCGTTTCTTACGATCACTTCCTTTCTCTTGACTTTCCTTGCGCTTCTTCTTTGACTTGTCTAACATCTTCATCTTCGTCTTCGTCTTCCTCTTCTTCCTCTTGACAACATCACCACCACGTTGGAACAGGCCACCCATGACCCACCTACTCTTCACATAGAGATCATTCGCCATTGTCCCAGATTGACGAACTCTCAGTCCAGCATATGGATTTTCACAAAGGAAGAACTTCTTATTCTGCTCATCGTCATCATCTTCTTCTTCAACATTGTCATTGTATCTACTATTGTTGGATGGAGACTCAACATCGACAGTTTCAAGAATGTAAGTTGGCAACTCCTTTGAATCCACATACCCCCCATCCACAAGACATTTAATATCCGCAAACCCTTCCATCTCAGTATTGGTAGTAATAAGAAAGGGTGTAGATGATTCATACGACGATGCGGCAGATAGAGCCTTGGACCAATCATAATCAGTACATGAGAGTCCAGGGTTGAAGAAGATTATTGCATCTGAATCTAGAAGTGTGGTATCTTCTCCGTAATTACAACAATGCGTTTCAATATGGAGCATTGTGTTGGAACCTGGAATTGACTTGTCCAAACGACATACACTCGTTTCATCATCATCATCACCTCCTCCACTACCACGACTTGGTTTTGGACAATCCGGTCCAACAAACACCAACCTAATTGAATCTATCGAATCAATAAAGTTCTTCAAATAAGATAATACATTCGTCGACGCTTCTGCATACGCATCCAACATTTCATTGTGTGTATAACTCGTAGTTGTTCCATCCCACCCCCATAGTTCAGAATCTACTGACGCTCCTGCAATGTGAAGTACGAGCTCTCTCCTCAGTCCACTGCTGCTAGGAGTCTCCTCTTGACTTAGAGATTGTCTATCCCTCTTACCCCTCCTCTTCCTCTCGCTACCACTACCACCTTTGGCATCCGGTGAACGTACCTCCTCCCTATACCGCAATCTACATGTCAAATTCTCAATTAACCACGGTGGACCATCCGTAAGCATATTGAATAATGTTGCTGGGTATGATTCTCGTTCCGTTTGGACTCTATATTTGGCTGCCTCTTCTTTTTGAATGGTGGTGTGTTTGGAAGTGGTGGAGGTGGTTTTTTTGGTGGTGGTGGTGTTGTTGTAGAGATTGTCTTCGGCGGTTTCATCGTCGTTACACAAGTTTAGTAGTCTAGAGATAGTGTGTATAAAGCATGTCGCAACAACGTTACAAATGATGAGCAAGTCGATGCAAACAAAATTGCATCAATATAATGTATAATAATAATGCATAATGATAAACTCACGAGCAAATCACCGGTGAATGACCAAGAGCACCCTCATCCACATCATCTCCACAACCATCAAGCAATTGCTGCGGCTCTGCATCAACTTTACGACAAATCTCTGAACAATATTTGACACGATTGCATCCTTTGCAATTAACTTCCTTCTTCTTTAATGATTTGTCTCCTTCATCATGTTGCTGCAACAAGGAGGCACCACAAGTCAGACAGCAGTTGAAACCAAGTTGACATTCCGAGCTGCTGTTGGTTTGAAGAGCGGAGATGACTCCTGGGTGAGTTAGCCGGGTGGATTGTTCGGGGAGGGCGTTTTCGAGGCCTAGTGATGCTAGTAGGTCCATTGCTGTTCATTCATTTATTCGTCGTGATGATGTGAAGGAGGGCGGAGAGAGCAACGAGTTCGTGGATGGATGGTGGTGATGTCTCGGTGCAGCAGAAAAGGACTCCCAGCTACAAAACGAAAACGGTATGTATCCAGTGCGTAGAATTGATGTATTGATTCCGATGTACTTTAGGTAAGTAGAGAGGGCTGAAGTTACTTTTTGTGCAACTTTATCCTCCAAGCCAAGCTCAGCCCCCTACCCTTCGCCTTGCCCTTGTGCAGGTAGCAACGCAACCGTCAACGACAAATAAGCATACACAATTCATCTGAAGAGAGAGCGGCAACCATCAGCACCAACGAAACCAAGCAGCAATGAATGTCATCAGCAGCCTATCAATGCATCCACTCTATCGAATCTCCACAGCAGTCGAGGATGGTCAAGAGTTGCAATTGCGTTGGACCAACACCAGCTACAGTGAAGACGAAAACGAAGAAGATTACAATTATGACGGTAGCATCGAATGTGTCTACAACGAAGGCGGTGACATCACAGCGACCACCATTAAATATCATCATCCACCACCATCAATCGAGTCTGCAGCTACAATTTCAACGTGTGATTCTTCTTCGTTGGATACAACTTCATCGTCGTCGTCGTTATCATCGCAACAGGATTGTGATGACAGCAGCTTGAACATTGTTCGTGTTGATGATCATTCTGACACAAGTGAAGAAGGAGAAGAACAAGAGGATGCATTCGAACAGCAGCAAAAACAACATCAAGATGATAAAAAACGGGCTCTCTGCCCAGTCACAGGTCATTACTCCAACTTCAACGATCACTACTACATTCACTTATCATCCTCCTCCTCCTCCTCCATCCTTGGCATCGGTCAATACGGCCAAGTACAAAGCTGCATCCAAATCTCAACAGGTAAAGCCTACGCAGTCAAAACCATACAAAAATCACCCCAACTACCTCATCACAACAACCACATTCAACGTGAAATACACCTACTCACCAAACTCACATCCCACCCCCACATTCTCAAACTGGTAGACTTTCACGAAGACAAAGATCACGTACACATTATCACCGAACGATATACCGGTGGTGAACTATTTGATGTTATTGGAGAACATACGTCTCCTTCGGGGTGTCTGACGGAAGGGTATGCTGCAGGTGTAATCAAGTGTGTTTTGGAGGCTGTGGCGTATTTGCATTCGGTGGGGATTGTTCATCGTGATTTAAAGCCTGAGAATTTAATGTTTGAATATGAACGTAATGAGGAGGAGTATGATTGTTGTGATCATTTTGACTCCTCGTCAAATTCAATACGGCTGATTGACTTTGGTTTATCAAGAGAGTACAATTTCAAAGTGGACGGGTATATGAGTAACCCCGTTGGCACAAGTTATTACATGGCCCCGGAGTTGCTGCAAGAAAAGTACACTGAATCATGTGACATTTGGTCAGTGGGTATCATCACCTACATCTTATTATGTGGCTACCCACCCTTCAATGGAGATGATGAAGAAGACATTAAACGAACAATTATGGAACATGGGAATGCCAAGAATGTCAATTTTAAGTTACGAGGGTGGGCTGGGAAGAGTGAGGAGGCGAAGGACTTTATCAAGTGTTTGTTACGGAGAGATCCGGAGAAGAGGTTTACGGCGGAGGAGGCATTGATGCATCCTTGGTTGAAGATGTATTGTTGAAGTAGAGTATGTTTGGATGAGAGGAGAGGAGGAGAGGAAGTAGGAGTAGGTATCATTTCGTGTTGTATGTCTCCAGACTTGATGTATCATAGTAATTGTGGCCAATCAGTCCAATAAGTAGAGCAATGTTTTCATACTTGGCTCTGCCCCTAAACTTTCTGTAAACGCATGGGCTCTCAGGTCTCAGGATAATCCTGACTTAATGCAAGGGCACACTGGTTAGAAAAACGATACATTCAGAGACAGAGATACGAAGCATAACGTGACAAAGAATTGAGAGTTATGTATCTCTCATCTCTCATCTCTCATACTCATACTCTACTCATAAGTACCATACTCATACTCACTACTCATACTCGAAACAGCTTCCCGGCATCTTCATCTTCGACTCGCACCCTCCAATGTCTCCATAAGCGGCTGTCCTTTGGTACAAAATCTACGTAGGATCGCGCACCGTAGGAATCTGCCAAATTTGAATGATGAAACAAAAGAACAGATATTCCAATTGTACCACCCATCAACGAACAGGGATAAAGAGGCGACATTAGTGACGACGAAAAGGGTAAGGATTCCGCATGATAATGATAGTATTAGTCTATCTTTGATATACTAGAACTAGGATAAGGATCACCTCCTTTTTGTTTTGTAGATCTGGACCAGGCTTCTTTCGAGTCTCTTTATTTGACGATGCTTTTTCTTCATACGTGTTTGGCATACTGGTGAAAGCGGAAGAACGCTCTTGGTTCCAGTTCCACCCTTCAAAGAATGAGCTCTCCTGAATTCTGCATCTGCATCTGCATCTGATATGAATATGGATGTAAATGCGATTGAGAATTATCAGATGTGCGTCGTTTCTTCACAGCAGGAGGCATGGTCATTGAGGCTTTTGTCAACTTGAAGCCCAGTCCCGGAGAAAATCTCAATGTCATACGGTATCATATGTCAAACACTCCAATTCAGAGGTCAAAGATGTACTATTCCTATTCCTACGTGCCCTACTTCTACTTAGTGTTAGTGACTTCTCTCAATCTCAATCTTCTGTCACTCCCTCAATTATTATAGCAGCAGCATTGACTCAGAGTACCTCCATATTGGCATCATCTTCTTTTCTTCTGTGCTACCATAACCGTCCAAGTACTAGATGTATTTCTGAGCAGGTGTTCATTTTTGTGACGGCAACAACTTTCATGTCAATGTCACAATGACTTTGTTAGGTGTGAAAGACAGACGAACCAAAGTGATGCAAAAATGAGTACAATCAATTGTCAAATACCACCCCCTTTACTTTTCAATAGCAACTAGAGCATGAAAGTTAGACTTATCCTCTCTTAATATCAGAGCTCATCTGAAATATTATACCCCCAAAGGTTTCGATCAAGTGGCCAACCCGTAAAAGTGCTTGCGTGGTGGGCCACAGAATTTTCACAATTCTATGAACATCGACATGAAAATTCCCCTCTGCTAGCTCACAAAACATTCCGTGGAATAGCATTGCATGCATTCAAAGAACAAGGAATAATCAACAGTACATATATGATCAACCATGAGTAACAATAACAACAACACCCTAACCTTCTCCATCCCATCCTTCACCTCCGAAGACCCCCACAAAATCCTCCTCCACCAAGCCACCAACGCCGATGAAGACCAAGGCCTCAGCGAAACCAACACCGGCTTCGTCATGTGGCCCTCCGCCGTAATGCTCTCACATCACATCTCCAAAAATCCATCCATCGTTCTCGGAGATGATAATTCTCCGGATGGGGATGTTATGGAGTTGGGTGCTGGGTGTGGTCTTGTGGGGTTGACTGCGGCTACGTTACTTCAAAATCATACGGATGAGGATAATGATGATAAGGTCATCTTTACAGATTATAATCCTGTCGTTTTGGAGAATTTACAAAAGAACATTGATTTGAATGATTTTGATGTGGATCATAAGGTGCTGGGGTTGGATTGGTTTGATCAAGAGGAGCATCAAGAACAGCAACAACAACAGCAGCAGCAACAATCGGATGATGGATCAGATACAACTGGTGAAGAAAATACAACAACGTGGGTAGACGTCGAAGGGAATGAACATGCACAAGTACGGTTAATATTAGGAGCAGACTTAATCGTCTGCACCAATGATGCTGACTTGGTAGCATCAACGATTGACAGTGCACTGATTGATGGGGGCAAGGCGTTCATTTTGGGAGCAGATCAATATACACGATTTGGAGTACAGAACTTTCCGGATGCATGTCGTCAACTTGGGTTGAAGGTGACGGTTCATGAGGATTTGTTGGAGACGAACTTTGCTGCGGAGGAGGTTGATGGGGAGGTGCAGCAGGAGCAACTTATGGAGGAGCTTGAGTTGGGGGGGTACAATCAACGATCTTCGACGATGGCTCATGACTTTACGTTCTTTCAAATTACCAAGCCGATTGCAAAGGTTGTTGCGTAAGGATGATGTGAGATGAACGAATGAGACAAGAACTTAACGTTTCATTATGCTCCATTGTGATTTGGTCAAGTATATTATGATGTTGATCTCTATAGGGAAATTTTACTAACGTCATGTGTAAGAATTGTACATATATACTTCAAGAAGAACCAATCCTACCACGGCCCAAATGGCCCACCACCTCATTCCTCGTTGCATACCACGGTCCAAATTTGGAAATGTACATGTCAATAGGAAATCGACAAAAGAAGCTTCGTCTACGTTCATTGACAATTTGTTGCATCAACTCTCTTTGAATGTAAAATGCTACCGTCCCATGCCGATAGACACAAGATTGTGGTAATGATTGTTTCGGGTATATTATCCTCCACCATTGATGCGGCTGTTGTAACGGCGACCTATACAATGAATAGAATTGAATCTGTTGATCATGTGCATGACAAACTTCCACTGCAAGTGCCATTGGGTTCAATAAAGTGGCATCATCTTCAATAATGACAAATCCATCATCATTTGGATATGTGACGAGTAACTCACTAAAGACATGTTGATAGACGTGGAATAGGCGTTGTTCCCATTTAATCTTTCGGCATAGAAATTGCTTCTGGTGGTGATTGGACGTTGTTGTTTGATGCGTTGTCGTATTGTTGGTAGTTGTAAGCCGAAGCAGGGAAGTGGATTCCCGAAGAGCTCCACCAGATGTGGCAAATTGATTGCTTACTTGCAGTGTATTGATCCTCTTCAGATAAGGTTGAGATGAAGAGACGTTGTATCCATCAACACGATGATGTTGAGACGTTGCAGTATTATCATTTAGTCGGAGCTGAGATTGCCAAGATTGAAACGTATCTTCTGTTTGGTCCCTTGCACCAATCATGAATATTCGTGGAAAGGATGGATGATACTCAGTAGTAGTAGTAGATGATTGCGCTGTTGCCCCCCGAATAAAGCCATCATGATTATCATTTGTCGTTTGTTTCCCCAGTATGGTATTGCAGTCCCATGACCTGACAGCACCATGGTCATTGTCACGACTATTATATGTCGATGAGTCCGTATTGTCATCCAAATAACGAGAGAAGGAAGGACAAGACATTTCATAATACGGTTTCAAAATGGACGTTGAGACATGATCCAAAGGACCCTGATACTCTCTCACATGTGCATCGAGCTGATATGCAATTAGAAGTAGTGCGAGTAGAAATAAGCAGCAGCGTAGTGTGGTGGTGGTTGATTTTGTGAGACGTTTGCATTCTGTTTTGGAGGTCTTCTTTTTCGTTGATTTTGTTGTGGTTTGTCTGGATAGAGGTGAGAAGAATGATCTCAACCCTGCGTACCCTTGCATTTTGCGCTTGTCACTGCTGCTATTGTGGTTGCCATCAGTAGCATGACATTCGGATGCAAATTCCAATGTTGTGATGTTCTTCTTGTCGTTGCCATTATTTTTGACTGCAGAAGACCATGACGCTGACGCTGACGCTGACGCTGTTACTTTTGAACGCCTAATCATTATCACTTCTTCTTTATAGGCACATACATGGCTAAAGCGTTCCCGATGGCAGTGAATCAGATCTGCGCAAAAGAGTGTAGCATGTAGCAAAGCTATATGAAGTGATGATGTGCTTTTCTGCCAGCGGCCAGCAAAGTTCCAATGAAATGTCCTGATGATGAAATGCTTAACTGCGAAAATTAATCGGCCCGTTCTAAATAAGATAGAGAGCAAGTTGGTGCGTTTTTCGCAGGAAACCACCGACTGATGCCGATGTCAATACGATGGTGAGTTCCTCGATGCTATTGCAGCAGAATTTTTATGAGTGTTTTGAAGTTTGGTGAGTGGATGTGACATCTGATGTGAGTCAATTAAATATTTGGTGCCAATAAACGTACTGTGAATCATAAAAGCTGAACACTCTCACACACTTGCGTTGCTCATCATCTCACAGGTTTGTTGACACCGAGAAGCGATCAAATGATTGTTCAAACGCATTCATATCCTCACCACATCATTATCATACACAACCACATGCAATATATATAACCATGAGCAGCCTAGCCTTGTCAATAAAACCCCGCAACGCCGCCGCCAGTGGCAGCAGCAGCGGGCACCAAATGCGCCGATCAAGAAGCACCTCCGCTTACACCCAACAAAGAATGAGCTTGGCAACGTCCATTCCAACATCATCCACTCGTAGGCAAAAGAAGAGTTATACTCAGACTCTAGTGGAACAACGTAATAAATCCAAACAACAGCAGCAACAGCAACAGCAGCGTCTTGTTCGTAGTCGTAGCAGCACCCCTCGTCAAAACAAAAAGGGAGGATTCAAGACATCGACTCCCATGGCATTACTCTCCACTTCTGCCAGAAAAGATCCCACTTTGGCTCGTAACAAGTACTTCTTTCAGAAAAAGTCCAACAACAACAACACTAATGCTCGAGATGACTTTGGAACAACTCGAACTACAAATCAAGATTCCTCAAGGGACGATGGAATAGTCGCAACAACAGAAGATGACAACACTTCTCCTCCAATCATCAGTCGTGCACGTGAGGTGGAACCCGAGCCAACAACCTTGATTGATCAATTTGGTGATGCAGTAGTTGATGCAAATGATGCAATGGTCGCGATAGTTTGTGATAATAAGGCTGTGGCGAGGGTAATCTTTCCTTATATGGATGGTGATTATCATGTTCCGAATGATGATGGTGGTGGTGGTGGTGAAAAGGCGGAGGAAAATTCGGTGCAGCATGACTTTTATACGGGTTTGAATTGTACATTGTCGGAGGAGGGGTTTGAGGCTACTCCTACTGCGTTGTTTGGTGTTGGAGAGAATGCTGAGGATGGTGGTGCTGGGGCTGTAGCTGCTGCCGGTGGTGCTACTGCTGCTGTTGGAGTCTTCTCAATTGGCAAATTGGGCATGTTGATGAAGCGTCAAAAGAAGGTCAAGAAGAGTGGAAAGAGCAGTTCTGATGCCAACAAGGCTGATGCTGATGCTGATGCTGAACCCGCAGATGAATTTAAGATTGTTACGGGGAATACAGATGAAGGTCTGGAAGAGGGCGTTGAAGTTCAGCAAGGTCGTGCGGCGCTTGGTAATACAGTTGACTCACAGGGTCTAACTCAAGAAGCTGAGGTTTTATTGTCCATCTATGACCCGGAGTTAGACAAGAGCACGAGAGGGGGTGAGCAAGTGCTCGAAGAAGGTACTATCGTCGAGGGGCAAGATCTTGAGCTTGAAATGCTTGGGGACCGCAATGTATTGGCCTTGGGATATGGTGCGTTTGCTGTTTGTGGTGGAGATGATAATACCATCATTACTTCGGACCAACGGGAGTTGACTCTACAGGATTACTCGAACCCAGCTCAGCAGATTGAGCCTATTCTTGAAGATGATGTCAATTCTATCCTTGACTCCACTCAACAGGATCAGGCCAAGAAGTCGAAAAAGGAGAAGCTGCTACAGGAAAAACGAGCTGTACTTAGAAGGATGAAAGCGAGGAACTTATTTGCAGCCAAGAAAGCACTAGCTGTGCGAGAGTCCAAGGCAAAACAATCTAGTCAAGCAAAGCCTGTTCTCGCAGATGATACTACGATTGTTTCTGCTCTGCAACAGGAGTGGACTCTCGACGACCACTCTAATGAAAAGAAGAAGTTGCCTGCAGAAGAGCTCATTTTTGATTCCTCAAATACCATCGTTACTTCTGAGAATCGGGAGTGCACTCTTGACGACTACACGAAGCCCAAACTCTTTTCACGCATCTCATCGTTCAAGTCGAATAATGGAAGTGATGTGAAGCCTTCACTAGAGAATGATGAAACGGTCCCTACTTCTGAAAACCGGGGGACTCTCAACGACTACTCAAAGCCTGGCAGTGTCGCGTCAAATGGTCCTCCTACCGACAAAAGTGTCGAAAGTAAAGCTTCGACCATCTCTAAAGCGCTAAGTAAAGGGAAACAAAATGCGGGTAATGTCGTCGCAGTG
Source organism: Skeletonema marinoi (assembly GCA_030544225.1). Taxonomy (NCBI): domain Eukaryota; phylum Bacillariophyta; class Thalassiosirophyceae; order Thalassiosirales; family Thalassiosiraceae; genus Skeletonema; species Skeletonema marinoi. The sequence continues at coordinate 284,670 of CM060490.1, forward strand.
ACGGAAGACGTAAATGGATCCTCTTCCAAAAATAGAGGAGAAGTGGAGAGTAAGAAGGAAACACGTGAAGAGGAGAAGATGCAGGCCCATACTTTACTAGCAGCCTTCAACAATGATGTTTTGATGCTGAAATCTTTTGAGGTGGACGATGGTATCTCAATGCACAGCTCTATCTCTATGGCAACAGATTTGAAATCAGATGGTCCTGGTCGTCAACGCAGTTATCCTAGACCTAGAAGCCGATTGTCAAGATTGTCGAGGTACACTGAAGAGGGTTCGAGATATTCTGCCGAGGAGGAATCAAGATACTCCGCTGAGGGGGACTCGAGATACACTGAAGATGATTCAATTGATGTTGAAGAGAGTTTCACTGAAGAGAGTGAGACTTCATCAATGGATGCATCACGCGAAGCCAAAGCTTCATGGTGGAATGTATTGAGTTAGATGTTATGTGTTAACTGAATTGTTTGATTTGTAAAATGTCTTGCTCGAATGTGCAGGTAAATTTTGTTACTCTCTCGATATTAAGTAAAATGAAATGTATTCATGATTTGAATGTTATAAGAAAACAAAACATCTTACGTGGGTCTGTGGACGAGTTATGTACCTGTATGTCCGTAAGCTCATTTCCTCGGCCTCGTGTGGAACGTCCACCGGCACAAGCACGGGCGGCAGTGTTCGTTTTGGTAGTAGTACGGGTGCTGCTTTCCTTCTTGATCGCCTTCTTCTTCTTCTTGGGCTCCTCCTCCTCACTCTCCTCCTCCTCACTTTCAGAATTCTTCTTGACGACACGGCCTAAATTCTTCTGGTTAGTATCCACACGAACCTCCATCGGCACCTCCTCCTCCTTCATCTCCAACAACAAATCAACACTCTCCTCATCACTCTCTTCTTCATCCTTGTTGGAGAAATTCTTCAATGCGCTACGATTACTGCTGCTAGCGATGAAGGCGGAGTCATTTTTTGTAGTGGAGTGTTTGTTCGTGCCGCCGCCGCGCTGGGTTGGCTTTCCACGACCGCCGCCGCCGCCGCTGGCTTCTTCTTGGTGACCGCATTGGATGACTTTTTGGTGGCCTTTTTGGCGGACTGCTCCTCGGGACTTTCTTGCTCTTGCCATGGTTGTTTGCTGTTGTTGGGGCGATACGGGTTTGTGAGTGCTAAGTACTACCTATGTAAGTAGTGATTTTGGCGGGGGCTTTTTAGGGGACGGGGGCCTTTTGGTGTCACATCGTGATTGCTGATTGTCGCACTTCGCTAGGTACAATCGTAAAGTGTTCAACATCAACACAGCCAGTGGTTGGATCTCCATGCTTCCATGTTGTTGTTGATGTGTGGTGACGTTGTGATTTGATGATGGATCGTTTCGGAGGGTGGTGGAGGTACGACTAAATTTTGAAGGAAGGAGTCATCATAGTCGTCAGCCTCGTTTGTTGTGATTGTGCCTAGGTCAACGTAGCTTCCTCCATTCGCATTGTCATCATCGATATCTTGATCAATTATTGCAACTGATAACGGAAGGCCGAGGAGGTTTTTGTGTCAGCAGCATGAGATGATGTGATGGTTCTTGTCGTTCTTGGCAGCAGTAGCCCTCCGGCTACGTATGCTGCTATCCTGGGCGTAAGTGCTGAAGAAGTAGTAGCTGCAGAGATCGATGGTGCATAATATAGTGGTGATGGTATCATCATGACGAGATGTTTGCCATGGAGGCGGATGGTGCTTTGCACGCTGTAGTCCTCGGATAAGCAAAATCGAGTTTTCACCCCGCAATTTTTTTTGCGCGAGGGGGTCTCATTTTTGGAGGGAAGGCTCGGTGCTCCGAACAAAATCCCGCCAAAACCAAATAAGTTTTTTTTCTACTCGATTTTTATTTTTTGCGCCCTCATTCGGAATCTATAAACCGAGGACTACAGCGTGGTGCTTTGCGCTTTGCAAGAAGTTTGTTGCAAGCTATCTGGCGGATTTTTTAAGACGGCAATCTGTCGCACCACCAATCAGATCGACTCGTCGCTCCCTCCATCCTGTGCATAACTTATGCCCAAAATGACTTCTACACATTTGTGCTGCTGCAGAAAGAAGAGACTTATGCGATCACTTCTATGTAGGGTCAGCTACTTTACCAGGTCAGTGTCAAGCAGACTATTGAAACTTCACTTGGCAAGTGTGACGGTGCGGTGTGGGGAGGCTCATTTCCATACCTACATCTACATCTTCTCTTCGTTTGAGAGATTCGGAAAGGCAAATGATCACCCCCAAGCCCAAGGGTAAGAGTGGTGGCATAAAGAGATATCGTGATGAATATTATGATTATCAATACTCCTCTCTTCTCCCATCATCCGCTAAACTAGAGCTAGAGCTAGAGCACCATGAACGAATACTAGTACTCTTCTTCTCCCATCATCACTGCAACACCACTACTACTACTAGAGGGACATGAACCAAGCAAATCCTATACTATCCAGCCTTTGTATCTTTTCAGCAGTCAACGAAGACTTTTCTCCTTTGTAAAACTGTTTGTATTCGGCACGTTGTGTTGAGACCCATCGCCCAAGAGCAGTGTTTTCTTTGAACTTAGTAGGGACATGGCAATTGCCAAACTTGGCTGCATATTGAATGAGCTCAGTCTGTGTGAAAAAACAGACAGAAACGCATTATCAGTCATCATCAAAGAGGAACGTTTCTCTAGTCCTTCGTTTTATCGGCATCGACTTACATATTTCTCGTCCCATCTAACTTGCCCCCTGCGCTTAGCCCACCGAAATCCAATGTTCTGGAGTCGTTCCAGCCTTTCATCAGTCAGGGTCGAGATGTTATTATCCTCGCGGTTCTTATGTTCCATGCGTTGCTATAATAGTCGTAGAGGATTAGAAGAGGACAAACAAGGGATTGTTAGATCGGACTTGCCGCATGAGTAAAATTGATAAAGACACTTTTGGGAAGCAAAGGGAAGAAAGACTGACCTTATTCACCCATACCCCAAGTTTGGGATTCGGTGCATAAGTCTGCGGTACATCACAATGGCCATGTTGCTGCTTAAAATCAAGCTGAAGAAGGTGGGAGAAATGAGCAAATCATGGATGGAAATAATGTAACACACTGCAATCTCATATCACGTAATAAGGTGCGTAAACTTCAACTCACCAGCTCATTAAACTTTCGATCCCATGCATTGCGTTGACTAGACGTACTAGTACAACTTCCGTTTACTGGCAGAAATGGAAGAGGTGAAGGGAGATCTGCGGAATCTTCTCCTCCATCGCTGTTTGCCTTCATCGTCATCTCTTCTGTGGCAACTACAGCTGCATACGGCAGAGGGTCCTTCTTAAGATGTGCTGATGGAGCCGGTCGTTCCTGTTTAGGAGATACAGCAGAGAAGAAATGTGAGCGAATAGTGAGCAAATATATAATGTAACACTACTGCTGCAATCTCGTAACATAAGGTGCGTAAACTTACCAGCTCATTAAACTTACGATCCCATGCATTGCGTTGACTAGATGGACTAGTACGAACTCCTTTTACTGATAGGTTTGGAAATGTTGGAGGGAGATCTGCATGTACCAAATCTTTCGTTCCATCATCTCGTGTTGCTTTCATCTTCATCTCTTCTGTGGCAACTGCAGAAGGTGGAGGGTCCTTCTTCCAAAGCACTGCCGCTGCTGGAGCCGGTCTTCCAGGAGACATATAATGCTCATTACCAAATTGACGCCTCACCGGTGAGTATGGTGCCGCCAAAGGCAACAGATTGTTGTCTGGATGCTCATGTTTTTGTGGTGGGTGGAAGTGATGAAACTGTTCATGCGAAGGCGAAAGCGAAGGAGAGAAAAATTGGAAATGAGGGGGGAGGTAGGGGTTGTTCCGAATGATTGTATCATTGATAGGATTAGGATCACCTCCTTTTTGTGGATCTGGACCAGGCTTCTTTCCAGCCTCTTTATCTGTTGACAATGCTTCTTCTTCGTCTTTGTGCGTGTTCGGCATACTGGCGAAGGCGGAAGAGCGCTCCTCGTTCCACCCTTGAACTTGAAAGAATGAGCTCTCCTGCATCTGCATCTGATATGGATATAGATGCGATTGAGCATAATTATCGGGCATACGTTGTTTCTTTGCAGCAGTCATGGTCAGTGCAGTGTTGGATTCTGGATCTGGCTCTGGAGACGTGGCGGCAGCAGCAGGTGGATGATCATCTCCTAAGCCTAAGCCGAAGGATTCATGCACCTGTGGCTGTGGTAAATCATGATCATGCTGCTTCTGAGCATCTCTCCTCTCACTTTGGTGCTGGAAATGATAACTACCACTACTCATTGTCATCGTCATTGACCATCAGACTTATCTTCTTACTTCGTTGAATGATGAGATTATCTAAGACTGGGTCAATAAAAAAGGCGAGTTTCTAATTTTTAGCCAGGTTGGCGGAAAAAAAATAAAAATTCGAGGGGCAAGAAGTAGTGCGTGAATGTAATACGAAGCCTTTGTGTGATATTGATGTATGTTACATCGTTGTGAAGCTCTTTGAAAGGTCTTCTTTGTATTTGCAAAAGATTAATAATAAAATTTGTGTAGGGCTTGCTCCAACGCTCGCAACCTAAACACTTTTGTGAGAGTGTCATCAAAAAAAATCTGGCTAAATTAGAAACTCGCCTTTTTTATTGACCCAGTCTTATCTGCCCTGCCGTGCCTTCTCTACCACTACATATACCACTACCATTTTTCTTGCCAAGCAGTTTTTGGCCCCCACGCAAGGTGGAACGACGCACTTTTTCGTACCTATTCCCGCATTATTTGTCACTATTAGAGCGTTGGGTGTTGGGTTACAACAAAGTGGCTTTCCGGTCGGTTCTTCACCATTCTTCCTCCGGTACTCAATAGTATCTTCGTTTCTTTCACGACCGAGGAGATAAGGATAACCCTACGGACATACCGTAACCGTTGTACCGTGCGCGACTCCTCATCTGCATGCAGTTTTCAGCTTCGTTGTTACCGTACATAGCTGCCAAAAAGTACATACTTCGAATTTCACTGAAGCCTTCGTCACTTTTGATTTTTGTTCGTTGCTGGAGCTTAAGTATGGTTATGGTTGTGAAGTCGTAGATAGCGTTGTGTCCTAACGTACTTCACGGGTGGCAGATAAACTTGACTCCATCCGACTCCGAGAGTTGCAAAACTGATACTACTAGTCCCTACAAGTTTTACCTCTAGATCTAGAGGTATGGCAAAAAGGGTTATCCTCATCACTCTCGGGGTCGTCAAGGATATTGTGATATTGCACAAGACAATGTACACGAAGGTGGGTGGCAGATAAGTGACTCCGAGAGGATGCAAAACTGATAGGTACTTAGGCTTGGCAAAAGGGTTATCCCTTCCCTCTGGGGTCGTGAAGATCAACGAAAAGTCCACTCTGTTTGAGAGAAGGACGATGACAACATGCGTAGTGGTAGGCGCTGTCATTATCATTCCCACCAAAGTGAGAGAGGAGAAGGCATGATCTACCTACCACAGCCAGAGGCAGAGGCGCCGGACACCGAATCCTTCGGCTTAGGCTTTGGAGATGATCATCCACCTGCCGCTGCGGCCACGTCTCCAGCTCCAGATCCAGATCCAGATCCAGAATCCAACACTGCACTGACCATGACTGCTGCAAAGAAACGACGTATGCCCGATAATTATGCTCAATCGCATCTATATCCATATCAGATGCAGATGCAGGAGAGCTCAATCTTTCAAGTTCAAGGGTGGAACGAGGAGCGCTCTTCCGCCTTCGCCAGTATGCCGAACACACACAAAGACGAAGAAGAAGCATTGTCAACAGATAAAGAGGCTGGAAAGAAGCCTGGTCCAGATCCACAAAAAGGAGGTGATCCTAATCCTATCAATGATACAATCATTCGGAACAACCCCTACCTCCCCCCTCATTTCCAATTTTTCTCTCCTTCGCTTTCGCCTTCGCATGAACAGTTTCATCACTTCCACCCACCACAAAAGCATGAGCATCCAGACAACAATCTGTTGCCTTTGGCGGCACCATACTCACCGGTGAGGCGTCAATTTGGTAATGAGCATTATATGTCTCCTGGAAGACCGGCTCCAGCAGCGGCAGTGCTTTGGAAGAAGGACCCTCCACCTTCTGCAGTTGCCACAGAAGAGATGAAGATGAAAGCAACACGAGATGATGGAACGAAAGATTTGGTACATGCAGATCTCCCTCCAACATTTCCAAACCTATCAGTAAAAGGAGTTCGTACTAGTACGTCTAGTGGTTCGACTTCGTGGGATCGAAAGTTTAATGAGCTGGTAAGTTTATGCACCTTATGTTACGAGATTGCAGCAGTAGTGTTACACTATATATTTGCTCACTATTCGCTCACATTTCTTCTCTGCTGTATCTCCTAAACAGGAACGACCGGCTCCATCAGCACATCTTAAGAAGGACCCTCTGCCGTATGCAGCTGCAGTTGCCACAGAAGAGACGAAGATGAAGGCAAACAGCGATGGAGGAGAAGATTCCACAGATCTCCCTCCGCCTCTTCTTCCATTTCTGCCAGTAAAAGGAATTTGTACTAGTACGTCTAGTCAACGCAATGCATGGGATCGAAAGTTTGATGAGCTGGTAAGTTTACGCACCTTGAGATACAAGATTGCAGTGCTACATTATTTCTTCCTTTCATCATTTGCTCATTTTTCATACCCTTCTTCAGATTGATTTTAAGCAGCAACATGGTCATTGTGATGTACCGCAGACTTATGCACCGAATCCCAAACTTGGGGTATGGGTGAATAAGGTCAGTCTTTCTTCCCTTTGCTTCCCAAAAGTGTCTTTATCAATTTTACTCATGCGGCAAGTCCGATCTAACAATCCCTTGTTTGTCCTCTTCTAATCCTCTACGACTATTATAGCAACGCATGGAACATAAGAACCGCGAGGATAATAACATCTCGACCCTGACTGATGAAAGGCTGGAACGACTCCAGAACATTGGATTTCGGTGGGCTAAGCGCAGGGGGCAAGTTAGATGGGACGAGAAATATGTAAGTCGATGCCGATAAAACGAAGGACTAGAGAAACGTTCCTCTTTGATGATGACTGATAATGCGTTTCTGTCTGTTTTTTCACACAGACTGAGCTCATTCAATATGCAGCCAAGTTTGGCAATTGCCATGTCCCTACTAAGTTCAAAGAAAACACTGCTCTTGGGCGATGGGTCTCAACACAACGTGCCGAATACAAACAGTTTTACAAAGGAGAAAAGTCTTCGTTGACTGCTGAAAAGATACAAAGGCTGGATAGTATAGGATTTGCTTGGTTCATGTCCCTCTAGTAGTAGTAGTGGTGTTGCAGTGATGATGGGAGAAGAAGAGTACTAGTATTCGTTCATGGTGCTCTAGCTCTAGCTCTAGTTTAGCGGATGATGGGAGAAGAGAGGAGTATTGATAATCATAATATTCATCACGATATCTCTTTATGCTTATGCCACCACTCTTGGGCTTGGGGGTGATCATTTGCCCTTCCGAATCTCTCAAACGAAGACGAGGAACGAAGAGAAGATGTAGGTAGAGCCTCCCCACACCGCACACTTGCATTGAAGTTGTTGAAATAGTCTGTTGTGACACTGACACTTGTAATGGTAAAGTACATACCTAGCTTGCTAGCTTTTTATGGTTTCTTGCCCCTAAGTATTTGTAAGTACTTACTTATAAGTACTTACTTACTTATGTATGGCTTCTGCTCAGTGGTGGTGCGACAGATTGCCGTCTTAAAATCAGCCAGTGCAACTTCTAACTTCTTGCGCAAAGCACAAAGCACCTACTTAATCAATGAACTAAATGAAAATATGGTAGATAAAAGCCGCCTCCACTGAGCAAAAATCTCGACATGATGATACCATCACCACTACATTATGCATCATCGATCTCTGCACTTACGCCCAGGATAGCAGCATACGTAGCCGGGGGGCTACTGTTGCCAAGAACGACGAAGAATCATCACATCATCTCATGCTGCAGACACAAAAACCTCCTCGGCCTCGGTCCGTTATCAGTTGCAAGAATTGATCAAGATATCGTCGATGATGCGAATGGAGGAAGCTACGTTGACCTAGGCACAATTACAACAAACGAGGCTGACGACTATGATGACTCCTTCCTTCAAAATTTAGTCGTACCTCCACCACCCTCCGAAACGATCCATCATCAAATCACATCATCACCACACATCAACAGCAGCATGGAAGAATGGAGATCCAACCACTGGATCGTCCTAATAGACGACGAACCCTCTATCCGCTTAGCCATTGGAGATTATTTGCATTCCATGGGGTATACGATGATAACTGCGTGTGATGGCCCGCAGAGTTTTTTGGATGTGTTGCTTTATTCGTGTGGGTGGTCGTTGCTGATGGAGGATAATGATGGGAATAATGATAATAGACCTCCGTGGATGAAGGATGATGATAATGACGATGAGTCAATGTTGTGGAGATTACCGAATTGTATCATTTCGGATATTCGAATGCCTGGTGGGGTGGATGGGGTGCAGTTGTTAGAGTTGCTACGACATGTCGATAACGATGGCAAGAAGAATAGCAGCAGCGGTAGTGAAGAAGAACGCAGTAGTGATGTCAAGAAAGGAAAGAAGAAGGGACGGCCCAAGAAGGGTGCAGAGAGGAGTAACAATGAGTATGATGGGAAGGATGACTTTGACTTACTCGATGCCATTGTGGGCAGTAGCGGTAGTGGTAACAATGACGGAAGCAGCACGACAGCTGGAAAGCAAATCGTCACTGCAATCGATCAAGCAATCCAAAAATTAAATGTCATTCGTGACACTTTGACATATCATCAAGAGGCATCAAACAACAACCAATATCCTACGTCGTTACTACAGATTCCAGTCATTCTACTCACTGCAAAGGCCATGGTATCCGATAGAATAGTGGGTTTTAAAGCAGGTGCGAATAATTATCTTCCAAAGCCATTCCGACCAGAAGAGTTACTTGGTATGGTGGATAGTTTGTTGAGGAAGCAAGAGAGGGAGAGGAAGGAGTGGATGAGTGAGAAGAATGATTTAGGTAGTAGTATTGATGACGTTGCGTTGGAACCCAACAACAACAAAAAAGAGAAAGAAGGAGGAGGAGGCAAGTGTGTCAATGAACTTGCAATGTACTCGGCATCAGCTCAACAGATGAAGGATCTAACAATTGAACTCATTGAAATCAAGAACTTTTTGAAAGAGGAGGCACAACGACAGACCAATGTCAAAGTAGAACAAGAAGAAATGGGAAGACTCGCGAAGCTTCTCCCCAATGCTTTATGGATGTTCATGAATGATGAGCGGCGGAAACGATTATTTAGCTCAGATCACATCAGGTCTATATTGCTATTCTGCTTTGATGACGCCTCTTTGGCGAGGAAGAGTACTGCCAAGAGAGATGACTTATTGACAGAGTTGGAAAGAAAGAATGAAAAAGATCCAGATCGACTGAAAAACTTTCTAGTAGATTGATAATATTATACTTCGCTTCTATTTCTATCTGCATAAGAAGGAGTCATTTGATCTCAAGTCCTGCGTCTTGGTGGAAGGGAGGGTGGCATTCATTGGCGCATATCCACCGCCATACCAGAGCGCCACCACGCCAACCGATGCTTTTGGTTTTGATGAACACTCTCCTCCTGGTGCAATCGCACATGAGCAAATACTGGTGTCGAGAGCAAGTCGTTGTGCTTAACTATTTACAACAGCGATTTTGCCTAATATTAGATCCTATCTATTAATTAGTTTGAGATTAATTCCTTTACACATTTGCAGTCTGCACTTTTCCATACATATAACTCATCCGCAGACCTACATATCACCAGCAAGTTTCAATATTGAAGAGTAACATTACCTGCAAGCAAGACATTCAACAAAATATCAGGTGCCAAAACTACCTATCTCTTCCACCACCGAGTTTTGACCACGTGAGAAGCCTTTGATGACATTTCACTCACGCAAGTCTCGTCTTCAGAGTCGTCAGAACCACTGGAGTCAGAGCCACTTGAGTCAGAGCCATTGGAGGTAGGGTCGGTAGATCTAGGACCTTTAGAGTCAGGGCCAGAAGAGCTCCCGGCGCTGGAGCTGGCATTAGAGCTGGAGCTAGAGCTAGCATCAGAACTAGAGCTGGAGCTAGCACCTTCTAAGCAATCCATAGAAGCTACATCCGTGTAGCGTGGCATTACAAATGATGCTCTCATTGGATGTCGAGGATTTTGTTCGACGCTCGCACTTGAAGGAAATTCAGCCTGCGAAGCCTTCGATGCACTGCCAGATGACTTTACTGAGCTTCCGCTCGTTGGAAGTTGAGGATTGTGTTCAACGCTCGCACTTGAAGGCAATTCAGCCTGCGAAGCCTTTGATGAACTGCCAGATGACTTAACTGATGCAACGCTTGCGCCACTGGAAGGAAGCTTGGCCTTGGACGAGCCCCCAAAGGACTTTACCGATCGTGAACTTGAAGGCACAATGGAAATTGATGCAACGCTTGCACCACTGGAAGGAAGCTCGGCTTTGGACGATTTAGACGAGTCTCCAAAGGACTTCACTGAGCGTGTGATTGATGGCACACAAGGTTTTGATGCAACGCTTGCACCGCTGGAAGGAAGCTTGGCCTTGGACGATATAGACGAGCCACCTTGGGACTTTACTGAGCGTGAACTTGATGGCACGTAGGGCGCTGATGCGACGCTTGCACCACTGGACATGAGCTTCGCCTTGGACGACTTAGATGGACCGCCAAAGGACTTCACTGAGCATGAACTTGAAGGCACATAGGGAGATGATGCGACGCTTGCACCGCTGGAAGGAAGCTTGGCTTTGGACGATTTAGACGAGCCGCCTTGGGACTTTACTGAGCGTGAACTTGATGGCACGTAGGGCGCTGATGCGACGCTTGCACCACTGGACATGAGCTTCGCCTTGGACGACTTAGATGGACCGCCAAAGGACTTCACTGAGCATGAACTTGAAGGCACATAGGGAGATGATGCGACGCTTGCACCGCTGGAAGGAAGCTTGGCTTTGGCCGATTTAGACGAGCCTCCAAAGGACTTTACCGATCGTGTGATTGATGGCACACAAGGTGTTGATGCAACGCTTGCGCCACTGGAAGGAAGCTTGGCCTTGGACGATTTAGACGAGCCGCCATAGGACTTCACTGAGCGTGAACTTGATGGCACGTAGGGCGTTGATGCAACACTTGCATCACTGGAAGGAAGCTTGGCCTTGGACGATTTAGATGGACCGCCAAAGGACTTCACTGAGCGTGAACTTGAAGGCACATAGGGAGATGATGCGACGCTTGCGCCACTGGACAGAAGCTTGGCTTTGGACGATTTAGACGAGCCGCCAATGGAACTTGATGGCACACAAGGTGTTGATGCGACGCTTGCACCGCTGGACATGAGCTTCGACTTGGACGACTTAGATGGACCGCCAAAGGACTTCACTGAACGTGAACTTGAAGGCACATAGGGAGATGATGCGACGCTTGCACCGCTGGAAGGAAGCTTGGCCTTGGACGATTTAGATGGGCCGCCAATGGACTTCACTGAGCGTGAACCTATATTGGGTGTTGATGCAACGCTTGCACCACTGGATAGAAGCTTGGCTTTGGAAGATTTAGACGAGCCTCCAAAGGACTTTACCGATCGTGAACTTGATGGCACATTTGTCTTTTCTTCGAAGAAATCTGTATCCTCAGCTCTAATTTTTGACGAATAAACTGTTTTTGCCACAGTCGAGCCGCTAGAGCTTGAGCCGCCAGAGCTTGAGCCACTAGAGCTTGAGCCACAATCTGAATCCTCTTCAATAGAATTCATCACTTCTGCCAATTTCTCAAAAGTATTGCTTTCACATGATTGTACAGAGCCTGTGTTCTTTGGCTGAGATGCGCTACCGGCGGCACTTCCACCATTTCCGTCATCTTCTTCAAGCTTGGAAGTAATTGACTTCTCATCGTCTTTATCTTCATGCATAGGCTCTATCTGTGCCGGCCTGAAGAATCGAGTCCACTTACTTTGGCCAGAAGCATTGGTTAGTCCTGAAACGACTGTATCTGCGTCATCTGCATCATCTTCATTGTCACTGCCCCCATCAATGAAAGGAGACGGGATAGACTTGGCATCATCATCGTCATATTCTCCTTCTTCTCCTCCTCCTTCTCCTACTGCTACTTTTTCTTGTACATAAGGCTCAATCTCCTTTTTTTCGATCGAGGGCTGCTTCGATGCAGTACTTGCGCCACCATCTTGTTGAAGATTGGAAGCAATAGACTTCTCATCAACTGTATCTTCTTTAATAGGCTTCATATCCTGCGTCTCTGCAGGCTTGAAGTAGCGACTCCACTTAGTTTGCCCGGAAGCAAGGGTCAGGCCTGAAACGACTGTATCTGCATCGCCATCTCCACCGCCATCGCCGCCGAAGAAAGAAGCAAGGATAGACTTGTCGACATTGTCATCATTTTCCTCGGTAATAGTCTCGCTCTCCTTCTTTTCATCGACCAAATTAGCTGGACTGAAGAAACGAGTCCACTTAGTTTGACCAGTAGCTTGGGTTAGGAAAGAAACGACGGTATTGTCATCTTCGTTATCTTTCCCAAAGATAAGCTCTTGCCCTTCAAGAGCGTTAATTCTGTCGCTCTCTGACGGTTCCTCTTCGGTGGCCTTCCCGATTGCATTGCTGTTTTCTTCGGGAACAGGATTCGTCTGCAATTTCGCATCCTCTTTGACGCTGTTCTCAACAAGGGAATTGCTCTCTTGCTGAAGGATGGACTCTTCTATCTCAGTAATGAGACTCTTCTCGAGAAGAGAATTGCTATCTTGTTGTTCAAGGAAGGCTATCATCTCAGATTGGGATTTGTTGAGAGGGGCATTGCTATCTTGCTCAAGGATGGGCTTAGTCTCAGTGGGCTTTGTCTTTCGTTTAGAGTTGCCATGTTGAGTAGCCCGGTCTTGCTGCTCAAGAGTTCGGGCTAGGGCTGAAACGACTGATTGTGCCTTACCAACTATTGCAAAATCATTCCATCTCACAGTTTTTCTTGTTTCGGCAGTCTCTTGCTTGTCTTCTTTAGCATTGTTTCTGCTCTCCTCCTCTTTCACGGACTTCTTGATCTTCTCCTCTTCGTCGTCGATGTTTCTGTTGCTCTTTTCCTCTTCATCATCGGTGTTCCTGCTCTTCTCCTCTTCGTCGGTGTTATTGATGCTTTTCTCCTCTTCGTCGGTCTTTCTGTCGTTCACTTTCTCCTCATCTACAACCGCTGCGGCAGCCTCCTCTTCCTCAGCCTCATTTCCAGTATCACACGAAAACAAGCGCTGAATATCTCTCTTTTCATCATCACGAATCCTCTTTTGCTTCTTTTCTTTGCTCCTTCTCTCTGTGGTACGCGAGCTGATATTCCTGTCTGCGGCGCGTGAGCTGATATTCCTCTCTGTGGTGCGTGACACTGCTACACTACGAAGATTTAGTTTGCTTGACGCAGCACTCCTCTTGTGAGTATTCTGATGGCGCTTTGTTCGCCCGAATAAGCCCCTCTTCTTCTGTGGCTCCTCCTTCTTTTGTTCGAAGAAGACCTTCTTCGCTTCCTTCTTCTTGGCTACCTTCTTTGCTTCCTTTTTTGCTTCCTTCTTTGCTTCCTTCTTCTTCAGATCCTCTTCCTCCTTCGGTTCCTCTTTGACAGCTTCTTCTTCCATGCTGATGGAAGCGGACAAAAACTCTTGTATATCTTCTCCAACTGTTTCAGCTGCAACTGTTTCAGCTCCATCTTCTTCTGCCACAGTTTCTGCCATCATCGTTTCAGCCACAGTTTCTTCCATCACCGTTTCTGCCATCACCGTTTCTGCTACCACAGTAGGTTCAACTGCCGTTGCTTCTTCTTGCAATGGAAACAGGTTCGTCATCATGACTTGATTATCAAATACATTCTTGCTGAATTCATATACATCAGTTAGACTTTTCGTTACACCTTCGAGGTTGAATCCAAATTGAAAGTTCGAATTATCATCATCAACCGTCGGTGCCACTGACTCTGGCTCTGGCTCTGACTCCATAGATGCCGCACCTTGGTCTCTTTCAGAGTATAGGCTCCTAACTTCGCTTCCAGCATCAGTTCGATCGTCGTAATCGGAATACTGGTTGTGGTTCTCTTCTTCCGTGACCTTTTGCTTCCTCTCTTTGGGAGGTTCTTTGCTCTTCAAAAATAATTTACGTTTAGGCTTCTGGGCGGTAGGCGTAGCGACGGCGGCGTGTCCATAACCACTCCTTGGCCTGCTTCTACTTCTTTGCCTACTGCTGCTTCTTTGCCTGCTGCTACTCCTCTGCCTGCTGCTGCTCCTCTGCTTACTGCTGCTGCTTCGTCGACGGCTGGTTCGGGGATCGCCGTGCACGTGGCTCCTGCTCCTCTGTTGGCGGCGGACATCGCGGCTCTGTATTGTAAGCCCGCCCATGGTTGCTATCGATACGAATGAAGTATGGTTTGAGTATCGATTGAAGTGTATTATGCTAGCGCAAACAACAGGGGGACTTAGTGGACAAGGACACGGTCTGTGGAAAGGTGCGCAGATAACCGTTGAGTTTTCGTGAGCATTTTCTCTTTATTAGGGTCAACGCAAGACACCGGCACTCGTATCGGACAATATGGCTATTAGCCCCCGGAGGGGGCCCTTTAGCTTGGGGGCGAATGGAGATGCGCGTTAGGGATAATGAGGGTTAATCCTACTCCAGGCTCAGGAGAAAAATATCAGGATATGAGCCCACAAAAACCAGTTTTAAATTTACTAAAAATAAGTAGGGTCCTTGATCTTAATTTTAATATCTTCATACCATGGCGGAGGTATCATGATAGTTGGATAGTCGTCAATCTGCTTGTGGGGCTCAAAGTAGAGTAAAGTTAGGGTAAATTACGTACTTTTGTGGTTTAGATATGAGGTAGGTATGAATTGGAAACTCCACTTAGAGGGATTGCCCCCTTGCCCTCCAGACCATCTCTCTCTCCTCTCTCTCTCCTGCCTCCTCTCCTCTCGCTACCCAGAAGAACCTAGCAAGCTTGAGCCCCAGTATGGTAAGTATCAATCTTCTACAACTTGATACCCTGGTCATAATCTCCTCTTTACGAAACCAACGGTCCGAATGAAAGAACTTTGAATTCGGTGTATGCTCTGGATCTGGAGGATTAGTTTGAGCTAGAATGACAGCTGAGCTGTTATTGTTATCCTCACGAGCTGAAACATTTGTTGTCATGGTAGGTAGGAACCAAGTCAAAGTACTCGGCAAGATGCTTGGCTGTATCCATAATGAGAATCAACTCGCGATGGAATTGAGCCTTGGCAGAAATCTCAGTTTCCATGGGATTCCGCAACACCAGGCAACTGGCAAGATTGATCACAAGTAGGTGATATAGCAATACCATTGTGACGATAGCTACTACTAAGCTTACTTCTATGACTACTAATGCTGTGTGTATAGTTTTTGATTCAACAAGTGAGATGATTGGGCTTGGTCATAACGAGGAGTTGTTTTGTATGGTACTTTGCACATACTCCGAGCTTCAAGTGGGGCGTCCTGGCTGTCGCAGACAAAAGAGGAGTCATTGCCAACAAATGCCATTAGGCCTTTCAATTCCCTACTTACAGAACAATGTGATAGGCATCGATCTTGCCGGTAAGCTTGATTATTAAAATTGTTCTCCTTAACGTCTGAAACATCTCCCTGGAGAAGTCCTTGGAGGCAATATCGAACCATGTGACCTGTCAAATCCCACAAGAATGGTATAGAAGTCATAATATCCCAATGATATTAAACGCAGATAAGCCACAGAGGTAAAAGTTGAACTTAGGGCTAAGATGATTTTGTAGGTTGATCTAAGTGAGGCTGAGAAATCAAAGATGAAGGGTGCATGTCCTCTATGACATCACAACTGCAATGAAATAATGCGATGCGATTCATAATCGATGTAGCTACTTATCAAGAATAAGTCTTGACCTGAACATCAGAGGCGTAGACCTTATCCAAAGTGGCTCGCATGTTTTGTGTCTTCTGTAAAGGTAGTTACCCCTGTACATACCCCTCCCAATCCAAATTTTGGCGTGCCAACTGCCCCGAGGGGGCAATTCCCGCAGGGACCTGGTTATGTCTTTCTTGTACTTAGTAAAAATGTCATATTGGCGAGAAACGCAGAAAACAAAAACCGCTTCACTTTTTCAATGTCATGTGAGATACTTTCTGTACGCAGGGTCATCATTTTTTGGCGAGAAGGTCACTTTGCTCTCTACCTACTACTTAAGCTTCATGCATGCTCCCCGATGAATAATATGATAGTGTAAGATTAGATATCTACCTAATACCTAATACGGACCAGCGAGTACTTGTTATCGGGTGACCCTTTCGGCAGTATAAAAGACCGATGAATAATATGAATTTATGCACATGTTTTGTTGTATTTCTATAATACATAATACTGAGTCTAATTTAATCCAAAGTCACTTCATACTTACCCCAACCATCGCCTCACGCACGGCTTCTCCTTTCGACGTCCATGCAATTCTAGTGGCTACTTCTTCCTATGAACGGACAACACCCTGCCAAATTTCCTTGCACATCTCATTGTCTTCACATTTTCGGTCTTCACATTCTCGGTCTTCACATTTCCGAAACCGTTTAAATCGACCTCAACTCCTTCTTCCTCTGATTCCTCATCGGTCGCACTGCTCTTCTCAGTCTCTGCTGTAGCATCGTCCTGAATAAGACTGCCCTTCTTCAATATGCCTACACTTGCACTTGCACCCTCCTTGACTCCTTCTTTCTCTGATTTCTCGTTGGCTGCAATGCTCTTCTCAGCTGTAGCATCTTCCTTGACAAGGCTGCCCTCCTTCGATACGTCTACATTTGCACCCCCATCATCTCCTTTCTCCTCTGTTTTCTCATCGGCTGCATTGATCTTCTCAGCTGTGGCATCATCCGTCATGACGCTAACGCTTCCACCCCCGTCTAATGGCAACTCCACATCGGTAATCTCAATCTTGCAGTCTGTGCATGTGCCACAGTTAAACTTCTCTTTTATAGATATCAGAGAAGATGGTAGAGAGATTGCATCTTGGAATAGACGTGTTACACTCGCTTTGTCTGCAGCCTCAACAGACTTGACGACGCAAGCACCTTCGTCAACTGCCCCTTCACCGACTGCCTGAGTGTTAGCGTTAGCATCTGCAACCGCCGCATCTCCGTTGACCTCAACAAAGGCCTTTTTGAAGGCCTCCAAATCTACATGATCGCCGTCGTCATCATCATCATCATCATCAACAAAGATGACGCCATTCTCTACAGGTTCATCTGTTAAGTTCTTTCCCTTCTTCCGGAGTTTCATCCAGTTCAAAACGCCACTCTTCTTCTTATTCTGCTGTTGAATCTGTTGTTCATGATAGAGTACTTCCAGTTTTGACTGGGTCAGGGACAGAGTGTGGCTGCGCTTCCGAGACATGATAGTACTCCTGGATTGTCGATGGATGTCACCGTCCCCTTGTCCACGGTTCATTTTATTCGCAAGGATGCCCATACTTCTGATTACTTTTAGATTGATGATAAGGCGGCGGAGGACAAAAAAGTGTGTGCTACACGACATGGCCCACACCGCATGGGTGGGCGACGTCTTGAAAGGAGGAACATGGCGCGTTGAATCGCAGAAAAGTATGCGTTGGATTTCCACATACCTGCGAAATTGGGTAGGGGGAAGTGGACACCTCAGAGTGGCCATCAAACATTTTATCCCTCTCGCTAGATACGATAATAGTCTGAAAGGTCATAAGTCTTTTTCCCTTTGATGAGGGCTTGAGGGGTAGGACACGGCAGGTCTCAAAGGTCTCAACTCAACGCACGCTACCCGCTTTTCGCACCATCGAGAAATTGCACCAAAAAAATCGTCCAGATGCCCGGCACACCAAAATGTACATTACCATGTTGTACCGGGCGGCCTCGAACAACCAAATAAAATCATTGAATGACACATCAGACAACCGCGAAGATCGAACCTATGAAAATCTCCAATACTCCTAAATAAGCGTCCATTATCGCCCCACAGTCAGGGAATCGCAGCATAATCCCATCCCAGGAGATGACATGTTGTGCTTCGCCTCAACTGACAAGCCAAATCTTAGCCGACGTCCACTCGGCGCCTCATTTCGAACGCTTTGAGATTTAGCCGCCTTGCTCGATGCAGTTGTCGCAAATGAACAAAGCTATGATGAAACATGGATGCAATTATCGACAGTTGCCCGTAGCTTTGAAGCTAATTCTCTTGGGCAAGGCCGCTATCATACAGTACTGACAGTACTATATACCATGAGGACAATTATTCTGCATCATAACTATTCATTCAACAATAACAATCTTTAGCACTGCAAAATGTTTTGTAAATTTATGCTATTTGACCACGCCATATTCCTGCTCAGTCACAAAAGAAAGCAGATCATAGCTCAAAGCTGTGCAGTAGCATTCAATATTATTAGTACTAATCTTCTAATATCCCAAACCACTTGTTATATCTATTTAGTAGATCCAGCTTCCATCAATAGTATCCATCATGTCTTGTGTCGAAGGGCCGCCAGCAGAGCATCAGGGTACTTCTCTTTAGGTTCTATCCCCAAGGATGACGAACCAGCCAAACTAAACGGCGCATTATTCCACAGTTTGTGCACTATCCTTCCATTCGTTGCAGCAAGCTCAGCCGAAGCAGAACTCGGTACATTGTTTCTCAAATGAAAGAAGCACGCATTCTTCGACTCAAATTAGAAGAGCTAGTTACATCTCCCAGCCTCCGACACCTATGCCTCTCTCACACCGAAGTTAGAAACAACATTTACAGATATGACGCTTGAACTATCTCATATTATGAAGTACAATGAATTTGTTGGCAGCAACGGCCTAGCCAGCTCAGATTATAACTGGACACAGATTTCGTTGCACGAGATGAGCTGAGGTGAATTGGACAGAAGAGGTCGAATTAATGATGAGCAGACACTATTTACTGATGAGTGCTCAGGTTACGAAGAACAACCAAATGGAGGTACATCTTCATATCGAGCCTGATAGGGTTGAAATTGAGTGCTTAAGAACAACACAATGTAGCCCGAGAACGCGTGTCAACCTTCCAACTAATTTAAGTGCGGTATTGAGGTTTTATACTTTTCGTGAGGAGGAATTGGATTTATAGTAAGTGTATCTATGGACGTACAAAGCCTTGCAGTGCTGCATAGACGAACGTCACTAAGACGACTGGATCATAGTTTTGTCATTCGGCCTACCTAATGTGCTTCAACGTTTCTGTTATAAATATAATCTAGCGGTAACTTGCAGCAGGTCAGGATTTTCATGATTTATCCTTTCCAACTCTGCTAACAAATATTTTCTCTCCCAAGTGCTCTTTCTTGTAAAAGAAGCTTCATCAAGGTGAAGTCTAAGGAGAGAGCGGATATGATCCGATGTAAACATTTCTTGCCTCCGTTCACCATTCATGAACATCCATAAAGCTTTAGGGAGCAGTTTGTTGAGTCTTTCAACTTCCACCTCTATAAGTTTGGCCCTGGTGTTCTCTTCCTTTATCCCCTTCTCTTTCAACTTGTTCGTGAGTTCAATTAGTTCGTTTGTTTTCTCTTTAAAGTTTTCTGTCAAAGGATCAGGAATCGTAGTTGCTTCCGGCTCTCCACATAGGAAGAAGACCTCCTCCACTAATTCATTTATGAAGATACCGATCTTTCCAACAAATGTTGGCTCATTTGTTGGTTCAGTTGTTGAACTGATGGGTTGCTCAATAGCAATCACCTTAGGCGGATCACTATGTACATAGGCTGGCCCATTCTTCTTCTTCTTGGGAGCTTGAAGCTTCATATTCTTTTGTTTACTCTGTTGTTGTTGATAGCGTCGTTCTAGCTTTGACTGGGTCGTAGGGTGACTAGTTTGACTAGGTCTTGGGAGTCTTACGGCAAGTTCACTAACAAAGCTATCAGATTCTCTTACCGTGTCATCTAAATCAAATCGGACGCTGCTTCGGTCATTACGATTCTCTCGGATGGTGGCGTTTACATCATGCTGCAGAGACGTGTTTCTTGCCAATGGCTTTGGAGCTACCTTTACTGGTGTAGAAGAAGCATATGCCGAAGTTCTTCTCTTCGACTTTCCAGTGTTACGCCTTGTCTTTAACGATGTTTGCTTCATTCGTCTATCGCGTTGTTGTTTCATATGTGGCTCGGTGTGGCTGGGCTTCTGAGTTTGGTTGGTCACAGCAAATTGTGACAAATCAGCAATAATGGCATCACTTCCTTTCTTCACGTTCCTCGAAGGAGTTCTTTGTCGGCGGATGCTGCGACGCTTCCTCTCCATTGGTGCTTGACTCATTTGTCTACTGCGTTGTCTACTGCGTTGTTGCAGGTGTGATGGGGCGAGGCTGGGCTTTTGAGTTGCTTGGTTTGACTTTACGAGATCTGCTAACTCTTCCTGCACATATCTCGACGTAAGTTTTTGTTGGTAGGTGTTGCTGCCACCGTCCCTTTGTCCTCGGTTCATTGAGAGGGCAAGAGTGGAAGGTGGTGGCGCTTGTGGGAGAGGGTCTGCGCTGATGATATTACTATTTGCACGACAGCAGTACAAAAAGGCGAGACGAGGCCCACGCCTCGCCTGCTGTATATACTTATGATGTAGTGCGCGTTCGTGATTCGTGACGCCATCTAACGCAAGAAATAATGGACGAAAAGCTACAAGTGAGAACCTTTGTATTTTATTATTATTTTTTGTCTAATAACCCCTACATATTATTAGAAGCAAATTGATTGAAAACATTTTTCTTTGCGCATACTCTAACTCAAATATTTCTCGGGTTTATCACTTTAGAAGTCAACGCGCGATGCGACAAAAGACACAAGAAAGGACGCTTTCTGCTTTCTGTCTGATCTTCTCGTTTAAGTATATACCACTTACATACCGCAGCTGAAAGGAAAAGAGTGAGGTTGTGTTGTTAGTAGTGTGTTATTCCCATGCAGAGACTAGTGCCTAAAATAATATCAGGGTATTATTACTTTGGCTTTGATTGAACTCATCTCACCTCTCGCCGGAAGCTAAGCAAAGACAAAGACTAAATGTTCTCCTTTCATCATTTTGTCATCCCTGAATGTATCAGCCGAGGCAATTGTTGCAATCACAATTAGGATTTCTGTTGTTGCTGTTGTAGTTTGGCATTGCAGCTTGAGCGATACTTACACGGCTCAGGCTCAGGGCACATACAAGGTTGTTACATCACAGCAACGTGATATGAATGCTAGAAACTAAAAATTGTCTCATCTACTATCATAGCAGTCTTTAATGTGTATTCAGCACCAGTCTATGCCAACGTTGACATTGGTGGACTCAATATGATGACCCACAATGATGTGGAGCAAATTGGGCCTCACCAGGGCTTAGTCTTAGTCGAGGCTGTAGCATCGCAGATACTTGAGATAGTGCCTTAAAACTAAACATTCTCTTACTAACAAACTTTTATGGGCCACTAGCACCAGTTTATGAGACAGCGTTAGGCAAGAATGGTGGCCCGATGTGAGCTGAGGGTAAGCCCAAGCCCAAATTGGAATGGACTTCATCCTCAGGATCCGGAGAGATGTATGTCGTGTTTGCCCTGCGAGAGAGAAGAGACGATAGATGATGCGCAGCTGCAATAACATGCTCTGCTATCAAGTCCAACATTAATTGACCACTGGAATCGAATGTTGCTTGTTGTTGTATGTGTATGTTGTGTTGGGACAAATCCTGGTAAAGGGTCCCGGACTCGTCGGTCCCCCGTCCTACTTATCCGGGCTCGGGGGTAGGTCGGGAGGACTCATGAAGCACGCACCATAAGTATGTATCGGACCGACAAATTTCGGGATAAAAACTTCACTCGGGTTAGATTCTCATGTCGCAAGGGGGGTCATAGAATGACCCGGACATTGTTGTGCCAGATCACCTACGCGAGCACCTCTAGTAATCTGATCGTAATTTGAAGGTTTGTAAAGCGGGTTATGCACGATTACGACCACCAATGCCAGATAGACGCCACGCCACGTTCTTCACCACTAAGCCACATAAAACAACCGAGTCAAGCACTTTGTGTACCTCTTCGACGATGGCGATGGTTGCAAAGAAGCAACACAACAGAATCATTCACTGGTCATTGATGGATAAGCATAATAGTCAGTGTTGCATTCAAGAGATCATGATGGCCATAAACAACAGCGGCAACTCTTCTCCATCTGAGAACCGCGACCATGAAGATGACTCAACTACTTCAGAAGTCACTTGGCCGGAGATTGACGGCCATCTCGGAGACCAACTTGCTAAAATCCATGACCCTGGCTATTATCAGTTGAGCGTAGAGCCGAAGCATGACTCACCTATCCCGAGCGTGGTGTCATGTATACAGCATGAAGATGCCATGAAGGAAAACGACCGAGATGTCACATCAGAATTCATCAATGAGATCGTTGAGTTGAAGCTCCAATTGGCTAACCGACGGGCAGAGATTGATGACCTTACGGCTAGTTTAAATAGATGCATGTTGGACAACGAGGCACTGCTAGCAGAGAAAAGTGTATTAGTTGACGAGATTGCTCATTACAAGCAGTCCGGTCTAGACATAGACGGATCCGCTAGGTCCGGCCTCGACGGTTCCAGCTATTCTGCATCATCCCTTCGCAGCAGCATCCTCTCAATGGGGCGGAGAAAGAGCGATCAGCGAAAGAACGGATCCATAAAAATGCTACTCGAATCCAACTCTCAACTTCTCCTACAGAATTCACAACTCCAGATAGAAAATAATGCCCTCCGTAAATCACTACAGGCAAATATTTTGGGGAATAGGCGAAAGCGACTGGAAGATCAAGAGACCGTATCCAATGATGTGCAGCTCCAGAGTGGTCACAAAAGAGGATCATTTGTCACCGACAAGACGGCTAATGAAACATTATCGGTTTCTTCCCCGATGCCTGAACATTGGCCTGCATTAAATGATCCTTATTTAGATGATATAGCAAGTGATGAGATGTCCTCACACGCTTCGGAATCATGGAAAGAAGGGCGCAATCAGAGACAGAAGGCGACGGATAATGATGCATCAATGTGGCCTACACCATGTGAAAGGGATGCCAATAATGAGAGCTACAAGAGCAGTGTTGCCGAAGACCAGGATTGCGATGACATGAATATCTTTAGCGGTATTGGTAACTCATGGGCTTATGGAATGTATCCTTCTTTTGTTGATAAAAGGCGTAGTTTCCCACTAGGCAAGCGACATTCGGTTTGATGTGATTAGATTATCGTAGCTCATTGCAAGCAAAGTCATGTACATGTGAAAGTCTAAATAAATAAATAATTGTACATCCAAATATTAAGGATACGTTTTGAGCCCTCTTTCTTATTCATCCATTCTCATCATATTGATGCGTGTTCTCTTTAGTTAATTGAGCGCTCACTCCTATAATCAATTTATGAGCACCCTTCGGCACTGCATTCACGTCATGAGAGCGTGCTATCTCGTGTCCCCTAGCTTGATTTATGGTGCATCCTGCTGCATCTTGACACCATGTTTGGCACACACTCCTCCTTTTCTTGCTCGCTTTGTGCATCCCTCACTGCTGCATTCGTACTTATACTTTTTTGCCCCATGCCTTATGCACACACCACCTCCTTGTTGAGCTCGCTTTGTGCATCCCTCACTGTTGCATATGTACTTCTTTGCCCCGTGCCTTTCGCAGACACCTCCGTTGGCGGCAAGGTGTGTACATCTGTCTACAGAGCATTCGTATCTGTACTTCTTTGAACCATGCTTAATGCAAACTCCTCCTTGTTGAGCATTGTTTGAGCATCCTTCTATGCTGCACGGCTTGCGTTTTGCCCCATGTCTCATACATAATCCTCCATTGACGACATAATTTGTACATGCTTCGAACTTGCACTTTTTGGCCTTCGTCTTGGCCCCGTGCTTGAAACACACACCTCCACTCTGTACAAACTTTTGTACATCCATCAGCAGAACATATCTTCCTAGTAGGGTGATACTTTCGGGCGGTTTCCTCAATTGCATGTTTATGCTCGTCCCGTAGGCGCTTCTCTATATTTAGATACATGGTGTTGCCTAGTAAGTTCGTTGTTGATGATGCATCGGCAGTAGAAGCCGCTGCACCTACTGTTTCCATGCTGGTTGACTGAGAAATGAGAGACACGGAGAGAGTAGAAGTTGGGTTGTTATCTTTCTTCACAATTAAACCTTGGTCTTCATTGTTTGATGGCAAGAAGAAATGGTGGCTAGAACTGCTATCTGCTGACGTTTGCAGCTTGGACTGTCCCAGCCACTCCGTTGGCATTGTATTGTTTGAGAGAGACGTAACTTGTGCTGCTCAACAGTGAGTGAACAATTTTATTGCCATGCTTATCAATTATTCAACCATTTCTACACTCACAATGAAGAGCTAAATACGCCTGCTTGAACTGTGCTAGAAAGTCTAAGAAAGAATCTAAGGAATCTAAAGAAAAGCACGCAACAGCACGCGTTGGCAGGGTGCCCTCCGATGCAAATACGGTTTTCGCTTTTGTCCTTGCTTCATTAGGTCCGCCTTGGCTGTCGATGATAGTGTAAGTATTTATTGAACATATTGACTTGGTAAATACTCGGAGTAACAGATCAATCTTCATAGCGGTGCTTGACCTTGACTTTGCTCCATGCTTCACACACCACACTCCGCTATTGACGACTATTTGATCATCCCTCACAGCTGCATCGGTGTGTTTTGCCTTAGCTCCGTGCCTGATGCACACTCCTCCGAATTTAGCTTGATTTGTGCATTCGTCAATGCTGCATCGTTTTTTGCGTTTCACCTTTGCTCCATGCCTAATGCACAAACCTCTTTTCTGAGCTTGGTTTGCGCACCCTTCATGGCTGCATCGCTTGACCTTAGCTCCGTGCCTGACACATACACCTCTACTCTGCACAAACTTTGTACACCCATCAGCATAACATCTTCCTATGGGGCTTCTTTCGGGCGGTTTCATCTGTTGCATGTTCGTGCTCGTCCCGTAGTCGCTTTTGTGTGTTTGAATCTAGGGCGTTGCCTGGTGTGATCGCTGCTGACGAGGCTATGACGGTAGTAGCCGCTTCATCTCTTGTTTCCATGCTCGCTGACTGACAAATGGTAGGTACGGAGACAGAGAGAGTAGAAGTTGGGTGGTTATTGTCGATCTTCCCGATTAAGCAGCCTTTATCTTTGTAGTTGTAGTTTGATGGCGAGAAGAAATTATGATGGTTGTCATAAGTTTGCAGCTTGGACCGTCTTACGAAGTGCAACGTAGGCATTGTATGTATTGTTTCAGAATTGATTTCTCTCGAGTGAACGATGAATTGTATGTTATTGAACAGGTAACATTGTGTGTAAGTATTGTACATACTTGAACTTACACTCAAAAAGAGAACCCTACTGGTTATCTAGACGCAAAAAGATTGTAAGGAAAGAGGTATCAAGGATGTGGGACAGAAGCAATGGCGATGATTTTAGTTACAATGTCAACCCATCACTCGCCACAAACGGTGGAGGTGACGAAGATAGAACCAGTTCTGGTGCGCTCCGAATCGTGAGAGGAGGGGTAGACGATGGATGGGATGATGGATGGGATGATGGTTCGGACAGAATCAAGAAAGACAGTTTCTGGAAAAGGGTTAGCGGTGGAAGTGAGAAAGTCAGTTCTCAGCAGTTTACTACACCAAAATACTCGAGGAAAGTAAGTGAAGATGACGTCAGCTTCTTGGCCAAGCTTCGAGAAGAGGCCTCGACATCCAGTAAGAAATTGTCTGGCATGATCAGCAGCGGCAGCGATGCAACTGACCCACGACTGGACGGTGGAGCTTCAATTAAGAATATGCTGAGCCAGTATCGAGAGGTGAAGAAGGAAAGCATTATCTCTGGCGACGGCAAGAAAAGTTCGCTTAGCTCCGGAAAGAAGACGCCGATGAAGAGCAAACCCGTTCGGCCACCGCCGCCTCCTCCTCCACCACCACGAAGGAATTATGAGGGCGAGCCAGATGGTCTGTCCGAATTTACTATTGTGTGAAGAATGAAGAAGTGGAAGAGAAAAGCAGAAAATAATAATGTAGGAATACTTACTTTGTTCAAGCTGGACCTCTAGAAGACAGTTAAGCAGTACATAGCGGTTTCAGGAGGCACAAGGCACCTTCCAAGCATCTGGGTTAAAAGGAGTTTTGAATACCAGTGCGACCGCGTATCTTTCTTAGCTTGATAGCACAGTTTAAATGTAGGGTTCTCTTTTTGAGTGTAAGTTGTACAATACACACAATGATTGCCTGTTCAATAACATACATGAATTCATCATTCACTACTCAAGAGAGAAATCAATTCTGAAACAATACATACGATGCCTACTTCTTGCACTTCGTAAGACGGTCCAAGCTGCAAACATCAGCAGATGATGACAAACACAAACATCATCATCAAACTACAATAACCATCCAACTTCTACTCTCTCGGTCTCTATCCCTACCATTTGTCAGTCATCAACGAGCGTGGAAAGAAGAGATGAAGCGGCTACTACTGTCATAGCCTCGTCAGCAACGACCTCACCAGGCAACATCCTAGATCGAAACACACAAAAACGACTACGGGACGAGCACGAACATGCAACTGAGGAAGCCGCCCAAACGAAACATCCTAGAAACACACCTGAGGAAATCGCTGATGGGTGTACAAAGTTTGTACAGAATGGAGGTGAGTGTTTCAAGCATGGGGCCAAGATGAAGGCCAAAAAGTGCAAGTTTGAAGGGTGTACAAATAATATCGTCAAAGGAGGAGTATGCATTAAGCATGGGGCAAAACACAATCGATGTAGCCATGAAGAATGCACGAACACTGTTCAACAAGGAGGAGTTTGCATCAGGCATGGAGCAAAATACAGACGTTGCAGCCATGATGGATGCACTATCTATGCCCAGAAAGGAGGGGTGTGCATTAGGCATGGGGCGAAGGTCAAGCGATGCAGCCGTGAAGGATGTACAAATCGCATCGTATATAGCGGCGTGTGCATCAGGCATGGAGCAAAGGTCAAGCAATGCCGCCACCGCGGATGTACAAACCAAGATCAGAAAAGAGGAGCGTGTTGGAGGCACGTAGCTAAGGATCAACGATGCAGCATGTAGTAAGGATACACAATGTGTATGTGCAAGCAACTCCTGTCCGTGAAGCAACGACGTGCTTTTAGTAGGATATGATAACATTATAACAAATGAAGGACTGCCTATTAAATGAGAATGGATAGAATGCCGCAGGGGTCCAAATGTGACCACATATCTTTGCTGCTCATCTAACACCGAATTTCGCTCACCTCTAGATGTATGAAACGAGAGATTTGATGGCACAATATATCTCTTCTCATGACGAAACTAAGCCTTTAATCAATGAGAGGATACACGAATACATCAGCATACATGTAGGCCTCAAAAAGGCTGAATGAGTTTGAGTGCCAGTGCGATCCCATACCTTTCTTGAAAGCAAGCACATATTCAGTGTTCTCGTTTCAAGACACTCAAAATCGTTACCACATAAAATTACCAATTATTCATCACTCAAAAGAAAGCAATACAATCAAACAATACAATGCCAACTTTACACTATCACTATGTCCGGAAGTGGCCATTGGGACAGAGCAAGCTGCTGCAAACTTCAGCAGATACCAGTTATAGTCATCATTTCTCATCATCATCAAATAACAACGATAAAGGCTGCTTAAACATGAAGAAAGACATCAGATCAAATCCTGCTCTCTCGCTACCTCCTCCTCTTATTCAATTAACGAGCGTGAAAACAATAGATGCAGCGGCTACTACTACCGGCGCAGCGTCAGCAACGAACTCACCAGGCAACACCCTAACCCTAGATTTAAATCCACAAAAGCGACTACGGGACGAGCACGAACATGCAACGGATGAAACCGCCCGAAAGAAACCCCATAGAAAGAAATGTTCTGCTGATGGGTGTACAAAGCAAGCTCTGAAAGGAGGTGTATGCGTAAGGCACGGAGCTAAGGTCAAGCGATGCAGCCATGAAGGATGCACAAATCAAGCTCAACGAGGAGGAATTTGCATAAGGCACGGCGCTAGGGTCAAACGATGCAGCCATGAGGGATGCACAAACTGTGCTCTGAAAGGAGGAGTGTGTTTCAGGCATGGAGCAAAGGGCAAGCGATGCAGCCATGAGGGATGCACTAATTATGCTCAACAAGGGGGAGTGTGTGTCAAACATGGGGCAAAGGTCAAGCGATGCAGCCATGAAGGGTGCACAAACCAAGCCCGAAAAGAAGGATTGTGTGTCAGGCACGGAGCTTATTGAGCAAAGACGGATGCAACCGTGATGGATAGACAAATCAAGCGAGAAAATGAGGAGTGTG
The DNA here is from genome assembly GCA_030544225.1 of Skeletonema marinoi. Classification (NCBI taxonomy): domain Eukaryota; phylum Bacillariophyta; class Thalassiosirophyceae; order Thalassiosirales; family Thalassiosiraceae; genus Skeletonema; species Skeletonema marinoi. The sequence goes on from CM060490.1 coordinate 313,151, forward strand.
AGTTATGCCAAACATTCCTTTGATTCCTGTGGTTCTTTCGTAGGCTTTTTCAAGCATGCAGAGTACGTCAAGTTGTATGTTGATAGATGGTCCTCTCCGACTCGGTCTCCGGTCTAGTAAGAAGAAAAAACCTCAAAGTACTTAAATCATTTACTTAGATACACGGAGAAGTGATGTGGTTGTGTGTGCTTTCTCTCCTACAATCTTCATATCAAGAATGCCATCTTCATGTGTGTCCTAAAATAGACTGAAATAGCCTTAAAAGGTGGTATATTTACCATTAAGGTTAAGGTACTTTTCATCCACATAGCTCGTCCTTTCTCCCTCTAGTCACCGTGGGAATCAGTATATACGACAATAACCATAATGGTATCTGATTTTAGGGTTGCGTAAACTTTGGCCTCAGCTCCAGTGAGATCTGCCGAGGAAAAAGGTAGCCAGAAAGCAGTACAGAAAGGAATGCTCAGCTGATGGGTGCACTAACCTAGCTCAGAAAGGAGGAGTGTGCGTTAGGCATGGGGCAAAGGTAAAACTATGCAGTAGCGAAGGGTGCACTAATCGCTCTCTGAAAGGAGGAGTGTGCTTCAGGCACGGTGCAAAGAAGCTATGTAGTAGTGAAGGATGCACAAATCGTTCTCGGAATGGAGGAGTGTGCATCAGGCATGGTGCAATAGTCAAACGATGAAAGGTAAAAGGGTGCGCAAACCAAGCCAAACGTGGAGCAGTGTGCATAAGGCATGGGGCAAAGAAGAAGCTATGCATCCGTCACCAAGTGCGTGGAGGAGTGTATTAGGCATGGGCACGGGGCATTTCGTAATACACAAGTTGGGTCTACTGCGTTTGGTTCAGAATTCGAAATGACTGCATAACGCAACTAAAACCCTACCTAATCAGTGTGCTCCTCTAGAAAGGTGTAGGAAATGGCCCTTTGTGCCTTTGTTTGGTATTCAGTTTCAGTTTCACCTCTCTCCCCGCCGCAAGAGTCAATATCAATAGGGAAAGAATGACTTTGGTGAGCTTCATGTTGGGGAAGGAAAGAGTCTCTGTCACGTTTTTCAACATTGCAGTGCTTTAATATAGTAGTAATGGGGTTAGATAACTTTAATTGCTCGCAAATCTACTAGCTGTAACCCATCTCCTACACGATTGGCATTGGCTTCGCTCCTATGCCTGTCACAACCCGCGTCCGCTTTTCTCACCTTTTTGTCCGATCATCGCTCATCCGCTGCGCCGACACAACGCCTCCACACTCCAGCCCGAGAGCAGAGAGCAGCCAGCAACATAAGTGAGTACATGGCAGCTAGATGATGGACTCTCAATCAATCATCATAACAACAAAAAAGTAACAATGAAGCCAGTCCGCTATGAAATGCTCGGTGCACCAACCCTCTTCTACCGCCACGGTCACGGTAATACTACGTTGCTTTTGAAGAGAGTGAGTGCGTAAGACAAGGGAGGGCAATCACTTTCAGATTCTTCATTATATGTGCTCTCAATGAGGTGATGTCTTTGCATATCTAAATGCATATAATAACACACTCACCTAACAAACTTGAACCTCTTCAACCGCTTCACAAAACTAGCATACTTCACATTGGCAATACCCTCTTCAATATCTCACTTTCAAACATTGGTTTGTTGACTATAGTAAATCCTTGTCCGTGGGGTAGCCATGTGATGGACTCTTCGTTGTTTTCAAGAGAGGAAGAGGAGAGAATGTCGAATAGTGTGTACAAGAATCGATCCTTTTCGGGTATTTGTATTTTTGATGTGACTGCTGTTTCCACTTCTCGTGACAATCGTCTCGGAGGGAGGGCAGTTCATCGGTTGATGATTCAATGAATATTGTCCGTCGTTCGTGATACGAGCAGCAGGAGGAACTTCTTGTTGCTGCTGCTGTGAATTGGTTGTCGGCGGATGATCCCAGCTGCTCCGCCCACCCCCGACCACTGAAGTGACGACGAAGCGCCGCAATTATAATTGTTGTCGTTGCCTGCTTGAAAAAGCCTAAGAAAGAACAACCCATAGGAATCGAGGGGACGTTTGGCATAACTCACGCTCCTCATTTTCTCGCTTGATTTGTCTATCCATCACCACCCGTCTCTTGGCTCAATAAGCTTGCCGACGCACAATCCTTCTTTTCTGGCTTGGTTTGTGCATCCCTCATGGCTGCATCGCTTGACCTTTGCTTTGTGCCTAATGCACAATCCTCCTTGTTGAGCACAGTTTGTGCACCCTTCATGGCTGCATCGTTTGCGTTTTGCCCCATGCTTAATGCATACTCCTCCTTTGACGACATAATTTGTACATGCTTCATGGCTGCATCGCTTGACCTTTGCTCCATGCCTGACACACACTCCTCCTTGCTGAGGATAGTTTGTGCATCCCTCATGGCTGCATCGCTTGACTTTAATCTTGGCCCCATGCCTGACACATACTCCTCCTTTCAGAGCATGCTTTGTGCATCCCTCACTGTTGCATCGCTTGACCTTTGCTCCATGCCTGACACACACTCCTCCTTGCTGAGGATAGTTTGTGCATCCCTCATAGCTGCATCGCTTGACTTTAATCTTGGCCCCATGCCTGACACATACTCCTCCTTTCAGAGCTTGCTTTGTGCATCCCTCACTGTTGCATCGTTTAACCTTTGCCCCATGCCTGACACATACTCCTCCTTTCAGAGCTTGCTTTGTGCATTCTTCATGGTTGCATCTTTTGACCTTAGCGCCGTGCCTTATGCAAATTCCTCCTCGTTGAGCTTGATTTGTGCATCCTTCATGGCTGCATCGCTTGACCTTAGCTCCGTGCCTGACGCATACACCTCCACTCTGTACAAACTTTGTGCATCCATCAGCAGAACATTTCTTTCTATAGCACTTCTTTCGGGCATATTTCTCTGTTGTGTGTTCGTGCTCATCCCGTAGTCGCTTTTGTGTGTTTAAATCTAGGGTGTTGCCTGGTGAGTTCGTTGCTGACGCTGCGCCGGCAGTAGTAGCCGCTTCATCTCTTGCTTTCACGCCCGTAAATTGAATAAGAGGAGGAGGTAGCGAGAGAGCAGGATTTGAGCTGATGTCTTTCTTCATGGTTAAGCAGCCGTTCTCGTTGTTGTTTGATGATGATGAGAAATGATGTCTATAACTGCTATCTGCTGAAGTTTGCAGCTTGCTCTGTCCCAGTGGCCACTTCCGGACATAGTGATAATGTAAAGTTGGCATTGTATAGTTTGATTGTATTGCTTTCTCTTGAGTAAATGAATAATTGGTAATTTTATGTGGTAACGTTGATATTTATGAGTGTCATGAAAACGAGAACACTGAATAATAGCTTGCTGAGGTATGCGTCGCACGCACTGGCATCTACGTCATTTCCGTCGGTGATGTCGCTCTAGACAAGGGTACTTGTCGAGACGATGGAAGGCTGATCCAGACATAAATGAATCTCTTACTGCTTCAATATTCAAGGCCAACCTGTAGCGTCCATCATTACTCCACCAAATCGTTTCAAGATTGTGCCTCGCATTTACTTTCGATGCCCACCATTGATTGCGACCTGAGGGAAGATTAAAACTAAATTGGGAGTTCTTTTTGTGGGCACTGATATCAATTCCTACGTATTAAAAGTCGTATCGTAACTAAAATCATCTTTCCACAGATACCAGTCAATTTTATTGTCACAGAGAGAAAAACTTATGGGGCGGGAGGTCATTTTGTCTCACCACCATCAATCCCCCCGCGCAAGGAAAAATTGTGAATGCCACTTCCCCGCCTTAGAGAACAATTTTGTTGTTCTCAATTCTTCTTTGGCCTTCAATCAATAGATCGGGATCCAGGATCTTTGGTAAAAAAACAGATTGTATGGCACCGCTATGTCGTCGCACAGGACAATGACTGCTGAACATGTACATAGGTAAACATGTGGCTTCTCACGCAGGAATCCAATATCCCAGCTTCCAAGTTTGTTTCGGCAGCAGCAGAGGTTTACAGCTATGTGTAAGTAATATATATGAGTGGTCGGCAGTCGGCGAAGGGTAAATGATGCCCAAGCCCAAGTGCAAAATGCCGAGTTACAAAGCAGAACTTTAACTTGATGGCCATGATGATCCTCCTTCGTTGCCAAAAAGCATTGCCCAGCAGAACCTCTCATTGTTCATTTATTCATTCAGCAATATTTGGTATCACCAATCACAGTGTAAGCAGGCTCAAGTGTTAGCAGAATTCTTCCATTAGGAGGAGAACCATCCTTCGGCGTTTGATATACAACTCGTAGTCGTCATCCAGAGAGAGAAGTGTGCCAACACAAATCTCTTGCTTCTCACCTTCGCCACATCGTACCAGTTGAAGATCATCTTCCCTCACCCACCAAAGAGTGCACAGCACAAGATCAAGATGATGTGCAACAAATCTAACACTACCAGAATCGCCTGTGGTTGGAAGCACAAGTACAAGTCTTCGTCAACCAAGAACTCGACATGCACTGGCAGCTCGTCGTCCAACAACATCACCTCGCCCTCGCAACATTGTGATCGTAGTCGCAGCAGCAAGCGTCGTCATCAAGCAATCTTCTTTGCAGCCTACATTCTATTTGGCATCTTGCATGAACTATTTCATGTCATTGTTGCAAAGATTGTTATTGCGGTCCGTTCTTCTTCCTCCATCAAGATCGTGGAGGATAAGCCTATCCTATCTTCAACAAGCGTTGGCAAGTTTCTCTCAAGAGCAGCCTTTGGACGATACACTCCAATCACTATCCCCTCAACCACCATCAACGTTGACGGAGGAATGAGTAGTGAAATGGCAGCAAGTATCATCACGCACTCCGGATGGATTTTGAGTCTTCTATTGGCATTTGGGATGCATTATCTCTACTATGCTCGTCTTCGCAGCAGTGCCAGTTCTACTACTAACAACAGCAACACTACCAAGCCCGCTTCCTTTATCTGCGTAGCTGCAGCATCAGCGCCCACATTCATTCTTGCAGCGTACATCGCTGCAGTTGAAAGTATCACATCTGACTTGATGGGATTTGTTCCCAAGATGGCCAAGAACATTCTTCTTCTTGGTGGTGGTGGTAGCAGTGCAGCAACTTCTCCCACGAGCAGTATGCAACTGCTTCTCCACTGTGGAAACTTCGGCATAATCCTTCTCAACTCTCAATGGATCAACGTTGACGGAGGACAGCGTGCCCTCTCTGTGCTTGAGAAGATGGTCGAAGTAACGATGATGCGTGGTGCTCAATCTGGTGGAGTGGTGACATTTGAACCCACCTCCAGTGGGGGAGGAGGAGGAGGAGGGAAGGATGCCAATCCAGTGATTCGGGGCGTGAGAAGTCGTGTGGTAAATGCCAAGAGGACCGTATTGAGTGAAGGTGTCCGAAAGAAGATTGAGAAGGATAATTGTGGATTCATGAATGGAGGCAAGTTGAAGGGATGGAATGATGTCGAGTTTAATGCTACCCAAGGTGGAAGTGGTAGCAGTGCGGCAGCGAAGCGATTGGTACGAGGATTCTTTGGACATACACGTTTTGCTACATCCTCCAAGGCAAGTATGGACGGAACACATCCTCATCAATGGAGTCCACGTCATACATTAACATGTTATGGATTTCAAAGCAAAGAGGGTGCATTTCTTGGGCAGAATGTGATGAGGGTAGCACCTACGGGACAGTCGATGGGAGTGGAGAATTTTGTTACTCATAATGGTGAGTGTGACTTTATTGTTACTGGCGGAGACGAAAGAGGCTATATCTATTTTATTCTCATATACTTTCTGACATTTCTGCTTGCGTCTATATCACACCCTCTCAGGTGACTTTGAATTCTACAAGATTGGAGGCAAGTACTACGACTGTGAAGCCATCCAAGATTGGCTCGTTCGGACTCTCCACGTTCCCATGCCTGCGACGGTCGACTCGGCCGCCATTGCTGGTATGATTGACTTACTTCGAGTGCAAGGATGTTTCGCCTTGAGTGTCCGATATGCCATTTGCTTCGAGTTGAGTGGAGATGTGGATCCCACGGACTCTAGTGTCCGTTATCCTACCACGATGCAGTATGAGGCAATTGCAAAGATATTTGAGAAGGCTTTGGACAAAATGGTGATGGAGGATGGAATCAAGACATTGGAGCAAGTTAGTGCTTCTACCACAAAGCGCTCGAATCTTTGCGAGAGGGTTAAGGATGAGTTGATGCCGCTTATGAAAGGCTCTCACCTTGTCGTGTCATGCCTCGACAACTTTGTTACCACTGACGAAGAGTGCGGTAACTTCGATCAATTTGTCAAGGCAGCCGTGAATGCATTCTTTGACAATGATCTCTTGAATACAGTGCGTGTGTTCCTGCAGAATGCCAAGGGATCCTTTGGTTTGTGTGTGACGACCTCGCTTGATGCTCATCGTCAGGTCGCTATGGCAGCGAAGGGGCAGACTCTCTGTATTGCGTTCTACCCAAGGAAGGGTGTGATTTGCTATGGTTCTGAGCAGGCAGCTGTAAAGGTAAGAGGTGCTGGTGAAGAGTTGATGCTTGTGCAGGCTTAGGTGTAGCCAGCATCAGCATATTATACTGCGAACTAACCTTATCACATCTGTGTCCTTGTGTATCGTGTAGGCTGGGCTCAACTACGAGACACCAGAAGGCAAATCCAATTGGAGCTCTGACTTCAAGTATGTTGATGAAGACGCGGTCCGTTTCGATCTTGACGACCTCGGTGGAGAGATTGCTCTGCTGGACTGGGGCTATGCCGGAGATAATGAACCTGCCGTGTCACCACCTAATCGTACACTCCCAGTGTATAAGCTCATGGGTGGGGCAGTGAATGTTATCACGCTTCACCAGGAGAATGCGATGAATAAGTCATCATCTCTCAGCAAGCGTCTTGTTACTTTGGAGAATAATGAATTCATCAAGCCTCTGTTGGACGACTGTGACGACCCAGTCCTTGGAGATATTCAAGACATCCCTAAGATCTGCCACAATATCCAAGAAGACTGGAAAGATGTAGGCTTGAATCGCATGTCCTCGTGGCATCTAATGCAGTGCATCAAAAGGCGATTGAGAGGGAAAGTTGACGGATCGATTGAAAATCATGCAGGGCAGATTGACATCCTCGTTACTGGCTGTGAAGTCTCTCTTTGGTTGGCCGAACAGTTTGTTTCAGATCTTCAGAAGTGCTTTCCCAAGCTTTATGTCAAGGCTGTGAGCTCTAACAAGCTGCTTGGATTATTCGGCCAAGAGCTGTCGATGCCTACAATTGGATTCCCCTACTCTCAGAAGGGAATGGATTTGGAAGATCCCATTGTGCTCATCATCAGTCACAGCGGTGGAACCTTTGCACCTCTGGCGTGCTCAAACTTGCTGCAGAGCTTTTCATCTTCGATCTTCGCTGTCTGCTCCGAGTGGGACACACAGGTGGGCAAACAGCTTCGATCGATTTACTCTGGGGGTCTCGATTTGCTCACCAGTCGTATCTTTTCCACCGAGGTTGGTGTTCGTCCTGCTGAGCCTTGCTCTATTTCGGTAGTTGCGACGCACCAGCTGTTGACAAACATCTTCGAGCATATCTGCATGACGATCCTTTCTGATCCCAATTTCCGTTACGTGACTGGATCTATTATCAACGAGCGTGATCTGCAGACACTCGAACGCTTGAATGTTGATAACATCAAGGCATTGGAGAGGATTGTTGGTGTAGACAGAAAAGGAACCGTGCTGCATGACAAGTTGCTACACAAGGAGGCAGAGCTCCGAGCTGCTGGTGATGTCTGGAGTGAGCACATCTTGGAAAACGCAAAGGCTTACATCATGACCTTTATCTACATTGTTGTTACTGTGACAATCGGATATCCACTTATTTCTGGTATTGCAGACGCCGCTGGCCTCAGAGATGAGAGGTACTATTACATCACTCGCTTCTTTGACTCACTCATCTACTTTTGGTTGCCTCAAATCAACGTTATGATTCTTCGCATCATTCAAGGCCGCAACAAGCGTCATCGTATGGTCGGACGCACCGTGGTTATTGGAGACCCTTGCCCTTGGGTAGCTCAATCGGCCGAGGCATTTTTGAGCAAGATTTTTGCCTGCTCCTACAGTATTGCTGGCTTGAACGTGCTAAGTGGAAACCCTGCCGATCATCTTGTCCATCGCCACACGCATCGTGTGGTAAGGGGCAGCCTCCTCGTGTGCGGTCGCCCTGATGGACGTCTTACAGCTTTGACCACGCTTGAAGCGTCTACTTGCTTGGCTGTGAATCAAGCATCCAGTATTCAAAGCATTGGAGGTACATGCGAGAGCATCACTATCGGCCACAACAAGAGCAAGTTACCCCTCTCAGCCAAAGCAATCTTCTTGGAGTCGTTCCGTCCTCAGTTCTTGTGCGAAAAGTTGCTCGTGGAATCAGAGGTGAAGTCTGCTGATATGTCTTTGACAGCTACAGGTAATCTGAAAGTGACTCCTTCTGCATTTTCCGAAGAAGCTCCGAAAGATTTACGTGAGAAGTTCGCCACATCCGATAAAGGAGACTCATTGAATGCGTCCCAGCGCCTGCGTATGCTCGTCACGTCAGGGGACGCCCTGAACACGTCTCAACGTTTGAAGACACTCATCACGCGCAGAGGGTCAGCACAGGTGACTTCAGGTAATGATGATGGTTTGGATTCGACCAGCCACCGTTCAAGTGCCGCTTTGATAGGTGCCTATGCTAACATGGAAAAGGAAGCCAGGAGCAAGGCTTCGAAAGTTGGTGACCACAACAAGTTCGATATCGATGCCATTATCGAAGAAATGATCAAGGAGCGTAAAGGTGTCGATAAGTACAGGAAAATCTTCGAAGAGATTGACGCAGACGGCAGTGGAGAGCTAGATTTTGATGAGTTCGTGGAGGCGTACAAAAGGATCAATCCAGATGTTTCTTTGTCACAGCTTGAGCAGATGTTCAAGGAAGCAGATCTTGATGGAGGTGGCACTCTCGACTTTGACGAATTTGTTGAGATGGCCAAGTTGCCCCAGGTGGAAGTGTTAGGAAAGTTGAGCGTGAAGAACCGCGATGACCGTGGTCTCGCCCAGGTGATGCCCTCCGAAGAGAGGTACTTTGGAGAGGAGCTTTTTAAGACGGCACCGAAGGGAACTGGAGCCTTCCTCATGTCTCAGAGTCAACACCTTGTGATGGAACTCTACGAATCGCGTATCGCTAGCATGCAGAGGTTCGTGGCGATGACTGTGATGTTTCATCAAATGGGAAGCCGTGTGCAGAACTTCTTCCCCAACATTTCATTTGGTTACCTTGGGTATCGTATGGATCGCACCCACTCCATCATGAGGATTGCAACCACGGCAAGTCCAGTGAGCGGCGCGGATGTTCGTGATCGAATGGTAGAGTTGCTTCTGCGCCATAAGATCCAGAAGGCAGTCACATTGTTCTCGAGGAAGTATGTTGAGTGGAGGAATGTCAAGTATGGAGTTAACAGGTCTCGTGGCAATACACCACTCTCGGAGAAGTCGGAGTAAAGAGGGATGTACTGGGGATGGGGTAGTATTTGTTTATATATAAGTGCAGGGGCGGGCAGGGGGCTGTGAAAGATTTCACTAGGTTAGGTGCTTGAGGGCACAGCGTCCGTGGATAAGAGCACAAACGTAATTGATAATAGGAAGTAAAAGTCTTATTTCTTCTTCCTAGATTCTAACTTACGAATACTCGGAGTAACAGATCAATCTTCATAGTGGCGCTTGACCTTGACCTTTGCTCCATGCTTCACACACCACACTCCGCTATACCACTATATTTGATCATCCCTCACAGCTGCATCGTGTGTGTTTTGCCTTAGCTCCGTGTCTGATGCACACTCCTCCGAATTTAGCTTGAAGGGTGCATTCGTCAATGCTGCATCGTTTTTTGCGTTTCACCTTTGCTCCATGCCTTATGCAAATTCCTCTTTTCTGAGCTTGGTTTGCGCACCCTTCATGGCTGCATCGCTTGACCTTTTCTCCATGCCTGACACATACTCCTCTTTTCAGAGCTTGCTTTGTACATCCCTCACTGCTGCATCGCTTGATCTTTGCCCCATGCCTGACGCACACTCCTCCTTTCCTTGCTGTGATTTGTCTATCCATCACCACCCGTCTCTTGGCTCAATAAGCTTGCCGACGCACAATCCTTCTTTTCTGGCTTGGTTTGTGCATCCCTCACTGCTGCATCGCTTGACCTTTGCTTTGTGCCTAATGCACAATCCTCCTTGTTGAGCACAGTTTGTGCACCCTTCATGGCTGCATCGTTTGCGTTTTGCCCCATGCTTAATGCATACTCCTCCTTTGACGACATAATTTGTACATGCTTCATGGCTGCATCGCTTGACCTTTGCTCCATGCCTGACACACACTCCTCCTTGCTGAGGATAGTTTGTGCATCCCTCATGGCTGCATCGCTTGACTTTAATCTTGGCCCCATGCCTGACACATACTCCTCCTTTCAGAGCTTGCTTTGTGCATCCCTCACTGTTGCATCGCTTGACCTTTGCTCCATGCCTGACACACACTCCTCCTTGCTGAGGATAGTTTGTGCATCCCTCATGGCTGCATCGCTTGACTTTAATCTTGGCCCCATGCCTGACACATACTCCTCCTTTCAGAGCTTGCTTTGTGCATCCCTCACTGTTGCATCGTTTAACCTTTGCTCCATGCCTGACACACACTCCTCCTTTCAGAGCATGCTTTGTGCATTCTTCATGGTTGCATCTTTCGACCTTAGCGCCGTGCCTGATGCAAATTCCTCCTCGTTGAGCTTGATTTGTGCATCCTTCATGGCTGCATCGCTTGACCTTAGCTCCGTGCCTGACGCATACACCTCCACTCTGTACAAACTTTGTGCATCCATCAGCAGAACATTTCTTTCTATAGCACTTCTTTCGGGCATTTTTCTCTGTTGTGTGTTCGTGCTCATCCCGTAGTCGCTTTTGTGTGTTTAAATCTAGGGTGTTGCCTGGTGAGTTCGTTGCTGACGCTGCGCCGGTAGTAGTAGCCGCTGCATCTATTGTTTTCACGCTCGTTAATTGAATAAGAGGAGGAGTTGTCGAGAGAGCAGGATTTGAGCTGATGTCTTTCTTCATGGTTAAGCAGCCGTTCTCGGTGTTATTTGATGATGATGAGAAATGATGACTATAACTGCTATCTGCTGAAGTTTGCAGCAGCTTGCTATGTCCCAGTGGCCACTTCCGGACATAGTGATAATGTAAAGTTGGCATTGTATTGTTTGATTGTATTGCTTTCTCTTGAGTGAATGAATAATTGGTAATTTTATGTGGTAAAGTTGATATTTATGAGTGTCTTGAAACGAGAACACTGAATAATGGCTTGCTAAGATAATGTGAACATATTAGGTCGCACTGGCATCTATCGTCATTTCCGTCGGTGATTACTTGTCGAGACGATGGAAAGGCTGATCCAGACATAAATGAATCTCGTACTGCTTCAAGATTCAAGGCCAACCTGTATATCGTCTATCACTCCGCCGAATCGTTTCAAGATGTGCCTCGCATTTACTTTGGATGCCCACCTTTGGACCTGAGGAAGATTAAAACTAAATTGGGAGTTCTTTTTGTGGGACTGATATCAATTCCTACGTATTGATAGTCGTATCGTAACTAAAATCATCTTTCCACAGATACCAGTCAATTTTATGTCACAGAGACAAAAACAATTTAGGGATAGGCGGGAGGTCATTCTGTCTCACCACCATCAACCCCCCGCGCAGTGCGACACCATGCCATACACCACTCGCTTTTATCAGGAAAAATTGTGAATGCCACTTCTGTCCTCCAGAGAACAATTTTGATGCTCTCAATTCTTCTTTGGCCTTCAAATCAATAGATCGGTATCCAGGTCGTTAAAATAACATACATACAGTACTGTCGGGACACCGCTCTAAGTACTTCAGTTCACAATGACTGCTGAACAGAAATAAACATAAGTAAGTAACTTGCGGCTTCTCACGCAGGAATCCAATATCCCAGCTTCCAAGTTTGTTTCGGCAGCAGGTATGCCTAATTTTCATCTATGAATGAGTGGTCGGCAGTCGGCGAAGGGTAAATGATGCCCAAGCCCAAGTGCAAAATGCCGAGTTACAAAGCAGAACTTTAACTTGATGGCCATGATGATCCTCCTTCGTTGCCAAAAAGCATTGCCAGCAGAACCTCTCATTGTTCATTTATTCATTCAGCAATATTTGGTATCACCAATCACAGTGTAAGCAGGCTCAAGTGTTAGCAAAATTCTTCCATTACGAGGAGAACCATCCTTCGGCGTTTGATATACAACTCGTAGTCGTCATCCAGAGAGAGAAGTGTGCCAACACAAATCTCTTGCTTCTCACCTTCGCCACATCGTACCAGTTGAAGATCATCTTCCCTCACCCACCAAAGAGTGCACAGCACAAGATCAAGATGATGTGCAACAAATCTAACACTACCAGAATCGCCTGTGGTTGGAAGCACAAGTACAAGTCTTCGTCAACCAAGAACTCGACATGCACTGGCAGCTCGTCGTCCAACAACATCACCTCGCCCTCGCAACATTGTGATCGTAGTCGCAGCAGCAAGCGTCGTCATCAAGCAATCTTCTTTGCAGCCTACATTCTATTTGGCATCTTGCATGAACTATTTCATGTCATTGTTGCAAAGATTGTTATTGCGGTCCGTTCTTCTTCCTCCATCAAGATCGTGGAGGATAAGCCTATCCTATCTTCAACAAGCGTTGGCAAGTTTCTCTCGAGAGCAGCCTTTGGACGATACACTCCAATCACTATCCCCTCAACCACCATCAACGTTGACGGAGGAATGAGTAGTGAAATGGCAGCAAGTATCATCACGCACTCCGGATGGATTTTGAGTCTTCTATTGGCATTTGGGATGCATTATCTCTACTATGCTCGTCTTCGCAGCAGTACCAACAACAAGAAGAACACTACCAAGCCCGCTTCCTTTATCTGCGTAGCTGCAGCATTAGCGCCCACATTCATTCTTGCAGCGTACATCGCTGCAGTTGAAAGTATCACATCTGACTTGATGGGATTTGTTCCCAAGATGGCCAAGAACATTCTTCTTCTTGGTGGTGGTGGTAGCAGTGCAGCAACTTCTCCCACGAGCAGTATGCAACTGCTTCTCCACTGTGGAAACTTCGGCATAATCCTTCTCAACTCTCAATGGATCAACGTTGACGGAGGACAGCGTGCCCTCTCTGTGCTTGAGAAGATGGTCGAAGTAACGATGATGCGTGGTGCTCAATCTGGTGGAGTGGTGACATTTGAACCCACCTCCAGTGGGGGAGGAGGAGGAGGAGGGAAGGATGCCAATCCAGTGATTCGGGGCGTGAGAAGTCGTGTGGTAAATGCCAAGAGGACCGTATTGAGTGAAGGTGTCCGAAAGAAGATTGAGAAGGATAATTGTGGATTCATGAATGGAGGCAAGTTGAAGGGATGGAATGATGTCGAGTTTAATGCTACCCAAGGTGGAAGTGGTAGCAGTGCGGCAGCGAAGCGATTGGTACGAGGATTCTTTGGACATACACGTTTTGCTACATCCTCCAAGGCAAGTATGGACGGAACACATCCTCATCAATGGAGTCCACGTCATACATTAACATGTTATGGATTTCAAAGCAAAGAGGGTGCATTTCTTGGGCAGAATGTGATGAGGGTAGCACCTACGGGACAGTCGATGGGAGTGGAGAATTTTGTTACTCATAATGGTGAGTGTGACTTTATTGTTACTGGCGGAGACGAAAGAGGCTATATCTATTTTATTCTCATATACTTTCTGACATTTCTGCTTGCGTCTATATCACACCCTCTCAGGTGACTTTGAATTCTACAAGATTGGAGGCAAGTACTACGACTGTGAAGCCATCCAAGATTGGCTCGTTCGGACTCTCCACGTTCCCATGCCTGCGACGGTCGACTCGGCCGCCATTGCTGGTATGATTGACTTACTTCGAGTGCAAGGATGTTTCGCCTTGAGTGTCCGATATGCCATTTGCTTCGAGTTGAGTGGAGATGTGGATCCCACGGACTCTAGTGTCCGTTATCCTACCACGATGCAGTATGAGGCAATTGCAAAGATATTTGAGAAGGCTTTGGACAAAATGGTGATGGAGGATGGAATCAAGACATTGGAGCAAGTTAGTGCTTCTACCACAAAGCGCTCGAATCTTTGCGAGAGGGTTAAGGATGAGTTGATGCCGCTTATGAAAGGCTCTCACCTTGTCGTGTCATGCCTCGACAACTTTGTTACCACTGACGAAGAGTGCGGTAACTTCGATCAATTTGTCAAGGCAGCCGTGAATGCATTCTTTGACAATGATCTCTTGAATACAGTGCGTGTGTTCCTGCAGAATGCCAAGGGATCCTTTGGTTTGTGTGTGACGACCTCGCTTGATGCTCATCGTCAGGTCGCTATGGCAGCGAAGGGGCAGACTCTCTGTATTGCGTTCTACCCAAGGAAGGGTGTGATTTGCTATGGTTCTGAGCAGGCAGCTGTAAAGGTAAGAGGTGCTGGTGAAGAGTTGATGCTTGTGCAGGCTTAGGTGTAGCCAGCATCAGCATATTATACTGCGAACTAACCTTATCACATCTGTGTCCTTGTGTATCGTGTAGGCTGGGCTCAACTACGAGACACCAGAAGGCAAATCCAATTGGAGCTCTGACTTCAAGTATGTTGATGAAGACGCGGTCCGTTTCGATCTTGACGACCTCGGTGGAGAGATTGCTCTGCTGGACTGGGGCTATGCCGGAGATAATGAACCTGCCGTGTCACCACCTAATCGTACACTCCCAGTGTATAAGCTCATGGGTGGGGCAGTGAATGTTATCACGCTTCACCAGGAGAATGCGATGAATAAGTCATCATCTCTCAGCAAGCGTCTTGTTACTTTGGAGAATAATGAATTCATCAAGCCTCTGTTGGACGACTGTGACGACCCAGTCCTTGGAGATATTCAAGACATCCCTAAGATCTGCCACAATATCCAAGAAGACTGGAAAGATGTAGGCTTGAATCGCATGTCCTCGTGGCATCTAATGCAGTGCATCAAAAGGCGATTGAGAGGGAAAGTTGACGGATCGATTGAAAATCATGCAGGGCAGATTGACATCCTCGTTACTGGCTGTGAAGTCTCTCTTTGGTTGGCCGAACAGTTTGTTTCAGATCTTCAGAAGTGCTTTCCCAAGCTTTATGTCAAGGCTGTGAGCTCTAACAAGCTGCTTGGATTATTCGGCCAAGACCTGTCGATGCCTACAATTGGATTCCCCTACTCTCAGAAGGGAATGGATTTGGAAGATCCCATTGTGCTCATCATCAGTCACAGCGGTGGAACCTTTGCACCTCTGGCGTGCTCAAACTTGCTGCAGAGCTTTTCATCTTCGATCTTCGCTGTCTGCTCCGAGTGGGACACACAGGTGGGCAAACAGCTTCGATCGATTTACTCTGGGGGTCTCGATTTGCTCACCAGTCGTATCTTTTCCACCGAGGTTGGTGTTCGTCCTGCTGAGCCTTGCTCTATTTCGGTAGTTGCGACGCACCAGCTGTTGACAAACATCTTCGAGCATATCTGCATGACGATCCTTTCTGATCCCAATTTCCGTTACGTGACTGGATCTATTATCAACGAGCGTGATCTGCAGACACTCGAACGCTTGAATGTTGATAACATCAAGGCATTGGAGAGGATTGTTGGTGTAGACAGAAAAGGAACCGTGCTGCATGACAAGTTGCTACACAAGGAGGCAGAGCTCCGAGCTGCTGGTGATGTCTGGAGTGAGCACATCTTGGAAAACGCAAAGGCTTACATCATGACCTTTATCTACATTGTTGTTACTGTGACAATCGGATATCCACTTATTTCTGGTATTGCAGACGCCGCTGGCCTCAGAGATGAGAGGTACTATTACATCACTCGCTTCTTTGACTCACTCATCTACTTTTGGTTGCCTCAAATCAACGTTATGATTCTTCGCATCATTCAAGGCCGCAACAAGCGTCATCGTATGGTCGGACGCACCGTGGTTATTGGAGACCCTTGCCCTTGGGTAGCTCAATCGGCCGAGGCATTTTTGAGCAAGATTTTTGCCTGCTCCTACAGTATTGCTGGCTTGAACGTGCTAAGTGGAAACCCTGCCGATCATCTTGTCCATCGCCACACGCATCGTGTGGTAAGGGGCAGCCTCCTCGTGTGCGGTCGCCCTGATGGACGTCTTACAGCTTTGACCACGCTTGAAGCGTCTACTTGCTTGGCTGTGAATCAAGCATCCAGTATTCAAAGCATTGGAGGTACATGCGAGAGCATCACTATCGGCCACAACAAGAGCAAGTTACCCCTCTCAGCCAAAGCAATCTTCTTGGAGTCGTTCCGTCCTCAGTTCTTGTGCGAAAAGTTGCTCGTGGAATCAGAGGTGAAGTCTGCTGATATGTCTTTGACAGCTACAGGTAATCTGAAAGTGACTCCTTCTGCATTTTCCGAAGAAGCTCCGAAAGATTTACGTGAGAAGTTCGCCACATCCGATAAAGGAGACTCATTGAATGCGTCCCAGCGCCTGCGTATGCTCGTCACGTCAGGGGACGCCCTGAACACGTCTCAACGTTTGAAGACACTCATCACGCGCAGAGGGTCAGCACAGGTGACTTCAGGTAATGATGATGGTTTGGATTCGACCAGCCACCGTTCAAGTGCCGCTTTGATAGGTGCCTATGCTAACATGGAAAAGGAAGCCAGGAGCAAGGCTTCGAAAGTTGGTGACCACAACAAGTTCGATATCGATGCCATTATCGAAGAAATGATCAAGGAGCGTAAAGGTGTCGATAAGTACAGGAAAATCTTCGAAGAGATTGACGCAGACGGCAGTGGAGAGCTAGATTTTGATGAGTTCGTGGAGGCGTACAAAAGGATCAATCCAGATGTTTCTTTGTCACAGCTTGAGCAGATGTTCAAGGAAGCAGATCTTGATGGAGGTGGCACTCTCGACTTTGACGAATTTGTTGAGATGGCCAAGTTGCCCCAGGTGGAAGTGTTAGGAAAGTTGAGCGTGAAGAACCGCGATGACCGTGGTCTCGCCCAGGTGATGCCCTCCGAAGAGAGGTACTTTGGAGAGGAGCTTTTTAAGACGGCACCGAAGGGAACTGGAGCCTTCCTCATGTCTCAGAGTCAACACCTTGTGATGGAACTCTACGAATCGCGTATCGCTAGCATGCAGAGGTTCGTGGCGATGACTGTGATGTTTCATCAAATGGGAAGCCGTGTGCAGAACTTCTTCCCCAACATTTCATTTGGTTACCTTGGGTATCGTATGGATCGCACCCACTCCATCATGAGGATTGCAACCACGGCAAGTCCAGTGAGCGGCGCGGATGTTCGTGATCGAATGGTAGAGTTGCTTCTGCGCCATAAGATCCAGAAGGCAGTCACATTGTTCTCGAGGAAGTATGTTGAGTGGAGGAATGTCAAGTATGGAGTTAACAGGTCTCGTGGCAATACACCACTCTCGGAGAAGTCGGAGTAAAGAGGGATGTACTGGGGATGGGGTAGTATTTGTTTATATATAAGTGCAGGGGCGGGCAGGGGGCTGTGAAAGATTTCACTAGGTTAGGTGCTTGAGGGCACAGCGTCCGTGGATAAGAGCACAAACGTAATTGATAATAGGAAGTAAAAGTCTTATTTCTTCTTCCTAGATTCTAACTTACGAATACTCGGAGTAACAGATCAATCTTCATAGTGGCGCTTGACCTTGACCTTTGCTCCATGCTTCACACACCACACTCCGCTATACCACTATATTTGATCATCCCTCACAGCTGCATCGTGTGTGTTTTGCCTTAGCTCCGTGTCTGATGCACACTCCTCCGAATTTAGCTTGAAGGGTGCATTCGTCAATGCTGCATCGTTTTTTGCGTTTCACCTTTGCTCCATGCCTTATGCAAATTCCTCTTTTCTGAGCTTGGTTTGCGCACCCTTCATGGCTGCATCGCTTGACCTTTTCTCCATGCCTGACACATACTCCTCTTTTCAGAGCTTGCTTTGTACATCCCTCACTGCTGCATCGCTTGATCTTTGCCCCATGCCTGACGCACACTCCTCCTTTCCTTGCTGTGATTTGTCTATCCATCACCACCCGTCTCTTGGCTCAATAAGCTTGCCGACGCACAATCCTTCTTTTCTGGCTTGGTTTGTGCATCCCTCACTGCTGCATCGCTTGACCTTTGCTTTGTGCCTAATGCACAATCCTCCTTGTTGAGCACAGTTTGTGCACCCTTCATGGCTGCATCGTTTGCGTTTTGCCCCATGCTTAATGCATACTCCTCCTTTGACGACATAATTTGTACATGCTTCATGGCTGCATCGCTTGACCTTTGCTCCATGCCTGACACACACTCCTCCTTGCTGAGGATAGTTTGTGCATCCCTCATGGCTGCATCGCTTGACTTTAATCTTGGCCCCATGCCTGACACATACTCCTCCTTTCAGAGCTTGCTTTGTGCATCCCTCACTGTTGCATCGCTTGACCTTTGCTCCATGCCTGACACACACTCCTCCTTGCTGAGGATAGTTTGTGCATCCCTCATGGCTGCATCGCTTGACTTTAATCTTGGCCCCATGCCTGACACATACTCCTCCTTTCAGAGCTTGCTTTGTGCATCCCTCACTGTTGCATCGTTTAACCTTTGCTCCATGCCTGACACACACTCCTCCTTTCAGAGCATGCTTTGTGCATTCTTCATGGTTGCATCTTTCGACCTTAGCGCCGTGCCTGATGCAAATTCCTCCTCGTTGAGCTTGATTTGTGCATCCTTCATGGCTGCATCGCTTGACCTTAGCTCCGTGCCTGACGCATACACCTCCACTCTGTACAAACTTTGTGCATCCATCAGCAGAACATTTCTTTCTATAGCACTTCTTTCGGGCATTTTTCTCTGTTGTGTGTTCGTGCTCATCCCGTAGTCGCTTTTGTGTGTTTAAATCTAGGGTGTTGCCTGGTGAGTTCGTTGCTGACGCTGCGCCGGTAGTAGTAGCCGCTGCATCTATTGTTTTCACGCTCGTTAATTGAATAAGAGGAGGAGTTGTCGAGAGAGCAGGATTTGAGCTGATGTCTTTCTTCATGGTTAAGCAGCCGTTCTCGGTGTTATTTGATGATGATGAGAAATGATGACTATAACTGCTATCTGCTGAAGTTTGCAGCAGCTTGCTATGTCCCAGTGGCCACTTCCGGACATAGTGATAATGTAAAGTTGGCATTGTATTGTTTGATTGTATTGCTTTCTCTTGAGTGAATGAATAATTGGTAATTTTATGTGGTAAAGTTGATATTTATGAGTGTCTTGAAACGAGAACACTGAATAATGGCTTGCTAAGATAATGTGAACATATTAGGTCGCACTGGCATCTATCGTCATTTCCGTCGGTGATTACTTGTCGAGACGATGGAAAGGCTGATCCAGACATAAATGAATCTCGTACTGCTTCAAGATTCAAGGCCAACCTGTATATCGTCTATCACTCCGCCGAATCGTTTCAAGATGTGCCTCGCATTTACTTTGGATGCCCACCTTTGGACCTGAGGAAGATTAAAACTAAATTGGGAGTTCTTTTTGTGGGACTGATATCAATTCCTACGTATTGATAGTCGTATCGTAACTAAAATCATCTTTCCACAGATACCAGTCAATTTTATGTCACAGAGACAAAAACAATTTAGGGATAGGCGGGAGGTCATTCTGTCTCACCACCATCAACCCCCCGCGCAGTGCGACACCATGCCATACACCACTCGCTTTTATCAGGAAAAATTGTGAATGCCACTTCTGTCCTCCAGAGAACAATTTTGATGCTCTCAATTCTTCTTTGGCCTTCAAATCAATAGATCGGTATCCAGGTCGTTAAAATAACATACATACAGTACTGTCGGGACACCGCTCTAAGTACTTCAGTTCACAATGACTGCTGAACAGAAATAAACATAAGTAAGTAACTTGCGGCTTCTCACGCAGGAATCCAATATCCCAGCTTCCAAGTTTGTTTCGGCAGCAGGTATGCCTAATTTTCATCTATGAATGAGTGGTCGGCAGTCGGCGAAGGGTAAATGATGCCCAAGCCCAAGTGCAAAATGCCGAGTTACAAAGCAGAACTTTAACTTGATGGCCATGATGATCCTCCTTCGTTGCCAAAAAGCATTGCCAGCAGAACCTCTCATTGTTCATTTATTCATTCAGCAATATTTGGTATCACCAATCACAGTGTAAGCAGGCTCAAGTGTTAGCAAAATTCTTCCATTACGAGGAGAACCATCCTTCGGCGTTTGATATACAACTCGTAGTCGTCATCCAGAGAGAGAAGTGTGCCAACACAAATCTCTTGCTTCTCACCTTCGCCACATCGTACCAGTTGAAGATCATCTTCCCTCACCCACCAAAGAGTGCACAGCACAAGATCAAGATGATGTGCAACAAATCTAACACTACCAGAATCGCCTGTGGTTGGAAGCACAAGTACAAGTCTTCGTCAACCAAGAACTCGACATGCACTGGCAGCTCGTCGTCCAACAACATCACCTCGCCCTCGCAACATTGTGATCGTAGTCGCAGCAGCAAGCGTCGTCATCAAGCAATCTTCTTTGCAGCCTACATTCTATTTGGCATCTTGCATGAACTATTTCATGTCATTGTTGCAAAGATTGTTATTGCGGTCCGTTCTTCTTCCTCCATCAAGATCGTGGAGGATAAGCCTATCCTATCTTCAACAAGCGTTGGCAAGTTTCTCTCGAGAGCAGCCTTTGGACGATACACTCCAATCACTATCCCCTCAACCACCATCAACGTTGACGGAGGAATGAGTAGTGAAATGGCAGCAAGTATCATCACGCACTCCGGATGGATTTTGAGTCTTCTATTGGCATTTGGGATGCATTATCTCTACTATGCTCGTCTTCGCAGCAGTACCAACAACAAGAAGAACACTACCAAGCCCGCTTCCTTTATCTGCGTAGCTGCAGCATTAGCGCCCACATTCATTCTTGCAGCGTACATCGCTGCAGTTGAAAGTATCACATCTGACTTGATGGGATTTGTTCCCAAGATGGCCAAGAACATTCTTCTTCTTGGTGGTGGTGGTAGCAGTGCAGCAACTTCTCCCACGAGCAGTATGCAACTGCTTCTCCACTGTGGAAACTTCGGCATAATCCTTCTCAACTCTCAATGGATCAACGTTGACGGAGGACAGCGTGCCCTCTCTGTGCTTGAGAAGATGGTCGAAGTAACGATGATGCGTGGTGCTCAATCTGGTGGAGTGGTGACATTTGAACCCACCTCCAGTGGGGGAGGAGGAGGAGGAGGGAAGGATGCCAATCCAGTGATTCGGGGCGTGAGAAGTCGTGTGGTAAATGCCAAGAGGACCGTATTGAGTGAAGGTGTCCGAAAGAAGATTGAGAAGGATAATTGTGGATTCATGAATGGAGGCAAGTTGAAGGGATGGAATGATGTCGAGTTTAATGCTACCCAAGGTGGAAGTGGTAGCAGTGCGGCAGCGAAGCGATTGGTACGAGGATTCTTTGGACATACACGTTTTGCTACATCCTCCAAGGCAAGTATGGACGGAACACATCCTCATCAATGGAGTCCACGTCATACATTAACATGTTATGGATTTCAAAGCAAAGAGGGTGCATTTCTTGGGCAGAATGTGATGAGGGTAGCACCTACGGGACAGTCGATGGGAGTGGAGAATTTTGTTACTCATAATGGTGAGTGTGACTTTATTGTTACTGGCGGAGACGAAAGAGGCTATATCTATTTTATTCTCATATACTTTCTGACATTTCTGCTTGCGTCTATATCACACCCTCTCAGGTGACTTTGAATTCTACAAGATTGGAGGCAAGTACTACGACTGTGAAGCCATCCAAGATTGGCTCGTTCGGACTCTCCACGTTCCCATGCCTGCGACGGTCGACTCGGCCGCCATTGCTGGTATGATTGACTTACTTCGAGTGCAAGGATGTTTCGCCTTGAGTGTCCGATATGCCATTTGCTTCGAGTTGAGTGGAGATGTGGATCCCACGGACTCTAGTGTCCGTTATCCTACCACGATGCAGTATGAGGCAATTGCAAAGATATTTGAGAAGGCTTTGGACAAAATGGTGATGGAGGATGGAATCAAGACATTGGAGCAAGTTAGTGCTTCTACCACAAAGCGCTCGAATCTTTGCGAGAGGGTTAAGGATGAGTTGATGCCGCTTATGAAAGGCTCTCACCTTGTCGTGTCATGCCTCGACAACTTTGTTACCACTGACGAAGAGTGCGGTAACTTCGATCAATTTGTCAAGGCAGCCGTGAATGCATTCTTTGACAATGATCTCTTGAATACAGTGCGTGTGTTCCTGCAGAATGCCAAGGGATCCTTTGGTTTGTGTGTGACGACCTCGCTTGATGCTCATCGTCAGGTCGCTATGGCAGCGAAGGGGCAGACTCTCTGTATTGCGTTCTACCCAAGGAAGGGTGTGATTTGCTATGGTTCTGAGCAGGCAGCTGTAAAGGTAAGAGGTGCTGGTGAAGAGTTGATGCTTGTGCAGGCTTAGGTGTAGCCAGCATCAGCATATTATACTGCGAACTAACCTTATCACATCTGTGTCCTTGTGTATCGTGTAGGCTGGGCTCAACTACGAGACACCAGAAGGCAAATCCAATTGGAGCTCTGACTTCAAGTATGTTGATGAAGACGCGGTCCGTTTCGATCTTGACGACCTCGGTGGAGAGATTGCTCTGCTAGACTGGGGCTATGCCGGAGATAATGAACCTGCCGTGTCACCACCTAATCGTACACTCCCAGTGTATAAGCTCATGGGTGGGGCAGTGAATGTTATCACGCTTCACCAGGAGAATGCGATGAATAAGTCATCATCTCTCAGCAAGCGTCTTGTTACTTTGGAGAATAATGAATTCATCAAGCCTCTGTTGGACGACTGTGACGACCCAGTCCTTGGAGATATTCAAGACATCCCTAAGATCTGCCACAATATCCAAGAAGACTGGAAAGATGTAGGCTTGAATCGCATGTCCTCGTGGCATCTAATGCAGTGCATCAAAAGGCGATTGAGAGGGAAAGTTGACGGATCGATTGAAAATCATGCAGGGCAGATTGACATCCTCGTTACTGGCTGTGAAGTCTCTCTTTGGTTGGCCGAACAGTTTGTTTCAGATCTTCAGAAGTGCTTTCCCAAGCTTTATGTCAAGGCTGTGAGCTCTAACAAGCTGCTTGGATTATTCGGCCAAGAGCTGTCGATGCCTACAATTGGATTCCCCTACTCTCAGAAGGGAATGGATTTGGAAGATCCCATTGTGCTCATCATCAGTCACAGCGGTGGAACCTTTGCACCTCTGGCGTGCTCAAACTTGCTGCAGAGCTTTTCATCTTCGATCTTCGCTGTCTGCTCCGAGTGGGACACACAGGTGGGCAAACAGCTTCGATCGATTTACTCTGGGGGTCTCGATTTGCTCACCAGTCGTATCTTTTCCACCGAGGTTGGTGTTCGTCCTGCTGAGCCTTGCTCTATTTCGGTAGTTGCGACGCACCAGCTGTTGACAAACATCTTCGAGCATATCTGCATGACGATCCTTTCTGATCCCAATTTCCGTTACGTGACTGGATCTATTATCAACGAGCGTGATCTGCAGACACTCGAACGCTTGAATGTTGATAACATCAAGGCATTGGAGAGGATTGTTGGTGTAGACAGAAAAGGAACCGTGCTGCATGACAAGTTGCTACACAAGGAGGCAGAGCTCCGAGCTGCTGGTGATGTCTGGAGTGAGCACATCTTGGAAAACGCAAAGGCTTACATCATGACCTTTATCTACATTGTTGTTACTGTGACAATCGGATATCCACTTATTTCTGGTATTGCAGACGCCGCTGGCCTCAGAGATGAGAGGTACTATTACATCACTCGCTTCTTTGACTCACTCATCTACTTTTGGTTGCCTCAAATCAACGTTATGATTCTTCGCATCATTCAAGGCCGCAACAAGCGTCATCGTATGGTCGGACGCACCGTGGTTATTGGAGACCCTTGCCCTTGGGTAGCTCAATCGGCCGAGGCATTTTTGAGCAAGATTTTTGCCTGCTCCTACAGTATTGCTGGCTTGAACGTGCTAAGTGGAAACCCTGCCGATCATCTTGTCCATCGCCACACGCATCGTGTGGTAAGGGGCAGCCTCCTCGTGTGCGGTCGCCCTGATGGACGTCTTACAGCTTTGACCACGCTTGAAGCGTCTACTTGCTTGGCTGTGAATCAAGCATCCAGTATTCAAAGCATTGGAGGTACATGCGAGAGCATCACTATCGGCCACAACAAGAGCAAGTTACCCCTCTCAGCCAAAGCAATCTTCTTGGAGTCGTTCCGTCCTCAGTTCTTGTGCGAAAAGTTGCTCGTGGAATCAGAGGTGAAGTCTGCTGATATGTCTTTGACAGCTACAGGTAATCTGAAAGTGACTCCTTCTGCATTTTCCGAAGAAGCTCCGAAAGATTTACGTGAGAAGTTCGCCACATCCGATAAAGGAGACTCATTGAATGCGTCCCAGCGCCTGCGTATGCTCGTCACGTCAGGGGACGCCCTGAACACGTCTCAACGTTTGAAGACACTCATCACGCGCAGAGGGTCAGCACATGCGACTTCAGGTAATGATGATGGTTTGGATTCGACCAGCCACCGTTCAAGTGCCGCTTTGATAGGTGCCTATGCTAACATGGAAAAGGAAGCCAGGAGCAAGGCTTCGAAAGTTGGTGACCACAACAAGTTCGATATCGATGCCATTATCGAAGAAATGATCAAGGAGCGTAAAGGTGTCGATAAGTACAGGAAAATCTTCGAAGAGATTGACGCAGACGGCAGTGGAGAGCTAGATTTTGATGAGTTCGTGGAGGCGTACAAAAGGATCAATCCAGATGTTTCTTTGTCACAGCTTGAGCAGATGTTCAAGGAAGCAGATCTTGATGGAGGTGGCACTCTCGACTTTGACGAATTTGTTGAGATGGCCAAGTTGCCCCAGGTGGAAGTGTTAGGAAAGTTGAGCGTGAAGAACCGCGATGACCGTGGTCTCACCCAGGTGATGCCCTCTGAAGAGAGGTACTTTGGAGAGGAGCTTTTCAAGACGGCACCGAAGGGAACTGGAGCCTTCCTCATGTCTCAGAGTCAACACCTTGTGATGGAACTCTTCGAATCGCGTATCGCTAGCATGCAGAGGTTCGTGGCGATGACTGTGATGTTTCATCAAATGGGAAGCCGTGTGCAGAATTTCTTTCCCAACATTTCATTTGGTTACCTTGGGTATCGTATGGATCGCACCCACTCCATCATGAGGATTGCAACCACGGCAAGTCCAGTGAGCGGTGCGGATGTTCGTGATCGAATGGTGGAGTTGCTTCTGCGCCATAAGATCCAGAAGGCAGTCACATTGTTCTCGAGGAAGTATGTTGAGTGGAGGGATGCCAAGTATGGAGTTAACAGGTCTCGTGGCAATACACCACTCTCGGAGAAGTCGGAGTAAAGAGTGATGTACTGGGGATGGGATGGGGTAGTTATTTGTTTATATAAGTGCAGGGGGCTGTGAAAGATTTCACTAGGTTAGGTGCTTGAGGGCACAGCGTCCGTGGATAAGAGCACAAACGTAATTGATAGTAGGAAGTAAAAGTCTTATTTCTTCTTCCTAGATTCTAACTTACGAATTCTCAGAATAAGAGATCAATCCTCATAGTGGCGCTTGACCTTGACCTTTGCTCCATGCTTCACACATCACACTCCGCTATTGACCACTATATTTGATCATCCCTCACAGCTGCATCATGTGTTCTTTGCCTTAGCTCCGTGCCTGATGCACACTCCTCCGAATTTAGCTTGATTTGTGCATTCGTCAATGCTGCATCGTTTTTGCGTTTCACCTTTGCTCCATGCCTAATGCACAAACCTCTTTTCTGAGCTTGCTTTGTGCATCCCTCACTGCTGCATCGCTTGACCTTAGCTCCGTGTCTGACACAAACGCCTCCACTCTGTCCAAACTTTGTACACCCATCAGCAGAACATCTCTTCCTAGGGTGTTTCTTTCGGGCGGTTTCATCCGTTGCATGTTCGTGCTCGTCCCGTAGTCGCTTTTGTGTGTTTAAATCTAGGGTGTTGCCTGGTGAGGTCGTTGCTGACGAGGCTATGACAGTAGTAGCCGCTTCATCTCTTCTTTCCACGCTCGTTGATGACTGACAAATGGTAGGGATAGAGACCGAGAGAGTAGAAGTTGGATGGTTATTGTCGATCTTCCCGATTAAGCAGCCTTTATCGTTGCAGTTTGATGGCGAGAAGAAATTATGATGGTTGTCATCATCTGCTGAAGTTTGCAGCTTGGACCGTCTTACAAAGTGCAACGTAGGCATTGTATTGTTTCAGAATTGGTCTCTCTTGAGTGAACGATGAATTCGACATACAACTGGCTATCGTAACCATAGCATAGCATGTTGTACCACAATCAAAAAGAGAACCCTATGCTGTCGAACGCCGTGTGACTATGCTGTCGATGCCAATGTCAGAAAGTGGTGTCAAGTAAGTGTCAACGAGGATCATGGTGAAGAGACGTCATCTGGGTACCGCGGTGTGTCTGACCTGACAAATCAAATCCTGGTAGGTACCACAAGAATTATGAATCATCCGTGATGTCAATACATTTATATTAATAAGACCACTGTATTACAACTTGACGTACTCTGCATGCTTGACAAAAAGCCTACGAAAGAACCACAGGAATCAAAGGAACGTTTGGCATAACTCACACTCCTCATTTTCTCGCTTGATTTGTCTATCCATCACGGTTGCATCCGTCTTTGCTCAATAAGCTCCGTGCCTGACACACAATCCTTCTTTTCGGGCTTGGTTTGTGCACCCTTCATGGCTGCATCGCTTGACCTTTGCCCCATGTTTGACACACACTCCCCCTTGTTGAGCATAATTAGTGCATCCCTCATGGCTGCATCGCTTGCCCTTTGCTCCATGCCTGAAACACACTCCTCCTTTCAGAGCATAATTAGTACATCCCTCATGGTTGCATCTTTTGACCTTAGCGCCGTGCCTGACACACAATCCTTCTTTTCGGGCTTGGTTTGTGCACCCTTCATGGCTGCATCGCTTGACCTTAGCTCCGTGCCTGACGCATACACCTCCTTTCAGAGCTTGCTTTGTACACCCATCAGCAGAACATTTCTTTCTATGGGGTTTCTTTCGGGCGGTTTCATCCGTTGCATATTCGTGCTCGTCCCGTAGTCGCTTTTGTGGGTTTAAATCTAGGGTGTTGCCTGGTGAGTTCGTTGCTGACGCTGCGCCGGTAGTAGTAGCCGCTGCATCTATTGTTTTCACGCTCGTTAATTGAATAAGAGGAGGAGGTAGCGAGAGAGCAGGATTTGAGCTGATGTCTTTCTTCATGGTTAAGCAGCCTTTATCGTTGTTATTTGATGATGATGAGAAATGATGACTATAACTGCTATCTGCTGAAGTTTGCAGCTTGCTCTGTCCCAGCTTCCGGACATAGTGATAGTGTAAAGTTGGCATTGTATTGTTTGATTGTATTGCTTTCTCTTGAGTGAATGAATAATTGGTAATTTTATGTGTTAGTGGTAGCGTTGATATTTATGTGTGTCTTGAACGAGACACTGAAAATGTGCTTGCTTTCAAGAAAGGTGTGCGGTCGCACTGGCATTCAAACTCCTTCAGCGTTCGGAGGCCTAGGAAGTGTGTAAACTTCTCTCATTGATTAAAGGCTTAGTTTCATCATGAGAAGAGACGATTGCACCATCAAATCTCTTGGTTTCATACAAGTAGTGAGGGAAATTTGGCGTCAGATGATGCAGCTTTCGGCAAACCAAAGGACCCCTGCGGCATTCTATTTCTATCCATTCTAATTATTTAGGAGGTAGGCATTTGTTATAATTATAATGTTATCATATCCTACAATGTAATCGCTCTGCCCTTAAACGCCCAATTTTGTTTCGCTTACTTACTTTGCTCTGCAAAGCACGTCGTTGCTTCACGGACAGGAGTTGCTTGTACATACTCACGATCCTTCTTCGCTAGCTTGGTTTGTGTATCCTTACACTACATGCTGCATCATTGATCCTTAGCTACGTGCCTCCAACACGCTCCTCTTTTCTGATCTTGGTTTGTACATCCGCGGTGGCGGCATTGCTTGACCTTTGCTCCATGCCTGATGCACACGCCGCTATATACGATGCGATTTGTACATCCTTCACGGCTGCATCGCTTGACCTTCGCCCCATGCCTAATGCACACCCCTCCTTTCTGGGCATAGATAGTGCATCCATCATGGCTGCAACGTCTGTATTTTGCTCCATGCCTGATGCAAACTCCTCCTTGTTGAACAGTGTTCGTGCATTCTTCATGGCTACATCGATTGTGTTTTGCCCCATGCTTAATGCATACTCCTCCTTTGACGATATTATTTGTACACCCTTCAAACTTGCACTTTTTGGCCTTCATCTTGGCCCCATGCTTGAAACACTCACCTCCATTCTGTACAAACTTTGTACACCCATCAGCGATTTCCTCGGGTGTCTTTCTAGGATGTTTCGTTTGGGCGGTTTCCTCAATTGCATGTTCGTGCTCGGCCCGTAGTCGCTTTTGTGTGTTTAAATCTAGGGTGTTGCCTGGTGAGGTCGCTGCCGACGAGGCTATGACGGTAGTAGCCGCTTCATCTCTTGTTTCCACGCTCATTAATGACTGACAAATGGTAGGGACAGAGACCAAGAGAGTAGAAGTTGGGCTGTTGTCTTTCTTCCCGGTGAAGTCTTGGCCGTCGTTGCTGTCATCATCTGTATCTGCTAAAGTTTGCAGTTTGGACTATTTCAGCCATTTTCGTCTTACGTAGTGCAACGTAGGCATTGTAGAATTGTTTCAGAATTGGCCTCTCTTGAGTGAATGATGAATTCATGTATGTTATTGAACAGGCAATCATTGTGTGTATTGTACAACTTACACTCAAAAAGAGAACCCTACATTTAAACTGTGCTATCAAGTCTAAGAAAGATACGCGGTCGCATTGGTATTCATAACTCCTTTTAACCCAGATGTTGGAAGGTGTCCTTTGTGCCTCCTGAAACCGCTATGTACTGCTTAACTGTCTTCTAGAGGTCCAGTTTGAACAAAGTAAGTATTCCTACATTATTATTTTCTGCTTTTCTCTTCCACTTCTTCATTCTTCACACAATAGTAAATTCGGACAGACCATCAGGCTCGCCCTCATAATTCCTTCGTGGTGGTGGAGGAGGAGGCGGTGGCCGAACGGTGCTCTTGATCGGCGTCTTCTTTCCGGAGCTAAGCGAACTTTTCTTGCCGTCGCCAGAGATAATGCTTTCCTTCTTTACCTCTCGATACTGGCTCAGCATATTCTTAATTGAAGCTCCACCGTCCAGTCGTGGGTCAGTTGCATCGCTGCTGATCATGCCAGACAATTTCTTACTGGATGACGAGGCCTCTTCTCGAAGCTTGGCCAAGAAGCTGACGTCATCTTCACTTACTTTCCTCGAGTATTTTGGTGTAGCAAACTGCTGAGAACTGACTTTCTCACTTCCACCGCTAACCCTCTTCCAGAAACTGTCTTTCTTTATTCTGTCCGAACCATCATCCCATCCATCATCCCATCCATCGTCCACCCCTCCTCTCACGATTCGGAGCGCACCAGAACTGGTTCTATCTTCGTCCCCTCCACCGTTTGTGGCGAGTGATGGGTTGACATTGTAACTAAAATCATCGCCATTGCTTCTATCCCACATCCTTGATACCTCTTTCCTTACAATCTTTTTGCGTCTACGAACAACGATAACCAGGACAGCAAAAATCACAGCGATGATAACGCCAATCATGACTCCGATAACTGAACCACTTCCCGATGAAATACCAGCAGCACTGGCAGAATCAACATTACCAGTAGTAAAAGGAGCGTTAAGATATGCTCCATTCTCTCTGGACAGATTCATAAAGAATATATCCGATGCCATTCTACCATCACCTCCTCGGGATCGTTGCAATGCACCACGACTACTTCCCATGATCATTGGATTGCCATCATTATCAACTTTGATTCCACCACCTCTGGCTAACTTATCTTCATACTCGGTTCCAAGCTGCTGTTCCCACTGGATATTCCCAAACTCCACATCATACGATACGACGAAGACATCCGAGACTCCCCCGACGGGTTTTACATCCGAGTTGGCAGCTCCAGTCCGCATACCCGAGGCACCATCGATGGTACCACTCAAATAAACAGCCTTTCCATCATGTGATACGACACAACCTTGACCTAACACATCTCCCCCAACACCACCATCAAAGCTAATTGATGTAACATGCTCCTTCCACACCGTCGACATGTCATCCAACCTCATCTTCAACAAGTAAGCCATACTTGGAGCATCCGTCCCTCCTTCTGGATTAGTTGAACTTCCAACTACAAACGCATGCGTAACACCCATCCCACCAGCATCGGGCGGGGGCAAACAAATCGCTGTCACAGTCTCGTCCCGTCCAGTAGTCGAATCAATCCGTTTCGTTGGATGAGTACCCTCATTGTGAATGGAATTATTATTCCCAGACGCAGCCTCCTCCACAGTTGTACCAGTCGTCATATCCATCACCGGTGCAGGAGACGGTGGGATAACCTTTGTAATAAACCCATCATATTCCACTCCAGCACTCCCATCCGCCAACAATTTCCTCGTCGTCCCACCCATTAATAACAAATCTTCATCGGGAGTACGACCCTTGACAAATTCCACACAACTTGGTCGGACATCAGTAGCATCATTCAATTTGAATCCAAATCCCCATCCACTCTTCATGGTTTCCTTGACATGTTCGGTAGATGTAGGCTTGACATTTAACAATTGCTCGTAGGGTGTAATGGTAACTTGTTCCACCTTGACATAAAAATCAGATCCATACTTTGGTACACCCCCCACATTCAATCCACCACCACCACCACCTGAAGAAGAAGTAGTGGCACCCCCCGCCCCACCAAGAGTCACATCCGGCCTCGCATACAACTCCACATTCACCTCCTCTTCTGCACTCGTTGTATATTCTGGATTGTACACCTCCTTCTCATCATCCGAGTGCATACTCACTACATAGAGTTGATTCGGATCACGTACATTTTGGGTAAGATCAATAGGATATACTAGCGGAGAGGATTCAAGGACATATCCCCCTAAGAGGGCACCGTAGGCATTGTTCATGTCAAGATTGTTCGCTGGAATGGATGATGTTGTTTGAAACTCTGGATTGGGAGTTAATGACACGTCGAAATCGATGAGGAATCCGTAGGCTCGGCCATTGTGAGCGAGGGGTCCACCACCTCCTGAGTTGTTGTGAGATATTGATGTGAAGAATCCTCCTTGGTTGATTTTTGGTGGTTGTTGTTGCAGTGAACGTTGGTATTGTTGCTGTTGGTTATCTTGCTGTGCCGTTTGTTCTTCAAGATGACTTGCATGTACTTGCACTTCCTCTGATTCCAGCTGATCCTGATCCAATCTTCGTTGACCAACATTCGACACAATCTGCTCCTCCTTACTCAACTGCTCCAACTCCCCCTCACTCAACGGCACAGGATTAACATGACCCAACAACACTAACTTCAATTGACTCGCTGATTGCAATAATGCATCATTGACAACATCATGTGGCAATGAAAGTAGAGAGGAACACGCCTCGGAATTTTGGGGTGTGCCAAATCGTTTCGCATAGATTAACTGTGGACTGTTTGGTTGATTTTGCAAGTGGCTATTCTTCCACCAAGCTGCATCCTGATTACTATTACTAGCACCATTCGCAGCATTAGCAGACGGAGGTAATTTCAAAATGCCCAAAAAGCAATCCCCACTACTCAAATGATAGTCCGCCTCGGCACTCCCCCTCTCTTGACTAGGTGACGTCATACTCATCCCCATGGCGCCCAATACAGCGTCGGGTAGATTGGTCGCCTTGTGGAAGTACGTGCTGTAGGTGACTCCGGTGAAGTAGATGAGGTTGTGTTGGGCGTCGTAGAGGAAGGAGGCGGGATAGCTGTCGTCGTCTTTTTGAGGGGCGGGGTAGCCCGATTGATAGCCAAAGGGAGTCGTCATCGCTGATGATATTGTTGTATGTTTTGTATCCTTGTTTGATCAGTCGAATATGTATTTGCCTGCTAATCTAACTTGGCTTGCAGATAGATGTGAATTCTTTGATGGTGAAAGATGGATCGATGCACACCTAAATTATGTGTGCAAATCGGTGGTCCTCGGTGTTTTTCCGCAGAATTAACAGCTAGAGATATCGACGAATAACCGACGAAGATCAACGAAAGAAGACGACGCAGCAGCTGCTCTTAAAGGATACGAGAGGCGTCGTCCGGTGATCTCTTGGACCCTCAGCTCGTTCATTCGGATGAAAAGATTTGCTGATTAAGTAGATGCAGCACATCAGCCCCTGTATGTTGTGACTCTGACTCGGCACTCATTATCGCATCGTAAGTCGTGCATGAAGAAGAGGCTCGCCTCGTTCGTTGACAGAGAAATCTATCAAGAGATTTGAACACTTATTTATTTACATCGAGGGAGTCGTACAATCAAATGATAAATGAAATTCTTGCGGTAATCTACATTTTGGAAGTCGAGAGCAGCTGGAGCATGTTCACATAAGTATGCAGCCTCCGACCTGTAAATACGGAGGTTACTCTTTCTTCTCGTGGACATCAACAATCAACATAATCAGGGAACACTTCACATTTTCCCTCAAACGGTGCATGCAAGATAGATGCAGGGATGTACAAACCAAGAAGAGTGTGCTATACATGGGGCAAAACATCAATAACGATGTGCAGGTTTATGGAGATAACCTGTCTCTAAGGCACACAGAGGTGAGTTGTACTGTACATTTACTTTGTCTTATTCCCCAAATTAGTCCTCTTCCCATCCGAACTAGTCACCACAGGATGCTTCCGAACAGGTAGTTTTCGTTGTCTCCGCAGTCTCAAATCCGGAAGATTATCCTCATTATTCTTTTTGTTGCTCTTCTTTTTATTTGTGCCTCCTCCTTTTGGGTTGCTCAATTCTGCCCTCAATGATATACGATCATCACCACTTTCGCTTGTACTAACATCATTATTTATTCGATCAATAACAATCATAGCCCCAGCCGGTGAATAAAATGTAAGAAATGCAAATCCCCGACAGCACCCGCTATCATCACGTTTTATCAGTGTTGATCCTTCTCCAGCCCACATGAGATTATCATTATTAATTGTAGCGGCAGTATCATCTCCAATACTGTTACTGTTAGCTGCATCAGTGAGAGAGTACCTCTTGCATAGATAAGCTTCAATTTCTTCATCTGATGGGTTGATGGCTCGTGATAAACCTGTGACATAAACTTGTGTCCATGACATGATGTTCCTTTGCTTTCAGACGTGCGGAGTTGTTTGTTATTATGAATGAAGGAGTAGTAGTAGCAGATCAGAGAGACTGCACCGATTATTGTCGACAATTACTTTGACAGCGACGTGCGGTAATCCAGCCAGCGGCAGCGGCTTGTTTGGAGAGTGGATCGATTTTGAGGTGGTGGGTGGCGGGGGTGGTGGTGTGATGTCACTTTCTTTCTTTCTAAGATGGCATCTTATTATGAATGATGTGCGGTATTACATATTATAACCTACCAACAAGTATTTTCATTTGCCACAGCGTATGTAATAGAAGTAGTTAATAAGTAGGCCTTGCCTTGCTCTCACACTTCTTTTTCTTTCCAGAAAGTGCTTCTTCATGCTCCTTCCTCACATTGTCGAGTGGTCATATGTAATATGCCATACTCCTCTGTCAGCTTCAGGTTAACAGAAGGTGCCTTCTCAAGCCGTCCTTACCCGGCCGTCCAAAAAAGTAATCCATGCACGGAAGGATCAGCACGTCGGATGGAAGGAGCGTTTCTACCGCTCTTGGAATGCGGGGCTCTTTACGGGGCGACCCCTTTTGAGAACTCTACTCGCGCGTCCGCCCGCGGGCGATGGCTTGTAAACAAAACAACCCGCATCCAGTATGCAACCAAGGAATAACACATCAACAACTCTTCCACGAGCGGTAGAATCACTCCTTCCCACCACGTGCTGATCCGTCCGTGAATAGATTAGAGGAAAAACTTATCCAGACTTTGGAAAAAATGAAGCAAAGATTTGGCGGGCTCTTACCATCTCCAATCGACCATCCAATCTTGTGGTCTTGTCCATGCACATTCATCCATCATGCCTATGACGATGGTGTGAGATGTGATGAGACGAACAACCTCCCTGACACTGATTCTTGACTGTAAAAAACGCAATGCGCAGTCCTTTCTCTCGGAGGGGGTCAAAGAAGAGCTTCACAAATGGACCAAATACAGAACGAAGCGTTTGGATAGGTGGAACCACTCTCGTCGCTCCTCGAATAGAAGGTAAATCTTCTGAGGTTAACATTTCGTCAATAAATTCGAGCTCGTCAAGTGAAAGTGAAAAATTGTTTCGTTCGGATGGCAAAAATGATGCTCATCAGCGAGAAAAGAAACCAAGTTTGATTCAACGAATCAAGGCTCTCTCTCCAAGGAGGGACGATGAAAGAGATGATGCAAACGACGATGCAAGTGACACTTTCTTCAGCCCGGTTAGCAATGCTCCTGCTGCATCCACGGCTCCAACAGACCGCAAGAGTCGCTCTTCTGTATCGATTGGTGGCGAAACAATCATTGACGAGGGCACTTCTTCGT
Source organism: Skeletonema marinoi (assembly GCA_030544225.1). Lineage (NCBI taxonomy): Eukaryota > Bacillariophyta > Thalassiosirophyceae > Thalassiosirales > Thalassiosiraceae > Skeletonema > Skeletonema marinoi. The sequence goes on from CM060490.1 coordinate 347,980, forward strand.
CATCTTCATCCAATCGTCGACATACGCCAAAGCGTCGTAGTCATGTCACTTCGAGAAGAAAAAGAAGCACTAGCACTAGCAACAGCAGTGGTAAATCTGGCCACATATTCAGCAGCGTTACATCCTTGGACATTCCATCATGTGCACTCACATTGAGTTCTCTTGAAGAATCTGAGGGAATTCATCATCGTGGTGGATCATTTCATGAGGAAGAAGGGCTGGACTTGGAAGCTGCACTTATTCCAAGAGATGGAGATGATGTCTATGAAAATGATGTGTATTCGTACTCGGATTCTCGTCAGATAGCCACCGCTCCTTCTCGTATTGGGAGTAAGCGAAAAAAGTACAAAGAAGGACAAAGGAGAGTCTCCAGCTCTGAAGGACAACCGCTCTACAATCGGAAGCAACAACAACTTCAAGCTAATAACATCACTGGAGTCAAACGACGACGTCTATCAAAGAGGGCACGGACAAGACTCACCATGAGAGAAGTGAACTCAAACATTCAACCAGGAAGAAATGACTCGGTACTAGATGAATCGATGGGGGCGCTTGAAAAGAGGAAGGCAATCACCCTACCTAAAACGATTGACTTCTTTCTACGGATAGAAATGAAGCTCATTGCAATCAACACCATGGTATCTGTGTTGCTGACAGTATTAGTCCTCACTACATTTCCTGAATCTTGGCAAACTGGCCTGAAAGAGTCTTCTCGTGGTGTGTCACTTCTTGGAGCTTTCCTGAGTTTTGCACTAGTTTTTCGAACTCAATCTTGCTACCAGCGATGGTGGGAGGCAAGAACACAATGGGGCAAGATGACGGCTACATGCGTGAATGTTGCAGGACAGTGCCTTACTTGGTTTGCTGATGAAGAGTTGATTGATCGATTCTTGACGCATTGTATTGTGTTCCCCTATGCTTGTAAGGCTGTTCTGAGAGGCAATGCATTGACCAGCTCGTCGGAGGAAGGGCCAAGATTCCTTCAGAGCGGCATGCTAACTGATGCAGATCTTGGAGTGATTGTTCGACACGGAACATTCCCTCCCTTCACTTGTATTGACATAATGCGGAGAACAATGCAGGAGGAGTTACTCCAGTCTCATTCAAAACTTTCTTCTGAAGCAGTCAATGGTGCTTATCTTGCAATGGAGAATAGCTTCAATGAGCTTTACTTCAACTTCGGTGCATGCGCCAAGATCAAAAGCACTCAAATGCCTGCATCTTATACCGTCTTTATGAGGTCATTTGTCTTCTTCTTCTTTATATTTTCGACTCTATCATGGGCTCCTACGATTAAATACCTCACTCCGATCATTACATGCTTCATGGTCTTTTTGATCAATACTGTGATTGTGATTGGAGATCAAATGATGCGGCCATTTACCCTCACATGGTCAGGTTTGCCAATAAAAAAGTTTTGTGTCATGATTGAGCAAGAGATTCTCAGCGTGTCAAGGAGGCAGGGAGATATCGAGCGATTGGTTCGGAGTTAGGAAGAAGCGGCTGTTCGCTATGTAACCTAGACTTCTACAAACTAATCTAGATGATAGTTACGTCTTATCTTACCATTAATTTACATGTCTATCTATCGTTGCGTACATTGAGCTATAAATAATTAGTAGTTGAAAAGGAATAGACCAATGCTAACTGCTGTGGTCAAGAAGAATGTGTTGCTTGATAACGCCTCGCATCCATTCAAGCCTTTGATAGTCCAACCTTCAAATACAGTTGGTGGTTGAATTGTTTGCCCCGTCGGAGCTGACGCCGTGAAATCTGATTCGAGATCAGCAGTGGCGGTATTTGCGCTCCCCTTCTCGAGACAGCACGCCTTTGTTAAAGAGTTTTGGGCAGATGAACAAGTAGCAGATCCATCCTTAAATGACTCCACCAAAAAAGAGTGAACCTCGTTACAAGTGGAAGGTTTACCATTGAAGATAACATCTGCATTGATACCAGCTTGCTCCTCTTGACACAAGCTACAAGGGGCATCACTCATCTGACTCGCCTCGTTGGCAATAGCTACAAGCTGATCCGAGCCAGCGAAGCAGCAGTCGTCAAAAATTTCAAGCTTTGCTGAGGAGCAAGTTGTACTATCTTCTTCTTTGGTGGCGAGTAGTGAGTTGAAGTCGCCACATGTCATCTTGAGACCATTGACTTCTGTTTCTTTGTTCCACCTCGTGTTGTAAGTGACACCATTGTCGTCTTTACACAGATTGCACTGTCGCTGAGGGACCTTGAAGCAGCAATCGTTAGAAAGTTCAGATGCCGCCTTACACGTTGGATGCGTTGCCTCGATAGATTCGCTCACTAGAGACCAGTATACATCTGTGCATGACTGAACTTTTCCAGCAAACATTGTGGTGGCTGCCCAATTGATTGCGTCGCCCGTGCCACATAATTCACATGGTTCAAAGCAACAATCCGAAAAGATGTTCTCCTTGGCAGCCAGGCAATTATTGCTCTGGCTCATCTCCTGATACAAGAAGGAGGCAACCTCTCCGCAAGTAGTTTGTGATCCACCGTATGTCACTGGGGCAGTTTCTTTCGTGGTATAGAGTTTGTTACCCTTTGAGCATAATTCACAGGATACATCGTAGCAGCACGCTTCCCTGTGTTCCGTTTGGAAAGCTGTACACTCACCCGACCCTTCTGAAATAAGGCTCGACGGGAAAATATATGAGTCGAATTCACTGCAGCCAATCTTGGTTCCATCATGCTCAACAGAGAGTGCAGCATTCGTTTGCATACCGCCACACATCGAACACTTGTCGTAGCAGCACTGGGATGACAAGTCTTGTGATACCAAGGAGCAAGTATCACTATTCTGTTCTTCTCTGCTAAAGAGTGCGTTAAAAATCTGTCCGCAAGTGGCCTTGCTTCCACCATAGTCCACTTCGACAGAGCTCATGACATCGTAGTATCCGGAGCTATGCTTGCAAATGTTGCATGGCTCTTCTGGGGGAACATAGCAGCAAGCAGGAGCAGCAACACCAAGGACTTCGCCACATTGTTCGGTGCCTTGCTCGATTTGAGACTCACCAATCACACCATCCAGTTCCAAACAAGTCATGGAATTTCCATTTATATTCACCATTGCGTACCAATCTGGAATACCTCCGCCCGAGCAAATTTCGCACTTCTTCAAGCAGCAAGTGTCATGGAGCGACTTCTTTCCTGTCACACAGATTTCACTACCCGCTTCTGTTTGAGTCGCTAGGAACGTGTTCACTTCGCTGCATGATGTTTCTACTCCATTGAAAAGAATTTCGAGGTTGAGACTTATTTCATTGGCTTTGCACAGGCTGCATGGGTTGGCTCCAGTGCTTGCACTTGTGGTGCTTACAGTAGTTTTTCCTGGCACGGCACCCGTCACTTCCAAAGACGACAGCTCTTGTACTAGACTAGTTTCTGCGAACTTATTCACAACATATGCACTGATTGCATCCAAAGTGGACGGCTCTTGCATCACAGTCTTGATCTCTTGAACAATCTTGTCGGCGTTTGCGCCGCTGGTAGTGACAGTAATTTCGAAAGGCACACTTCCATCGAATCCAACATCATTCACTGCCACAGATGTTCCTACAGGTGCGACACCAAGAGACTCAAGTGTACTTTGAATGCCATCCTCAAAATAAGTCTCGACTGCTTCCTTTTGAGTCCAAATGAGACTAGACGTGTCCAAGTTACTGTTGAGTTTGCCAATAATCATCACTTTGTCTCCGAGTTTTGCGACATCTGCAGACAAATTTGATGTAGCCACGTCCAAATCCGAAAGCTCTTCAACTAGAGGCGTCTGTGAGAACTGAGACACAACCTCGCTTGTTATAGAATCTAGCGTTGCAGAACTTTCAAGGACAGAATTAATCTCTGCCGAAATCTTGTTAACGCTGTCTTTCTCCGCTTCAGGGATGTCAATTCCATAGGACACTACTCCGTCCTTGATTTCAGTGACAGTGACGGTAGAGTCTTGTGGCAATACGCCATTGGATTCAAGAGGGTTTGTGAGAGCAGTCTCAAAATAATTTTCAACTTGCTCTTTTTCTGTTGAAGTGAGGGTAGATGTGTCAAGGTTTGTGAGGATTTGGCCTGTGATAGATACAGTTGTAACTTTGCTATCAGCATCGACTTTGTATCCAGTTGCAGTGGCGTAGTTGTAGCAACAAGGGCTTGAATACGAACTTTGGAGAGATGCACACTCTTGTGTTCCCTTCTCAATTGCATTGCCTCGAATGACCTGATCAAATTCACCGCAAGAGATTGTGGCCATGTTGTATTCAACATCTACCTCCCAATTGAGGTTGAATCCTTGTGGGCAAATAGGACATGTGGAGTAGCAGCAAGCATCCTCGAAATCCATCCGAGTTGAGGAGCAAGTAGCACTTCCTGCCTCCGTAGACAAGGCAAGTTTGTTAGCAACATCACTGCATGCCTTCTGGCTACCATCGTAATATTCAACAAGAGCGTTTCCAGAGACTGCGCTTCCGCCTGTGCACATTCTGCAAGGATCTTCCGGAATGGTGTAACAACAGGCTTGAGCGTATGCCTCTTTCATTGAGCTACATTCTCCGCTTCCCTCTACTATGACGTTTTGTCTGAAACTTAAATCCAAGACAGAACAAGAAACTTCTTTACCACCAACATTAGCGGTGGCGGTAGTATCAATGAAGCCATCCTGACAAAGGTTGCACTTCTCAAAGCAGCAAGACTCAGCATGTTTGTCCTTAGCGCTTTGACATTGATCCCCAAGCGATGGCTCCCTAATGAACAGGAAGTTGTAGAGACTGAGGCATGTAGTTGGAGAGTCTAGATGAGTCACCTGGACATCGCCACTGACATCAAGATAGTTTCCATTGACGTGACAGAGATTGCATGATGTTTCTGGGGGCTCATAACAACACGTGCTGAAATATTCGTCCTTCACAGCTGCGCAAGTATCACTGTCTGCAGTGATACCTTCCCTTTTCAGGATCCATTCAAAGTCTCCACATGCTATAGAGCTTCCTTCGTAACTCACAAAAGTTGACCAATCAGCCTTGCCATCACCACAGAGTGAGCACCGCTCATAACAGCATTCATCGTAATGATCTTTTGAAATTGCCTGACAAGTTTCTCCTGAGTGCTCTTCCCTGCTTCCGAGGTAGTTGGCAAGAGTCTCGCATGTAGTGCTAGTGCCAAGGAAGTTGACAGAAGTCTCCGTCTTCACGCTTTCATTATCTCCTGGACAAATACGACAAGGATCTTCTGGCTTCACGTAACAGCATTTGTCTTGATATTGCTCGCTAATGGCATTGCACTGCTCTGAATCGAGCTCAATAGCTGCGGGACCGAGGCTTAAATCCAGCTCGAGACATGTCATCATTCGCCCTTCATACGAAACTTGGACTCCAGCATCGAGGCCCTTATCACCGCAGAGAGAGCACTTAGTATCACAGCACGCGTCAAAGTATTCATCTTTCATTCTAAGACATTGATCGTCATTCTCTTCCTCTCGCCTGAACATGGAGTCACTCAACTCGGAACACGTGATCTTCTTATAGTTAAACTCGATGACGTTGGTTCCCATGAGATCAAAATAATCCCAATCATTCCCATCCGCACTTCTCTTGCACAAGTTGCATGGATTTTCTGGAGGGGTATAACAGCATTCGGAAAAGGATCCCTTCGCATTCGTGCATTCCTCAGATTCAGTATGAATGCTCTGCTCGTAGAAGTATTGATCAACATCCGTGCACAATGTGGTCTTGCCATTGTGGTAGACGGTAAGAGCGGAATCAGTCTCGACGTTGGTTCCACAAACGTGACATTGATCGAAGCAGCAAGTTTCGCGAAGCTGGCTTTGCGCATCAAAACAAACTCCACCGTCAGCTTCCTCTCTGGTCCTCAAACTCTGAGAAATATCGGCGCAAGTCATCATCTTTCCGTTCCACTGAGCGTTGGCGACAAAAGAAACATCGTTTTCTGGACACAGGTCACATGGATTCGACGGATAGGTAAAGCTGCAAGTGGAAGAAAAGGCCGCTTGAAGATCTTTGCAATTTTGGCTGTCCTTTGCGATTGCTTCGTCCTTGATTGCGCCGTCTAGCTGGAAGCAAGTAGCTCTCATTCCGTTCATCTCAACTTCAGCCTGCCAATCGGGGTAAGACCCCTCCACAGCTGTCAGAGTGCATTTTTCGTAGCAGCACTCATCAAAAAGAGATGCTTGGGTGACACTGCAAACTTGTTCTGTATCTTCAACACGGCGTGACATAAAGTTAGCGACTTCGCCGCATGTGGTTGGCCCATTGAAGTCTACCTGGCCGTTTTGGTTAAGGTCGTAGAATTTCCCATCTCTTTTACATAATTGGCAAGACGTGGTAGGGCTTGCGTAGCAGCATGTGCTGTAGTACTCATCAGAGATTTCTTGGCACTGTGTAGTTCCATCCACAATGGCTTCAGTACGGAAGATTTCAGTCAAGGCGCCACAAGACATTTCTTCGCCATCATATTCGATGAACACATCCCAATCCAGGTCGTATTCCCCACAGATATTGCAAGTGGCATAACAGCAAGTTTCGCCAAGGAGAGCTCGCGTATCAGAACACGTATCAGAAGAAGTGTCAGCCCTCTCCATTAGATAATTATTGACACTTCGGCAAGTCACATCTTCGCCATCGAATTCAACAGATGTAGAGAAGTGCATGTACTCGTCTGTTGGACAAAGTTGGCAAGGAGAGCTTGGAATTTCGAAACAACAGGAATCGTAATGAAGAGACCGGACAGAGGTACAATTTTCAGATCCGTCTTCTACCTTTCCATTGAAAAGACTGGATTCTATATCTGCGCATGTTGCGTCCTCGCCATCAACTTCAACAATGACGTCTCTATCAAGTCTGGCACCATTTCCACAAAGGGAGCACCTATCAAAACAGCATCCTTCTGCAGCTAGACCTTGAGCCTCGTTACATTGATTACTCGAACTTTCAAATGGGGACACAAAGTTACTCACTTCTGCACAAGTGAATGTCGATCCATTGAACTCAACTTCGTCGGCAGGCATGAGTGTGAGTTGATCACCGTCTTTATTACAGATAGTGCAAGGATCGTTCGGATAGGTGTAGCAGCATTCGTCACCAAAGTCAGTGAGGACATCCGTGCAAGTATCATTAGAAGCAGAGATCTCTTCAGAGTAAAGTAGGGAGCTAAGCTCTCCGCAATTCATTGATGTGTCATCATATTCGACTTGATGCCACCACTTCACTCCCTTTCCATCGCAAAGAGTGCATTGGTCAAAGCAGCACTTATCCCAGTGCTCAGTTTGAGCCGCGAGACACATTGAACCGTCACTTTCTTCAGGACCCAGTCTCTTGCTCAGCTCTGGGCATGACATCGTTTCTCCTTCATACTCCAATTCCACTGATGATTTCAAATCCAAAAGTTCCGTGTCTGTTCTGCAAAGCATACAAGGCATTTCGGCATATTGGTAGCAGCATTGTCCTCCCAACGATTGCTTTGCTGCATCACACTCTGAAGATCCTTTTGCAAATTCAGCAAGAACAGCCATATCTGCATCTCCGCAAGTCATTTCTTCCCCATTGTACTCAACTGTTAGCCAATCTTTCATACCCTGGGTGGAAGGGTCGGGACATAAGCGACATTTTGTCGGTGGTGGTGCTCCAATATTGTCAATACTGCAACCTGAATTGGCGAAGCAAACCTCTCCAAAAGGGCATTGATTTGAGTCGCCAGATGTACATGGCTGCTTGCATCCGGTAATTACATCTTGGTAGTCTTTTCCACAAAAAGATTGATCAGACGGATCTCCAGTAAGAGCAGAGTTGCCACTATTGCTGGAGAGAGGATTGGAACCGTGTTTCAACATATCGATGGCCCAAAGCATGACGCCCTGAAAGCAATTGTCCTTGGCATAGTCACTTTTCCTATTGAAGGACACAGTGTTGTCGTAAGATATCAGCCGATTGCCATCTGTGACCATCACCATACTTTGAGTTTCATCGTCGTAGCGAATGTAGTCAAAGCTGCGTGTTGAAACAATGTCAGCAACTTCAAAGTAGGGAAGAAACCCATCAGTTCCTTCACATCCTGCCTTTCCTGGACCTTCGAAAGGACATCCAAGGTCGAGGCAATCGTCTTGAGCCAAAGTGTACGTGCGAGCATAAGAGCCAAGCCCCATCACTAAGTTTGATTTTTGAATGAAATGGGACATGTAATCCACAGCCTCATCGATCATACGCATGTCAGTGTGAGAGTAGACTGTTTGCTGAGGGTCCCAACTCCCCCACAAATCGTAAGCCATGACATTGAACCAATCGACATGTTCAGCGAGTCCAGCCAAGTCGAATCCCATCTCAAGCTTCGTGATATTTCCAGGTACCGCCACTGTGAGCTGGTATGACTCTGGAGCTGAATTGAACGCTTCACGAAGCTCTTTCGTCATCAACACGTAGTTATCGTAGTCAGCTCGCTTTCCTCCTCTTTCCTTCAGACCTGGGTATTCCCAATCTAAGTCCAACCCATCGAATCCATAGGTGCGGAGGAATTGAACAACGCTCTTTGCAAATGTTTGGCGATTGGTCTTGGACCCTGCCATCTCACTAAATCGTTTCTGCATCGGACCGGGGTCGTTATGGCTCCATCCACCAACTGCAATCATAGTCTTGATGCCAGGATGACGTTGCTTGACAGAGTTAAATTCCTTGTAGAGAGGAACTTCATTCTCGAAAGTGCCATCCCATGCTTCCAAACGATAAGACGAGTCAATAGAGGCAAAGGAGTACACGACATGGGAGTAGGGAGAGGCATCGAAAGTAGCAGTATTCATTGGCTGACAATTTTCATTACGGCTGTAGGAAAGAAAGGTGAAGAGATGGTCAGGCTTTGGCATTAAAGATTATTACACAAACACAAAGAGGGCAGAAACTTACTAAATGCTCCAACTCTGCCAATATCCCAAATTGACACTCATTTTCCTTTCCTGGTCGCAAACTTGCTCTACTGGAGCGGTAGGTGCACGAGTTGGACTATCGGTTCGACCAAAAGTGCTCACCAAGTAATCGATATCAACATCACCACACTGGGAAAATGCAAAGCACCCGAATCCTTCAGGGCACTCATCACCAGATGGACAGGCGATGGCGTTCTCACAATCTCCATCAATTTCTTCCACAGACACACCACAGAAAAAAGTTGACTTGACCAACTCAACATCTTCAACACTGTAGTCAGTAAAAGAGGGGCGTCCAGCGGGAGATGGGGCCGAATTGGGGCTAGGAATTCCATTGTTGCATGCATACGCAAAGCATCCATGTCCATCAGGACACTCGAGAATATTTCCGGATGGACAGGGGGTGGCCCCAATAGGCACGCCATCGACGCATGAGTTATCCAACGTAGCCCAAGTTTCCGCACAGAAGTAATTTTTGTTGTTGTCGACAAGTGCTGGTTCATCAGATGTCGTTTCGTCGGGTGGAAGTAGAAATCCAACAAATTTGCCAGGATCAATTCTTTCATTGCAGCCCGTGAATGCAAAGCATCCTTCCGACTCAATACCACAATCAGTGGGTCCATTTGGACAAGGTGTGGCACCTTCACAATTCATCTTCAAAAATTGCATACTAGATCCACAGAAAAAGGTGCCTTTTACTTCTTCAGGGTCGGGCCCTCCACCCTCGATATTTGGATCCGATACGAACTCCCATGCTCCTCCACAGTTGGTGAAAGCAATGCATTCCTCACTCGAAGGGCAATCAGAACTTTCACCACTAGGGCAGGCTGTCGCACCGGCACAATCACCATCTACAGAGTTCCAATTGACACCGCAATAATATGTAGCAGCAAGGGAGTCGGCATCAGGCAGTCCATTCTCATCCACTTTAATTTCTAACTTCTTCGTTGGTGATAGAGTTGGGACCGGTTTGGGGGCTGGTTGGGGTTTGGGTCTTGCGGGTGTTGGACTGATCACAGGTTCACCATCACCACGGCAGCAAACTGTTCGAAGTTGATCGACTCCATTACGACATCCTTCGCTCCCCTCCTTGAAATTGTCCAAATAGTAGTTGTAAAGGTTGACACAAGTTGTCACACTTCCGTCCCAAATGACTTCCGCATTTAGGCCGTATTGACCAGGCAAGCACAAATTGCAATTGGCATTCGAAGTAGGATAAGGAGTCTGCTTAATGATAGGAGCCCCCGTCTGTGGAGGCATGGTGGGCGTCCCTGGCTCAACAGGTTTCCTCGTTGGTTCCTTCGTCGTGGGTGCTGGAGTAGGAAATTCACTGTACAAAAACTTGCTTGCATATTCCAAATCAGCATATGTCGGGAAATCCAAAGAGCGGAGGTAACTGACATACTGGGCACGATATTCTGCCGTCTCGAGTGGTCGTTGGGCGATAAGTCGGGAATCATCGTTGAGCACATTGAGGTTGGAACGATACACGAAATCTTGACTGTACGTGATCATAACACCATCTTTCGTCGCCTCTTGCAGGTTGCGACTTCCACGATTGAGTTCACCAACCACCATTGGATTAAATTCATGAGATGGTGCCACATCTATGATAGGATTCTCGATCGTAACACTAACATCAAACACTTCTCTACGGAGTTGATCCACCTCCCCCTCTTTTACATCGTTGAAGAAACTCTCAATATAATTTTCAGTCATAATTCTCCAACGCTCTAATGCAGGAACGTCCAAGTTCTGAACTCCATAGAGAATAATTCGCACCATATCCTCACGGTAAGGTCCAATCAATGGAAATGTAGGCTCAGCAGTGGCAACATTACCACCTGCCGCCGGAGTAGTACCACCCTCTCCCACCGGTCCCGGCGTAGGACTACGACTAGGCTTCGAAGTCGTCGGATTAGCCGTGGGAACCAACCCCGGATAATTCGAATATCCCAACTCCTTCTTACAAGTCGCCACTCCCGAAATACACTTTAATCCATATAAACACAAGTTATCATCCCCCGATGGACAACGTTGCGCACAATTCGCTTGAGCATCGAACCAATCTAATCCACACCAGAATTCCATTTGCATACTTCCAAAGGGGATTGGTGCCCATGTTGGCTTTTTGGATGGTACTCCAGTTGGTTTGAGGGTTGTTGGTGCTGGTGTGGGTGTTCGTGATGGTTTGGCGGTGGTGGGGGTTTGTGTTGGGTTGTTGTTAATTGGTGCTGCGGCTGTTGTGATGATAATGAGTGAAGAAGATGAGTAAAAGTAACAATGAGTTGAACATGAAAAGTGCAAAAGTAGCACCTTGCCACTCTTTCATGCAGTCAACAAAAATCACCCAACAGCAAACACTCACTTGAAGGCATCGGCGTAGGTTCCGGTGTAGGACTTCCCGTCATTCCCACAGCATTACAGTTCGTATACTCATGACAAGTCATGGGAGCAACACAATCCGAATCCCCATTCGGGCAATGCCGTTCCTTGACACAGTTATTCGAAGCATCATTCCAATCGAGTCCACAGAATTGCATATTACGTTCATCAGTATCACTAATTGGTGGATTTGTTGGTTGGATTGTTGGTTCGGTATTTTTCTCAGGTTCTTCAGCGGCAAGAAGTGCTGCTTCTTCGTACTCTTTTTTGACAATGGCATTAATTTCACACTCTGGATTTTCAGCATTTACCGATACAAAACAAGTTTGACCATTGGGACATTCTTGATTGGTCCCTGTTCGACACCAACTCTGACTACTGCAATCACTCGCTGCCTGTTGAAATGTTGGTCCACAGAAATACGCACTTTCCATAGTTCCCGGATCAGGCAATTCTAATTCCTGTTCCGTGATTTCCAACTCATTGACATTGCTCAGTGGATTAGCCGATGGATCCGTCAGTACAAAGTACGAACACGGCATATCAATAAAGCAATATTGACCACTCGGACACGCCTCATCCGGACAATGCCTCCCAATCGCCTGTTCTCCACCCGCCTGACACGTCGCCAGCGCCTCCGGATAACTCGTCCCACAGAACATTTTGTCCTCCGCCGTATTATACGCTGGATTCTGCGATAGGGAGTAAGTGGGCACTTGGATGTTGGCGATGGTGCGCGCATCGCAGGGAGTGTTGGCGAAGCAAGTGTGTCCTGGGAGGAGGCATTCGTCGTCGCTGCTGGAGGGGCACCATTGGCGGTCGGCGCAGGTGTCGGTTTGGATGTCGGCGAAGGAGGAGCCGCAGAAGAATTTGTATTTGAGGTTGGGGTCGGTTGCGAGGGCTGTGGTTGATTTAATGGTTGATAGGAGGAGGAGGAGGGTGGAGAGGTGTAGGTGGAGTGCAGCCATCGTGTCTTGTGTATGATGGGCTCAAGATGTGTGTATTATTGATGATAATCTATGATGATGATGATGATGATGATGCGCTGATAGTATTGCATTCAGAACTGGATATGATTGGTCAGTAACGCAGCCACCCACCAAGCATTGATGCTTAAGATGATATTGTGATGAATGGCTGGCTTCTTTGCCACGAAAGGAGGCTGCTTTCGGCGGCTGATCTGCATTTAAATTGATTCAAACTGTGTCACATCACCATGCAAATTTGTTGGGCATTAGGTTATCCCCACTTTCTTTATTGAGTCTCGTGTGCAAAAAAGAGTCGGTAAATTATTTAGGTTAACTCTGCTTGTGGATAAAATAAGATGCCGTCCCGCCAGTTTGTAGCCAGCTACCCTCCGGAAAAAATAGTCCCCGCGGAGAAATTGTCCCCGCTCAGACCTCTCACACAAAACACTAGCAAAACTCGACTAAGCCCAAAACGATGCTGTTATATCCTTTCCGACGACCCCCGACCTCAACCAACCGGCCATAAGTTGATAGCAGATGTTATTACCTTTCGATTAAGCCACCGGGGGACGTTGTCGGTACTATATTGGCACTGCCAAGGCTGTATAGGCGCCTATTTGGCCCTAAAATGACCATGCGTCACTCCTCTAGAAAGTAGCCGATTTGCTCCGATTTGCTAGTAAAAATGACCTATTTTCGTCGATAGGTGCTCTATCTCGACGAATCAATGTATCTTCGGCAGCTAATAACATATACAAGACGTTTGGTATGTCATAGTATGGCTTCTCTACCAATTTTCGTCCAATTGATGGCCAAATTTTCAATATCCATAGTGAGTGATGATGGACATATGTGTCCATCATCGATTAGCGATGGACACATATGTCCATCATCAAATGCTAGTAAAACTACTAGAAGAGCCCTTTTTATAGTTCGTACACACTAGGACTATCGGGATCTAATTGGGATATTAACCGTTAGATCCCGATAGTCCTAGCGATTACTAGTGTGTACGAACTACACAAATGGTTCTTCTAGTATGTAGTTTTACTAGCATTTGATGATGGACACATGTGTCCATCATCGAAAAAATAGCCCCCCCAAAACTCACTATGGATATACTAGTTGTTTTGTTAGTGTTTGTGAAAAAGTCCCCGGGACTTTTTTTTCTGGCGGGTAGCCAGCGGCCGCCACGCACGCCACGCACATGTTGCATGCTTTTTGCTTGCTTTCTCTTCTCACTTATTGTACTTAGTCTCTTGACTCTTGACGTTGATCAACAAGAAGAGCAGACTGAATTGTAGCGACAATCATCGGTGGAGTCGCTCTGACTAGAGGGGACACCACTTGGCTCTAGAGCTCACTTTGGCACATGAGACGAAGCATCGGTGAATACTTTCTACTCCATTCGTTGTTTCACTAGAGTATGAATAGGCGTTGCTTTGGCGTTGAAAAGTTGCAGGATTGAGAAGATACCGACCCCATGTCGCTGCAGTGGCAGGCGAATGGGGTCGACCAATATAGAGCTCTCTGTTTTCTTTAAATGCGTGCCTACTTAGATATATCCTGATGCTCTTCCGTACATTCTCCTTCAAATGAGTGCTTTTGGTCGAGCCATACGACAGAGAGAGAGATTGTTTACCACAGCTAGCGATCGCCACGCCGGAGACGCCAGAACAACTTCTTCACTCTTCAATCTTGCTCTTGTCTGAGGACTGCTCTACTATAGGCCGTGCGAAAGAGCCTAGTTAAATTTGAAAATAGGCCTCTAGAGAAACTTTCGACTTGAGGGAATTGCGACTCGGGCTCGATTTCCAAGTATCTGTTCCTGGGTCTTGGTGCCCCTCCCCACTCTGCGAGTCTTGATAATGCCGGAGAATAGAATCTAGGAGGAAGGTGGGCTTCTAAACCAGCTAATACTGCTAATATGTGATGCGATGATGATTCATTGGTCAAGGTGTAGTTAGGAATACAAGTTACGTTACTCCCATGAAATAATCGAGTACAGATGCTGCGTTTCTTTGTCATCGATTTATCACATGTTCCCCTCATCCTAAAATATAATCGTCACGTAATACAATGGAAAGTGAGTCTCTTTTTAATCACATTAATATTTATTCCCCAAGATACTGCGTATTATTCTTTCCCCTGATTTGTTAAACTTCTAGTTATTGTACACAGCAGATCTACTTTTCTCCCCTCCCCCCCCCTGCCTACACTTGAACAGACCTAGTTAAAGCGGCACTTTGGAACCCAAGGCAATTTCTCTTTGCAGCACTTTTCTTTAGTGCTGTAGAGCTTGTCCCAAGGCTCCGCAACACCACCACAAGGCTCCGCTCCACTGCAATCTTGGACACATTTCGTGTCTTCGTAACTGACGTACCAATCATTACTCCCTACAGCTGTAGTACCCAAGCACTCGTTGATATTCCAGTAAAAATGCCTGTCGCAGCACTTTTCGAGGGTGGTAGATAGATACCAATTTTGATTACTAATCATGTAGTCTGGAATTTTACCATCGGCTAGACAAGTGCTACCTCCCCCAGACCAATCGGGATAGAATTCACCGTTAGTCAACACTGGTGTGGTCCCACTGCATTCGTAAAAATTCCACTCATAAAACTTTTCGCAGCATTCTTCGATTGAGTTGGATAAGAAATATTGGTGGTTGGAGAGCATGTAATAAGGCTCCTTACCTACATGAAGAAGAGGAAAAGATTACATGTGAGGATGAGGAGGAATCAACGAATGATGCATGCATAAAGAAGACATACGAAGCAACAGGCTTACTTACCGTCATCAAGACAGCCTTTATTAGATCCATTCCAGTCTGGGTAATATAACATCACGTTACAATCGTCATGATCCGGAGGATATCTTCCCATGCAAGCATCATACATATACCCGTCGAAGTACTTTTTACAGCAGGCTTGCATTGTGCTGGATAGCCACTCTGTAGGATTCACCGCCATATAATCAGGTTCGTCGCCATCGTTCCTATTTGAGATTAAGGGAGTAGGATTAATTAGTGTGCATTGAATAATATTGAACATCAACATGCACATAATCACCACTGAGGAATAACTTACCTACATCCACTATCACTTGATGTCCATTCAGGATAGAATAAATTGACACCATATTTCGTTGAAGGAGATTCGGTTGGGAATGCGGATGGCGAGCAACTGGGCGTGGAAGATGGCTCGGATGACGGCTCAGATGACGGCACATCCGACGGCGTTTCGCTTGGTTGATCGCTTGGCTGATCGCTTGGTTGAGCGGATACCGACGGCGACTGACTTGGCAGACTCGATGGCACATCGCTTGGCACTTTCGATGGCAGATCGCTTGGCACATTCGAAGGCAGACTCGATGGTACATCGCTTGGCACATTCGATGGCAAATCGCTCGGCACATCCGAAGGCACACTCGATGGCACATCGCTTGGCACATTCGATGGCAAATCGCTTGGCACATCCGAAGGCACATTCGAAGGCAGATCGCTTGGCACATCGCTTGGCACATTCGACGGCAGATCGCTTGGCACATTCGATGGCAGATCGCTTGGCACATCCGAAGGCACATTCGAAGGCAAATCGCTTGGCACATCCGAAGGCACATTCGAAGGCAGATCGCTTGGCACATCGCTTGGCACATCCGAAGGCATACCGCTTGGTTGACTCGAAGTGCTGGGAGCCAGAGAATCTTGTGCACCAGTGCGACCAACGGCGGCAAGAAGTGTGAGTGCAGCAGCAGCAAACTTCATATTGTTTTAGTGACTGATGAAGCAGTTGCAATAAATAGAATGCTCTCGAGACTATTCAATAAATAATGAAAGGCAGAACAATGTTAGTTGGATTAGAGAGTGAAGGACCATGACAGTGAAAACGGATTTGCTGATGATGCACAAAATCAAAATACATCTCAAGAGATCTCGTCTCATGGTTGTTGCCACAGAGACTGGCCAAGCCCGATGAAAAATCATTATTCACGAACACTAAAAAATGAAGCACTTACTACTAAGTTGTACGGTGAATTGAGAGGAGTGCGGGTCAAATCAACGGCCGCCGCTCAGTTAGTTGGTATGTATTGACAACGAGTTGATTGTATTTATGTATGTTGCGTGGTTGGAGGTGGTTGGTCGGTGGCGCTCTTTCTACTTGAGCCCCACAAGTCTTTTGGGCCACTTTTCCATTGCAAAGGGGCTTATGCAAAGAAGGCCCATGGTAGTTGCAGATTCTATGTAGAGGTACTTCGAAATAATTTTAAGTACTTACTGATATGTACGGGGGATACCCAACCCATTCAATCACTGATAGGGTCATTTTTAGTACAGGTCATTTTAAGCTGGAAAGCGCCGTCAACATAGGCTTATTTACTCTTGTTAGTGGGGGCATCAGAGGCAGTTAGTCTAGGCTGATATTAATGGGTGTAGTAGGTTGTGCCATGGTGAGGCAATTTTTATGCATTGGGAGTGTAATTGATGATTTAAAGTTGTCCAATAAGGTTGATTATACACCATATCGATAGAGCAGCTCAGGGCTTGCCAAAACGCCACTCATCGCACTCATTGGACCCTAAGAAGGCAAGATATCAAAAGATATCTAAATAGCATGGTGCAGGTAAGTATGGTGCATGCAAACTTAGTTATTTGATTTGAGCCAAAAGAAGTTATCTCAAGCGGAGAGACCGTCATAAGAAAATTTTCAGACCCCACGTTAGCGAGGTCACGAGGGTCGGAGAGCCAAAAAAAGATTTTTGCCTTGGGTAGAAAAAAATTCTTTTCGGGTATAACACCTGTGTAGTTGGTCATTTGTAGGAACTGGGTAGACACTACGGTACTGTGATGGATCTTATTAAGAACTAGCAGCCAAATTGTCCCTAAAATGTCATGAAAAGCACCTTTTTCGAGGGGTATTTTCTTAAATTATCGAGGTCACGAGGGTACAAGTTCCTACATTAGATTTTTTGAGGAGGGATAAATCGAGGTCGCGAGGGTCTGGAGAGGCAAAGTGGATCCTCTAAGGTGGGGTCAGAAAATTTTCTTATGACGGTCTCTCCCTCAAGCAACACTTATTGTACAAAGGCTCGATGCGACATCAATGGAAGATGTCTGTCTCAAAAGTCCGCCTAGTTACTGCTCTCGCTCTGCTCGCACCACCGTAACACACAACATGTAACATCATCATCATGAAGAGGAAGTCAGCCGATGACGCGGAGAATGGCATCGATGTATCAGGACGAGATCTCTCATCCTTTGGTAGCCAAGAGAACAGCAGCTCTCGCACCATTTCCAACTTCTTTCATCAACATATTGTCAAAGAAGGCACACAAAATCTTGAAATCACTCTACTCAACATCTCCAGGTGTCGACTAGGTCCGAATGGGGCAACTAACCTCCTCTCACATCTATCCAACCATTCATATATAAAGATACATCAACTCAATCTACAGCGAAATGCAATTGGATCCACCGGCGGACGGGCAATTGGCTCCTTCCTCCATCAAAATCAAACGTGTACACGAGTCGATATTAGTTTAAATGATATCAAAGCGGGTGGCGGACCCCTTGCCATTGAACTCATCTCCAACGCACTTGTTGCTAATGAAAGGTTGACTGCATTACTAATGAACAAGTGCGCCCTTGGTCCCGATGGGGGGGCACATCTTGCACATGCACTCAAAGCTAATTCATCATTGAATGAATTACAGCTGGAAGGGAATATGATTGGTCCAGTGGGCGCAGAAACGTTGTTTGATGCGTTACAATCAAATCGAACTTTGGAGGTGTTGGGGCTTAAAATGAATCGTATTGGTGGAGGTGGAGCGAATGTGAATGGCGTTGAAAAGGCAGATGTTCGATCGTTGGCGTATGCATTGGGGAACAATAATGGACATCAGTGTTGTCAATTGCTCACATTGGATTTATCCTACAATGATCTTCGTTGTTTGGGATGTACCATTTTAGCGGAGTCATTGGGACAATCGCAATGTGCTCTTAGGGAGCTTACTTTGGAAAAGAATGATATTGGTGGAGAGGGGGCAGTGGCCCTAGCACACGCTCTTGGTGGTGGTGGTAGCAAATTACAATCTCTTGTACTAAAGGGGAATGCCATTGGAGATGTAGGTGCCATGGCTCTTGGGGAAATGTTACAACACAATGCTTCGTTGAGGATATTGGATATTTCGTCATGTTCTATTGGTAATGAAGGCGGGGCAGCCATTGGTTCGGGACTGTCTCTGAATGCTACCCTTCAGACTCTCAATCTTGACAAAAATTCACTTGGTTCTGGATCGAATCATGTGCTATTCTCCGAGGGGGTTTCGTCCAATAAAGCTTTGAAGACATTGCATCTATCGGGGAATGGAATTTCAGACGAGGAATCGTCAGATTCGTCTAGGTGGGGGGAAGCTGTTGCAAATGCATTATCCAGCAACACGTTCCTACAATATTTGGACCTTTCCAACAATGCACTATCGGAAGGGTCAATCATTGATGCAGTCGCTGCCCATACGTCAATTACAACTGCAAATTTGTCAGATAATGACTTTGAAAGTATCAGTATCGAAACTCAGTTAAAGCTCGCAGGACGAATGGCTACGTTGGACATTGATTTGTCATTTAATGCATTGTCATCGCCTCCACTGGGGAGATTGGCAGATAGTACCAATTTGAGAAATTACCTGACACTCTTGGCCAGCGAAAAGACTGCTGTTACCCGAATCAGACTGATGGTATGTGGTCATGGAGGCGTAGGAAAGTCTACGTTTGCGAGAGCAATCACGTCTGAAAATGATCCGAACGGCTTTCAAGCGTCTCTATCACCTGTGGTGGAGTGGGGAACGGATCGATTAATGGACTGGGCAAGTCGGCTTGGCACGCTGTGGGCAGAGGATGCTGCTCGGTTGATTAGTGACGAAGGAATAACCGGCAAAGATTTGACAAATTATGTCGATACTGATAGTGGTGGTAACTCCTCCCCCTCTGAGCTGCTCAATAGTTGTTCCTCAACATATCAATCCATCGACACAGCGTCTTTTGCAAAGGCAATATCAGCCCTTTGTGCAAAAGGTTATTTGTCAACGGTTGGAGTAGTCAAAGTTCAGGGTCAAGTGCCGATTGGAGATAATAGAACCGTCTCTCTTGTCGACTTTGCGGGCCAATCGGAATTTTTGGTATCCCATCAGCTGCTGCTTTCCAGCCTCCACACACTTTGTCTTATCATTCAACCTGCTCCCTCATTCGAAGGTAGAGATCATCGTCACTATGGTTCATGGAAATATTGGAGGCAGTTCTTATCATCACTCGGTGACCGAAGACGAGGCTCACTGCTTCTTGCAGTCAGTCAGCTGGACAAAGTACTAGCCGGAGAAGTGAATAATTTTGACTGTGAAGATTTAATATCCAATGAATTCAAAAAGATCAAAGAACGATCTTCTGGTGCAATCTCTTGTGAGGAAGCATTGAGACTCGATTACCGTCCTGGATCGATTGCAGATACAATTTACAGAGCAAAACAAGCTCTCAGCAAGTCAACGAATGAGGTTGCACACTCGTGGTGGGTACCAAATTCCTACGAGACGCTCTCAAAAATTGCACAAGATGTTGCAAAGACGAAATCAGCTAATCATGAACTTCCAATACTCACACGTAATGAACTCGTTCAGGAGATCAATAATTTTTGTGAGAGAGTTCCTCAAAGCTCTGCTCTGTTGGGTAAGCTGACGACTGACCCGCAACTGTTACAAAAGGCGATTGAGTATATGGAGGCTGTGGGCGACGTCATGCAAGCTGGTGATCAACTACTTATCGATCCTATTGGATGGTTTTCCACCTTTCTAGCTCATTTTGTGAAGGATGATCTAGCTGTGTCTACTATCCAAATTGACAACTCAGCATTAAAGAAACAACGTGGCACGATTCATCTGGCGGACGTCATTCAAGCACTTGAGCATGAGTATGTATCACCTCATGAGCATATCGCTCAAATTATGGATCTTCTATGTGGTCTTGAACTATGTGTACCTCTCGACGAGACGTCGTTCTTGTTCCCTTGCTTACTGCCACATTTATCGCCATGCATAGAGCTCCTTGACGAAGGCTTTCTAAACATCTCAGATGTGTCTGCTGTTCGAGGCCATCGATTTCGAGAACCATCCGGCTTTATTCCACCCGGTCTGTTTGTCGGTCTAGTCGCACGGTTGTTTCAGAGGCTTGCCCCTGGTACTATGGAGCCTACCAGAATGTGGAAAGACTGCGCGGTGCTGTTTCTGAACAATAAATCGACACGAGTTCTCTTGAGATGCGATCTAGACGAGTCAATTATTGACGTAGTAGGAATGGCTCCCTCATCTGAGCAAATTTTTGTTGGAGCTGCAAAAGGACAAGCAAGCATTGTCATTTGGATAGTGCACTTGATAAAAATGTTTCTGCGGAACTACTCGCAACTCAAGTTTGATGAGGCTTGGCTGTGCACAAACCCAGAATGTCATGTGAGTCGAGATGGAAAATACTCATACCAAGGATCAGAATTCCCTCTGTTGTCGAGAGCCACAAGTAAGAATAGCAAAGCTCATGATTGCGACGCTGAAGGGTGCCAACGATTCTTAGGCGTTGGTCATAGCTTGGACTTGATGCAGTTGAGTTGTCATGAACCTTGCACAACTTGTGGCAAGTCCCAAGTATTTAGGTTAAGGGATGTGATAAAATAATTACTTTACTTATTTACGTCAAATATTCCCAAGTGTTACTCATTTTTCGTACTGTAAGAAATTGTTCATTTCTTGGTCTTAATCATTTCTTGGTCTTAACAACAATACACAAAACATTTAGAGGTCGAATTCAAATTACGCCTCATTTTTCCATGGCAAACACACCCTAGTTCCTCCCGTTCCCCTCATGCCGTGCTTGAATAAGTTGTAAGCGCTGCGTCCAGCCACTGAATAGAAAACAAAAAAAGAACACAACTCCTGCAGAGAGATTTTCTCTGAGATCTTAGGCTGAATGGTACCCTTTTCATGCAAGAATGCCAAATACTGAAAGTCGCGGATGAAGTTTACCCGTTTCTCAGCGCTGCTTTCATCCTTGTTAACATTGAATGCTTTGAAATCTTCCTTCGTATCAACAATGATAGTTTGACTCATCAAATACCTTGCTTTTGCGAGGTTGATCTTACTTTTCAGCGAACCAACATCGAAGAGGCCGAACAGTTTGTCATCGTTCAAGCTGTTACTAGGCAAACAGATAAGGAAGCCATCTCTTCCAAGAGCCTCCCAAGAAGAGGCATACCCATCCATGCACGAGTTGTCGATGACAATGTGCATTTTCTCTTTGAGTTCAGGTAACCAACTGTTTGGCTGCAGATCAACACAAGTGATTCTGGAGCCGAGCGACTTCAGATACTCATGATGAGTCTTCTCAGCGCAGCAGTAGATATTGGCACCTTCCTCACTTGCGAGAGCAATGGCAGCTTGACCAGCCGCCGATATTGCGTCTGTAAGCAAGAAGTTCATTCCAAACAAGCTGGCTCCATTCATAGCGTTCTTGGCGACGGAAAGTGCCCTGTACGCAGGCATCCAATCCTGCATCAATGCCAACGCAGTTGTATTGCTCATACCACTACTAGTAGGCGCTTTGACAAAATTATCAGCTTCAGCTGACAAGAAGCATGAGCAGCCTCCACCTTGCACCATTCCCATCACTCGATCTCCAAGTTCAAAGTCAAAGAAGATAGAATCCACCTCACTGCCAATACCTTCAATAGTTCCAATGACCACTTCTCCAGGAACGTATGGGTGTATAGCAGTGCCACTGCTCTTCATGTTCATGGCGTCTTCGACAGAGAAGTTAGATGCCTGAGTTTTGATGTGAGTAAGTGAGGGAAACATTGATAATTAGTGACTAGACACCAGCTAGTGGTGCATTAGGATACTTAGTGCATAAAAGAACTTACCATAACCTTGATAAGGAGATGATTCTTCTTATCTGGGATGGCGAAGCGAGAGGAGGAGCGAAACGCCAAGCCACCGCTCGCATCATTCAATGCCACGTCATGGTTTATCAACCTACGATTGGCCGACAGACAAACTTTGTCGCAGGCCGCAGTATTATCGGCGGTCAACGCACTTATAAATGACGAAGAAGTTATGACAGTAATGTCAACGTTGTCACGGTCACATTCTTCTTCCTCATCGACGCGGGATTCTTCGTCTTCATCGACACGAGATTCATCCTGCTTGGAGAATGCGTTCAAACGGAACTGTGCCGCGAAGTTCGATTTCATCGTTGCGCCGCCCAACAATGTAGAGCTGTTAGAAGGTAAGCTGGTAACCATGTTGGTGAGATGTGAGATGTAGAAATAGATTAATTTTTATGAAGTTTTGTACCTGCGGCGAGTTGAAGAGTGAGAATGGTTCTCAAAGGAATGCGTTGACCGGGGCATCTTTTCACCCCCTTTTGTGAATGTAAAACGCAGAAATCATACCCCCAATATATTTGTTTCTCAAGAGATCGCTTAGATATTGTTTCTACTCTGAACCCTGAGGTTATCACTTGGACTGACATGTGCGTTGAGACGTTAGAATGAGACTTGAGAAAATTTACTGTGAAGATGCGGTGTACTTACAATACAGTTGACTTCATCCGCCAAGCATCTCATGGCTGAAGTCAACGCCATGATTCTCGAATTTAGTATTGTACTGATGTCGAGTCTTCTCGACATTGGCACCTTCCTCACTTGCGAGAGAAATGATAGCTTGACCTGGTGCGGAGGAGGAGAGAGATTCTGTGATGGTGATGTTCACATCAAACAAGCTGACCCCATTCATAATGTTCTTGGCGACAGAGAGCGCTCTGTACAGCCATCCAATCCTGCAACATCAATGCCAACGATATGATGAGTCTTGTGATGTTACCAACCACCAAGCCACCGCGACGATTGCCAAGTGGTTGGCATCAATCTCTACCTTCATAATTGTGGCCATTGCCGTCGTAACGGTAATACGAACAAAACCATCGAAGACGGAAACGTCTTTGAGACTGGGTGTATTCGGCGATCATCCTTGATTTGCTCCTTCTACCACCATCAAATATGCATATCATAGAAGCGAAACTTCCAAATGCTCTACAGATAATGAAAGTAACTGGCAGGGGCCAAACCCAAGCTCAGATAATACTGTGATGAAATTCTTTGCCTTTGGCGATGTTCCTTATGATGACGATGCAAACACATGCATCGGGGAAGATGGTGTGCCTCAAGACCCATGCACTCGCTACAATTGTACAAACCCCAGAAAGTTACAAAGAGACAATACTTGCACATATGAGGGAGCTGGTACCGTTGTTTGAAGGACAACATTATTCCATACACGAATGGCAAATTTGCCGATGGAGACGCTGCGTTTGCATTTTACATGTAGGTGACATCATAAAGGGCGACAAATTTGCATCAAACAAACGGTGTAGTGACGCCTCATTTGAGTCTCGACAGAATCTTTTCAGACAATGCTCTAATCTTTTTTGCTCGTGCCCGGAGACAATGAGTGGAATGATGACTTTCCATCTGCTTTTGGAGGTGGCAGGCCACATATTGTTCGGCACAACAGCAATCCAGAGATTCTCTTTCTTACTTTCAAAGAGGTAGGAGTCTTCGGCTTAAATCTACCTGCAGGCGACAACTATATCAAAGACAGGTCATCGGTCGATATTAACGCTCAGTAGGTAGAAGAAAAATTGGATAAGGATAGATGCAATCTGAAATCAATTGTACTATTTGGCCACATGGAACCTTCGATAGGAGTGAATGCCAAGTTACATGACTACTACAACGCATGTTCGACTATACAAACACTTGTCATCATCGGCAACGGCCACCCGACGACCTATTGCATGAAGAAATCTGAAAATAGATTCACGTTGACTATCTTATCAAAGCTGTCCGGAGTTGTCTATGACTGACTGACTGACATGACTGTTGAGAGAGGGGAAATTGATTCAATTTGCTAACTCAGTGGTTTGGTTCATCGACAATCCGGACATGTTTGGACGGCCAACGCAAATGGCCAAGAAAAAAAGGGTAGAAAGTGGTCACTTCCCACACAGCCAAGATTGCTTTGGATGCGCAGGCCAGAACGAACCGGGGCCTAAGGAACTGAAGATTAAATAGAAGTCAAAAGTGAAGAGTAATTATCCTCCACAGAAGAGATCAAAGCCCACGTCTACGTTGAGTTTGAACTGTTATGCAATTGTGGATGGCATGCAGCAAAGTGAAGTCGAACACGTGAAGGCTGCATTGTTAAGGATATTGTGTGTAACCCTGAAGCCTAAATAATATCTCGTCGCGTATTTCACCCACCCGCTTCTTACATGCATGTTCATGTTGCGGTCTATGATTCTGCTGACATTATCGCTGCAGTATCTAAGTAGATCGCAATCGAACATGCTTCAATAAGTTTGCTACAATACCGAGTTGTATGACTCAAGTACAATATCTCTTCTCATGATGAAACTAAGCCTTTTATCAAATGAGAGAAGGATGTTATCTACCCATTCGCGACTCGCAGGACAGGAGGAATGCATAAGGCAAGGCGCTAAGGTCAAGCGATGCAGCCATGAAGGGTACACAAACCAAGTACTCAGAAAAGAGGAGCGTGTTGGATTGGAGGCACGTAGCGAAAGTCAAACAATGCAACAAAGTGTCGCTCTCTAGGCTAGAGTCGTAGTGCGAGTTGCAACGAGCGGCAACTCGGATCTTCATAGGTTGATGCCGACGAAGTTTCGATCAATGAGCGTATTAATTCTGACGTTCCTATGTTGTTGACGCGTATGGCCGAGGAGATATCTTGCCGTGCCCAGTCCAGCAGCAATTCCACTGCCGAGAATGATGATCTATGATGATGTGCTCTGCGGACGATGTGTCGCTGCTTCTTGCGGCTGATTTGGTATGATGTGTTTTGTGGGAAGTGGGCTACTTACTCCAAAAATTTGCAAACTCTAAAAATTTGCAAAAACGTTTCCGCGCGCTCTCACCGCACACTTCACTCACAAATGTGTCAAACAACCATGTCAGTACCTCCACTACTACGCACTAATATTAAATCTTCGACAAAAAAGGCCGGTAGGGATGCTAAACTGAAGACTATTAAAAACTAATTATGCTTTGTTTGAACGACATAGGCATTCAACATCGAGATATCATGCAGTGAATATGACTACTTTTACTAGTAAAAAACACTAACAAAAATCGCCGCCAGACCACACCCTGGCTATGCAGCTCCGTAACTGTGGGGCGAATATAGCAGGTGCGATGTTGATCAGTGGTTCTATCGAAAGCTAATAACATGGGCTATCAGATAATATCCAATTATGGGGGTAGATATGTCTATTAGACACATAACCAGGCTGCGGAGTGTGTCGACATGGTCTTTCAGGCGGAGTTTTGCAATTTGCAAAAAGTATGTGCGTGGTGTCGCTAGTAAATGCTTGCAAAATAAGTTCCACGTGTTTTCTTTTGCAATTGCAAAATTTTAGAGCGGCTCTATTGTAGTGGGAAGTGGTCCTGGCCTGAAGTGGTTTGGGTGAAGGAGGTTGAAGTTTTGAGAAGTTGAAGTTGGCGATTTTAGGTGTTCAGGCCAAATCCATCCGTCCGTCAACAACTTTTAAAAGCGATCAATATTTGCTCGTCCACCGCCTCCATCTGTTCCCCGACACTCTGACCTGGCAGGATCAAGATCAGAGATCAACCTGTGCTAGTGCGTCCAACGCATATGCTGACCACTGCCTCTGAGGAAGCAGTTGACCAAGCTTTTCAGCCACGGGGTGGTACTCACTTACTTCAAGCTTTGTGCGTCAAGCCGGGTTAACGTTCAGTTTGAGCAGTTCAGCAGGGCGGGTCCGACCCAAGTAGCGCTCTGACGTGTGGCACCTCTCAACATTTATGAGGTAGTAGATCTGTCATCATGCAGTAGCTAAATAGAAAGATGTTATGGAATATGAAATTGCTTTTAGCGCCCAATTAAGCCCGATGCTCTAATGTCATATCCTTTGCCGCACTTGAGATTCATTCATATCAAGCGTGTTTGTGTAGGACATTACTCTCAAGCACCAATGCGTATCATTTGCTTCAGTTGAAGCACCTCTCAATCCTCCCTCCCTTACATTGTTGCCTTGATTCATCCCTCAAAACAAACCCACCTATCGCACATTACCGCCGCACCTAGCCGCTTGACTTCCTCCTTCGTGAAGCAGGCTCCCCGCTATCAAGATGATCAAAAGGTGAGACGTGATACTTATCGCCACGCATCCTCTTTGCTTCAGGATATGCTGCTTCTCTAGCTATGTGTGAGACCCGTCCATGCACATAAACGCAAAGAAAATATTATAGTAACATTAAGATTCTTGCACTGACCTCCACTGAACAACTCTGTATTCAGTACGTAAATACTCCCAAAAGCCTTCCTCATGGTAATGGTACCAACAGTCTTTACACAAATGCTTCCTCCTCTTTAGAATACACTAAGATTGGACACATTATAATCTTGAATTTCAGTACCAGTACCAGGACAACAATCCCTATCGCCTATTCCTATTCATGTCAATCTCACTTTGCACACTGTCATAAGATTCCTCCGCCTGGTCTGACCCAGCTTTCTCAAGAGTTTGGACATTAGTAGATGGAGATTGAAGCATTTGCAGTTTCGTTGCTATTTTGCTATGATAAGAATGAGCCACTGTCGACAATAGCTTTCCATCTTTGTTCTTCAAAGCCTCTTCTGATGCCTCCAAATATTGTTCGCATTCCTTGATGAGTGCTTTTTTGTCTTGTGAGCAGCACCCGTGGATACTTGCCAAGCATACGCATGCTTCTGCGTACAACGTCGCAAAGGCCATATCGAAGTAAATAACTCCGGTGTAGTCGAAAAAAATTGGATATTTTCTCTCTCCATTGAGCATGAATGCAGTATCTGATTTTGAATCAGCGTAAGGTTCGCCTCCTGAGTTTGCGCAATTGAGAATGATCATTATTGCTGGCGACGTAGCAACGATGAGTGGGTGCATTTTCCTTCCTCCTTTTGCTGCTGGTTTTTCAACCCCATCCCGATAAAGATCAAGCACTTTCTTAGCTTGTCCCTGCTCTGTCATAACTCGGCAGATGGGCAACAAGGCAAAGTATTTGCTCGGCATAGCTGCTGTGCCTTTCATCTCTGGCAATGCTTCAATGACGTCATCACAAAGTTTCATTGCCTCCTCAATGCGTCCATCTTGGCTCAGCCAGTTAGTGATTACGGCAACTGTCTCACTGCAACGATCTGTCACATATTCCTTGAGAATTGCCCTTGAATGAAGCCCAGGATCATATATCGATTTCATCTCTTCAATAACTACGATTGCCTCCTTGTGTTTCCCTTGTCTCCTCATTACATCAGCCTGCATAGCTAAGGCTATACAGTGGTGATATTGTTGATGATTTGTCGCTCTCAGAAAGTTATCAGCTAAACCCTTCTCGAATTCATCTTGCGGCAAGTTGTTGGGAGGCTTGTATGGCATCGCTTTGGCGATTTCATTCATAAAGCTATAACCAGGAAATATGATACTATGATCTCGCAATTGTTTCTTTGCTGGTGCCTTTTCGAATATATCCAAAGCATCCATGCAACTCTTGAAAGTCCTCGTTTTCGCCTGCTCACCATTCTCTGGGTTCGAGCGAAACATCGCCCAAAACAACCTCGAACTTGCTATTAGAGTTGTGACGACAATCTCAAGTGACTTGGGTCCCAGTGAACGTACCTCTGACAAGGTGAAGCCAACTTCCCATGAAAAGTCCTCCTCCTCTTTGAACAGAGTAAGAATGTCTTCATTAATATCTACAGCCTTTGATTTAGATCCCATGGCGTCAAACATTTTACCCATAGTAACTGCCTCTTCAGCGGCTTCCAGAATAAGCAGGTTATCTTCTTCTTCATATGATGACGAAGAGGAAGAAACTGATCGCGTCACCTTCTTCCTTTTCTTGACTGCAGATCTGGCAGATCCCTTGGCAATGTCCGTGCTCTTGATAACATTTGCCCGTGTTTGAGCAATATAATAGGAGAGTGGAAGCACGAAGCTCAAGACGGATGCACTCAGTAAATATGCATGAGCAATTGGCACCATCATCCTGATCATACCTGCAGTTGGTAGAGTAATGAGAATCACACAAAATGAAGTCGAAGTGGATTTCAAGATATCTTTCAACTCTCGAAACCGATCCGGAATACCTTCACTCCTGATGTTGATCAGTAGAGCGACAAAGAACGGTATTGCAGCTAGCACTATCCCAACAATAAGAATGCTCACACCCGCTCCAGACTCACAAACATGAATCCCTTCGGTTAATTCTATGCTCTGCATTCTAACATTGGGTACCGACAGATTGATGATTTGTAGCACAAGCTGAGGAACGAGTAACATCATTGCAACTCGAATGGAGTCCGCAAACGTAATTGTTATTCGCATTGTACGTGTCGCATTATTCCCTCTTTTTGCCCTCCCACAACTACCGACAAATCGTCCCCACCCCGATAATGTACTGAGATAATTCATAACTTTCATTCTCATCATCCTAATTCCATCAATTTCATCAGATGCCACCGCAAACACAGCAGTAGGACTGATGATACATCCGATCCTCCACGCTCTTGCTATCAATATATTTCCCATGAATGAAATGCACGTGAGAATGATTGGCTGTCGAAGGGCGCAGCTCGCATCATACTCGGGTAGTGCAATCAAAAATGATGTCAAAGTTGCAATAGCACCAGCTGCTACAAATAGAGACAAACCGACAGGCTGAAACAGCTCCAATAATAAGTCGTTTCGATGTTGGTAGAGATTGATAGCTAGATTGAACTGGGCCACGGAAAAGATTATTAGGAGTACACCGAAACATACCCGGAAGGATATGATGCTGTCGACGCTCCCAATGACAGCGGCAAGGGCAACGAGCAGTGCGAGTCCCCCGGCAGCGATGTAACGTTGACGTTGTTGTGGTGCTTTCATTGTTTGTTGACAGTTGCAGTTGTGTGTGTCCAACGGAGTGGTTGATGCTATGCCCAGTGTGACAACGTCTGGTCATTGCCTAGGAGTTCTAGGAATTCCTGAAGATCTGGGGTTGCGTAAGTTGAGATTCAAGACAAACGCTCCAGATGCGTTGAGTAGATTCTCGATGCGTTGAGGCAGCTGAGATAGATGATCAATAGCCATAATATTATGATAATAATATTGTCAACATCAACAATTCGTTCGAATTATGTCTATTCCAGTCATTCACTGATCGTGGTAGAACAGTTGAGCTTGTAAGTATGATGAAAGCATTGGCGAGTAGCTCAAGTGTCTCTTTCGAAGTATTTGGAAACTTGAGCTCGAAATTCCCTTTATATTTCATGCTTTGTGATTTGTGAGGCTTCGCAGCAGACATTCTTTCGTTGATGAAGTATACCGTTGAGCACTCTCGCGATTTTATGATTTTTCCGGGCTCCCCCCTTTTTACGCCCGCACACACATATCTAGAGGATCGCTAACAAAATCAACGCATGTCCGACGTCTGCCCCACCACCACAAGTGGTTGCAAATCCGAAAAATGGTCTTCCACATTGCTCTACTACCCGTCCTCGGTCATTAACTGCCTCGTGCGCAAGTGGGCATGCATTATTCGCTAAACTATTGATAGTTCAAACATCGCCTCATATTTGTGTAGGCCACCTGCCTCTGAAGTGAACACATCTTCCATACACATGTCATGGTGTCGCTGTCTAGACCCCATGCTCCACTCCGAGCGGTCGTCGACCATTGTCTCCGGCATAGGGACTCCCAAGGCAAAATAATAACCCTCGAAATGCTATCCGATATTATTAATATTGCAGCGGGTATTAAGATCGATGAGGCATCACTACGGGTAACAGAGGACGAACTCGGCGCTGCATACAAAAATTGTGAAGATCATACCCCCATAATTGATGACGACTCCACCGGACACGTGTTGGGGACTTTTAAATGGAGGAAGGACAGGTTATCACCATGGACGGTAGCTGTTGGGCGATTCGAGTCGAAGAATGCAGTAGACCTGGCAAGAAAAGCTAATCAACAGCCTGTGGAATATCCACTACGTGTTATGATGAGTGATGATATGAAAAACAAATTGATGAATTTCCTCAACAAAAGAGCAGATGACAAAAAGAAAAGGGAGGACAGGAAGCGGAAGCGGGAGGAGGAATCAGCTGAAAGCGGCAACAACTGTGCTCCTCAAGCACACATGATTGAGGTAGAAGAGGTGGATGAAGAGGAGGAGCGTAGATTAGAGAAGGAGAAAAAGGAGGCTCACATGGAGAAGCTTCTCAAACAGCAAGCGGCCCAAGCAAAGAAATTGAAGATAGAAGAGGATAAGATGAATGCATTAAGAAAGCAGATTGCTGACACGCACAATGAGCTTTTCCAGCTCGGTTCCGTCTCGACACGATCTGCTCCCATGAAAGTCCAAGAAGGTCAGCGAACACTCTACTACATCCTAGATGGACGAGGAGGCTTTCTTCATTATGATGAAGGGATGGCGTGCATCTTTCCATCCGATCTTGCAAAGAACCTTGCGGATTTACCAGAGAAGTATGGTGATGAAGAGTCCAAAAACAAGATCCGTATGAAGAAGGCGTACGAACTTTCCAACATAGGTGCATGCCAGTTCTTTGTGCCAGCAGGATCTAGTGTAGTAGCAAACAATCACCAAGTGAGGAAGGAAGATTCTCATGACACTGTGAAAGATTTGCAGGGATTATTTGGAGGAGACATTTCGAAGTTTGACAGGGATGCATTGAGAATTGCAGCCGCTTTCAATGTGCAAGGGTATGGAGCTTCCGATGAAGCGACTGAGATGATAATTGTTGGCTGGACAGCTGCAATATTGGAACAGCTTGGAATTAGTGATATTGATCCGTCATCGATTTCCAACGGATGTCCTTCTAGGCGGACACTTGTGAGACATGAAGCTATGCTTGCGGCTGATTGCATGCTTGTGGTCCTACAAGAAATCATGGATGACGGTGCGAAGTTCTTTGCACTTATCACGGATCACGGTAAGCGTTCCGGCATCGAGCACTTCGTGAAGATTCTGGTGTGGACTGGGTGGGCTGATCCCAAGAAGAAGGATAGGAAGGTGCTCAAGTTTCATTGCCTTGATGTCGATGCTAGTGCCCATGACGCTGAGGGGTGTGCTGCGGCAGTGAAGAGATCCTTGGAAGAATTCACCGGTTTGGATGGATTCAAAGTAACAGCAGTGACTGGTGACGCAGGAGGAGGCGCCTCAGTACATAATTTACTTCCCCAGTTGATAAAGTGTGGTGCAGTTGAGAAGAGTGCTGCCAAAATCAACTGTGTGATGCATGGTCTCAACAAATGCTTAGAATCGGCCGGACAAGACACGTTTGGTGGGCAGGGTGTCAACAAGCGGACACCGTTCCAGCTCTTGTTCGTATTCAATCAGCTGTGGAAAGCCATTAAGGAGGAAGGAGGCGGCAAGAAATATCTGGACAGTATCTACTCCGTTGTTGTCGATAAGCTCTTGAACGACGGGGATTGGCAGTGTGAGGCGAAGAAGAACTTTAAGCAGGCGTTCCAAACTTTCGAAACACAACTCCAACAGTTGGAAGAGCTTGATGGTGATAAGGGTATAGATGACTTGGTTGATTTCATTACTGAGACTCCTTCCAACATCTCAGATCCAGTGTTTAGCCGATGGAAGACGGTGATGAGTTGCACACGGGTAGTGCTTCAATATTGGACGCAGATTTACTTCGTAGCTGTTGCAGTCAAACAAAGAGAGATTCACCAAAAGAAGCACTCCTCATATATTTGCATACTTGCCTCAGCTTTGTTATCACTTATGAAGGAGAAGGATACAACGAACGTGAATGCCTACTACAAACCTGGTGACAAAGATATGTGTATGGCTCAAGAGTTCGACGGCACCCAATATCTAGTAGAAGAGCAAGCCTTGCCACCCTTGGAGCGTGGCGACACTCCAGTATTCTATGCCATGCTACTGTTCTTTCAAGCATTCGGTGACGCTTATTTTGATGACCAATTCCACTTTGTTATGAAGGATGACCCTTTCTTGGGTGAGGGTTCATTCGGCCAGACATCACGCTTTTGTGTGGAAAGGCTGTATATAATGCACAAACTTTTGGCTGAGTTGGAGAATGATGGATGGAAGACAAAGGTTCAGTTTAAGGCGTACAAAAGGGCTCTTCAAGGTGTTAGTAAACCGGAATACTTTGATAAGATGGCAAAGGTATTCCTAGAACGCTTTCGGTTTGTGTTTGATAAGCATTTGAGGCCTTGTTGGACTTCGGACTCCATTCTACATTACATCCTCGGTGGGAATCAGGTCCTTGCTAATGAGTTTGCTCGCTGGTTAGTTGATTATAAGAGGATGAGCAGCGACGACGAAGAGCCCTACCAGTTTACGAACCAGATCATTGACATGGGTGCTATTCACTACCGAACTAGGGCACAGAAGAATGTGAAGATAAATGTTGAAGAATGCATGAACTATTTGACGGCAGATGCGGACCCAGCTGCAATCATGCAAACTGACTTTGTGAAGTCACACTGGGATCTTATAGAGGAGATGGGCACGTTTGAGTATATTGAGGATACAATCAGCCTCTTCGACGATACTACTTGGGGACACGTTGACTTCGAGCCACTACTAGAGGCAGTATGGAACGAAATTGCAATACATGCTTGCCACCAGCAGCGTTGCGAAAACTATGTCCAACGTAAGTCACATTTTGTCTTTGCTTATGTTATTATTACTTCAACAAACCATACTCACTATACTATTGCTCCCAGTTGCTGCCTTAGTTGCCAAAACATCCGTCGGCGAAGTCCGACGCACACTCCGAGCTATCATCCTCTCCACCATCATCCGACCGTTTCACCAATGGGCAAAACAAGTACTCGCCGAGCGCAACCCCGACAAACCACCACCCCGACGTGTGGAAGGGGCGGCTCGTGGAGAGCTCCTCGTTAAATTCATGCGTAAATTTAGTAAGAAGTTAGAGAGAGCAAAAAGATTAGCAGAGGAGAGAAATATCGACACAAAAGCTATACAACAGAAGCTTGTTGATCAAAGTATGAAGACAAGTGCACATCATAAGAACAAAAACATGAGCGTACTTCTAGAGGCTCTTACGGTGGGAGAGAGGAATATAACGAAGTCCGAGGAGGCAGCGGGGTACATCGACAAACCGGTTATTATGAGCGATGGCATCACAATCAACTTTCTTTCAATGAATAGATCATGCAAGAATTGCAACAACGCTTGGACGAAGAGGAACGCCATGTGGAAGAAGAAGGAGTTCCATCGTTGTGAAAGCGAGGGATGCTGTTTGGCTGCTGTACATGCAGAGTTGAAGGAGCGAAATATCAAGCTGTCCAAGAAAGATCTTACGTTCAACACAATTGGACAGAAGAGGCACGAAATACGTGCACATGTCGCCAAAGAAGTAATGGTAGATGAAGGTAAGGGACAGCAAGGATTCGATATCAAGGATATCAAGGACTTCGTGCCAAAGTCAAAGCTTATGGAAAGCATTAAGGAAATGCACCTGGATTGGCTCAACGAGAAGAAGGGTCTAAGCACAATAAACATGCGTAATGGGGTACAATAAATGCATAAACATCAAAAATGTATAAATTCAAATGTCGTATAATTGAACTATCAATAGTTTAGCGAATAATGCATGCCCACTTGCGCATGCAGTTCATTCTAACACATAACAGGTGGGGCAAGGTCGGTCACTACTTTTTGGAAGTCAGAACATGTCTCTTCATGTGGGGGCAAGGCATTGAATTTTGCGTCTAGCGAGTCTCTAGCGATAGCCCCCTTTTTGACCGAAAAAAGACATAAAAAGGGGGCCCCCGAAATTCGCCCGTAAAAATCATAAAATCACGAGAGTGCTCAACGGTAAAGTATTAGGAAATTAGCGCCGCTACGACTCGAAATTCCCTCGTTGTTTGCCAGCTCACAACTAACTTTAACTGCCTATGTTATTGCTCCCCCGCTCTCTAGATTCGACAACAACTTCATCTATCCCGCACTGGGCTAGGCACTACCGTAGGAGCCGCCCAACAATAACATCACTTGTTAGCATCCAACTGCTGGCCTGCCACTCTTCACATCACTTTTGGTATACCCCGCACAAGAATTAGCTTTGCCCATGTCTTAGTCTTAATCAACATCATTGTTTCACACCACCAAACGTGTCTGAGTCCTTGTTCGCTGCCGACATAGAAGCCACTCAGATGCAACGGATCAGTTTGTTGCAGGTTCTTGCATCGATGCCAGTTGAACAACATCATTTGGCGCCACTTCCGCCGCTTCGTCGTCGTCCTCCTGAGAAAGATCAATTTTGACAAAGCCTATCACAGAATTGCCTCAAGTTTACTCGATGAACACTCTTCTCAGTGCAACAGAAACACCACATACATCATAGAGCACATCCTTGCTGTATTTTTCGGTAGCGAAGCTGTAACTTGTTTGCCTTGCTCGCGTGTTAGACCAATCTTACTGTTAACCGAACTCAAGTTCTGAAACTCCCTTCCACTCTTTTGCGTAGGTCGACGAATCGCTGTATCATGATATTTCGTGCTCTGTCAAGATCAAACTGGAGAGGATTCTCGGCTGAGATGAGCATAACATGTGATGAAGATCTTTGTACGCTTTGGTCTCCGTCTATACTAGACCTATTATCTATGTCGCTGATTGAACGCATATTGAATGACAAGGACTACCTCAACTGCAGTCAGCTTCAATGGATGGCTTCATAGGGCTAGTATTGCCGAGAACGAGGCATGCGATTGCTACTGCTTTTGGCGTCTTCTCATATGGCACAGCATCGAAGCAGCTGTCAGCAACATCAAGTCGTAGATTCGAAGTAGTAGACTTTTTCGGGCAGCCATTGCTGTAGGAGTCGACCGGCACAGAAACTAGATAACAGATACCGCAGCTATATGATTCAATCACTATGATCTTCGCAAGCTCGAAAAGAAGGATTGTTCAGGCACGGAGCTTATTAAGCCAAGAGACACAATCTAAGCGTAACAAGGAGGAGTATGCGTCAGACACGGAGCAAAGGTCAAGCAATACAGCAGTGAGGGATGCACAAAATATGCTCAAAAGGTTAAGACGGAGCAAAACACAAACGATGCTGACGCCAGCGCCAACGTGAAGGATGCACAAAGCAAGCTCAACAAGGACAAGGAGGAATGCTTAAGGCACGGCGCTAAGGTCAAGCGATGCAGCCGTGAAGGGTACACAAACCAACAACAAGCTCAGAAAAGATGAGCGCGTTGGATTGTAGGCACGTAGCGAAAGTCAACAATGCAGCGCAGCTCGGATACATATCTGAATCTGTAGCTTTTGAAGTGGTACACCCAGAGGCATTATCGTAGTTGAACTTAGTATTCTTCATAAGTACATTATGTATTGGTACGCAGCAGCTCAAGCTTCGTGATTGTGACAGCATACATAGCATACCTGACAGCACCATGACCATGCATTCTTTGTAACTGGTATGAATTATATTATGAATCATCGACATTGAATAACCTCTTATGAATCCAAACGAGTCGTTTGGTTTTTGAAACGACTTCGGCATCATTGTAATAGGTATTGATCACAGCCTTGGCAACATCCGATTTAAATGTCTCTTGCTCAAAATGTTCATTGTACATCTGAGCAACTATCTCATCCGTTGCAGCTACTCCAATGACATCACTCATCTTCTTCTCAGTCTCAGCGTCATTATTCAAGTGTCCCCACACAACAGAAATAGAAGAACCTGGGAATGGCTTGGCGATTTGTTGAATAATCCCAGCAATCTCACGGCCCTTCTCTTCCATCCTATCTTCAAGTCTTGTATCACCAGCACCAGAGTCTTCTACATCCTTCTCCACAGCATCCTCTTCATCCTCCTCCTCATACTCATCAAGGCTGAAAAGAATACCCTGCGCTGCGAAATTCTTCGGTGAATTTATATTACGTTTCTTCACACTACCATCTTTGTTGTGCAACTCGACGAGTAAATCCTGGTATCTTTTCATACTTCTCCAAATCTTTCTTGTCAAAATACATCCCAATGCCAGTTTTTGTTTCTACTCTAACCACGCCGAAATTTCCTTCCAATATATCTAAAGTCACTATGAACAGTTGCCCCTTCTTGCTCTGACCACTACTCTGAGTCTGCCTTGTGGGCGTCTTCAGCTTAAAGGACCTTTTGACGCTTACCGCACTGTTGTAAAGAGCGAAACGAATGTAGAAGGTAAGAGAATTGAAGACAGGAAAGTAGAGAGGAGTATCCATTAGATCTAGAGGTACTTACGGATTTGTTTTGCCACATGCCAGAGTTACAAGATTGACAGCACTCAAAGTTGTCGCCTTCGCGATATGCTCTAGGAGATAAAAGGAGGCCGTCTAGTCCTTCCACTGAATATTGCTCCACCAACAGGGGATGCAAAGGTTTGCGATAGAATTCTTCATACGCAACTACACTTATGCGATGTCGATTTTCCTCAAGTCTTTCTGTTGATGTATTGCACACCTTCTCTTCACCAATGATTACTCTATCACACACAACACATACTGTAGCCTGGTGTGTTCCATTTGGCCTCTTGGTACGTGTTGCTTGCTTTATCGCTTTCATGACAAGCGATTTCTTAAAGTTCTCATCCGGTGGATTCAGTGTATGAAAGCAATTATCATTGAAGACACTATCACGAGTATCATCTACTGATCTTTTCCGCCTGCGTGCTTCTCTATCCTGACGCCTTCCATCGTCTCGTTCCTCTTGCGATTGCTGTGCTCTTGTTCGCTTTCGTGAAGCAGTGTCTGCATCCTGTGTCGATCTACGTACCTCTGGCGATTGCTGTGCTCTTGTTCGCTTTCGTGCAGCAGTGTCTGCATCCTGTGTCGATCTACGTTCATCTAGCGATTGCTGTGCTCTTGTTCGCTTTCGTGCAGCAGTGTTGGCATCCTGTGTCGATCTACGTTCCTCCGGCGATTGTTGTGCACGTGCACGTCTCTTTCTCTCTCGTTCAATGGCCTTTTGGAGTGTATTGTGTCGTTGTTGTTGTTCAGCAGATGTCTCACCATGGCGTCGTTCAATATAATCGACACCAAATGTAACACATCTTGTTTTGATTGTATTATCCCTTCGAACATCAGCAAGCGATTCTTCGTCCATTTCCATGCTGGTATTACACAGTGTTCTCCATCTTCCTTCAAAAGGAAGACGGCAACGATTGCATCGACATGGTGGCGGGTGGTGATGGGTTTTATGCCATTTTGTTAGTTTGAGGTCTAAACCGCGCCAAAAAAAAGAGGTTTGATTTTCTGGACGGACGGACAGACAGACAAGGAATTTCTGTGGAATTCTGGGTTAAGCTCTGCTTCGCTCGACTCGATTTAAATTTTGATTTTCCTACAACTCTACACTTACGATGGACAAGCTCAAACGAAGCTTGGATGATAGTGTTATATTATTTGAAAATTTTTAACCCAAGTCACTTGAAGGACTCATGGGGTGATCACTTTTACGTTTTGCCAACTCAACTTCACTTCTCACTTCCTCGACGATGATGACGTACCCAAGGCCAAGCGTCATGGAAATCCCTACCAAGCGACGAACTAGATCGGCGCGGCTGCTGCTACTAACCACCGCCCTTGTTACAACTGCCCCACCACAGGCTGCCAGCAGTTTCAGTATCACAAAATCTGCACCAGCGAAAACAATACTTCAAAAATCATCACATCATCATCGACCATCGCTCTCTCTCCAAGCAGCAAGCACGGACTCCAACAACAATGCAATAGAAGAAGAAACAGTCGACATTGCCATAGTCGGGGCAGGCATAGGCGGACTCTGCGCGGGAGCCATCCTCAATACGCTTTACGGGAAAAAGGTAGGGGTGTATGAATCGCACTACCTGGCCGGCGGGTGTGCTCATGCGTTTGAACGGGTGGTGCAGCTTGATGATAATGAAAGTAGCAATGATGACATGAAGAAAAAGAAAAAGAAGGTGTCATTTACATTTGACAGTGGTCCCACAATCGTATTAGGATGTAGCAAAGAACCATACAATCCATTACAACAGGTGCTTCGTGCAGTTGGAGTTGATACTCAAGTGGAATGGATCCCCTACAATGGATGGGGCATGATTGAACACCCATTCAAACGTGGTGGTGATGATGATGATGATGACAATAACAAGAAGGAAAAGAGATGGAAACTCACCGTGGGTCCAGACCACTTTGAAAATGGTCCATTGACACAATTCGCTTCTTCTTCCAATGATGCCATTCAAGAATTCAATGAACTACGGGAAATCACCAAACCATTAGTTACAGGAGCAGCTACCATCCCCGCTATGGCCATGCGACCAGGATCCACTGCTCTCATCCCCCTATTGAGATATCTACCTTCGTTAGTTTCAATCATTAGTAACGGAGTGGAAGCTTCGACTGGTCCTTTTGGTCCTTATATGAATGGACCTATATTTACAGTGAGAAATGCATGGTTGAGAGATTGGTTGGATGCACTTGCGTTTAGTTTGAGTGGGTTACCGGCCGATAGGACGTCAGCCGGCGCCATGGCGTACGTGTTGTTTGATATGCATAGGGAGGGTGCTGCGTTGGATTATCCAAAGGGTGGGTTGGGTGAGGTTGTCAAGGCGTTGGTGAACGGGGTGGAACAGCCTACAAGGAGTGGTGGTGATAAGGGGGTGGTGTTGAGAAGTAAGGTTAATTTACGGCATCATGTGGAGAGTATTGATACAACTGAGGATGGGACGCGTGTTGTTGGATTGACTGCTCGTAGATCGGGTGGGAAGATTGTAAAGGTGAAGGCTACAGAGGGAGTTATTTGTAATGCACCAATGTGGTCGCTGAGGAAGCTGATTAAGAATGAAAAGGCGTTGAATATATTGAGTGGTGGTGATGATGTTACAGTAAAAAAACAGAGTGGCAGTGGCAGTGTCGCCGCCCAATCTTGGATAATAGATTCAGAAGTTGATCCAAGAACAGGAAGGGGAAACGTGATTCGTCCATCGCGACAGCAACAACAATCAAATGAGGAAAGAACATTGATAGCAGACAATCTACTCGCAAAATGTGATGAAGCAGAGATGACTGGTTCATTTCTCCATCTACATGTGGCTCTCGATGCCAAAGATCTTGATTTGGATAGTCTAGAGCCCCATTATACTGTCATGGATCGTGGACTCGAGGGCGATGACAGAATAATAAATGGGTTGCCCGACGGACCTTGTGGAGAGTTGAATATGATTGCAGTTTCGAATCCATGCGTCTTAGATCGAACGCTGGCTCCAGAGGGGTATGTTATAGTGCATGCCTATGGAGCGGGGAATGAACCATATGATATTTGGAAGTGCAAGTCGAATGATGACGAGACGTCAACTTTGACGTCAGCACGCACAGACGGGGAAGAAGACATCGATTCACGCGACTCTGGAGATAGATATCAATCTTCTACTTACAATGCGTTGAAGGATGCTCGTGGGGAGGCATTATGGCGAGCCATTGAATCGATCATCCCCGATGCACGAGAACGTACCGTCCTTGCTATGCTTGGATCACCGCTTACCCATGAACGATATTTGAGACGTCCAAATGGATCATATGGCGCAGCATTCGAAGATTGCCTGAAGGATGGAAGCACACCGATACCCAATTTGATGCTTGCTGGGGATGGTGTATTCCCCGGAATAGGTATCCCTGCAGTTGCACTGAGTGGTGCAAGCGCTGCGAATGGAATGGTGAAAGTTATTGAGCAGTGGAGATGCCTGGATGAGTTGAAGTCACAAAAGCTGATTACATGATGAAGAATATATTAAGTCATAGCTGGATCGTGTTTCTCTCTAGACTTAATTGATGTACCATTATCATTCAAATTATGTACATATCTCTTCTGCGGCCATCAATTCGCGAGGGGCGTGAAACGTGAAACCACCATGGCCTCCCTCAATGCTACTACTCGTACTGAACCTCCCTGTCGCAAGCTCGTTTCACGCCCCACGAGTAGTTCGTGTGCAATCGCCATTTCAATTTTGTGTATTGCGATTCGATGATTGCACCATAATTCTACAAACTCTCCAGAGGAAGTGTCGTTGTCGTGCTTTGTCCAAATGCATTCACTTGGTCCACTACACGCTCATTTTCATTTGATTTGGCATGAAATTGGCTGCCATTTTGTCCAGCTCGGCTCGATAACAGCTCAGAAATCAGTAGAATCAATTCGAAATCAACTAGAAACGACTGGGCACAATGCACATGTTCCAAGACGAGTAGACTTTATGTTACCTACATGGAATGATTGGCAATACATCCTGCTTATTGATTCCAACACTGGTGTGGTTATGTTAAATTAGTTATGTGAATAGCAGAGCTGACGCATCCCTTACGTCTTGCTTCGTTTGTGCAATCAGCCAAGTGCAAAATGCCCCGCTCCACTGAAAAGTAACTGCATACCATGATGTTTCTCTCCAAAGGAACACTCAGTTATCTCTCCCTTGCAGCTTCTGCTGCTGCCATCAGCAGAATCTCTGCCTCTGCCAATCCCCTCATGTTCCTATTTCCTACGACCTGGACGCTGGAGCCGCACGAAGAACGAAGACTCCTACAGACCAAGTAGCTCGAACTGTATCCCCCGGGGGATACAAATTTTGGCTAGGCTGAGATTCGGGCGAAGAGGGGGGTACAAGTCGAAAATGTCAGCTCGCTTTGTGCTAGTAATACTAGTAATTGAGAGAAGGGGGTACAAAAGTTTGACTCTAGGCTGTCTCTGGAGGGGGGGAAGCAAATTAGGGGAAACTTTTCTCGTTTCAGCATGAGAATTATTTACTCTTACCAGTAAGTACATATAATTTCGAAGTACCTACCTCTCTACATAGAATCTGCAACTACCATGGGCCTTCTTTGCATTTTGCATAAGCCCCTTTGCAAGGGAAAAGTGGCCCAAAAGACTTGTGGGGCTGAAGTAGAAAGAGCGCCACCGACCAACCACCTCCAACCACGCAACATACATAAATACAATCAACTCGTTGTCAATACATACCAACTAACTGAGCGGCGGCCGTTGATTTGACCCGCACTCCTCTCAATTCACCGTACAACTTAGTAGTAAGTGCTTCATTTTTTAGTGTTCGTGAATAATGATTTTTCATCGGGCTTGGCCAGTCTCTGTGGCAACAACCATGAGACGAGATCTCTTGAGATGTATTTTGATTTTGTGCATCATCAGCAAATCCGTTTTCACTGTCATGGTCCTTCACTCTCTAATCCAACTAACATTGTTCTGCCTTTCATTATTTATTGAATAGTCTCGAGAGCATTCTATTTATTGCAACTGCTTCATCAGTCACTAAAACAATATGAAGTTTGCTGCTACTGCACTCACACTTCTTGCCGCCGTTGGTCGCACTGGTGCACAAGATTCTCTGGCTCCCAGCACTTCGAGTCAACCAAGCGGTATGCCTTCGGATGTGCCAAGCGATTTGCCATCGAATGTTCCTTCGGATGTGCCTTCGAATGTGCCTTCGGATGTGCCAAGCGATTTGCCATCGAATGTGCCAAGCGATCTGCCGTCGAATGTGCCAAGCGATGTGCCAAGCGATTTGCCTTCGAATGTGCCTTCGGATGTGCCAAGCGATTTGCCATCGAATGTGCCAAGCGATGTGCCATCGAGTGTGCCTTCGGATGTGCCGAGCGATTTGCCATCGAATGTGCCAAGCGATGTACCATCGAGTCTGCCATCGAATGTGCCAAGCGATGTGCCATCGAAAGTGCCAAGCGATGTGCCATCGAGTCTGCCAAGTCAGTCGCCGTCGGTTTCCGCTCAACCAAGCGATCAGCCAAGCGATCAACCAAGCGAAACGCCGTCGGATGTGCCGTCATCTGAGCCGTCATCCGAGCCATCTTCCACGCCCAGTTGCTCGCCATCCGCATTCCCAACCGAATCTCCTTCAACGGAATATGGTGTCAATTTATTCTATCCTGATTGGGCAGCAGGCGATAGTGGATGTAGGTAAGTTCATTCCTCAGTGATGATTATGTGCATGCTGATGTTTATTATTCTATGCACACTAATTAATTCTACTCCCTTTATCTCAAATAGGAACGATGGCGACGAACCTGATTATATGGCGGTGAATCCTACACAGTGGCTTTCTAGCACAATGCAAGCCTGCTGCAAAAAGTACTTCGCTGGGTACATGTATGATGCTTGCATGGGAAGGTATCCTCCGGATCATGACGATTGTAACGTGATGCTTTATTACCCAGACTGGAATGGATCTAATAAAGGCTGCCTTGATGACGGTAAGTAAGCATGTTGCTTCGTATGTCTTCTTTATGCATGCATCATTCGTTGATTTCTACTCATCCTCACATGTAATCTTTTCCTCTTCTTCATGTAGGTAAAGAGCCTTATTACATGCTCTCCAACCACCAATATTTCTTATCCAACTCCCTCGAAGAATGCTGCGAAAAGTTTTATGAGTGGGATTTTTACGAATGCAGTGGGACCACACCAGTGTTGACTAACGGTGATTTCTATCCCGATTGGTCTGGGGGAGGTAGCACTTGTCTAGCCGATGGTAAAATGCCAGACTACATGATTAGTAATCAAAAGTGGTATCTATCTACCACGCTCGAAAAGTGCTGCGAGAGGCATTTTTACTGGGAACTCAACGAGTGCTTGGGTACTACAGCTGTAGGGACTGATAAGTGGTACGTCGATTACGACGACGAGAAATGCGTCCAAGATTGCAGTGGAGGAGCGTCGTCTTGTGGTGGTGTTGCGAACTTTTGGGAGGAGCTCTTCAGCACTAAAGAACAGTGCTGCAAGGCCAAATTGGGTTGGGTTCCAAAGTGCCGCTTCAAGTAGGTCTGTTCAAGTGTAGAAGTCAGGGGGGGGGGGGGGGAGAAATAGATCTGCTGTGTAATAAGAGGGGAAAGAATCTTTGCAGTATCTAGGGGAATAAATAATATTAATGTGATTAAAAGAGACCCACTTTCGACTTCCGATTGTAACGCTGACGA
Source organism: Skeletonema marinoi (assembly GCA_030544225.1). Lineage (NCBI taxonomy): Eukaryota > Bacillariophyta > Thalassiosirophyceae > Thalassiosirales > Thalassiosiraceae > Skeletonema > Skeletonema marinoi. Next base: position 391,419 of record CM060490.1, read on the forward strand.
TCGCTCAGCAGTGGAAACGCGTATTTCAATTGACTCGATTCGTCAACATCAATAATAATGGAACTGCTCCAAATCCCCCCCCTTTTCGTCATTGCCCTTGTTCTTCTATCCCCGCTCTTCGTCGCCTTTCTCTTCTCCTCCTTCTGACATGATGAATGTATTCGTCGCTGTCACAATCAAGGAATACATTGCAGCTAATCTCATGAAGAATACAAGTCGTAGCTGGTTGTTTCGCAGATTGTGTTCCTCTAGACTTCCTTATAAATACCATTATCATTCAAAATATGACAGCTCTTTTGTGCTCCCCTCCCTCTCACCCCAAGGCCTAAGGACAGCTACGACGCTATTAGAACAGCGCCAAATGAGATTCATCTTATGGCATCTTCCTTTCCTTGATGAATGAGTACGCCTTTCAATTGCATCCGTTTACTATATAACTATCAAAGAATGAAGCTGATCATCATTCTTTTTACACAACACTCTCCTTGCCTCGTCTTGTCGCCAAGAGGTTCAAAATCAGGACAGGTCTTGGCCGCCACGATGTGAATGTGCCTCATTTACAAGTCCCTTCATCTGCAGTTAATAAGAGACCATGACGGACAAATAATAGTGAGCATGCATGTAAGCAGAATGAAACAAAGACAATCAAATAATTATTTCAGTGGGGGCTCATTTCAAAGTGAAGGATTACAAGGTGTCTCTCTCAGCTTTTGGTCGGATAATGAGATTCGTGTAGTGTAAAATCATAGCCCCCCCTCCATCCCTCAAATACAATAATTTGTGCACCAATAGATCATGAACACACTTGTCTTACCTTTTTCTCATGCCAGACACACTCACACCAATCTCTCTACAAGAGACTTTGCCAAGTATTGAAGAAAGAATCACCCAGACACAGAAGTGGATCTCCTCCTCTCCTTCCACACCAATCAATGATTCACTCCCAACGAAAACCCTCCTCCTCAATCTTCCTCCTCCTCTTAGCCTTACTCTCCCTTACCTTCCTCTCATGCTCCTCCTCCATCTCCTTCGGCCTCGGCGGAAAAATAACCTGCTCATACGTGTCCAACTCACATTCCAACTCATTCTTCTCCTCACTCGGGAGTCTCACCCACGGCCCCTGATTTCCCGGCCCCCTATCCGCAACTTCCACCCCGTTCCTATTCCGAGTCAGCCGTTCAAAGGATGCATACGGAGTCCACGATCCAGTGGCACGATATTCAATCAATCGATCTTCATATTCACGAGTGGCATCCTTCGCCAGCTGTTTGTAATGCACTCGTTCCTTCTGCGGCATGGCATTCCACATTTGCGATATTTTGCGCACCGCATTGATTTGATTGTGATGTCGATTGGGATTGTCATTCCGTAACTTGGTCGTCATTTGGGAGACGTACATGACATACCCCGAATTGGGCGGTTCGGGCGGCGCCGATGGCAAGTCCACATCCCGCTTGATCCGTCGTCGTCGTCCACCCGGTATACGACGGGGCAAATCCCACCGATCGGTCCCGCGCTGCTCCACGATGACTTGTCGATGGCGCCGTTTCATGGCCCGCTTGTATTCGGAGAGTTTGTCGATGGAGCCATTGGGGCCGATTTGGCGGACAATGTGATCGCTGTTGGAGTATCCGCCCGTGGTGGAGAGGACGAGTGGGTAGGCGGAGAGGGTGCCGCGGAGGGGGTTGAAGGATTGGCGGGCGGTGACTACAAGGGCCGCTTCTTGTTGCAGGTCGAGTAGTGCTGGCGGGCCGGTAGGTGTGCTGGCGGTGGCAGAAGTGGAGCCATTATCAAACACTGCAGTGGCGGTAGAGGAGGCGGAAGCGGAAACACCCACTGATGGCTTGGCTTGATAGGATGGATCTAAGATACTGCTGTGGACGGATAGGCCGGCGGCCTCGGCGATGGGCTGGGCGTGCTCAAGTTCATCTCGAGCTGAGGCGATTTCATTGTCGACACGTTCGAGGAGGGAGGTGAGTTGTGTTGGTGTAAGAGGGGGCGGCGGCATCATGCTCATCATCTTCTTGTGAGGTTGCGATGATGTGGATGGATGGAGGATTTGTTTGAGATGGGCATCTCTGTCGCATCAAATGCGATATTTACTGATTCTCACTCATCTGGACTCATCTCTCAAATTCAAAATGAGATGCACCATGATGTTGCCGTACTATTGCCGTATCTTGACTTGTAGAGGTCCAATGACGATGATGAGTGGCGTTTTGGAAAGCTCTCGTCAAGCTCTATTGATTAGGCGTATCGTTGGCCTCATTGGATGACTTTTGGCAGATTTTCCCGGTCAAAGAGGGGGTTAGAAAGCCGACAGCAGCTGCAAAAAGACAGCCGGATCCGGAATTTCAATGACATAAGTAGACATACAGAGGTCAAAATAACCAATATTGACAATATGACCACCATTAGAAAGCTCTCGTCAAGCTCTTCTCACTCAACTCTCAAATCCATGAGATGCACCATGTTGCCGTTACTTTGCCGTATCTTGACTTGTAGAGGTCCAATGACGACGATGAGTGGCGTTTTGAAAAGCCCTTGAGCTACTCTATCGTTCTAGAGGGGTATGGAGGCCTAATATCGACTTTTATTTAATCGTCTCAGTCAAAAACGAGGTCAGAAAGCCGTCGGCAGCTTGCAAATCCAGCCGACAGCTGGGATTTCAAAGCAGAGGTTCAAATTTGACAAAATAATGAATTCAATTCATCAATCTCTATCGATTAGTACCATACTGACGCAACAAAATTGATGGGATGATTGCACTAAGATCTCAAAAAGTGACCACTTGGAGCAGGTGATAAGAAGATGACAGTCAGGTGCACCGAAGATCCGAAAAAAGCGTCAACCTTAATGCAGTAAGATCCATGGCTTAGTTACGAGTGCATCCACCCCGACCAAAGAACGCTTCGCTGAAGACACTTCCATTAATGCAATAAATCATCAACTGGCCTCGGCTGCGCTCGGCCTCATTTGACAATCAATCATTCCAACGCCGCATCATGATAGTCACTCGACAACATCATCATCTCCCTCGCCTAGCGGCTCTACCAACCCTCTACCAACTCTCTACTAACTCTCTACCAACTTCTCTACCTCTCTCACTAACGTTTTCCTCTCCCGATGCCACTGCCGTTGCTCTGTAGGAGCACGGACGAGAGAGAAGCCAAGAATGACCCTCGCCAAAAAAAATCAGCAGCACACGTTACTTTGGGCACAAAAGGGGCAAGATCATCCGGGAAAACGGTTGAGTTAATATCTCTAAGTAGAGGAAGATCATCCGCTGAAATTATGTTCATGATCAACCTCTCCTACGATCGGGCAACTGTGAGTTTTTTTCATATATCGAATATTGTTGATTTTCGTTCTATCTTTTTCTCAATTCTCTTGGAAATCACTGCTCGGAAAGTGCCGCCGTTTTTCGCTCAGAACATTAAAAGTTGTTCTAATAGACCTAATGCATGCCAGATGGAATTGAATTTGATGACAGTGTGATTCCATCACACAACTTCTGATGAGTCATCGATCATCGGTGAGAAAAAGAACTTATGTCCCAAGACAAAAGATTTGTATTAGACGATGCCTCTTCATTTTCATATATTCAAACTAGTTTGGTCGGGAGAGATTTTTATCTGTGTTGTGTGGAGTACAATATTGATGGTATCGAGGCAACTGAACCATCACAAGGAACTATCCCTGCGCTTTTTTCGCGTGTTAATTTCACTCGATAATTTGAAAGCTCAGGGATTCCCCGGGATTTCGAATCAAGGAGATCTCTCTCGCTTTTTTGATGAAACGTGAAGTTTAGCGGAATGCGATTCGAGAAGCTCTAGAAAACGAATCGATTTTCACTTTAGTTCACAGCAGTAAATCGAAATCCCGGGGATTCCCCGGGATTTCATTTTCGAAATCGAAATCCCGGGGAATCACGTGCTCTCAAAAGGCCTCTTTTGTGCCATTTCGTGGCCGTCACATTTTTAATTTTTTTCGTGGCGGCACGCTCGTGACACGCTGTCGGGCCCACATCGCTAACAAGCCCCTAACTAAAATAACCCGTTTTCAGGCCCCTCTGCGGCCATCAATTCTCGAGGGGCGTGAAACCACCATGGCCTCCCACGCTGCTACTACTCGTACTGAACCTCCCTGTGACGAGCTCGTTTCACGCCCCACGAGTAGTTCGTGTGCAATCGCCATTTCAAATTTTTGTGATTTTGGTGTAGGAGCCACATGTCTACCGTGGGTGTAATGTGCCTTACCAACCCCCGGTCGATCTGATGCCTCGGCCATCCGAATCTATGACATCGGTAGTGGACGTCCGAGCAATATCGCACGTTTTCGAATCAATTAGACACTCCTCTGGCAGCACTTATTTTTATCCTTCGTCGACGGTAGCTCTGAAGGGATCTGGGTAAAGGAGCATCATAATCAGAGGGGCACTCAACAAAAATGGCAAAAATCGATGCTACTACCTCATTGAAGTAATGTCGACCACTTTTACTCGAGTGCCCCACCTGTTCCGGATGCCTAATCACAAATTCCATTTTTTTCAACGGCATTTATCGGCTCTGGTGGAAGATGAGTTGCTAGTTGGAGAAATGTCAATGGAATGGTGTCATCAATCGCGTCCATCCCTTCTACAATACAATGAGCTGCACTCGGATCATTTTTATCATTCGCAATGACCCCTTTGGCATGTTTCGAATGGATCATTGTCGATTCACTGTGAGAGAGGAGCTCCGTTTACATGTTCTCTTGAATGCAAGATAATGCGATTCCATTGGCAAATGCATGAAGAACCCATTCTACAAACTCTTGCGAGCAAAGTGCTGAGCCTGCACAGTCACTGGGACAATCATTTCTTTGGACTAGAGAGATTCGTTTCATACAAAGAAAAGGAAATGATGGGAGACGAAGAGTGATGTATACGACAACCTAATACATTACGATTCGATGATTGCACTTGAATTCCATTCTACAAACTCTCCAGAGGAAGCTTCCTTGTCGTGCTTTGGCCAAATGCATTCACTCGGTCCATTACACTCTCATTTTCACTCGATGTGGCATGAAATCGTTTGCTATTTTGACCAGCTCGGCTCGATAATGGCTCAGAAATCAGTAGAATCAACTCGAAATCAACTATAAACGACTGGACACAATGCCCACGTTCCAAGACGAGTAAACTTAAGTGTTAATACAATGGAATGCTCAGCAATACTGCTATTTCCTAATGCAAATAGGCAGAGCTTCGTGGCTGTGAGTCGTGCTGGAGGGCGAAAATATTTAAAATCGAGTGAAAAATCACACTTGAGGCCACGTCACGAAGCTCGACGAAATGCCCTCGTTCCAGCAGGGATATTTTCGAAGTACCTAAGTACCTCTCTACATAGAATCTGCAACTACCATGGGCCTTCTTTGCATTTTGCATAAGCCCCTTTGCAAGGGAAAAGTGGCCCAAAAGACTTGTGGGGCTTAAGTAGAAAGAGCGCCACCGACAAGAGAACAAGCGAATCGGGCGGAGGCGTAAGTACAATACCTGAGGTAGAATACAAACGACGACGACGACAACACACTATCCGGACGTTGTCAATACTACCAACTAACTGAGCGGCGCAGCGCTGAATTGAGAAAACTTAGTAGTAAGTGCTTCATTGATTTTTCATCGGGCATTGGCCATTCTGTCTCTGTGGCAACAACCATGAGACGAGATCTCTTGAGATGTATTTTGATTTTGTGCATCATCAGCAGAATCCATTTCACTGTCATGGTCCTTCACTCTCTAATCCAACTAACACTGTTCTGCCTTTCATTATTTATTGAATAGTCTCAAGAGCATTCTATTTATATTGCAACTGCTTCATCAGTCACTAAAACAATATGAAGTTTGCTGCTGCTGCACTCACACTTCTTGCCGCCGTTGGTCGCACTGGTGCACAAGATTCTCTGGCTCCCAGCACTTCGAGTCAACCAAGCGGTATGCCTTCGGATGTGCCAAGCGATTTGCCATCAAATCAACCAAGCGATCTGCCTTCGAATGTGCCTTCGGATGTGCCAAGCGATTTGCCATCGAATGTGCCAAGCGATCTGCCGTCGAATGTGCCTTCGGATGTGCCAAGCGATTTGCCTTCGAATGTGCCTTCGGATGTGCCAAGCGATTTGCCATCGAATGTGCCAAGCGATCTGCCGTCGAATGTGCCTTCGGATGTGCCAAGCGATTTGCCTTCGAATGTGCCTTCGGATGTGCCAAGCGATCTGCCTTCGAATGTGCCTTCGGATGTGCCAAGCGATCTGCCTTCGAATGTGCCTTCGGATGTGCCAAGCGATTTGCCTTCGAATGTGCCTTCGGATGTGCCAAGCGATCTGCCTTCGAATGTGCCAAGCGATCAGCCTTCCTCGGAGCCGTCATCTGAGCCGTCATCCGAGCCATCTGCCACGCCCAGTTGCACGCCATCCGCATCACCAACCGAATCTCCAACAACGAAATATGGTGTCAATTTATTCTATCCTGAATGGGCAGCAGGCGATAGTGGATGTAGGTAAGTTATTCCTCAGTGTGATTATGTGCATGCTGATGTTTATTATTCAATGCACACTAATTAATTCTACTTCCTTTATCTCAAATAGGAACGATGGCGACGAACCTGATTATATGGCGGTGAATCCTACACAATGGCTTTCTAGCACAATGCAAGCCTGCTGCAAAAAGTACTTCGGTGGGTACATGTATGATGCTTGCATGGGAAGGTATCCTCCGGATCATGACGATTGTAACGTGATGCTTTATTACCCAGACTGGAATGGATCTAATAAAGGCTGCATTAATGACGGTAAGTAAGCATGTTGCTTCGTATGTCTTCTTTATGCATGCATCATTCGTTGATTTCTCCTCATCCTCACATCATGTAATCTTTTTCCTTTTGTGTAGGTAAGGAGCCTTATTATATGCTGAGCAATCACCAACTTTTCTTCTCCAACTCCCTCGAAGAATGCTGCGAAAAGTTTTACGAGTGGGATTTTTACGAATGCAGTGGGACCACACCAGTGTTGACTAACGGTGAATTCTATCCCGATTGGTCTGGGGGAGGTAGCACTTGTCTAGCCGATGGTAAAATGCCAGACTACATGATTAGTAATCAAAAGTGGTATCTATCTACCACGCTCGAAAAGTGCTGCGAGAGGCATTTTTACTGGGAACTCAACGAGTGCTTGGGTACTACAGCTGTAGGGACTGATAAGTGGTACGTCGATTACGACGACGAGAAATGCGTCCAAGATTGCAGTGGAGGAGCGTCGTCTTGTGGTGGTGTTGCGAACTTTTGGGAGGAGCTCTTCAGCACTAAAGAACAGTGCTGCAAGGCCAAATTGGGTTGGGTTCCAAAGTGCCGCTTCAAGTAGGTCTGTTCAAGTGTAGAAGTCAGAGGGGGGGGGGGAGAAAATAGATCTGCTGTGTAATAAGAGGGGAAAGAATCTTTGCAGTATCTAGGGGAATAAATAATATTGATGTGATTAAAAGAGACCCACTTTCGACTTCCGATTGTAACGCTGACGATCGCTCAGCAGTGGAAATGCGTATTTCAATTGACTCGATTCGTCAACATCAAAATAATGGAACTGCCCCAAATGATGAATAGTATCTATCATTATCATCCCACCAATCAGCGACGAATACATTCGTCATTGCCCTTGTTCTTCTATCCCCGCTCTTCGTCGCCTTTCTCTTCTCCTCCTTCTGACATGATGAATGTATTCGTCGCTGTCACAATCAAAGAATACAGTGCAGCTAATCTCATGAGAATACAAGTAAGTTTAGCTGGTTGTTTCGCAGATCGTCTTCCAATTGCATCCATTTACTATGTAACTATCGAAGAATGAAGCTCATCATTCTGTTTACACAACACTCTCCTTGCCTTGTCTTGTCGGCAAGAGGTTCAAATCAGGACAGATCTTGGCCGCCACGATGTGAATGTGCCTCATTTACAAGTCCCTTCATCTGCAGTTAATAAGAGACCATGAATGACAAATAATAGTGAGCATGCATGTAAGCAGAATGAAACAAAGACAATCAAATAATTATTTCAGTGGGGGCTCATTTCAAAGTGAAGGATTACAAGGTGTCTCTCTCAGCTTTTGGTCGGATAATGAGATTCGTGTAGTGTAAAATCATAGCCCCCCCCCCCTCCATCCCTCAAATACAATAATTTGTGCACCAATAGATCATGAACACACTTGTCTTACCTTTTTCTCATGCCAGACACACTCACACCAATCTCTCTACAAGAGACTTTGCCAAGTATTGAAAGAATCACCCAGACACAGAAGTGGATCTCCTCCTCTCCTTCCACATGAATCAATAATGATTCACTCCCAACGAAAACCCTCCTCCTCAATCTTCCTCCTCCTCTTAGCCTTACTCTCCCTCACCTTCCTCTCATGCTCCTCCTCCATCTCCTTCGGCCTCGGCGGAAAAATAACCTGCTCATACGTGTCCAACTCACATTCCAACTCATTCTTCTCCTCACTCGGGAGTCTCACCCACGGCCCCTGATTTCCCGGCCCCCTATCCGCAACTTCCACCCCGTTCCTATTCCGAGTCAGCCGTTCAAAGGATGTATACGGAGTCCACGATCCAGTGGCACGATATTCAATCAATCGATCTTCATATTCACGAGTGGCATCCTTCGCCAGCTGTTTGTAATGCACTCGTTCCTTCTGCGGCATGGCATTCCACATTTGCGATATTTTGCGCACCGCATTGATTTGATTGTGATGTCGATTGGGATTGTCATTCCGTAACTTGGTCGTCATTTGGGAGACGTACATGACATACCCCGAATTGGGCGGTTCGGGCGGCGCCGATGGCAAGTCCACATCCCGCTTGATCCGTCGTCGTCGTCCACCCGGTATACGACGGGGCAAATCCCAGCGATCGGTCCCGCGCTGCTCCACGATGACTTGTCGATGGCGCCGTTTCATGGCCCGCTTGTATTCGGAGAGTTTGTCGATGGAGCCATTGGGGCCGATTTGGCGGACAATGTGATCGCTGTTGGAGTATCCGCCCGTGGTGGAGAGGACGAGTGGGTAGGCGGAGAGGGTGCCGCGGAGGGGGTTGAAGGATTGGCGGGCAGTGACTACGAGGGCCGCTTCTTGTTGCAGGTCGAGTAGTGCTGGCGGGCCGGTAGGTGTGCTGGCGGTGGCAGAAGTGGAGCCATTATCAAACACTGCAGTGGCGGTAGAGGAGGCGGAAGCGGAAACACCCACTGATGGCTTGGCTTGATAGGATGGATCTAAGATACTGCTGTGGACGGATAGGCCGGCGGCCTCGGCGATGGGCTGGGCGTGCTCAAGTTCATCTCGAGCTGAGGCGATTTCATTGTCGACACGCTCGAGGAGGGACCTGAGTTGTGTTGGTGTAAGAGGCGTCGGTAACCTCACTTGATGTGTGCTCATCATGGTGTTGCGTGGCGTGGTGTGATGAGGTGTGATTGAATGAGCGAGGTGAGCGAGGGGTCTACAGACAGACAAGTTTTCTCCTGTCTTTCTCTTTTCCTTTCTCTTTTGCAATACCTTTCTTGTCAGGAGAGAGGGTCACACTCATCCTCACAACTTATTGAGGGGTAGGTTGGTTGATTTGAGGGAGTAACTACCAAGTGCTACATGAAGTATTTGAGGGGACTGGAGAAATGATAGTAGCAAAGTTAATCAATCAATCAGCAAAGGAACAAAAGGACAAAATGGTGTGTTCGTTTCTCTTCTGGGCTTGACAGAAATAGATGAATCGAATTAGATATGGAATGCAGCTAAAGAACAAGCAACTGACAAGAACCTAACTGTACTACTCATCTAAAACATATTAATTCAATTCAATGCACTATTTACAATTCAAATGATGTGGCCACCCATTCAAAGCGGTTTGTTGATGGAAGAAGACGATGAGCTATTCTGCGGTGAACAAGATAGTGTAGCTCGAGCCATCGCTGCATGTGTCGACTTGAGGGAACTCTGCTCAGCAAACTTGCCTAAATCGATCAAAGAGTCTTCTTCTCGGGGGCTCAACAGCTGCTCGCTCTGTTTCCGTAGCACAGCCGTCATGTGTTCTCGACGCACATGCGATACACGTGTCCGCCGTCGTAGGATCAAATGATCAATACCTACAAGTTCTTCTCTAGTAATGATGTTATTCTTGAGAAGGTATTTGACAGATTCTTTGACGGAAGCAGGGGGAGAATTGATGATCAGATTCTTGATTCGATCTGCTTCGATCATCGCTTGTGCACCAAAGATCTCGCGGTCCTCCTTGGAATAAGCCTTCTTGAGATCCAGATAGTCCAATTCGTCGTAGACAAGAAGCGTCGAGAATTCCGAAAAGTCCACTCCAGATTGTGACTTCGAGGAGTCAACATCTTGATCTGCTTCTGTGGACGAAGCACGCCGGGGCCAATCCTCGAGCAGACTCTCACGTCGTCCAGCTGGCAATTCTTCTTGTGTAAGGTTGTTGCAATGCGTCATTTGCTTTTCTTTTGAAGGATCAATATGATATCGCCGGCGTGTCAAGTGCAGGATAAGAGAATTCTTCTTCTTCTTTGGAGGGAGTAATGTTATGACACGTCCTCTGATGATGCAACATACCTATGCAGTCTGTATGAGGTTTCACTGCACGAACTCTTCCTCCCAATTCGGCGAACACTTGGGATCGTGGCTACAATACAAATTCTTCGGTACATCTACCATAACTTCTTCCTCTTCCTTCCCATCAACTTCCTTATAAGAATCTTACCCGTCATTTCTTTGGTAGTACATACTTCGGGACCCTCTGGAGATGCTATCTACTGCAGAAAATTTTAACCCTGCTTAACCTTATTGTAGACGCAAAAGTACAATATCCCTATACATCGATACGTGCAACTGGTTGTTGGTAAGTAGCACCGTCAAGAGCAATGGTTTACACAATCGATTCTAAGTCGCTGTTCTTCAATCCCGACAACAACGATGTGGTATCTAATCTGATTAGATTCATTATTAATTCTCCTCTTGAGCGATGAATGTGGAGATGCATTATACCTGGATGCGGCAGCAGCCAGTGCGATTCAAAGTGACTACTAACATAATCTTCATATGATGCAAGTATTCGGCTACCCCATTCACTCATTCAGTATCCAAGTCAACTGTAATAACTCTCCCGAAAGAGCGCACTCATTCTCGTAGCAAAAAGTAGACAGCTCTCTAGACAAGAAATTACTAGAACCGTACCTTCGCTTCTCATACCAACATTTTACCTCATCTCACCTCATGACATAAGCAAAAAAGCTTCACTCTCACTCTCTGGGCTTGCTGTATTTCTGGATCGGGCACCTTGCAGCACTCTTACTCGCATCTTCGAAAGGGAAAGGGATACAAGATACCTCGCCTTGTCCTTGTGCTGGGATCTTGTATCAATGCTGATGAATGTGTTAGGTCAGTGCTTTTGGATGTTCATTGCAAACCTCACTATGTTGACTTGACACATCCATCAACTACTCTTTGGTTTAACACTCCCTATTGCGAGGTTGTCAGTGTTTCTAGGCAAGCTCCTATGTGCAAGTACTTTGACGCTAGCATCTGCAGGAATGCTCATGGGGAAGGTATATTGCTTTCTTACTGTAGCAGTCGATATAGTGGTGACGTCTAAACTTTAGTGACGGCTAAACGCTCACAAAATGTCATCTTATCATGGAACCTTATTTGTTTTACTATGTGAAAGCACTGTACTTAAGAAGCACAAGCACGGTACAATATCTCTTGGCCAACTTTACAAATATACTCTTCAGAGTGTCCGATTCTAATTTCTATGAGACTCTTGCGGCTGGGCCTGACACTCTTCGTGGCCTCTTCTCGGGAGCCGGGCCAGGGCTACTGGATCGAGAAATTGCCTGCAAAGTTTTGTAAGATGCCTTTTGAAGCAATCTAACAGTCATCAAACCTGCATCACTCATGATTGCGTATTCTAATGCATTCATCTCATCCATATCTTCTACTGTTGCTGCAAGCAGCGACTCTGAGAGCAAGGCACGGACGGTTTCGTGACACACCTCTCTCGGCATCGATCGGGCGGCATCGTCTTCGAATAGCTCGCAAGTACTGTCACATGCAAAATGCAACGGTGTCTTGCCATCCTCGTCTGTAGCGTCACATGAAGCGGGATAAGCATGAGCAATAAGCTTGATCAACCTTGGCTCCGCTGATGATCCAGCGGCTACATGAAGAGGAGTTCGGCCGAGACAATCCTTGGTAGCCAACTGATCAGGGCATATCTCCATCATCTTAGCAACTACGTCCAGTGGAGGATTGCATCGAACTATGGCGTGCAGTAGCGTCATGCCATTGAACTCTGGACAGTTACGGATAGTGTTCGTGATGGCTCGGAAGGCGGCAGAACTCGAGAGGGCAATGGACTGGAACGATTCCCAGTCTTGCCTATCGATGAGATCGAGTAGGATGGCAATTGAGTTCAATACTTCGGTAGAAGTCATTGTAGCAGCAATAATGAATGATCGGTGTTGCTGTTGTAAGAAATCTGTTGGAATAATCAAAGAATGAGCTTTGCAACAACCTTGGCTACTCTTCTGTTAATCTCTGCACTCTCATCACAGCATGTGCGCTTATTCCAAAACCCGGATGTCATATTCTGTGAAGTGAGTTCCTGGTTCCTGTAGCCCTATGCAGTATTCGATACAATCTGTGTCTGTGTGGTTGTCTTCCAGGGATTTGGTGTATCTCCGAAGCCGTGCGAGGTCGCGGCGGAGAAATTTCTTACTGAGAGCGAGACAGCCGGGTCACATTTTGCACGGTTCCCCCATGCAGTAATGGGATCATTTACGAACTTCAACTTTTTCGTTCCGCCTTTACCATGTACCTACTCCTACCCATTTAGCTTGTGCAGTTGTGCTTTGGCACAGCGACATAAAGATTACTTAGGTACGTCTCTCATTGTCCTTAATTATGGGCAGTTTCCACGATCTATGTAGATCTAGGGAATACACCGGGGTTTAAATGACATTACCATATCTGACGGCGGCGAAGAACCACGAACACATCTGTTCAGACAGTTTTCGTTAGCAGTATGCAAATACTACCAGAGTAAAACCTAAGTTCATCATGAATAATATATGTAGGAATATCTTAATCTAGGATATTTGGAAAACCCTCTCTCTAGAGATTTGAATTTTAATACTGCTAATGTGACATTTCTATTTCTCTCTAGGGCATCATACGTAGGAACTTGGTACAGACATATCATTCTTTCACCACCTCAGCGCAACTTGAGCCAGCCGAGCCTTTTAGCAGCTTGTTCACCGCAAGCACTGCACAGCACAGGATAAAAAGCTCGATGCCAAATTCCAACACATACAGCACAGAACATCATAGCACAGGGATCATTCTACTTATCTGGTTTCAACAACACAAACATGAACATGACTGCCTCTCAACAACCAATCTCCGCTAGCACCTCATCCTACGTCAAGACTAAGGATGACCGCATGCAATCCATCCAAGTTGTCGGCGGCCCCACGGTGGAGGTAGCAGCCAAAGTTGAGGATGCGTTTCTCTACTACTCAAACGATCAAGTGAGGATGAAGGAACTTCTTCTTCATGACGTGGAAGACGACTCGTCTGATGATGAATCGCCCCCCACTTCAGTATCATCAAACCAAGAGCAGTCTACGACCTCTTGTGTCAGGAAGACCCGAATCACGTTCGAGCTACACCCATCCTTGTTACTTGAAGACTTGATGAATGACGATGAACTTTTCGGTGACGACACCGATTTTGATGACAAACTCGATGAACTTCTTCTGGCTAAGCAGGATTCGGATGCAGAGGATGATGTCATCAATGCTTTGAGACGCATTATGCTTGCCTAATGCTATTCAGCAAAGAGCAATTTTGGGAATATGACTCGCTCGGAAGTCCGCATGCTACCCCCGCTAGACTACCCCCGCTAGAGCGACATGTAATTTATGTATTATATTTAGAATAGACGCTCTCTAACAACTTAAGTTCAGCATTGAGAAGCATATTGTATCATCTACCCTCCATCTACATGAGTCTACTTCTTGGTCTTTCTCAACCTGTGTTCATTCTGCAACGTCGCATCAACTGTTCCCTTCAATAGTGTCCCATTTGAAAGAAGAGAAGGAAGTCTCCATGGATAGTCGTTAGATTAGATTGTAGCCCTAGCTTGAGTCTTGAGAGAGCTGCAGCTGCTACTACAGAAGGTCCCTTGTTTGGAGATCGCATAAACATACATTTATGGCAACTTTACCTTATATACAATCTGACAGTATTCCCTTGTTGTAGTCTTACAAGTTACAAGAGAGATCTAGTGCCTCTATATATGCGATAGATGAAAGAAGAGAGGACCAACCTTAGCCATGTGAGTACTGAGGTGAGATGGCTTGATACATGATTGTTTCACTCATTTCTGTTTTCTCAAAGTACGAAGAAAGCAACCACTTGCCCGTACCAGAAATGCTTCATAATCCAAGTTTGAAATGGCCGTACACGCCACTTGCTCTTTGGGAACCCTCTGGTTTCACTCGATGGTGGGAGACTTTCATCTCCTTAGCGTCAAGCAGTCTGTAAGCAGTGCGAAAAGGCTGGATCATCATCTTGGAAGATCAAGAGTCAAGTGAACTCAATACGATGTAACCTGGCTAGATTCTGAGTTTCTGACTGCTAATATTCTGTCAAATCTATGAACCTCTTGTGCTGCTTGACCTATAAGGAAATGATGGTTATCTACCAAGCAAAGAGATTCTCAAGGCAATGAATCTTGAGCAGACGCAAAAGCAAGACACGTTCCTGTCTACCTTGTTCCATCGTGGTATGATCCAGTTTGGAGATGAAGGATGAAGATGACCTCATTCATTGTTTTGTAGATGGGTTAATGCAATAGCTCTTTTTGGTCTTTTCTGATTTGACCGATGCAGCTTGGCTAAAGTGACAAATGAGGAAGAGGACCCCTTTCGCCTCTCGTTCAATCGATGCATTGCATCAAACATCCATCAATCGAGCTGTGGATTCTCGATGTCAGGACCATAATAGAGAGCACACAATAGAATACTTGTCTCCCACGTCTGCACATCAAAGAGAGTGGCATGAAACAAAACACAAGAGAACAAACAAAAGAACACATCACTTGATCAAGCAAGTCAAGTCAAGTCATCCTTCATTCATTTCTCTTTTGCATACTGTATCTCGTTAATAATAGTAGTATCATGATATATGTTTACACAATAGATCCAGCATTAGACGCAATACGAGGCCACAACTCTGCACACTCCTTGGCAACCGGTCCACTAACCGCACTCCCCTTCATCTCCCCCTTGTTATTCACAATCACACCAGCATTATCCTCAAAGTGAATAAACACCCCCTCCTTCCTTCTAAAACTCTTACGCTGTCTAACCACAATCGCCGGCATAACCTTCTTCCTCAACTCCGGCTTTCCCTTCTTAACCGAGCACATGACCATATCTCCCGATCCAGCCTTGGGCAAACGATTCAAGCGACCGGAAACGTTGCAGACGGAAATGATGTGGAGGTTTTTGGCTCCGGAGTTGTCGGCGCAGTTGATTACGGCGGCGACGGGGAGACCGGCGGAGACGCGGTGTTTGATTCCGGAGGCGTTTTGACGGCCGCGGGGTCCTGCTGCTTCAGACATGGTTTAGTGTGGTGTAGTGTGTATATGAGAGACTGGATGGATGGAGAGAAGAAAGGGTTAGATGACAACTTTTAGAAGAGCGTGAAGAGACGAATGGGCGTCCATTCAATTGGCCAGCTACATTAATAACGCCTCAGCTATAGCAATAATATATAGCCATGCCAACCGCATACCATCATCAACCAACCAACCTTCAGCAGCGCTGCCCAGCAACCATCATGGTCCTTACCTAAACGCAACTGTTGTTGATGACAAAACCACAAGAGGAGGTTCCCAAAATGGCGGGAAGATGATGCACAGACGCCCCATACAATTCCTACGTAGAAACCCGTTTTTCAGTAAAGAGGTAAGATGAGTTTCACCTCTCATCACGTTACAAATCGATTTGTGTGAGTTTGACCATGGTGGCTTTGTCTTGTGGATGGTGGTGCTGATGGCTGTGGCTTTGTAGTAGTGCAGCGTGAGGGCGTGGCGTGGTAGCATGGTCGTAGTAATTGCGGCGGTGCGCTGTTTCATTGGCAGCGCAGCAAGAATGGAAGTGCTGTCGAAAGATGGACACATCGGCAGTGCTCATGCCTGTGGCGAATGCTGTCCTTCCGAGGATGTATTGAACTACAGCTCACTGCACGCCCTACAGTTGGTGTTGCTGGATCATCTGCAGTCAGTTGTATCGTCATGCGCAGCCTCGATTTCCATCACGAAAGAGCAACATTTGCTTGACGGAAAATTGTCGATGGCTCTGCGTTTTCAGAACCAGCACTTACATGTCTATTATCCATCACTTTACTCACCTTATACCTCTCTCTCCACCCAATTCAACACCATCACAGCATCACTTATATTCACTCTAATTAACCATGGGAAAGCGCACAAGAAAGGTCGGAATCACCGGCAAATACGGAACACGCTACGGAGCCACCCTCCGTAAGCTCCTCCGCAAGGTCGAAGTCTCCCAACACTCCACATACCGTTGTGCCTTCTGCGGAAAGGACTCGGTCAAGCGTACCGTTGTGGGTATTTGGTCTTGTGGAAGTTGTAAAAAGACGGTTGCGGGTGGGGCGTATAGTTTGAGTACGGCGAGTGCTGTGACTGTGAGGAGTACTATTGCTAGGTTGAGGAAGATTCAGAATGAGGCTCCGTAAGCAATGATAGTGAGTATAGTATAAATTAATAGTCATGAAAGGACACTCTATATGGTTGTTTGTTTGTGGGTTTTGCTATGATGATGTTTGTTGGATTAGAGTGGTGTGGGGGCAAGTTGAGCGAGATCAACTTGAGGCACTCCTTCATGGAAAGGACTCCACCAATCTTTGTTCCAATGGATTGCTATGCTGATTTGTTCCAGAAGTCACAAGAAATAGCATTTGTCAATCGAGCGATGGTTTCTCTTGTTTACATTGCCAATCCAAGTAACTACCTACGAGCTAGCTGCTATCTACTGCTTCTTCGTTTTCTGCCTTTAATCAGAGTCTACAGGTAACTTGATATCTCTACTTCTTCCATCACGGACCAGCCTTGAAAATGTGCATGCAAACAAATCTTACGCTCAGGAAATCAGAATTTTGCAATTCAATCAAACCAGTAGATTATTACAATCATGGAGTAGAGTGTACCATGAAGCATTTTCTAGATGTTAGTTGTCCGACTGGAATGTACCGTTGTACCTTGCCTGCAGTATTTCCAATGCGCTACTCCTCCTCCTATTGCTGCTGCATCTACCAACTCCAACGCAATCATCACCACCAGATTCAGCGTTTAAGATGGGCTCCACCACAGCATCGTGGTCAGGATTGAAGAAAAATGGAACAGAGTATCGATGGTAACCACTGCTACTTGACGGTGACACAACCCTGTGAACTGTACTTGCGTAAACTCCACTAGTCCAATGGCTCAGCATATCTCCAACATTGATAACAAAGCTACCACGCAATGGTTTTGCCTTGATCCATTTCTTCGCATGGTTCCGAACTTCCAACCCTCCAATGCTATCTTGCTGCAAGATTGTAAACAATCCGTAATCAGTATGTGCACCACAACCCGAGTTTGCCATATCCAAAGAAGGTGGATAATGAAGGAGGCGCAATGTGCACATTGGATTCCGAGTGCGAGTTAAGAAGTAATCCATCGGTAATCCAGCAGCACCATCGTCACTTTTGAGGCTCGTTGCAAATGCCACCATGAGATTATCTGCCAGTTTCAGCAGCTCATTTTGATATCGAAGCAATGATTGACGAAATCCAATGACACTTTCATGTTTGTCTTCATCAGGCCACACATTTCTCCCAAAGAATGCATGGCATGCATTATTGTCGCCACCTTCAACATTTATGTCTTGTTTCTCCAACCCTACATCATACCCTTCCTTGAAATCACCCTTACTCTTGAGCATCTTCTTCAATCCATTCTGCTCCTCACTTGCCAAATCACGAGTACCATCCTTATTATCCAAATCCTCCGCCCCAATACCAAAGTAACCACGATAACCCTTCTTCTCCTTTCCACCCTCGCCTGCATTCAAGGCAAGCTTACTCTCCAAATCCAAATCAAACAATCGTTTGCTAGCATCCATAACATCGCTCATGATGCATTCTTCAATTCCGTGATTGACAATGTAGAAGAATCCAATGTCACGACATGCATCCCCAATTTGCTTTGCGTATTTTTCGAGAGGTTGGTCGAGATTGATAATTGGGATGGTGTTGAAATCCCCATCGCTGTCGATATCAACTTCAGCTGTTTCTGATGCTACTGAAACTTGCTTCAATTGATGTTGAGATTGCAATAATTCAGAATTGTTGCTCTCCTCCTCAAGCGAATTTGCTTGCACGGAATTTGTATCGGCAGCAGCAGATGAAGAAACTTGTGCAGGCGCGGGTCTTCGAAGAAACATCCAATGATTGCAATCATCATCCATTTCCAAATGAAATTTGATTACTGGACGGCGATGATGACGCTGATGATGGTGCCTACCACCAGATGTGGTGTATTCCCGAAGAGTCGACACGTCACTCTTTTGCTGGGATTGCCCATGATTATTTACGTTGCAGTCGGCAGCATCATCATTGTCGTCATTCCAGTTGCTGCTTCCACCACCACCCCAGTAATATAGGGCTGCAGTGCGTGGTGACGATGGTGCCTCGTCGATATTATTATCAAATGCAATCGGTGCCATGGTTGTTTGTTTGCACTGGAGAAAGTCGCGGTAACGTTAACCTCTGCATGCGGTCTCTTGGTCTTCTCTTCAACTCTGTTGAAAATGATACTCTTCAAAAAGACACCAATCTCCAGGTTCACGACAGAAGCCAAAGGAGCTCGTCATCAGTGCGACACGTCAGATGGAGCGGAAGTTGAAGCTGAACTGCTGGTACGGTAGCGGTAACAACTGCTCAAGGTAAAACCTCCACAGGGTTCGCATGTTGTACGTAGGAAATAGTATTCTGATTACTTCCGATCCAAGAATTGGAAGCAAGTTGGAAGGCGGTCACTATGTAACTAGGTTCCACGATCTGGAATGTTCGGTTCTCGTCTCATTCCGGGATGGAGCCGAATCGCGGTTATGTAATCTTGAGAAGTGAGGAGAAGAACCCTGGCAGGTATAAAGTAGGTAATTGAACACTGCATACAATCGATCCAGCAGCTAAACTGCATGACGTTAATTGAAGGAGAAGGAGAAGAGTCTTTACGCCCTGCACCTCATTTGCCGACGACATTATCTTTCAGCAAATGACGCTTCACTGCAACAACCTTCCACAAGAACAACCTCCGATGCCGGCTGCACAGAGTGAGAGTCTGCTCGAGGATTGGCCCCGGCGTGCTTCATCCACAGATCACGATCAAGCTGCAGTCTCCCAGTCACAATCTAGAGTGAGCTTCTCGGAATTCTCGTCGCTTTGCGTCTACGAAAATGTGGAGCATCTGTACCTCAAGAAGAAGGCATATTCCCAGAAAGACCGCGAGGTCTTTAGTGCACGAGCAATGATGGAAGCTATTCGAATCAAGAATCTGATCTTTAATTCTCCACCTGTCTCCGTCAAAGAATCTATCAAGTACCTTCTCAAGAATAACATCATTTCAAGAGACGAACTTATTGGTATTGACCATTTGATTGCAGGCAGACGCACAGATGCATTGCATGTGCGTCGGGAACACATGGCGGCTGTGCTACGGAAACAGCAGGAACAGCGGAGGCATCAGCCCCAACAAGAAGAAGACTCTTTGATCATCGAATTGGGCAGGTTTTCTGAGCAGAGCTCCCTCAGGTCGACGCATTATGCGATAGCTCGAGCTACACTATCTTGTTCTCCTTAGAACAGCCGGCCCGCCCATCGTCTTGCCAACAGACCATCGCTTGAACGTAGCTGCCGTATCATTTGAGGAAGAGTGTAATTTATCCAATTCATAGTAGTATAAGTAGTAATGTTAGGTTCTTGTCAGCGCTTTCCATGTTATGTTTCTTCCCTTCGTTCAGAGATATCAAACCACCTAGCTAGACAGAAGAAATCTCGTCAACACCCTCATGAGTGTGATATCGTGCGTTAATGTGTAAACATACATGGTCATGGTGCTATTAGAATAGGTTGATCATGATCAAAAACTTGCGCTTGCTTATTGGGGCCAACTTGTGCTCGTAGGTTGCTTTAAGCCCTGCATATTATGGACGCGGACCCTCTTGCTGAGCTTTTGCTCTTTCTCTTGTCTTCTCTGAGGGTGGGTTGACTCCTCTTGCAGCGTGAAGAAGAATGATGATACCTCTTGCATCTATTTTACATCATGTTTTCTTATCTACACTCTAGATTGCATATTCATACGAATACAAACCCAAGAGATTGTACAAAGAGAGACAGAAAGAAACACTTTAGATGGAGACTTTGCTTGCAGTGCTTCTGCACAACCGATCAGCAAGAGCAAACGCTCCCCATTGCTGGTAACAAGATCTTGCATGTGCATACTGCTGCATAGCTTCTTCTTCATTTCCATTCTCTTCATAAAGCATGCCAAAGAGCTCGCTTGCCAGGCCCGCCTCATGTACGAATCGGTGTTTTTGCGCAGAATCGATGGATGCTCGGAACTTGAACTTGGCTTTCTCCAGTTCTCCTTCGCATGCATACGATTCGGCCTCGAGAAGAAGCATCTTATTTTCCCAATTCCAGTCTGAAAATTTTACATAAGTCTGATATTTCAATAATGCGTCCTTGCCGACAATCTCCCATTCTCTACTCTTGCCATCTTCCAAGCGGGCAAGGTGAAACGCAGAAATGCCTAGATAAAACGTCTGAAACATGTCAGGAAAGTGACGCATTTGGTGACATTCACGATACTTTTCAGCATAATGTGCAGCCTCTCCGTAATTTTTGGACCAGAATGCAAGCAGTAATCTATCAAAATAGCATTGTTGGACGAGGCCACCTAGCCGCTTCGATAGTGCATGCTTGAGCAGGCCATCTTGGCTGTTTATTTCGCTGTTGCCGAGTAGGTGAAACAAGGGCTCGTTCAGCTGTTGTTCAGAGTCGTAATTGCTCCCTATCAATTTCAGAATGCTCAGGTGATTGCTAATCATTGGCAACAATGCATTCATTTTCCTGATTTGATGCATTCCATGAAGTAGAGCTGCACACTCCTTCTCAGCTGTTAGCAAATTGCGCCCACATAACAAACTTCGTCTACCAAAGTGGACCGCATTCAATGTCAGATTTTCCAAATCACCAACCATCAACAGCTCGTGATGACTTTCTTTTAAACTCTCAATTCTTGATTGCAACGGTTCATTCCAGTAAGAAGCAATATGCACATTCATTGTGACTTTAGGAATCATATGTTTTGCTCCCAGGCTTTCAACGAGGCGTTTGCTAGCGCGCATCCACTTGAGACACTCCTCAACATCGTGTTGGAAGTTCCACACCCCCCAGCCGTATAATTGTAGCCCTTCTGCTGAGTCACTGCAAAATCCATGTTCAATAGAAAGTTTCACAACCCTGCAAGCAGCCATACATAGTTGAGCACTCTTCGAAGCTGGATATAATATATGGCACAATAGAGTCAAGAATTTCAGTGTCCATCTCATCCTCTTATCTGCCATCCTCTTCCCATTAATCACATCTTCCACTAATAGGCCACAAAGGAGTGATTTTGTTGACACAACCTCCGCATACGCATCTTTAGGGTTGACATCAATTGAGAAGCTTTCGCCAAGCTCTGAACGGAGAAGCGAAATGTGAGCAAAAATTATGAGTGATGGTGTAATTACAGAAGTAGCATAGAAGATCAATGACTCACCTTCAAGGATGAAAATAATGTGTCTCATTGCCTCGCCTTGCTTTTCACTACTTAACATAGATTGAATCATAACCAGGTAGCCATGAAGTCTATCTTCAAAACACTTCGCATTTTCGAAAAGAATCTCGAGATACTGCTGCATCAGCCCAATGTCAGTATTTAAATAAGACACAAGAGCTGCCGACTCGTAGAGTTGTAGACTCATGTCGTAATACTCTCCATCCTGCCATCCGTTTAGCAATGATACGCCTGCTTTCATATAGGACAGTGCAGATTGAAAGTCAGATACATCTATTGAGATCTTTCCAGCTTTCAGATTCAGCTCTGCAAACTTCATGTGTAACGCTTCTTCGGTGACACCATAAGTATTTGCTGCGTTAATTTGATCGACGACGGAAAATGTGATTGCATTGAACTCGTCAGTGTCGATAGAAGCGTTGGCTATTAGTTGCATACCAATCCAAAAGTGTTTCTCCCCCTTTTCTTCCTCAGACATTACCGCATACGCAGATTGCTTCAGCATATCATGGACAAAATTGTATGCACTGTCACCATTCTTCTCAAGAATGTTCTCACCCACTGCTAAATCTAGACATGCGATGAACTCATTCCGGCTTTCAGGAGACGTGTATAGATACTTCGTTAGGGTATCGTCCACTTTGGGACCAAGACACGACAATACTTTCAGCGCATCCACGATATAATCGGGCAGCTGAGAAAGTTTTCTAGTCAATAAGTCCAACACTGTCTTGTCAATTGATGTTGATTTGATAGCTTCAATATCCCAAACCCAACGTGTATCAGATAGACTGTAGTTGAGTATTGAATCTTTTACGAGTGAATGCATAAACGTTTTTATGTGGAATGGATTTCCTGTCGTCTTCCGCTGCACAAGCTCGTTCAAAGGACTCGTCAGTCTCGCTGGAAGCCGAAGAACTTCCGATATCATGTTATTAGATTCGACTTTGGTCAAGCCACCGAGTTCAATTTTCGTCACATCCACCAAAGTAGACTGTTCGAACTTGTCAAAATGTGAGATTAGGTTGTCGTTGGTTTCATTGCTTCTAAAGGATCCAATGAAAAGACAATTTGTTCCATCGTTATCGTCCAGTTCTTGAAGATGATCACGCTCCATCATTGCAGACAAAAGTTGCATGCAGCGATCATCAGCCCACTGTAAATCATCGAAGAACAATGCAAGAGGTCTTTCAACGCTGCATACTGCGCTGATTAGCTTCCTGAATAGAAAATTCAACCTCCTCCATGACATTTGTGATCCAGAAGCGAATTCATCGTCGGCGGCAACTCCATTTTGTGTTGATAGGTCTTCATCACTAACTACTCTTCTCAGAACACTCGGAAAAACAATCCGAATACTTGGTAGCAAGTTACACAATGAAACGATAGCGGAAGAAGATAGATTTCTTTGCAGAGAAGATATCACACTGGCCACGTATTCTTGCTCGCTTCTATTTGCCAATATATTGAGAAAAAATCTATCAAAGGCTGATGTAACAACAGAAAGCGGCTGGGATTGAGGGTCGAATTTTGCATGGATGTAGATCCACCCAAAGTCTGAAGAAGAAATGAGACTCGCAACAAAATGAGTTTTACCCGCCCCAGGCAATCCTTCCACTAAAATGAGTTGTTTTGAATGCATTTCCATCGTGTCCAGTGACACGAGCGTTGCAGCACGAAGAAAACTTGACGCCTCATTCCTTCGACCGTATAGAGTGCTTCCAAAGCTTAGATGCCCCGTACTACCTGCTGTCTCTGAGTCATGTACAAATACGTCCAGTTTCGATATGAG
Organism: Skeletonema marinoi; assembly: GCA_030544225.1. Taxonomy (NCBI): domain Eukaryota; phylum Bacillariophyta; class Thalassiosirophyceae; order Thalassiosirales; family Thalassiosiraceae; genus Skeletonema; species Skeletonema marinoi. The sequence continues at coordinate 415,202 of CM060490.1, forward strand.
TTGCATCAATTCTTCGGCAACCCCCTCTATGGACCGAAACTTTGTTTCTTCATTCACACCCTCACATCTTATCAGATCAGTTATCAATCGACAGAGGTTTTTCGGAACTCCATAACTCAATAAATGCTCGTCTAGGCTAGATATGCTCGCCTTCCGTAGCATCTTTTGGGCAACCCTTATAGCACCATGGTGTTTACTGTCATCCTGATGATCTTCAACAGCATCCCCTTCGTCAAGGGAGCACACGCTTCGGGAGGACACATTAGTTATTGACACTATAGGTGGCTTGATTCCTCTGCAAAAAAGTTGGTGTAAAACTATACCGACTCCTCTCAGCAAATCATCGTCTGATTCATGCTGCCTTGCATTTGCATGCGTAGAGCTAACATCCGTTATGGATGACGTAAACTCCAGTTGCGTGACGGACTCAACAATTCTCTGCAAATTTTCAGTTCCAGGGTTTTCCTCCAAAGTTACAAGCCTTATCCTAGCATCGCCGGCATCATCAATCAATACAGTAAAGTTATCAATTACAATATGTCGAGCAGCGGGCGATGAAGTGCTCACAATGAGCGCCTGAACAAGGAGTAGTGCCACGGAAACAGCCGTTTCGATATATTCTAACTGTGCTGCTTTTTTCTTCCTCACAAAATTAGTAGTTGTGTCGCCGTTTTCTTCTCTTGTGTAGGCTTCATGCTTTCTCTTCTCGAGAAGGATTAGGAAGGAGAGCCACTGGCGTAAGGAGATCCTCGTTGTCATTATTATGCACTTTCAACTTTCAATCGCCTCGTGGATTGCTGGGCTACTGCAGCCGTGATATCAACTTATTGTAGGTTGTAGGTAGGAGTTCATGCTTGCCTCCCTGATTATCACTGAACACGGGTGTACATAAACACCACGAACCACGAAAGGTACAAAACCTACCACAAAAAACCTAGCTGAATCACGATCAGCGCTCTAGCTAAGTTGAGGTTGGGGGTGAAAAAAAGGGATATCCCCTCTTCACATAAGTATGATTCGTGTATCACAACAACCTGAATCAAGACGCCGTCTGCATAGAGTATCCTCTTTTACTGTTCATCACATATACATCTATCTTTATCTTGTACCATAACTGGTTGTGTCATCATCTTTCTTGCTTTCCTCTTGGAAATTGTTGCCACGAGTTTCAGGAAAATGATGTGATCTAGGTAGGTTGTAGGCCAATGACAACTTTATGCCGTTGCGTCTGTAAACAAACAAGCTAAAAGATCTGGAAACCCCGTCTGCCGCTTTGCACAAGAGAGAAATGCCAAGACATGAAGTCTTGTCCGCAACACGATCTGTTTCTTCTATTTATCCAGTTTCAATGCACATTTTCTCTAGCTCTATTACGCTACTTATGCAAATACATTATAGATAACTTTCAACCGCTTCGAATGTTTTTCTCTAGAAGGTCAGATCCGTAATTACAGTGAAAATAGAGATAGCCATAATCCTTCTCTACTTTTGCGAGCAGCAGTCAACCTCAACCTACACAAGAAAATTAGGCTGCCAGGTAGTTTTTCTTCATCAGGCCAAACAGAACCATCACTCTTGCAACAATAATCGCACCACAAAGATACAATATATCATATGGAATATTCTCCGGAACCCACATGCCGCTTTGTTGTATCAAGTTGAACAAAAAAGGTAAGAGCACTGGACAATTAAACATTTGATATCAAAATCGATCGAGATTCTTCTTACCCAAAAGATACGTAGATCCACTCTTCAGCCGTTCCAGTGCAGTTGGTTGGGATTGGGTCGCCAGGCTCAATATCAGGACAGACTGTGTCAAAAAAGGGACTGCCATAGGAGGCAACAATCGTCGTATTATCACCTTGAAATTGAGAAGTAAACAACCCTTCAAGCACGTAATGAAGAGGAAAGAGCCAATAACCCCACATCCAGAATGGTGGGATAAACTGTGGCCGAATAAGAATGCCCCCAAAGATTCCGCTCATTCCGATCAGCAAACTGCCGAATCCCTGGGCAGTTTGGCTGTCTGGAAAGACAGCCATGAATCCTTGGCCAAGGAATGTGAATACAGCCAGAGATAGGAACATGAATAACCAATATAACAAGAACTTCCCTGCGTTCATCGCAAATCCTACTGTGAAGTACCATAGAACCACAAAGACCATCGACGCAAGGATGAGGAAAGGTATCTCTACAAGGGTAAATGCAAGCCCAATCGCCCTGTAATCGTACATCAGTGATGCCTTGTGTCTATAAAACATGTTCCTCTCCACTTCAAAGACAGGTAAAACTGTATTCATGGCATTGACGCCCTACATTTTTGCAGCAGATAAAAACGTGTGTGTGAGCACAAGCATGGAGATCCACCATGGACACAGTAAAAGAAAGTATAGTCAAGACTTACCAAGAACAACGTGGTAATGTAGATTGAAGTCACCCGACTGTTCATATCGCCTTCGTTTTCAGGAACGCGCTGGGAGGCAAAAACAGAGCCAAACAGTAAAGCGACGATTCCGCTCACCAATAGCCTCACACGATTGTATCCTGGACTGCGCCAATAGATTTTGAGTAGCCTCTTGAAAACCTCGATCGATTGAAATGTTCGTGAAGTTGGATATTTTTTGTCGTATGTGATCTTGCTACTTTCCTTCAAGGAAAAGGCTTCATTCATCACGTCAATCTTTGACAAACACTCTACAGCCAGAGGAGAATTTGCATAAGCATCAGCGTAATCGAAAGATTTTGTCCCGCTATTGGTAGATCCCGCCCCAATTACAGTCAACATCCACGTCGCAGCGTTCTCGCCTCCCTTGATAGGGGTTGTGGAAGGATACTTCTCGAGATACTGGATCAAATTGCAGCTTTCAAATCCAAGATCTCCAAAATAGACCGTCTCGCCGCCGCGTTTCAATAAGAGCAAGCTGTCAAAGGAATTGAATATAGCTACAGAAGGCTGGTGTATAGTGCACACTACGGCTATACCAGAGTCTGCAATTCTTCTCAGACTCTTCATAACTACGCTTGCTGCTCTACTATCAAGGCCTGTGGTATCAAGAGGATGGAAAGGAAGAACACTGTTCGTTAGTTCAAAGCAAATCGATAGCAGCAAGAGCAGACCTAGATAGAAATAATGGATTGATTACTTGCCACTCGTCGGCTCATCTAAAAAGATGATTGAAGGATTTGAGGCAAGTTCAACCGCAATGGATAATCTGAAGAAGAGAAGCGAATAGAAACGCTTGTGAGAGGACAGGTATTTTTCATGCAATGTAGTGATATATGTACCTTCAAGTATCATTGTAATTACCTTTTCGTTTGCTCAAAGCTTAGATTCCCAACGATCAAGTGACCAATTGAGCTGAGCTCAAGCATATGCAAAATCTGTTCGGAAAACTTGAGTTTCGTCTCAATAAGGATGGATTCGTCAAGCCTCATTTTCGTACTAAACTCTACAGTCTCGCGAACGGTCAGTTGTGGGCTTTGTACATCAAACTGCTCTACATACCCTGACATTCGTCGGAATGAGTTTGCCTCTTGAGCGTGTCCATTTACACGAACATCTCCTGTAACTTTCCCACTTGACTTTCGAAGAGCTAACACGTCCATGAGAGTTGTCTTTCCTGCCCCAGAGCTGCAATATATTCGTGAGCAATAGGAGTGATGAAGATGCACAAGGGACAGCCAGTTGATGATAGAACTTACCTGCCCATTAATGCCGTCAGCTTTCCGGCCGGAAAATGCCCACTGATGTTCTTTAGCAAATGGAGTTCATCATTTGAAGTAGATGCTTTCACCGTGTAATTAATGTTCTTGAATGTCAAAGTGACTCCTTTTATCTCCAACGAAGCAGCTTGAGAATGAGTCATGACAGAGGTAGTTTGATTTGAGGAATCACCTTCGTCTTCTGCATCGCCATCCGAAGTTCCAGATTCAAATCTTGTAGTTTCGAGAGCCCGAAATGTCACTATAGTTGAAATGATGCAAAGGCCAATGCAAAACAGAACCGTCCACCTTCATAATCACAATAAACGAAATGGTTAGATCCTTTGAAATGACCACTATGAGCAGAAAGAACGAATCGTACTCACCATACCCAGACGTAATCAAAAGCCTCCCCATTCAACGTGAAACCAAATCTCACCATAATTGCTTCTCCTTGAGTCGAACCATCACTATCAACCACTGTATCGAAGGGAGGACTCCGATACTCATTGACCACAACAGCACGGAATATCCACGCGAAGAGGTTGATCCAATAAATCCAAATGTAATATGGGGGAATGACATCTGGCTGCACAGTAAAGCCACTGAAAAGAATCAGAACGACAACTGACACTGACATTGCTGCTAGAGCGGCAGGACGATCTCTAACTTTGGCAGAGAAGACGGAAAACATGACGTTGCATGTGAACGCACATAGGAGCAACAATAGGAGGTAGACAAAGTAATTTGCAGCCAAAGGGACGTATCCACTGAACCAGTAGACGATGCTTCCATATATCAAGGCATCTTGGAGTGATGATGGCACTATAGCCAAGGCTCGTCCCAAAACAAACGTCCAGGTAGGGTAGAAATTTGCGTCCTGTTCTTTGTAGAACACTGTACAAAGAAAGGCAAGAGTCAGGAGGGTACTACATTTACAAAGTCAAGTTGCATTCTATACGGAGCAAAAACTCACCGGCACGAGTGTCTATTTGTGGCTGTAAGGATCAAAGAAAGGCAAGAGTCAGGCGGGTATTACATTTGCAAAGTCAAGTTGCATTCTACACGGGGCAAGAACTCACTGGAACCTTGAGCATCGCTCCCAGGCTGATAAAAAAGATGGACTGGAAGTTCACTCCCATCCGTGTTTGTGGATCATCACTTTGCCAGAAAACCGTACCCACGATAACACCCATGATCAAGCACTGAATCAGCCTAGCGATACGTTTAGTTTTGTCTCTCCACCAAATTAAGAGCTCTCTCCTAATCACCAATTTGATGTTTCTCAAAGCAGAGTTGGCATATTTCTGGCTCAACTCTGGTTTGTCTTTCAGAGGCACGCCTTTGGGAGGCTCTTGCAGCTTCCTACGAATCTCTTCTCCACGTTCCGACTCTATAAACTTTTGAGCGAATTCTTCATTTGTTAAATGGTTCATTTGTTCCGGATTTGCCAAGTATTTTGATCCGTCCTTCGTCGGCAGACTTTGTAGCCAATCTGCCGGATCCATTCGATCAGGCTGCACATACCCCAGTGATTTGAAATGCTGAGTCACTTCACCTACCGGGCCTGCATACAAGACACGTCCTTCACCTAGCAGGATTACTTCATCGAAGAGAGCTACAGTTTCTGGCGGAGGTTGTAGTAATGAAACAATTCGGAGTGTATGTCTTGTCCTTGTCGTCTCGCCTAATATCTTACAAATATCGTAGGTTGTTGCAGCATCCAACCCTGTAGATATCTCATCACTGCATTCCACCCCTGAAGAAACAACATAATAATTAGCAACAAACACAATTACAAGCAGCATACACAAACGAAAACTCCAACAAACTTACAAGCTTTCGCCGCCAACATCTCCGCAACACTAACCCTCTTCTTCTCCCCACCCGAAACCCCCCTCACCCTCTCATTCCCCACATACGTATCCGCCACACGTTTAATCCCCACAGCCCTCATAATCAAATCGACCAACCACCGTTCCTTATCAATCTCTTGCAATAATGCCTCGGCATCGGGACTACTTTGGACGAATGGACCGCGGTGTGTCCCTCCCCAACAGCAGTCGAAGGCAAAGTCGACTGTTTCCTTGACTGTTAGATATCCATGCAATCGTTCAATTTGATCAACATACGAAACGACATTGGACCAGACAATGTCAGAATCTTTGGAATTGACTCCGTTCACTTCCACTTTTCCACCAACAATTTTTCGTGGTCCCCTCCTACATCCTCCTTTTCCAGATCCAGAACCACCACTCTCTGGCAATCGACCTGCAATCATCTTCAACAACGTACTCTTCCCACAACCTGGAGCACCCAATATCAAATACATTTTCCCCTCCTCAAATACCAAATTGACATCTTTCATGATGACTTTGGTTTCGTATGGTTGTTGACAGGATCCGGTAGATAAGAATCGTTTGATGGAGGATAGAAGGTTGAAGATTGTTCCGGCGTTGGTGACAGTTGGTATGTGGTGATTTTGATTGTTTATAGAGGATCTTCGTCGTTTTCTGCGTTGTTCTTCTTGTAGTTCCACATCCTCGTTTTCGAGTGGTTGTTCGCCACCTTCATCATTCTCTTCATACAACGGAACCTCGACACTATAACTCCCATCCATCACACGACACTCAAAGCTCATATTATCAAACCAAGTTTCACCAAACTTTTCTTTCATTTCACAGATAATTTCCTTTTCGATTGCCGAGACTTCGGCTAATTCTGTCGAGTGTTTGCGGACGAAGAATCCCCAGATGGATTCACGTTTGGTTAGTAGCGAGCGTCGGCTTAGGCCGCTGGGTGTGCGGCGGATGCTGCTGCTGCCGGTTCTACCAAGATGACGTTCTGTGGGACGTGTCGCCGTGCGTTGTTGTAGTGTATCATAATTATCGTCATCGACATCATCATCTGGAATAAAGGGTGTTTCAAATGTTTCTTGACCCAGTATAGCACGACGGAGTTGATCATCAATTTGAATGTCATTCGAGTCAATGATTTCAAGGAGGGTTTGAATGGCAAGTTCTTTGCTCTGCTGGTGGTCGTCGTGACTGCTGTCATCGTTGCCAATGGCTGCGGAGGCTGCTGCTGCGTCTGCGGTGATTGTTACCTCGGCTATTGGCTGTTCGTCCATCGTAAATTATAAGATGTGCAGCAAGCAATGAAGCTAAGAACTTCGGCAACAAGCAAACTGATGATACTTGTTCTAGACCAATAGATGGATGGAGTCGCCCACTGCCTATACCGAAGGCAATTTCAGATTAAGCAACCTGCCTCTCTCCGATGTAGTTAAGTAGTACAGAATAATTCTTGCCGTTGCCGCCCACGCACTACAATAACTGTTCATGGACGGACTTGATTGATTGAATTCTGTTGAGGTTGAGGATATTTTGGATCATGGCGAGCGCACAGCGATAATGGTTCTCATTCCTCTCACGTTGGGGTTAACGAGGTTATGGCAGATCTCAAATCCCGAGTTCGACATGTCAAATGCGGTACATTAACCTATCCGCGGATTAAGTCGTGTACCATGCATACTCCTACCAGCATAAAAGAGGCTTAAAGGCCTAAATCTTGTCCACGTCATCATTATCCAATAATATAAGGCTAATCATTCCCCGCTCGCTACTCCCCCTGTGTTTTCCACGATGAATGTGTTCGGGTTAATTTGTTCCATCAGGCTTAATGGATTCTCCCGCGCGTAGACACATAAACGGGTTAACGTTCCACATTAAGGTTTTCATTTTTCATGCGAACCGGGGCTCAGCTGCTTTACCGTACCTCGAATCATATCGAACTGTTCGGGTTCGCAATGAGGGGGGTTTATCCCCTCGATTTTGCTAAGTAAATTATTATGTAGGGATAATAGGGGAACGGGGGCATACCCGAGCATTTTACATTTCCTTTTTAGTTAGTAAAATACTATAAGCAATGCAAGTCATTCGGGGGCATAGTCTCTAAGAAGGATTTACACGCCCCCCAAGTTGATTGGGCCTACCAGGTACTAAAAGCACTTGCGAACCACTTTTCAACGCGCTTGGCAAAACATCCACGAGTTGGACTAATCTTGATTTTTTGTCCCCGACACTTCAGAACTCCACATCTCAGTGAAGCATCAGGAATTTCAGGCACGAAGAACCAACAGGCAACGCAAGCTGATTCCATAAAGTAAACCATGAACAAGGACACAATGATGACAACAAGACCGCCTCCAGGGGACCTCTTAACTTACGCCTATTCCCTCGCTCTCGCAGAGAGTAAAGCAAAAGAAGACGCCTACAGAAGAACCAGCAGCATCAATATGGAACCAATATCAGAAGAGGGGAAGCCAACCGATGATTCATCCTCCGACGTAGCATCGGCTGCCATCACCGAGGACTCACGGAAAGAGCTTGCCCTACAACGGCTGCTGAAGATAGTAGATGACAACAAGATAATAATAGATGATCGCCTCCGTCGTGTCATAGCAGGGCAAGACGAGACATATACTTCCACTGATGCAGTTGAGTCCATCCGACGATCCTCGTCCTCCGGCTCAAGCATCTCCTCAGAAGGGCGACGTCGACGACTACCCTCCACCAATAAAGGCAGTCTTATCCACCGCTCAAGGAGACAGCTGGGGTCACTCTTCCGGAAGAGCAGTTCCCGGTCAGATGGTGAAAAGGAGTCTACTGGTGATACGGATAGCTCTATTTCTAGTTCCCCCACCACTTCCCATAGATGATAGTAGCTGTGTTTGCACACACTGCCCTCTTTGATAAGAACCACTCAAGATGCCGCCAAGTAGACGATAGGTAGCAAGAAGGAGGCTTACTGCCAATTTTGACCTCTAGTTTAGAGCATGATGTAAAAATAGAATAGAGTTGTAAAACATTCATTAGTTTATCCGTCTCCTCTATTCAAAGGTGGTGGTCTGCTTGCATTTCCCTCACAACCACACGAGGCATAGATCAGGCTACAGAAACCTCGCTAGCATCAGTTCGCTCACACTGATCGAGAGGCCCAAAGAGGAGAGCCTACAAAACAAAAGCGAAGCCGCCCGGAGGCCTTTCCACTTCACGTAACCATCCAGATCGTGCCCATAAGTAAGTGTCGATAGATGTAGGTAGATAGACTGTGGAAGTGTGACAACTTATATCCTGGAGGACCTTTTGGTCTTCGCGGTATTGTACAATAAGTACATGAGGATAACCTTCCGGTGAAAATGACCGGCCACCACTGCCTACATACTGCCCCTTTTCTAATGCCAAATCAAACAAGGTAGCAGGCGTATCGTAATGATTACAATGAGCATCGAATAAGGATAAGACAAACACAGATTAAATAGTAGATTAACTTCAACAAATGTGGCACATATCGTGATGTGAAAGTTTTTAAACCACCTTCTTCTTCTCTTCAAGCTCCTCCTCAGATCCTTGCATGATCCACAGATTATAGTAGTTGCCCTTCAAGGCAAGAAGTTCGGAATGTTTCCCCATCTCAAGTACACCACCATCTCCCAGAAAGGCGATTTTATCGCAGTCCTTAATGGTCATGAGACGATGAGCTACGGTCAGAGTCGTGCGAGGATTGGTAGCTTGGAGTTCGTCTAGTGCTGCTTGTACCAACTTTTGACTTTCATTGTCTAACGCAGCTGTTTTCCAGTGTGATATGCCAAAGATAAAGTTAGCCTCAGTAGTATGAAGTATACAAAGCAGCATACAATCAAATAATGCATTCAGATGATAACTTACCAGTAGCTTCATCCAATACTAGAATCTGCGGATTGCAAATGATTCCTCTCGCAATAGCAATTCTTTGCTTCTGTCCTCCCGAGAGCAAGCCTCCCGACGGCCCCAGTTCTGTATCATACCCATTCGGCAAATCCATGATGAATGTATGAGCATGAGCCGCCTTGGCTGCAGCAATGATCTCTTCTTCCGTCGCATCAGGCTTTCCAAGAAGAATGTTATTCCGAACTGTCGTGTTGAAAAGAATGGGCATCTGGCCGACATATCCGATTTGTTTCCTGAGATTGTTCACGTCCATGTCACTAAACTCTGTTCCGTCGACTGTGGCACTACCACCAGTGATTTCGTAAAACCTCATAATGATCTGTAGGATGGTCGATTTACCTTGAGAAAGAGAGAAGCAAGGGAGAAATCGTGAGCAATGAGCACGTCTTGTACTGTCTAAAACGAGATGGAGAAAATGCCACTTACCAGACCCAGATCTACCAACCAAACCGATCGACTTCTTTTCACTAAGGTCAAAGTTGACACCGTCTTTTGTGGCAGACTTGTAGAAAATAGGAAAGTCTGGTCTCGTGGGGTACGAAAACTCAACGGATGAGAACTTGATTTCACCCTTAATGGTAGCACTTCCTTCACTGGATTCATATTCGCTACCATCTGTGGGACCATCAAACGTAGAGAAGATTCTTGCCGCAGCGATGAGGCCCCTTTGACGGGAATTGAAGTCAGCAGAAACTTGACTAGCACCCAAGGCGCCGAACATTACGGACAGTACAGCTGTGAAGAAATTCACAAATGCAATTTCGCCGTTCACAAGTAGCAATGACCCAACAAAGAAGACAATGGCAAATGACACAAACACTGCCATTTGAGAGAAGCCAAAGACAGCTCCGGTGATAAGACCTTCCTTCACCTTTCCCTTTGATTCGGGCACAAGTGCCATGTCATAGTCGTCTCCGACCTTTGGTTCCAAGTTGTATGCCTGTACAGATGTAATGCCGCGTAGACCTTGCTCCAGAATGGTAGCAGGAGACAAGCCGGACTCATATTCACTCTTCTTTTTCGTAAAACAGGCTTGAAGCACCCCTGCAATTCCAATGAAAGGGACGCAGAGTAGTGCAACCAAGCCGATTTTCCACGAATACGCCAACGCTACACATACTCCAGTGACCAAAGAGGTGAGTACCCTAACGCGGAAACCTAGAGGCAAGCCAACGAGTCCTTCGGCAGATTCAACGTCAGCGCCGAGGACGGTTGTGAGCTCACCAACTGTGTTTTCATCGAACCACCCCATGGATCTTGTCAACATGCATCGGAACGAAGTGCTGCGCAATCGTGCACCAAGATTACTACCACTTCGAGAAAGGCCAATGCCTACCATCACATTTCACTTTGGAAAAGTGTCCAACGAAAAAGCCTACCTCGAACGTCGCGTGGAGGAATGATATGTTAATTTATGCATACAATAAATACATCATGAAACTATGAATTATTCTTCTAAAGAACTATGTAGCGCACAAATGATATCACGCCTATGTCCTGTGTATCTTACCAAAATGGTATTAACTCCATAGGTGCCATCGCCATTCGAGTTGTAGTACCTGGATTTGAACTTAATCAATTTTTCCCTCTCTCTTTGAGTAAGGCCTTGCTTGTCACAGTTCGCTTCTGTGATTACATCCGTGCCGAACTCAAAGATATAGTTCTTGAGTGACTCCTTTGCTTCAAACCAAGCAGAACAATATGATTTACCTTTTCTTTTCAACGTATGCATTTTGAAGACTTGATGCTCATCATAAATGAATGATTTTGTCTTCGAAATCTTAGGACGCGAGGCTGCTACTCGGAAGAAAGTGTCGCGGTTGGCTTTGGGCTCCCCGGGAAGAAGAGTGTTTTCATAATGAATGTAGAGGGATTCCTTGTACTCAGCGTAAAGTTCCTGGCGAGAAAAGCCACAGTCTTCGCATTGGCCCTCACACGCAGCTTTATCATGTTGTGTCATGAAACGTGATACCTTTCTCTCGGTACCAGTAAGTACGCTAGTAATCAGTAAATCACATCGTTGGCATTTGATGCCTTTCAATTCAAGAAGACCTGAGGAATTGTCCTTGTGGCAAATGATTTCAAATTGGTTATCCGGATTACAACCAACGAGGACGGCAACACGCTTGGCGTGATCTTCGGACATGCCTTGCTCTAGATAAGGTGCTGGATCAAACCACTTATTCCCTCGTGCATGGATACCCTTGATGGATTTCTCTAGACGCTTATCTTGTTCATCAGGTTTTACTAGGTCCTTCTCTTTGACATCTGGTGCCTCGATACGAAGACCTTCCAACTGTCCAATGAGCGTGCCAACATCTTCATAATGTTGAAGCTGAGTGTTATTGAGGCTGAGAGTTTGAGGAGGAGGAGTGTGTGAAGAGGGGGCGTCCCTTGCAACATGACCTGCACCATAGCTGAATGATTTTTCGACATCAAACTCATTGTTGCCATCACGAAGTGGAACGATCTCAACTACGTCATCGTCGCCAGTACTCTTCATGGAGGCTACAGGCTCGGGGGGTGGCTTTGTTCCGACGATTTGACACTCACTGTCTTCATCATCTTCATCTGCCGCCATGAGAGACGAGGCAGTAGCAGGAGGAACAAACTCGTCAATGATTTGACAATCGCTATCATAGTCATCATCAGTAGACTTAAGGGAGGCAACAGCCTCAACCTTCTTGGCCGGGGGCTCGTCAATGATTTGACAATCGCTATCATAGTCATCATCAGTAGACTTAAGGGAGGCAACAGCCTCAACCTTCTTGGCCGGGGGCTCGTCAATGATTTGACAATCGCTGTCATAGTCATCATCAGTAGACTTAAGGGAGGCAACAGCCTCAACCTTCGGCTCGTCAATGATTTGACATTCGCTGTCAAAGTTGTTGTCCGACTTGATGGCAGCTGGAGCCATTTCAACAACCACGGAACTGTTAATGAAATCTGAAGATGACATTTGTGTAAGAGCTCGAATTAATAATACACATCAGAAAAGAATCTCAGAGTCACTTACTTTCAACATTATCGACGCGTGACCTCTTCGACTCAACAACTCGCTTCCCGGATTCTTCTTTCATGTCGGCCGTAGTATTTCTACCAGTGCTTCTCTTTGAGGAGCACATACCACCAAGAGACAATGCCTCAGCGCCTCTTGCTGCTCCTCTAGAAACAGGTCGGTAAATGGCCGCAGCACCTCTAGAGAGTGGTTTGAGGACGCCAGTAACCAAAGTCGGTTTGGAGTAGAATTTGCTCTTTTGTGAAGCAATGAGAGCAACACGAAACGCAACGTAGTGTTGATCACCTTCCATGGCATGGTTTAGCCTCTCCATTTTCTTTTCATACAAGTTGAGAGAAGGAAACTCTGCATTCAACTTCTCCCATGCTTCTGGAGAGAACTTCATGGTGGCAAACAGCTTAGTTATTATTTGTAGTACGTGAGGAGTATCTCTTCGACAAGAGTTGTGGTTGTGGTAGGTCGGCAAGTGCAAAAGCGCGCACTTGAGAGCGTTTGAACGCTGTGTCGATTTTGAGCCTCTCTCACGTGCACGCGTGTGTTGTACACGACGTATCTGGACACCAATACATGTCAACAAAAACTATGAGGAACCTTCTTGTCATGACGTCATATCGCAACTATGAGGAACCTTCTTGTCATGACGTCATATCGCAAGTACGCAAGTGAGTCACTAACCCAAGACATCTAAGAAGTAAAAAGGATAACCCTTCAGATCTACCATATTCTTACTGACGTAGTGGGCAGTGTTCTCTACGGAACATAGGCTTTTCGCAGCTGAGTGCCGCTTAAATGGCCAAATGGCCATTCCTTTCACGTTCTTGCCCAAAGAGACAAATCCTTTCACGCATCTTTGACACCTTGAGAAAGAATGAAGTGGCAAACAGTAAAGCTACAGATACACTCGCGACGCTCCACTACTTACACAACCAAGAACCGAGCACACAATCTCATCCTACTTCGAAGAGAGTTCCTGCAGCAATGGTGAGATATGGAGATGTTTTATCCGCACTCTCCCCTCGGAGGAAGAAGAAGGCGGCGAAGGAGAAACATTACAGTGCTTCTCACGAGCTCCTCTTGGACGAGGGAGACAAGGACACGTTTGAGAAACTCATTAACAGTGAGGAACTTGTAGTTGGTGTTCACGAGGAATCAGTGTATAACCATGCTGATGTTGTCGGTGAATTAAACAACTTGATTACCAGCGGTAACATGTGGTATTTTGCAAATAACAAAAGTAAAAGCGCACGCCGTAGCCCCATCGCAATGGGTCCCAACAGCAGGCCGGTGAGACGTAATATGAAAATATTGAAGACTCATGCCCCGACTCTCCATAACTTAGTCAATTATGTTGCCGGTGCGTACGCCGAAACAGGAAAGACTCTTGTCGGGGTATGGTGGACATACTACCGTGCAGAGACCGGGGTAACTGAGACTGTTTGGATTCCGCTGGGCAAGATGAAACCCCACGGTGATGTATTTCCTGGTGGAGTGACGGATCGTGTTGTTGCCACACTTGGTAATAATTCAAATGGGGGACAGAAGAAGATGTCATTCGAATACAAAGGGGAAAAGGATTCCAAGGTATGGATGAAGGTCCATCATGGCATGTTTGTTTGCTTGTCTGCGAAGTCCTCTGGATTCCGAAAGTTCGGCAAGAAGACCGTCATCCATGGAGTTGAAGGCGCCGAGGGTACCTGGACAATCACAATGGAGTTTATGTCAAGTAAATAAATATAAAGACAATATGTCAAACTGGATAACTAAGTGATGGTTGGAGAGGTGGTGGTCGATCGCTACAAACATTACTCCCGCTTTGTGTCAATACTGATATGCCGACATCATCCCCGACATATTCTCCAACGTTATCTCCGAGTATATCTATGTCACCCTCGTCAACTCCATTTGCAACTCCATTTGCATCTCCCTCCAGAACTCCTAGTTCATCGCCCAGCTCGCAACCTAGTTCATTGCCTAGCTTGCAACCAAGTGTTAGTTCACAACCGAGTGAAAGTCCATCAGTTTCCCTCAAGCCAAGTACTAGTTCATCACCCAGCTTTGAACCAAGCGTTTCTCATGATGCAAGTGCAAAGAGGTAAAAAAGGGTGATGAATCTCGTGTTTCTTTCTAGCATTGAGTCTTGATCCACAGTATAGAAGGTCGTTACGATTTCTGCAGTCAAGATGGACTCGCAAGGAGACAAGCATCCTACGATTCCAGATCCAATTACCCCAATCAAAGTGTACACCCCATCCCATCCTACGTATTTCCAGATTGACGACATGGAGGCCACTTCCACGGGTTGTTTCAAGTCAATGTCTTCCTCTAACTCATCAGATACGTCATTTGCACCTTCTGCTGAACCCATTTCTACTCCAACACCAGCTGAACTTGCAAGTTGATTATCAGTGGATCCTCCTCCTTTCTCAACATCTCCTCCTTTTGCAGCAACAAATTCATCGACTCCACTGCTAACAGCGGAATCGATGTGTTCTCCAGGTTTGATGCCCTGAGTTTCGCACAGCAACCTATAAATGCCATCCTCCTTATTCAATAATGTCTCGTGATTTCCCAGTTCTGCAATTTTCCCGTTTGCTATGACTGCAATGGCATCGGAGTCAATGATGGTAGTCAAGCGGTGCGCAATTGTCACAGTTGTTACCTTCTTCTTTTCCCGGATATTCTTCAACGCTGCTTGAACATGCTCCTCGGATACTTGGTCAAGTGCACTTGTTGCTTCGTCAAGGACTAGAATCTTGGGATTGCGAAGCAGTGCTCTTGCGATGCAAATACGCTGCATTTGGCCTCCAGAAAGTTGAACAGACGATCCTCCATAGTAAGTATCGTATCCGTTGGGTAGATCAAGAATAAAGTCATGAGCACAAGCCATTTCTGCAGCATTTCTAATCTCTTCTTCTGTCGCTACTCCCTCCGAAGCAGGTTTACCCAATGCAATGTTGTCTCGAATAGTACCAGGAAAAAGAATGGGCTCTTGGGCGACGTAGCCAATCTGAGACCTCCACCATGAAACGTTTAAGCCGGTTAGAGGATAGTGATCATCAATGATGATTTCGCCTTCATCAATATCGTAAAAGCGCATAATGAATTTAGCAATTGTACTCTTGCCCGACCCAGAAGGACCAACCAATGCAACACTTTGTCCAGGCTCAATAGTCAAGTTGAAGTTAAAGAAGAGAGGACGCCCGGACTTGTTACCATATGTAAAGTACAGATCTTTAAATTGGATCTTCCCTTTTAATCCATCTGAGATCTTCTTTCCACTGTTGGAGGCAGGATCTATCACTGGTGTTCTGTTTAGTGTATTGAACACGTCTACAGCTGCTGATCTTCCCAAGTTGATGACAGAAAGGCCAGGACCCTGAAAAAGAAGAAGAAACAGTCAAGAAAACATGAAATTAGTCCAATGAAATACAGAAAGGGACAAGTGTGACACATCCATAGAAAACTCTCTTACCATCAAACCAAAAAAGGTAACGCACAAGATAACTCCATAGATGCAACACATCACCGAAGCTCCAGTAACTCTGCACTGAGTATCATCCGAAAAGAAACAATAAATGATATTAATCCTATTGGAATCCGCCTGCACCTGCTCCGTCCCAGTATAGAATGCAATGGTATACGTGACATAAAACAATGCACCCGTAATCCCCGCCAATAAGCTAGACAGGAATGCCGCAGTAACACTTGCCTTTGCCGAATTCATGACATGATTTTCATATTTGTTTGTGAAATGAGGTTGAGCACACAATGCCGCAACAGTCTTGATCCCAGCCAGAACTTCGGTAGCTACACCACCTGCCTCGGCCAATTCCTTATTTGCCCTCTTTTTCACTCTTCGTATACATAGATTGAATAGAGCCATGATGACAATTGCAATGGGGACAACACAAAGCATCACCAGTGACAATGGCGTATTCAACAATAACGCCACTACCAAACACCCCAAGGCACTGATGGCATTGGAATACACATCCACAACCTGCCTCCCAATCGCATTGCTCACATGAACCAACGCAGTGCCCATTTTAGTCGGCAACGCCTCCCTATCATTACTATCATACCACTCTGCATCCTGATTCAAACACGATCGAACAAACTGCTTCTGAATCCTCAGCGACTGTTGTTCCCCCGTATACGTCCATATGGACACATAGATAAATCCCGTAACCAAACAAATTCCACCAACTATTGCAAATGCAATACAGAGTTTGTTCAATTCCGTTCGTAGTAACGCGAATAAATCGGCATTTTCACCAGCCTTGGCAATAATCGTCGCCAAGGAACTAAACGTATCCAAAGACCGAGCCAGTAAAATCAACCATGCAGGGATACCCAACCCAGTAAACGTCGCCATGACAATCCCCAACACCATCAACGCCTTTTCCTGTGGTGTGGAGTAACTCAATAGAGCCCAAATGCTAACTTTGGCAACTTGCTTTTGATTCGGTGAGTATTTGGGATTAGCGCAGCGAAAGTAGTGGAGGAAGTCATCGTGGTTGGCGGCGCGGGAGAGGGGGAGGGCGTTGCCGCGTATGGCGTTGTATTGTTCGAGGTAGGATGATTTGAGGAGAGTTTTGGTGGGGTTGGTGGTGGTGGTGGTGTTTTTGGTGGTGGATTGTTTTGGTGGAGACATGATATATCTTTGCAGAGCGTGCTCTAGACACGTATGTACTTATGCAGCTGCGCTTCTTTATCTCGTTGTCTCTCTGTAAGCACCACTGGTGGCAGATGCACTCTCTGTGAATGAAGGACAATGCGAGGCGGCAGAATCCACTTGCTCTATCTTTTATCTTCAATGTTATGAAAGGCCTATTGTATCAATCTTTGCTTTTTGATTTGCCGCAGCTTTTGGGCCGGGTTCTCATTTTCAAATCAAACTAAATACCCCATGCGTAGGAATTAGTATGTGTCAATCCGCTAGATATTTGAGCCAAGTTGCGAGATTGGATTGTAGCTGTTCCTTTTGGAGACCCTTTACCGCGGCATCTCATTTCACGGCGGTATTGTATGCAGAAATACTTTCATCAACCTGTCAAGATTATGTAGAAGCATTCCAGTATCATAATGAAATTCCCACTTGAACTTATACAATCATAGTGTCCTAGTGGCAAGTGCTGGTCCCTTGGGTCTATCAGAAGGGCTTCAGTTTCTTTGTTAGATAGCTGAAGGTCGGCTGTTTCCTTTCCATAATCGATACTTTGCTATCTAATTGTTAATATACCATGTGCACATAGATTGGCTTAAATTCTCCACGCTCACAAGACCGTTCAAATGACTGATCAATATGTCTATATCTAATGTCTACTCTCATTATCAAAACGGCTGTATACTTATCACGACTAGCAGCAAGAAGCAAAAGATGCACAAAGGCCATCTATCGGTAAAGGAGCCGCCCAGAAGATTCTTCTTCCTATTGAAATTAGAAACATTGGATAAGTGTATGTAGGGGCACAGCATGTACGAATCCAAAGTCTTTCATCGCGTGCATTGAAATATTTTATTTTGGTGCTGTCGAAATAGAGTTATTTTAGGGTTATAGGAATCAACCTTTAACCTTTAGTTATCCCGAGGAGAAATGACAGAGTAAAAACGTTACTCTCAAAAAGGTGACTCCATGAAATACTCAGATAGGTTATTAATCGGCCTTAAATGGGTGAAAATTGGAATAAAATGGAAATAAGATGGTAACATTAGTTTTGTAGATAGGCCTCATCCGGGAACTCATAGGCTTTACAACTAAGCCTATCTGTCTCTTTGACCCGCAGCTTCAAGAACCCGAACATGCTCAACTCTGATCTGGCATGGCATGAACCATGAACCAGTAAGTGCCCAACAGCCATAAAACAACCAATCAAAATACAATGGAACCATCAAAAACATCATTCTCCATGCCCCTCCCCAAACTCCCCATGGACGAGCTCTTCGCCCGCGTCCGTGAAAGCCTCGAAAAGATGGATCGACGAGACGCAGAGAAGAAGCGACGTCGTGAGGCTTTGCAGGAGAAGCGATGGAGGGAGAGGTGTAAGAAGAGGAGTAATGGTGATACTAAGTCACCGTTGTTCCCGACTTGGGCGTCTGCGGGGGCTTTGTCGTCTGACAAGTTGTTAGATGAGGAGGTTGAGGCTAGTGAACCTCTTGAAGTGAATGCTGTTGGGAGCAGCAGTTGCTGCATGGCGAAGGACACATCAGCCGCGGAGGACTCAAGTCCCGAACCACCTTATATAAGCAAGTACGCCTATCTTGACGACCTACCAAAGCCACCACCACCAGAACCTGTCCCGGAAGAAGAACTGATACGAAGACGTAAGGTCGAACAAGAACTGATAGCATTATCAAAAAAGATAACGGAGGAAAAGCTGAGACAAGAGCGGATGATACCGTTCGTCCCGGCCAAGCCTACGTTTGACCCCTTTCCTTCAAGTGACACATCTACTACTGCTGCTGCCGACAGTAGTGACGGTGATTCATCATCGTCAAAGGGGCCGCAGAATCCCAACCCTCGCAAGAGACCGTACAGTAATCTCACCGCTATAGGAGTACCACCCCAAGCACGTGCGTACTACGCTCAGTCCTCATATGGTCCTGGAGGATACAGGCAGTACTCTGAGGAGGAGGTGAATGATTTTGTGGCGTTTGTGGATAAGTGGATCCCTACGGATCCGAAGTGGAAGAAAAAGAAGCCATCCACGGAGTCATCGACAGGTGATGATAAAAAGTCATCCACGGAGTCATCTACAGATGATGATAAAGAGACAGTGTGTAAAAAGGAGGAGTAATAGTAATAGCTAAATGAACGAGCAAGTAGATTCAAATATGCAGTTTTAAACGCTTATCAGATGTTATAGATCCAGATCCTTGTAGGCAGCTTTCTAGGTTTTCTCTTTCATCATGAAAATCGCAGGAGGTTGTTTTCTGGACCATCTTCTTGACGAATGCTATGACTTTAAAATATTAGCACGGGCAGGAATGAACACAGAATGCAGTCTACGTTTTTGAATCCTCTCTCTATAGAACTTGCTTGGTGCATCTTCATCTTTGCAACAGTCTACGAAAAGAAACATAAATTCTATTGAAACTCTTCTGACTATTGAATGACCTAACAATCTAATACTAGCTTATATGTACAATCCTATCTAATTTCTATGAGTTCCTCAGTGCAAAGAACCATTGCGGCTGGGTCTGACACTCTTCGTGGCCTCTTCTCAGGAACAGGACTAGGGCTACTGGATCGAGATATTGACTGCAAAGATTTGCAAGATGCCTTTTGAAGCAACTTGACAGTCCTCAACGCTGCATCACTCATGATTGCGTACTCTAATGCATTCATCTCGTCCTCGTCTTCTATTGTTGCTGCAAGCAGCGACTCTGAGAGCAAGGCACGTACGGTATCGTGACACACCTCTCTTGGCATCGATCGGGCAGCGTCGTCTTCGAATAGCTCGCAAGTACTGTCACATGCAAAATGCAACGGTGTCTTGCCATCCTCGTCTGTAGCGTCACATGAAGCGGGATAAGCATGAGCGATAAGCTTGACCAACCTTGGCTCTGCTGAAGATCCAGCGGCTACATGAAGAGGAGTTCGGCCGAGACAATCTTTGGCAGCCAACTGATCAGGACATATGTCCATCATCTTGGCAACTACGTCCAGTGGAGGGTTCCATCGAACTACGGCGTGCAGTAGCGTCATGCCATTGAACTCTGGACAGTTACCGATAGTGTTCGCGATGACTTGGAAGGTGGCCGAGTTCGAAAGGGCGATATTTTGGAACGATTCCCAGTCTTGCCTATCGATGATATCGAGTAGGATGGCAATTGAGTTCAGTATTCTAGTGGAAGACATTGTAGCGATAGTGAAATGATAATGATATGGAGGTGTCGGCGTTGAGTTGCTAATCACTTCTTCTTGGAATAATGAAAAATAAGAAGAGGCCACTATTTCTGAAGACTTCTGCGCTCTCTCTAGTACAATCACGTTTGGTGTTTCACCTCGCCGAGGAGGGGAGCGAGGCCCATAAAATGAAGCTCTTTGCAGATGCTCTTGTGTTCGTGCGTGGAAGTGTTTTCAGGGTTTTGACGGAGTAATTATGTATGACCGGTACCCACCAAAGTCATCGAAGAGGCTTAATGCCAGAGGAAGCCTGCAGACGGGTTCTTTGTTGTTCTTGAGGAACGGCAGGGAGGATGGAAGATACGAAAAGTCTTCGCTGTCAATGGTATGTGCCGTCATTTTCATAATGCTGACTTCTGGGAACAGTCTTTGAGATCCTGCATAAGTAGGCTCTTGATAGGCTCATCGCATAGTCTCAACTTCAAGGCCGGCCCCGAATTGTCTTCGGAAACACGGACCGCCCGATCTACTAACATCCTCTCTTGAAGCAATCAACGCGTCAGTAGTCTGTGCAGTTTTACTTGCCTTTTTGCAGTGTGTAGTTGAAGTTACGACTCTAAATTTGAAGCCTCTTTTTGCAAAGCCTCAGATTGGCCTCTTTTACGAGCCGTCAGATATAACACGCATTCACACTAGTATAGCTCTCTGCTTGCGGCGTGTCGCGTCTGCAGCTCATTATTTTTCAGAAATAGGACACTGACCCCAGCCATAGCTACCACAACTTGCTTCTTCCTACACTATTACATCCTCACCATGTGCAACGCCAGATCAACGACGCCTTCCTTCAACAAGAAGAACCAGTCCTCTTCTTCTTCTTCTTCCAGGTCCGAATCCGTGGATACAAAAACTGCACCCTGCGCCCCGGAGCAGATTGAAATCGATATCAGTAACCTCAGCGCACAAGACCTGCAATCCCTGAAGCAAGACGACCCCTTCCTCTACTATTCCATCCCCGGCGTCCGAAGGGCCACGTTCAACCTTGAAGAACCCGATATGTCCGAATCGGTAAGCTTGGAAGGCCAATCAACCACCGTCAAGCGATGCACGAGAGTGTCCTTCGAGTGTCATTCTGATCTGATCATGGAAGATCTTTTCGGAGAGATCGACGGGGAGGAGTTGGATCAATTAGATTTAGAGCAGATGGATCTTGACTTGTTCAGGTTGCTTGATCTAGCAAATGCTAGACAGCAATAAAGGCACAAAATGCCACCATGAAGCTTGAAGATTTTGTAAATGATAGTTGAGCCTATATGAGAGAATAATGTAACAGTACTAACCCCCAATTCAAAATCAAACATAGTTGACTTCTTCATGTAATGTAGCAATCTGCCTATGCTACTTTCAGCAATCCAGCCTTCATCAACACTCTTAGTTTCGGCCCGAATTCGTCATGCATCATGTAATATCTCAGTTTTTCTGTACCTCCGCCGTCACTTGCACACTCCTCCATCACTTGCTGCATCTTTGGATCTAATAGAATGGATCGCAAGGTGTCATTCGACAGGATCTTGTTCACTTCGTTATCCATACTATTGCTCTTGTCTTGCTGCTTCTGGTCACTCGTAGGTTGAGCCTTTGGAGATCTCCTCATGGCCTTTTCCTCCAACGGGCCCATCTCTCTCAACAACTTCTTCGGTTGTTCTTTTTCAATAACCTCGTCTTTTTCCTTACCTTCCTCAGCACTATTATCATCATTTTCTCCTAGCATCACAAAATGATCTCCCATAACACTCAGAAATTCCATCAACCAATGCAATATCTGTGGTTCATCCGCCTTTAACTTCTCCATGGTCTCTTTCGGATGAGTCTTCATACTCTCCAATGCTGCCATGTACCTTGGATCATTCCATCCTTTCGATAACGTCGGATGCTGAGAAAGAGAGGCGAGGAATGACTGAGAGGCCCATTTTGTCTGGTCAGATTGGAGATGAGACGATAGTGAGTCTTGGACCTCGGGTAGATACAGTGGATTAGGATTGGAAGTAGCGTCTTGCGAGGAGTGGTTTGACGACGCTGTGTTATCTTTGGAGTCCGATTCCACAATGAGATTGCTCCGCTGTTGCTGCTGTTATGATGCGGCAAGAATCTAGAAGAATGAGCAGAAACAGAAAAGGTGCATTATCATCGTAAAAGAAGCGAGACATTCTCTTCTCACCTTTTTAATGGCACTATTGCGTGTATCTGTGTTGACTTCTTTGGCATCATTCTTATTCTTCTTTCGGGGCTTGTCCTTCATCAGAAATCCCTTCTTCATTCCAAACGTGGCATTTTTCGCTTTCTTTTGCTGTTCATTCCTTTGTTTCTCTTTCTGGCTCTTTTGTACGGATGCAGAAGCAGCCATCATTTGTTCCGCAAGAGAAAGCGCTGGCGTTTCCTGCGACTTCGAAGGATGTTGCTTAGATGAGATTTCTTCGAGCGGCTTTCTCCTCTGCATTGGGAGTGTGTCATTTTTCTGAGGAGGTTCCGACGTGGATTGATCTACAAGCAGCAGATTCTTCAGACGAGCACTCAAGTCGGAGTTCATCATCCTTGATTTATCGATCTGTCAAGGTGCCTGCCGTGTAGTAGAGGGAGGTATCCTGCAATGCAACGAATGAATGCGAATAAAAGCCGCTTGCTTGGAGCGAGAGCAAGTTTGTCGAGTTTGGAAGAGTTAGTACCTACGATACGTATTGTACCGTACTACGGTATTGTATATTATGGTAAAAGGATTTTACCTATCCTGGCACGAGCAAAAAGCGCAGATGACTCTTCCACAAGAATGAAAGAGCAACAGCAATCTTTGAGGAGCATAAAGCAGCTCATAAATTTGTTTATCAGCAACTTGACACATCTCCACATCACTATCAACCATGAACTTCAGCATCGCATCCATCCTCCTAGCCACAGTGGCCGCTGCCTCGGCTACAACCACCTCCTCCAAGGCGTACCGCATCTTCAGCGTTGACCCACGTCCAAAGGCTGGAAAGGCCTCTAACTCAGTCATCTCGGTCAGCGAGGGCATCACCACAAAGTCGACAAAGAATCTTCCTTTCTCCTCCTCCATGCCCCTCTCCTCCTCCTCCTCCAAGACGGGCAAGCAGGCCAAGATGGTCAAATCTGCCAAGGCCAAGGTGGCGAAGTGCATCGATCAATCTGTGTCCATGTCTCTGAGCACTCCCGATGTCGTACGTCGTGTCCTCCATGATGCCAACTCTTCGCTCAGCGCAAGTTTTAGCATGGAGACAAAGGCGGCCAAGTCAAAGATGTCCAAATGCCTTCCCATGAGTGTCTCGATGAGTATTGAGACGACGGCAATGCCCACGTATTATCCGTCGTACGTTCCGACTGATGAGCCGACTGATGAGCCAACAGATGTTCCGACGAAAGCTCCAACAAACGCTCCGACGACTCGTCGTCCTACCCAAGTGATGGTTTGTCAATCTGGGGATTTTGTCGACCCCCTTGGACGTGATTGCTTCTGGTATGAAGATCCAAACGTGGACCTCGGATGCGAATCTCTAGCTTCCTCAGAAGGAGCATTGACAAACGATGACGGCAAGACCCCCTGGGATGAGTGCTGCTTTTGCGGTGGAGGACAGATGGTGCCTCTGAACACTACTGTGCCTGATCGTAAACTCGCGGTTGTGGATGAGCCAAAGGATGTCGCTGAGCAAAAGATGGGGGTTGATCTCGAAGGAGTACCTGCTGCTGCTAACTCCATCGTCTGTATCTCTAACAGCTACTTCGTCGACCCTCTTGGACGCGACTGCTCTTTCTACGTCGAAGAAAACTTTGCGTCTGGATGCGAATCTCTTCGCGGCCGCGATGAAACGGTCAATGAGTTCGATTGGACTAACGCGGAGGGTCTCACTCCATGGTCTGAGTGCTGCTTCTGCGGTGGAGGGACGCTTGGATACGAGTCTTCTGCTTAGGCTTAGAGAGAAGGTATTGTTTGACAGCATCTCCACTGCATTGTAATGATTGATATGTATTGAAATGGGAGAATAGAAAAGCTTGGTGAATAGTAGTTGATAAAGTAAATTCCAAAAGATTTCATCATTCTTTACATTCCTAGCCTCTGCTCTCTTGTAGTCCCTCGAGTCGCTTCTACATCAATGAACGACATTGGACATGCATATTCTTTTCAATTAATATACTAAATAAAATTATCCATTCAATTCCTAATGCATTGGCCGGCCTGGCCAATCCCTTTTCTTTTCGTATGTAATGCTGAAGCCACGACGTTGCATCGGAAGCTGCCCCTGAGAAGTATCACTTTTCATCTCCAAAACAAGAGAGAAAGTCTAGGCATAATGATACTGCTGCTGATAATGGTACGCATGCTGAGCATAAGGATCACCACCATGCACATTAGGATCATAATGCTGTTGCTGAGCCTGTGCATATTGCTGCTGTGCTGGGTCCATATAATGATGTTGCTCGGCATAATGATACTGCGCATGAGGATCCGCATACGCTGTAACATGCTGATTGTACGCACGTTGATCAATGACATTCTCCTCAGGCTCGGGAGCCTTGTTGGCAGAGTACACCTCCATTTCTTTATTGAATCGCTGCTTATCTTCTTGAGCCATGTCTTCATACTTTTGCTTGTCCTCATTGGAAAGGGCACGCCAACGTTCTCCAAGAATAGTACCCATTTCAACGAATTTGATTCCGGGGAATTCGGCCATGACGTTCGGGCGTTCATCGAAAGTGAAGAAGACGAAGGATCCACGTGCACGTTTGGGTTGTTCGGGATCCTTGATCTTCTTTTGATACTTCTTGTTGAGGCGGCGGTCTTCGACAAGATTTCCGGTGGCATCATATCCAGGCTGAAAAGGAGACAGAAAAAGACAAGAGGTAGAAAGAATAAGAGAGTTTTGTTAGACAATATTGATTCAAAATGTTTGCTTCTATTTCAGTAACACCAAGAATACTTACTGGAGGAACATAACTAGCCATCTCAGCCTCATACCTCGCCTTATCCTGAGCCGCATGCGCCTCCCACCTCTGCTTCTCCTCTGCACTCAAACTCTTGTACATATGAGACGTAAACTTGGCAAGTTGCCCAAACGTCATGCCCGGATTAATATTCTTGAACGTTTCACGCATACAGTTCTGATAGAGCAAATAAGCTGACATGTTCCGTTTGGGAGCATTGGGATCACGGGGTGTCTTGATCGTGCCTCGGTTCACACGAGGTTTGGGTGGGAGGGTATGAGTTACATGCGTCGCGATGGCATCACCCTTGACATCGTATCCGGGTGGAGGGACATATGTCGATAGTTCATGTAAATACCGTGCCTTATCTGCCTCGGCACGTTGATTCCACGCCTCCTTTTCAGCAGGGGGCATTTCGGCGTACATGGCCGAGGTATATTTGGATAATTGGCCAAAGGTCATGCCCGGGTTTTGCTGTTTGAAGGTATCACGCATGGCGTTTTGGTAGAGGAGGTAGGCGGACATGTTCCGTTTAGGAGCGGCTGGGTCACGAGGGGGACGGCGTGCGGTGGATTGCGACATGATTGTGGTGGTAATTGATATAGATGTCGTTGATGATTTCTTCTGTGTTGATGGCTGCAAGAGAGATCAAAAGAGCGAGGGTGCACACGTTAGCAACGGCCAAAATGATGAGAATGAAATTGAGGGGGTCAAATGTCTGCAAAGGAGGTGCGGAGGAGCTAAGATGGTGACGACAATGTGTTCAACCTATGCTGCCACATCAACGGCGTCCAACGGAAGAGAAGGCGATTTTGCACATGACATGATCGAATAAACGGCCGCCCAGAGCGCCCCTCCCCCATCACCAACATCTTGTGTCGTCCCTCCCCCAACTGCAATATGTAGCTCTCCCCCAGCTCCTATCCTCCCCTTTGCCTCCCCCAATCAGCAGTATGATATTTCAAAGAAAACTCACGTTGATGTCAACCGAATAATTCAAACTCGACTTCGGTATGATAATTGCGTTAGTAGAAAGTTACTGAATTCCTTTGCATGCGTTGAGGATGGATAGGAATTCGTTAGATCTATATACGTGGCGGGCTTTTTTGCTCGCTCATGATTCTTTCTGACCGTAGTCGAGACTCCTTGGTCCTTGACAAAAGGGCCTTTAGGTAGGTAGGTGGGTGGTACATGTAGACGGATAGGTATCATCTATCATTACTGTTATGTGAGCTAGGATTTTCCGCGAAGATGATGCGCCTGAAGCAAAAGACATCAGCAGAAGAAAAAACAGCTGCCAATGACACAAATCATGCCGATGCGGTTCACTTGATGTTCTTGCCATCACAAGCATCACCACATCTACTTAACATAAACAAACTGCCGCTGGCTTCTGTATAATACAATGACGTCCAATAAACTCACCACCCTCGCTCTCCTGCTCTTGAGCTGCCAACTCACTCAAGCCTTCCTCCCCTCCTGGCTTCCCGGCGTAGTCCCCACCTCTCCAGATCTCAACCGCTACACCGCCGAAGTCACCTCATCCACCTTCGATTGTCGATTCAACATTGGTCTCCCGGGCCACGGCGCAGTCTTTCCAATTAACGACTTGCAATTCCGTCTTTGTAAGGGAGCTGGCACCGATGAGGAGAGGGTGGCGCTGCCGGGGACGGATGGACCTCGGCCTCATCTTTCGAGTGGGCCTCATCGCATTAGTACCGTTACGGAAGGATCCTATATTAGTATGGATGGTGTTCAATCCGTTCCTTTGATACGAGGTGCATGGGAACTTATTTGGAGGGCGGATTCTCATTGTGGTTTTCTGATTTGTGGGTTTAACTTGGAGAAAGATGTGCGTCGTAATGAAAATGGTGCTGTATTGCCCAAAGGTGAGTAGTAATCAGAAATATGTGGAAGTGTCTACGTCTGGATAGGGCCCTCGTTGGTTGAGGAAATTATCTATATCTTCTATAGTCACAAGTATGATGTGTTGTTCATCCATCTAACCAACAATAAATATGTGCAATCATCGTACCGTCCAAAGGAAACATCTACGTCACATTCCCAGTATGGTCCAAGAACGGACTCGAAGATGAACAAACCATCAAAAAGAACATGGAGGAAAAGTACAAACAATATGAAAATGAGGTAGAAGATCAATTGAAAAAGTACAACGAAGAAAACAACTTGTTGAAAAAGGCAATGCACTTTCGTAATGCGGTGCAAGCGGATGTAGACAAAGACAATGCATATGCGTATTTGAGGGATGATGTGCCCAGTAAAGAGGATGTGATGGAGATTGGACCGTTTTTGCAACTGGTCAAGACTGGTACGATTTGGGCAAAGATGGGAAGTTTCAACAGCAATACGCATACGTTACTTGGAAGTGCTGTTATTCGTGCGAATGATGATGTGCCTGTGTAATATGGTTTGTGATGTGGTTTTAGCTTCATTTTCGTATTGTTGTAGGTGGTGGTGCAGTGTGTTCTGTTCTTTGTATGTCAAAGTAGTTAGTGGCACGAAAAATCTGTAGCAAGTGTTAATTTGTAGGTTGATGAATTGTGTTTAGATAGATCATTATCATTGATTGCTTCACATCATCCACTTTTGATGAATAACACCTTTAGTGTCTAGAGCACACGATGGAGCAGACACATCCAGAGGTGTAGCAGTAAACACTCCAGAATGAAGCACACCAGTTGTATTCACATCCTCTACACCCTTTTCAGACAGAAGAGGCGACTTCAAAGGCCCAACGAACACGTCTGCAACATAATGATCAACTTTTGGTGCAAAACTTTTCACTTTTTCAACATGAACACATACCGCATGCCAATCTATAGAATACTCGTTCTTCTTGGAAATACATACCAGATATCTGCAAAGCCAGTGTGCCCATTGTTGTCGCTCTGTGGATGCAACATTTCCATGAACGTGTAACCAGCCACCTTTGTCTCTATTGAGACATTCTATTGCTATGGGCCATCCACCTTCACTGCTCGGAAGTAGTCCTAGTGATATTCTATCAAAGTAATGATGATTTCCATCTATTATATTTGCCATCAGTGCCCGCAAGGTCAATCGACAGTCACCTTCCAAAACAGTGGCCCTGTCATCCACCCGATTCGCTTTCAAGTTGTGTCGTAGGGCAAATACCGCATTAGGATTCCACTCACAAGCAGTTACATGCCTAGCATGACCATGAATCAATGCAGGTAAAGTGTAGTATCCTATCCCAGCATACATATCCAACACGTATTCATCCGGTTGCACCAACAATCGAAATCGTTTCTTTTCTGTAACGTTTCCTCTACTAAACATCACTCTTGTAAGATCAAATGATTGATTTATTTTGTGTTCCGTGACGGTGATCCATCCTGAAGAATCAGGACCTGTAGATTGGGGTATATACCCATGGTTTGTACATTGTGATGCAGTATTTGATGATGATGTTATTGATACTGGTAGTGGCCAGAGAATTCGGTGTCCACTTTCCCTTACTCCACTTTCTGGATCAATGTCTCCCCTTCGAACTACTCGTGGGCTTTGATATAGACTAGCAAGATTTATCCAAAGCTTCTCTTGAACTTTGTACATTGTTGGATGGTCAATTTTATCAGGGCTATTGTGTATTTGACTACTGATATTGATGAGCAACTGATGAAATTCGTTCGTTGGTTCGTTTTCTTGGAGGAGAAACGCTGTGCTTGGCACAACAAGAGTGCGATCGTCTCCCATGACTTCAAGCTTTTTCGGACATGCTTTATTACTTAGAGATAAGACTGATGTTTCTAACATTGCCTGAAAGGATACCAACTCCTCTTGATCTACACCATTGTCGCTTTGCTTTGTGTTTTCTGTATAATAATCAACCAATGTTTCGACCACAACGCACTGAATATTGGTAAGATTTGTTGTTTTCGTAGCTGTTTGGTAGTTGCATTTGCTCTTTTCTGTTCTCATTCCTTCACAGGTCTGCTGTACAAGTCTGGATGTTCTAGCGTGATTTTGATTGCCCAGAGCAGATGTGCTAAATGGACACAGTTGTCGGCCAAAAGCAATTGCGTAGGTCTTCCATGAGCCGTGGCCCGATGTGTCCGCATTGCTGCTTTCTTTGACGTATGTCTCAAATCTACCTATGCATTCGTCGGTGACTGGAACAGCAATACATTTTTCGGAGGCAATTGCATCTACAGCACTACCCTCTGTAGGCAAATCATTCTCGCCATCATTTTGATGATGTGTACTATTTTCCAACACTACAATGGCATCCGATGCCGACGGAATCATACGAAATCGCTTATCCAATAAGCTCTCTTTTTCTAGCGTAGACTTTAGAGTCTTTGCATCACGACGGTGCACGTATAAGACTGATGTAGTAGCCATTTTTCTGTGCTAGGAATGTGCGGCTGTCATGGTTGTTTTTGTTTTTGTTTTCCACCGGCTCTCTCATGTCTCTTTTGCTTTCTTCGCTATCCCTTTTATTCAGAGTCTCGATTAAATATTACATCCGAGCGGGAGGTATCTTGGGACTTCTCGATTTCTTGGCCCGCGCGCTCTCCCACCACAACTCACAACCAAAAAATGTTCCGGACAACACCAGCCATGATGAAGACACTCATAGCACTATTAAATATGAAGATGACAAATAATTAACTTAGCTTCCAGACCCATTTTCCACGTAGAATCCGATGGTGCAAGTGGTGACTGGCGAAATTGCCTAGAATCTACGTATAATGGTCATCATTGACGATGAGGGTGATTTGTCGCATCACATGACAAAGTCGCAAGTAGCGGTAATGGCCAGTTCATTGAGACCTTATGCTAATAAGAGGCTCTCTATACTATATTCAATCGATTCATGCGCTGTGTGGGGGTGGCATGAGGCATTCTTGTGGCACTTTTCCATCTGGAGTTAGTCTGCAAATTTATCTAACATAGAGTATTCTTGTAGCTCTGTCTTAGATTCTGTGATTATTCACCAATTGCAACTGCTGCTGCGGGACTGAGTTGGTGTTTCGGAAAAGGTGTGTCGCTGCAACGCCGAGACTGCTGATTGCAAAGTGCGCCAGCTACACCTTGCCTTCCATTGCAGGTACAGACCAAACACACCTGCGCTAAAATAGATACCTGTCAAGAACATGTTTTGAACCACATCTCCAGGGAGACCAGTATCGATTGCTCCGATTGTGAAAAGCACTCCAGCAACTGTGTACAATACAGCAATACCGACGGATGTTGATGTAGCCATCTCTAGACACACTTTGAGATTGATGTTGACCTTGTCAACAGATTGCTCATGCGATGACGTATCAATTTGACCTTTCGCATGCATTCCATTAAAGGACTGAACAAACACATCAACATTGATATACTTGTGAGTGGATGATAGAAAAGCGTAAGTAGAACCAATCGAAGGACGAGCAGTACTTCTCACGCTGTTCTCTAGGAAAAAGTCAGACTTCCTCCCAGACAAAGTATCTCTCACGCCGTTCTTTAATGAAATGTCAGACTTCCTCCTAGAATCTTGTGGACAAGTCAAAGACTCAGTATCAAGTGTCTTCAAAGATTCTGTAGGGCTTCTTTTTGGTAGTTTCTCTTGTGAGAAAGTATCCTCAGCATCAAGCACTATGGCTTGCATTTGTTGCATGATGACAGACTCAGGTCCTGTTGAACGACGTGAAACCAACTGCTGAACTAAAGTAGATCTTCTTCTCTTCGTAGAAGATGTTGATCGCTGGTTTTCTTGTGCATCGACACATGCATTTTCATCTGACAGTCTACGCTTGGACTCAACGAAGTCACGTATCATTTGCAGCATCTCTTCTTGTTGGTTGATCTTTGCAGACGTCCTTCTGTAAATGGATGGAAGCTGAAGTTATCAAAATTGTGAATGATGATGAAATATAGGCCCCGTGATGATAAAGTAAAAGCCAAAAGTGAACTCACAGCTAGAAAACCACCGAAGAAGTAACCGATCCCTCCTATCACCCACAGCGAAGATGTTTCGGCGCTGGAAAGATCGAGCTGTTCGCTGTGAACGGCAAGCACATAAGCAAGACTTCCCAATAACCACATTAGATTGGTAACCTGGAAGCACGCGGGGATGGTTAGCATTGTATTCATTGATCATGTATAGATAAAATCATATGAGAATCGACATCCCAACTTACCTGGCCAAGCGAAACTATGTTTTTTCGAAGTAGCTGCCTTGCCATAGATTTAACGCCCTCATCTTTTAATCTTTTGATTGTTGTGCGTACAAAATCTCCAGCGAACAATGCTGACCCAATCAAGAAAAACCACATTATTATGTACGATACAAGCAACAAGGGTTCACGTGATCTTTTCCATAAGTTGTTCAATATCGACAAGCTGCTTCCACAAACAAACAATGAGCCGGCGATGCTAGGAACGTCAACTAGCCTCTTCATCATGAAGTTAGACAACCTCACATGTTCGAAGTTTGAAAGCTCTTCTCCAGTGATAAATCCATTCTTGTCTTCATCGATCTGCTCAAATATGTCATCTACTACGGTAGAAGACACGTTTGCAGGACCTATTGAGCGAAGGAGAATGACAATGATGTCATGTTTTGACAGTTGTAGGTCAAGTGGCCTCCCACCCAATAGAAGAGTAGACACTCGTCTGCGTCTGGAGCCACTCTCCATCTCCATTTGATCAAGTGTTGTTTCTTCCATTGTTTGGTAACCTGTTGTTAATTGTGAAGTCGACTCGTACCCGAGAGATGGCTGAAGGAAAACCTTCCCATTTCCTTCAGCCAATATTATTGCTAAGTACTGCCTATTTTCTATTGTTCTTGCGGGCCTGGAGAGTAGCTACGAAAAGAATCTATCGAGTCGTCTTGGCAGGTCTTGGCCTGGTCTTGAGTGGTGACGTCACAAAGACAAAAATTCAGAGATACATACAAGATGTTACGCGCAGAGCCTCGAACGCCGGCCTTTCCCAGGCCAGCCCCATCCCCTCTCGTGTCTCTTTTGCTTTCTTCGCTATCCCCTTTATTTAGAGTCTCGATTATTATCCAAAGGTATCGTATGACACGACCCCGCCAAAAATGGGCAGGATTTTGGCTTCACTTTCGTCATCAAAGAACTTTTGTTGTGAAGGCAGCAATACACCATGAAGCCGCCAAGTACCTACTTCTACATCACCAAGTGGTCTAGACATCTCTGAACCATTGCCCGTAGCTACTGTTCACATCTCTCCTCGTTAAGCCGCTCCTTCTCTGAGTGTGAAGCGTTGTTGTTGAACCATCAGTACCACCAAACGACAAATTGTTCTGTCGGAAGGTTCGTTTCAAAGAGAACACTGCTCCTCCACCTTCCGCCATCACCTCACAACATCAACAAAGAAGAGTGTGATTGGTCACTCATAGAGTTACTTGCCAACACACAAACGAGAAAAGCGCTCTCTACAATAGTGAAGAAATTCACACCAACAAAATCAAATGATGGGAAGTTCGTGCTCC
Organism: Skeletonema marinoi; assembly: GCA_030544225.1. Classification (NCBI taxonomy): domain Eukaryota; phylum Bacillariophyta; class Thalassiosirophyceae; order Thalassiosirales; family Thalassiosiraceae; genus Skeletonema; species Skeletonema marinoi. The sequence goes on from CM060490.1 coordinate 448,018, forward strand.
ACACAACGGAGACATCACCGCGATGATGGCCGTCAAACATCTGCATCAGGAGGAGGATTAGGAAGAAGAGAAGCTCATGACGGATGCACTAGCAGTATTCTTCGACGGGGTAGATTCAGATCGAGTAGGTTGGGTAGTCGTTTTTGTGGCGGATCACAGGTGAGAAGAAGAAGATTTGTGTACACATCATGATGTGATGTACATGATGTGTATGTAGCTCCTCTATTTGTGCTTGTTCTGTCAATTGGTACTACTTCACACGCTCTCAATAACAATTATCATCTTCTATCTCAATCTCTCTCCTAATATTATACACAGGATGGATCATCAGATGAAGAAGGGACTCACTCAATGAAGCGTTCTGCTCGCCATTCAGTTGATGCGGAGATTCCCGATCAATTAATAACGCACTTCTATCCAGTTGATGACAATTATGATCCACATCCGACCGATCCGACTTTGCGATGTCCTAAATCTCTCACGGACTTGTGTGGTGAGTGTATTGTTCTTCTCATCAGATGCATTCTTCTGCTTGCACTCTTCTCAATTATTTTGCTCTCATGCAACTTCAAATAACATACATTCCAGTGCAAACCATCTGCCGCTCCCTTCCCAACCTCGATGGAGAACTCCCACCCGGACTACCCCAAGATATAGTCGATCGTATCGTTCAAAGTCTCACATCACATTCAGCACTGAATAGCACTACGCTACGTGCATTGAGCAAATGTGAATTGGGAACTTTGAATCTACACCGGGCAAGAGGTGTCAGTGATGAGTGGTTGACTTGCATCAGTAGCTTTAGTAGCCGAAGTAGTAGTATGAGTTATCCTGGCGGCAATGTCGCCACGAGCAGGCAAGTCCATGCATCTGTTCCATCTTCTCCTCCGTTGAGGGTAGTCTCAAGTTTCGCACATACTAATAATGCAGGAAGTGGCACTTCTCCCATGGACCTTGGTGAATACAATGATGGTCATGACTCGGCCATGAATTATCATCAACCCCCTCTACTTCCATCGCCAAGCATTAAAGAGTTGCACGACGATAATAATGCCAACGCTATGGAGGATTGTTGTGGGTCGTTTGGATCGCGTTCTACGTCTAGCTTTGTGTCGGCCAAAGAAGAAATGAATCCGCCCTCCTCTTCCTCGACACCCCTTCTTCCAAGTGTGTTGCCTCCACCGGAATTCTTTTCAATGAATTCGACGCCGACGCCAACTTCGTCCTTATGGTTGTATCAAACGAGGAGTTCCTCACTTTCAGATCCGAGTAATGCATTGGGCATGGCACCATTGCTGCCTAATTCATCACAATCGTCTCCCTCCAATGAAGATGTTGTTGCAGAGAGTAATTCATTATCTGGCAGAGATGAAATGAGCTGTGATGATGCCTACCTCCATGCTACCCAGCCAACATCCACGATCACCCTTTTAGACCTTCGTGGATCGCAAAGACTATCTGACAGAGGACTGCTTCAACTATCCCATACCCCTCTTTGCTCACTTGAGGTTGCTCGACTTGATAATTGTCATGGTATTACCGGGAGAGGCCTCCTTGCATTCAGCCGCTCCTATAAGTTGCATACATTATCATTATCGAATTGCCGTCGTTTGACAGATGAAGCGGTAGTGAATGTAAGCCATTTGGGTGAATCGTTGATGACGTTGAATTTGGGTGGAAGCAGGTGTTTGACGGACCGAAGTTTGGAAGCGATGAGTGGATTGCTTGGGCTGAGACAGTTGGATTTATCTCAGGTAAGTCTGGAGTCCTGGAGGTTGTTTGTATTATGTATTTTGTTCAATCTAACGATACATCTCTCTAAAATCATTACATTCTATTGATACAGTGCGATCTCATCACCAATGAAGGTCTCAACAATCTTGCCAACCTTGATCAGATTGAGGAACTTTCTCTCGGATGGTGCCGTCTCATCTCAGACGGTGGCCTTGAAATATTATCTGAGCAACGAAATCGGCCACAAACTTTGCGAGTGCTTCATTTGGCACGCTGTCCAATCACAGATGATGGCCTCGTTTATCTATCAAAGCTGGAGCAGCTACAGGAGTTGGATTTGAATGGGTGTTCGAAGCTAAGTAGCCAGGCTCTCTCTTTCGCCTTGGGAAAGCTTGTATGCTTGTCGTCACTAGACGTGTCATATTGTCCAGGAATTTTACGATCGTGGCAAGGAAATGTCAATGCCCTCAAGTCGTTGGAGTTGAATTACTCTGCCGTTCGAGACTCTCACATCTCACGTCTCAAGCACTTGCCAATGCTTGAGGAGCTTAACCTTGATAGCTGTCTTGTAGGCGACTACGCCATCGCCCATCTGGCTGATAACGATGTCGTTCCAAACCTTACGACTCTTGATTTAGCGGACACTGACATTTCGGACTTTGCCATGCAGAAGATTGTCCAATTCGAACATTTGAAGAGTCTGTCTTTATTTTACTGCAACATATCTAACGCTGGATTTAGACATCTATCTTCAATGAAAAAGCTGGAAGTGCTGAATTTGGATAGTCGCGAAATTGGCGATGATGGGTTGAGGTATTTGCGTCATTTGCCATTGAAGTCACTCGATTTGTTCTCGGGTCGGGTTAGTGACCTAGGGTGAGCATGCTTGCCTTGTCATTTTTATTCTTTTGCACGATCTTCTCTAATTAGCCGCCTTCTTTGTTTCTCTTGTTTGCAAACAGATGTGCTTATCTATCTAAAATCAAAACTCTAACATCTCTCGAGCTATGTGGTGGTGGAATCGCAGACTTGGGATGTGCTCATTTGGCGACCATTTACAATCTAACGAGTCTGAACCTTTCTCAGAACGAACGTATCACTAATCGTGGCGCTGCATCCCTCGCGGCGCTAAGCAATCTCAAGGCATTGAATCTCAGCAATACACGTGTGAACTCGGAAGCATTGAAGTTCTTCAGTGGTCTGTCTCAACTACAGAGTTTGGCATTGTATGGCTGTAAGGATATTGAAGATAATCCAAAAATGGATTCTTTGCAGAGTGAACTACCTTTGTTGAGATGTGTAAGGTTGAACAATGTTAATAACGAGGACGGGGTGATTGATCATGGTAGTGAATCTGAAGAGGAGGGAGAAGAAGCGGACGACGCAGATGGCGAGATGGATTATAATTTTGAGCTTGATGACGAATCTTCTCAGAGGAGGAGGTTATTAGAACACGATCGTTTTTATCACCAGCTAGAAAGTGAAGGTGATAGTGTGAGTAGTGAAGAGGGAATGTCCGTCTTTGAGGATGCCCAAAATGAAGAGATTGATGTAAGTATGATTGAGGAGAGATGGAGAGAAGTAGAAGAAGAAAACATTGAGATCGAGAGAGGTCAAGAAGAAGAGATGAGTCGATGACTTCATTAGATTTAGATTTAGATGAACTGTTTGCATGTAAACATAATTGTCGGGGCTAAAGTAGTTATATAGAATGATCGGAGATCGAAGCAGATATGTTCATGTCTAGAGAATGTGCGCTCGGTTTTCTCTTCGTCGGCCTCCTCAAGCCAGGGCCACCTCAATCAAGTCAGCAGCTATGTACATGCAAGACTTCCTAAAGCTGTGTAGGGTGAATGCCTCTGCGTGCTGCGTAAGTCCATGGTCGATTAAAGTTGATTGAAATGTAGATAAAGTGAATACAGCTGAGCATAGCTTCAACTACGCAGCAACATGAAAACTCGTGCGGGTCATGATGAAGTCTAACTTTTATACCTCCAGCTGCAAATTACACTACCAGTCGTCTCACGCTGTCAAAGTTGATACAATCCTCCGCTCATGGCCCTTGAGTGAAATGTGATAGGTATGTAGGAGTAATGGATTCAAAGATCTTTACCACGGGTTTGTTTCACCCCTACCACCGGGGGAAAGGGGCGACGAGAGAGAAAGAGAAGACGCCTGCTTGCACTTCTGGCTTCTCTCTTCTCCCATGCTGTCCAGTCCCCGGTGGTAGGGGTGGGTTTGTTTATCATTGTACTCGATCACGTACGTGGCAAAAAGCCCAGAAAAGAACATCTCGGTTGGGCTCGCAGATCCTCGCCTTGTCCTCGCTCTGGCATCATGGGCTACAGGACAGAACAAGTCGCGGAGGCTCAAGTAGGCGTCATTGACACGTCAAACAAGTTGCTTGGGCCTATCGAGGGCTTAAGTAGATTAATTCACTAGCTGGTTTTACTGACACTCAATTCTGAAATGACATCGTCGCGACAATAATTGGTCAATTGTCGTCAATGAAAAGGGCTGTTGCGATGAGGATCATAATTAATCCACATAATAAACGAAGAACTAGAAAAATGAAGTGGCGGATGCAAGCATTAGAGCAGCTCGTTGCAGTGGCGACGCTTATGTCTTTCCTCGCAAAGAATGTTGACGCCTACGGCTGCATGAATGAAATATCCGGTGGGAATCCCGGCTGCACCTCCAAAGACGTATCATTCGACCGTGTCGCTGGCTTTGAAGTCTTTGACCCACTCGCCGAACCCCCGTGTAATTGCAATTGCGGTGGGGAAACGGGAGTCCCTTGCTCCACCTGGTCCGAGACGCCCCTTGCTGTTGACTGCAGTGGCTTGACTACCCCGATCTCATGTTGGGCGCCGAATGATGGGCCTCTACAGCCCATTGGAGTAGTGTTTGGAGCCTGCCTCGGTAGCGATGATAACGTGAATATTGCTCTAACTGTTGATCTAACAGTTTCGACTTCGAGATATGATGTGGCAATGTACATTAATATCGATGGAGGGAGTGCAAAAACAGGGGCAGAGTGTGCGATCGTGCCCATGGAAGATGGCGATTATCCTTCAAAAATCCTTGGTGAACCTGATGTGCAAGTCAGAACAACAGGAGATGGCACTGATGGGGATGGATGCGCCGATTTCATTACGTCTGGAACCCTGACAAATTTTGCATTCGCAGCAATAACTCTCAGTTGTGCTGATACATATTCCCCAGATGCGTCACAAGCATCAGACGGCCTACTGGATTTTGATATTGCTATTGCCTGGGACAACAAAGTTGACGTTGACAATTGCGATTTTGACACGAGTCCGCCTAAACTGCCCGCACCGGGGACGTCTTCCAAATGTTGGATTCCGGATCTGGTTGATGGGGTACGGCCACGAATTAACCTTCCAATCTACGTTCCTCCCTATACAACACCATCTGCGCAACCGAGTTTAAGTTCTGCTCCGTCAAGTCAACCTTCCCTCGCACCTTCTACATCTAGCGCTCCCTCGGTGTCAAGTGCTCCATCGTTATCATTGGTGCCATCTTTATCGACTGCGCCGTCAAGTGAGCCTAGTTTGGTTCCGTCTAAATCAGCTCAGCCATCATCTGAGCCATCGTTGAATCCATCTGAATCTTCACAGCCATCGTCCGAGCCATCGGCGACTCCCTCTACGTCTACTGAGCCATCGTCTGAGCCGAGTTTGACTCCCTCCGAGTCTGCTGAGCCGTCATCTCAGCCCAGTTTGACTCCGTCTGAGTCTACACAGCCATCATCTCAGCCCTCCTTCATCCCATCCGTCTCATCTGCTCCGAGTGGGGAACCCAGCAGCACTCCGTCATCTGAGCCTAGTTTGAGTCCCTCTTCAGAACCATCATCACAGCCATCGTTGGAACCATCTGAATCGAGTGCTCCCTCTCTCTCATCGAGACCATCTTCTTCAACAGATGAACCTTCTTCTGTGCCAAGTACTTCCCAAGAGCCATCGCAAAGCCCTTCATTAAATCCGACGGCATCCTCTATGCCTTCTTCAAGTCCGACGGGGAAACCAACTGATCAGGTAAGTTGCTTATGCTTGAGTCACTATAGTTATGCATCATTCTGCCACCAATTGAAGTATGTTGCTTCTAACACATCTCACTTTGTATAATTCATTTCTTTCAACACAGCCCTCCTTTCCTCCAACTGGCTCTCCATATTATCCGGATTGGACCAATAGTGAACAATTATGCATCAACGACGGTGCTACTCCAGAGTATATGAAGATTCTTCAGAGTGCGAATTACCTGTATATGGATAAACAAGAATGCTGTGGTAAGGCAATACTTTGAGATTTGCGTCAATATGCTGCCGTGTACGTGTCGTGTTGCTTATTGTTCCTGTCGTCTAATTATATTATGTCCTCCTCCATCATATTTCAACAGAGGAACATTTCTCCTGGAGAGTAAGACAGTGCATGGATAATGATGAGCCTGTATACTATCGAGATGGATCGTCATCAATTTGCATAAAAGGCGAAACCAGAGATGACTACGATATTGCATTCGATACCTTGGAGGAATGCTGTAAAGAACAAGTGTGAGTAATGTTGATTAGCGATCTGCGAGTATTGCAATGGTACAGGTAGATTTTCTCATCTAATCGGTTCCCTTTTGTTTTATCTTCACAGATGGTGGGATGAGTATGGATGTTTGCAATCAAGTCCCAAGTTTCTAGAATTCGAATACACTATCGATTTCAACGAGTTTGCCGAACCGACAAACTGTCAAGATGCAGATGCCATTGCAAAACGAATGCAGGAGGCAATGGCTCCCGCCATGCCAAGCGGTACCACTATTCTTGTTGTGGGCCTTGGAGCTGTCACCATTGAGAATGATGTGGCTTTAGGAACTACTCAATGTGGGGGTTCCCTTGCGGGGCAGGGCTATCAGGGCAGTTGGTCCCTAGGTGTAGATTACACGGACCCCCCGGGCACTACTACTTACGCCACGTTTCGTGTATTCAGGGAGTGCGCTAGTTCTGGCTGTACCGATGCTCAATCCGTCCAGACGTTATATGACACGACGTATCAGAGTATGTTGGCCTACGCACAAGGAAGTATGACGCAAGATATCGTCAATGCAGCAGGTATAAGCCCAGCCGTCAAACAGCTTCAATTTGTTGTGGTAGACAGTACTTCAATGACATCTGATGGCACTTATAAGGATCCAAGGAACGAAGAAGAGAATCTGATTGACGCTTCTTCACTTACTGTTGAAGGAGAGCTCTCTGTCACTGGTTTTGACTCTTCTTCTCTTGATGCTGCGGAACTAACCGAGGCCATCTCTTACTTTCAAGCCGCACTTGAGACAACGCTCGGACTCTCGTATCCTGCCAAGGTCACCGATATTGTGGATGGAAAGATCATATACGAAATACTCATCACCGCGGACTCATCGTCAGATGCAGCAGCGGCAGCGTCGAGCATTGAGACTTCGCTTTCCACAGATGCAACAAGGGCTGCTATTGCATCCAATGCTGTTTCCGAAGCGAGTAGTTCTCCTCTTGCTTCAACGTTTAATGCTGGCTTCGTTATTGATGCAAATACGGAGACGGCCTCAACTGAAATTCCAGTTGCCAAAGTCACTGTAGAAGGACAGCTCGCCACGAACCAGGCTAACTTTGGTTCTGGCGACGAAAGTTACTTAGAGGAGGCAATATATGAAGTACTCCTAGGAAAAGGAGTAATATCGGGAGGAGACAAAGTCGAAGTGACTGGATACGTCGCTGGCGGCGTGATAACATACGAGGTCATCTCATATGTTGATGCGGCTTCGAATGTAAAAGCTCAAACTGACAGCATCATTTCTCAGCTTACTCAAACTTCTACAACCGATCAAATCGCAGCTGCAGCAAATTCTTCACCTGGCTGCTGCACCCTTCCCTTTAATGTATTAGAGAGTATCCATCTCAGTACAACTGGGGTACCGACTCGTGGCTGGTGGCCAGATTGGAATTGGGGCGAGAGCACATGTAAGACTGGAGGAACGGTACCAGCTTTCATGAATCTACAATATGGCCAGTATTTTTCCAACTCCAAGCGAGAATGCTGTGAACAGTGGTTTCCGTATGATCTGAAGGGCTGCGTGGGACCGACCACTGGAGGTTCTACAAAGGAGTTCTTCTTGCCAAATTGGACAAATCTCAATGACGATTGTTACAAAAAGCTAGAGAGAGACATGGACGCATGGGAACTGGCCGATTCGTATGGTTCCTTAGAGGAATGCTGTGAAAAGAGATTTCCTTACAACTTTGCTGGGTGCTGCAGTGCTCCCGGCTTGGGTGGGTGCTCGCTTTCGACAAAGATACTCTATTATCCTGAAGATGGAAAGTGCGTCGGAGGAAGTGAAGGCGAAATTGAAGGATACCAAAAAACATTTGCAGAGGATTCAGTTCGTGAATGTTGCGATACAAATTTCTGGTGGAATAAAAAGAAGTGCTGTCAAGACTCTGGTGGGTGTCCACTGGGGTAAATGATAGAATGTATAGCTCAAAATAGAATATTAGAAATAGAATATATAGCTCAAACAGAATACTAGAATATATAGCTCAAACAGAATAATGTAAAAAAGTATTTTTTATCTCTGCCCATAGTCTAGCTTGACCACTTCAAGTTCAAGAGGACTTATCTATAGAGATCTTGCTCCTCCTCTACATCTGCATGTCTATGTGAAGGAGGAGGGTGCGAAGCATAAACTAACTTTTGCCCCCCTTCATCACCAACAGCTTTGCGATTGCGATCAGATTTACATACGGTCTTTACCGCCAATCCTCCTGACATTAAAGTTGGATTTAAGGTGGACATACATCTCGAGGACAACTTGGAATGCTTCCCACTCTTAGTCGTCTGGACCAGTTGAATCTTGTGGCACCCCTATGATTTTACAGAGCTTGTCAGCTGGTATTTTGATGACTTTTCTAATGTCCATACGCCTAATGTATTGTCGACAGAAGGAGATGCTAGTGGATGATTTCTACTACTAACCATGATCTGTTTGTTCCTCTCGCTCTCTTGTATCTTCTTCTCTTCGCTTACATACTTCTTCTCCCGTTGGTATAGTTCTTTAGCTTGGGGGCTCAAGTACAATACCCCCGTACAAATCTACGTAGGAATTCCTAGGAATTCAAAGATCTTTCGCCTTCCCTCACCTTCGATTTTAACTTTCAAGATGCTCATAAAACGCAAATCGCTCTACCACCAATCAAAAACAACCACCATGTCAATCGCCGCCCTCCGCACCGAGTCAACCACCGCCGCCAAATCCATCCTCTCCTCCGGAGTCGACACCCTAACCACACTCAGCGGGGCCCTCTCCACCGCCGCACCCTACGCGGACATTTCCTCCGCCGAATCAGCCTTTGTCGCTGCCATTGGAGCCGATGTCGAAAAGTCGAATGATGTTGTTGATGGACTTTATACGATTGTGAGGGATGCCTTGGTGATGGCCATTGGGAATATTCGTGTTTTGGAGAAGTTTATCGGATTGAGGGTGCCGCAGATGGGTGAGTTATGCATGTAAATAATATCGCTTGAATTGTACACTACATACCTGTTGCATCTTTGTGTTCGCTCACAACAACATATATACATCATATTCTACTCACAGAGGACGGCAACAACTTCGGCGTAACAGTCCAAATGATGATGGCCAAACTCCTCAAAGACAAACGTGAACAACTCGAAAAGTCCCTCTCCGACACATCCAAATACTACTCCTCACGCGCCGACGCCATTGACAAATTCAACCACCTCTCCAACACATCCAAGGTGGAAACCACCTCCGAATCATCCGGCAAGTCCACTGGCGGAAAAGACGGAGATTCCAACACCTCCTCGTCCAATACCTCATCTGAAACAAAGACATCTACTGGTAGTGACAAGATTGATGCCCATCGTGTCAAATCTTTGGCAGCGTTGGATGCACAAATGTATTGTGACTTGAAGTTTGCTTTGGAGGGGATGGTGGATGATTATTTGATCATTTTGGACAATTTTGAAAAGAATATGGATAAGTTGGAGCATCCTAGGGGTAAGGCGTATGGGGGGTATGGGAGTGGGGGGAGCAGCATGGTTTATTAGGTGACGTGATGAAAGATGATGATTTGAATGACTAGCTGAGCGTAGCCAAGCTAGTGACTGTATGAATTGAAAGAAAAAGAGCATAGTTCAGATGTAATGTTGTTGTTGCTATGGTGGTTTGTCAAAACAGAGAGTCAGAAATAATGCAGCAAACACACACACAACAATAATAGTAGTTATAGATACACTCAATGATTGACTACTTACAAGGTGGTATCACATGTATAGTATTGCCACTTATATAGTTGATTTGGTGCAGAATGGCATATTAAATATACGATACCAGGAACAACTCAATATCAATATCCTGCCTCACGCTTGGGTATCATCAAGCCAAACTACAATACTCACACATGACAATCTTCGAAATTCACCCCAACCTTCACAAAGTGAGGTGGAGAAATTGTTTCCAAGCTCTCGGTTCTGTTGCCCCTGCCTACATTAAGATGTCGCACCATCGTGGTTTCTCGCCGTTGAGAACAGGAATAGCGTCATCAGACGCATTAGTCACGTCACCTACTACAGAGTCGTTCACTACATTCTCATCATTTTGAACTACACGAGGCTCTCTAACGCTACCAATTGACGAACGAACAGAAAACGAGTGCATCAACTTCAGCATCCCTCTGACACCATCTCGGGAAGCAGGAAAACAAACTCTCCTCTGCAGCCAACTTCTCGGCAAAGTCGGAACCATCATCGCTCGCTTGAACCAATCCGCCCAATGCTGTGAGAAAAGCTGCAAGCAATACAAACCCATACAAGATCAAGAGAGGCAAGACGAGCAGATCAATCCCAATAATGGCTGCATTGTCACGTAGTAATCGCCTAAACCAACAGTAGTTGACCAATAAGCATCATACATAGTCACAGTTTCTCCCAGTCTAAGCATATTCCAGTAGACGTAGTAAGATGCAATGAGTAAGCTCCACAAGTAGTAAAGAGCTCCCCATATAAGACAGGCGCAAATGAAATGTGCAGGGACAGAATTCGATGTCGAGGCCTCAAGGTGGCGGGACGTTTGAAATCGATATTTTTGCTTTTGAAATTTCTGAAGGCCTCAACCTGGAATTCTGTCCCTGCACATTTCATTTGCGCCTGTCTTATATGATCACCTGAATCCAGTTTCGTTTCAAAAAAGATGGATGAGTTCTTAGGAGGAAGTCTTCAACGATGGCCACAACAATGGATCCGGCCTTGCTGAGGACAAACCAAACAACAGAATCGAAACGAATCCGTGTGAAGATCATTATCCTACTGCCAACCGTGGCGGGAACAGGGTTTCCATTAAAGAGAAGATGGTGTGAGTATTTTAGAAAAGCGATAATAACACATGAGCAATGCAACGAGCGACTTACTACCCAACCGTTGTCATCACGGTAAACCAAAACCATGATCCTGTCCACTGTGATGAAGGATACATGTAAGTGAGATATCATATATCATTATACAGACAACAAAAGCTTGCAATCAATTAAAATCTGAAGCTTACCATGTTGGGGAAGCAATCTTCATCATCAAAGCCGTTAGCATCCGCAAATGATCTCTCAAGTGCATCATATCGAGCATCGGAGAGCTCCTTGCCTTCTGCAAGACCGTCTGCTACATAGTTGCAATGAAGCTCCTCTGGCTCTTCATCCATGCATTTATAGCATCCTTTTCTTGATAGGTCGGATGAAGGTGGGAGACATCTGCCCAAGGATTCTGCAAGGGGGCGGAAAATATTATTAGATAAGAGATTTCAGGTTCCAAACAATGCATCAAATACGCAACTTACAAACAGCTGATTCAGATTCGATGCCAAATTTTCTTCCCTGGTAGTAGTCTTGTTTCTCAAGTTGCAACGAATCCAATTCCATGAGAGAGGCGCGTCGGTTAGAGACACTCTAATGACACTCGTCAGCTTATAATCTTCAGCAATATCCAACGCTTCCCTGCCACAGGTCTTCATCTCCGTCAACAAATCCCCTGTAGACATTGACATATCTTCAAAGATAGTTGACTTGCCTATCTCAGCGCAGACGGCAGCATCTCCGACGAGTGACTCCGTGGCACACCGCTTGAATTGAGATATGAAGACACGCTGGACGGCAAACTCAATCGTCTGCGTCGGCAGTGACTTTGGTTTTTTGCATACAATTGGTTCGTTTTCATTAGATGTCTCATTTGTAGCAGTGGGGTTCATAGATGTGAAAGAAAAAGGCATGCTTTGATTGCGTTGCTCCCAAAGGCACAGCTGATACTCTTCCATCCGTTCATCAAATATGGCTTGTTGTTTTGCCTCTGCCAAATAAGTGCATGCACAAACATATGGTAGATTCTCCGTGAGATTTCCAACCAGCTGATCTTGCAAGGCGAGCGCAATCTGCGTCGAGATGACATCATTGTTGTGAATAATCTCACCAGGCCCCTCGAGTTGAGCCAAGAAATATCCTGCAATCAATGGTTTGCAAAGTTAATACCAATGAAAGGTGTCTTCGTGCATATAATGCACATCATTGCATGTCGTATTTCGTATTTTACTCACCAAAGAAGGCGCTCACAGCAAATGAGAAAGAACAACGGCACAACAACACCAAAGGTTAAGGCCGATGTTCTAGGCCATGCCGCGATGGCACGATGGTAGAAGACACCTCCGCCTACGCATTTGCCAAATTTTGTGCATGTTTTTTCCAAGTTGCGATCGGAGCCGGCGTCTTCGTCACTCACTGGCAGGTCATCCTCCTCGTCCTCGGGTGGTACTTGCGCTTGTGGTGCCGCTGCCAAGCCACCGCCGCCAATCATCAAACACCGAATGGCTGTAAGGACATGACTCAACGATGATGGCTGTTGTTGTTGTTCTGGTGATGATGAAGAGTGTTCCATTGTGATGATGCTATTTTGTGGCACTTATGATAGTGCAGCTCGTTTGAGGCTCGTTTGCATCGCGTGTGTGTGGAAGATGTCATAACGGTAAGTATCTGCAACTGTCAATAACGGCATCTACATGTTCATGTCATGTGATGTGGAACAAACCCCGCCCCGTTTGTAGTATCAACTTGACTTCGTCAACCTCAAGGCTCTAGAGCAGCGGCACCCAGTACTACAAAGGGCTTATCGTATTGAACACCAACACCATACTTCTTGTACCAATTCCTCCCTACGTCACAGACTGAACTGTCCAAAACGGCATTATTCTATTCCAGTCCAGAACCGGACTTTTTCCTGTGACCTGGAGGGAAGCGCTATATAAAAGTGTAAATAGTGTGTCTTCAATTGTGCTTTCAGTATTACACTCAGTGGTAGCTGGTAGGTAGGTAGCAACCATGGTGAGCAACTACTTGTCGTGGTTATGCCTTGCGAATATCAACGAATCCAATCTGCCACATTTTTCTGCCTACACTGCTTGAGAGAATGAGATTCACTCAATGATTGAATAATTGTAATTGCAAGGTGGACATGTACAGTATTGCCACATATTATGTGATGTGAACACTGTAGCAAGCATGATCAAAATTGTTATTTAAATTATTTACATTGCAGCATAAGTTACATGCATCTCATTGGAATGCATGCATCTCATGACAACTCGTGCGGGTCATGATGAAGTCTAACTTTTATACCTCCAGCTGCAAATTAGACTACCAGTACCTACCAGTCGTCTCACGCTGTCAAAGTTGATACAATTCTCCGCTCATGGCCAATTCAAGTGAAATGTCATAGGTATGTAATGGATTCAAAGATCTTTACATACCATCATTGGCGCGCGGCAGCGGCAAGCTTCGGGCTTCGTGGCTGTGGTGGGTTGGATGGATGGAGTGAGAGTGGGTAGATGTTAGGTACTTGGTAAAACTTGTTACTGTTGTTGTTGTATTATGTAGTAGAGGTGGTGTAGCACTAGAGTGTTTCGTATTGCAGATGACAGCTGCACTTATTCTACATTATGAGTTGCTTCAGGGCGGTAGTACCCCTTTCGTGCCAATCTGTCTAGTGTTTGTTGCTCCAAGTTGGTCCTGATTCTGTTTTCGAAGTCAATGAGGCTTTCTGGAACGTTGAAATCTCGCTCCAAGTCAAGTGGCTTTGTCAGAAAGAGCCCTTTGCGGGTTCGTACCCTAGACAGCACGACGTAAACCCAATTAGCACATCTATAGTCCCACTCACTGACAATAAGTGTATCCTTGGACATACCCTGCAGCTTATGCCCAGTTGTTGCCACGTTGGAGTTGACGGGGATTTGGGTCACTGTGGCATTTCCAACTTTGAAGTTGTTCTCGGTGGTTAGCCCTTTGACAATGTTGAAAGTGATGGTAGCAGTGAACTTCTGGGGGGCAAGCCTGAATCGTTTCGCTTTCCCTTTGGGTGGGTCTGGGAAGTGTTCAAATTCCACCCAGGCAACGTCATCTATAGAGGCCGTCCAGACTTTCTTACCTTCCCAATTCTTCCACCTACGTCTTTTTCCTTTCTTGAGTTTGACCTTGATGCATTTGCAAAGTGTTCCATTGCCCCGACCTTTGCTGAGGTCGTCATTTGTTATGCACATGTGGTGCGATCCGTGATATAATCGTAGGACGGGGTCAAGTTTTGCACCCTTGGTTTTGAAGTCAGTCGGTTTGATGTCATTGTCGCCCAGTTCTGTAGTGATGATGTCGTGCAGAGCTTGAGAGATTTTCCTTTTCTTTCCGTTCTTTGAGTTCCGCTTTCGTTTTTTACTCTTTCCTCCTTTGCTTTCTCCTGATGTGCTAGCTTCTTTTTTGTTCGAGGAGGTAAATGAAGCTTCTATCATGAGGGTGTGGTCCGGGGGATCTTCGTCGCTGTCTACGTCAGGATGAGTGCTGAGGATGTGTTGTTGGAAGTGTCCTGCAATTACACCATTTCGCTGCTTATTGGTGCCACACGCGTAGGATATATTGGGATCATCACTGGGCGGGACGATGCCGTTTTTTGGATTGATAACGCGCCTGTTGATTTCCTCCCTGTCAGCCATGGTGTCTTCACCCATTCTCATCCGCTCTAGTATCCTTCCGTATTCTGGATCGTCTTTGAACCTGTGACTGTTGTTGAGGAAGATTGCGCAGTTGAGCGCCTGCTCCCATGATGTTGCACTGGCCGACCCCGAATATAGTACCTCCCCCTCGCTGCAGATAGGTTTGAGTTGGTGGAAGTCGCCTGAGAATACGATTGATATACCTCCAAAGATTTTGCTACGACCAGTTAGTTTCCGGAGCTGTTGATCAAGCTTTTGCATATCACTTGTTTTGAAGAACGATATTTCATCAATGATGAGGATTTTCACATCCTCACGCCAAATCTGTCTCATGTTATCATCCAACCGTGATTTGTTGAGGTGCGCTGCGCCGTGTATGGTGCTCCCCCCAAACAGCGCCGCTGACGACCCAGTCGTGGAGGTAAAGTAGAAGGTGTAGTCATTGAAGGCTACAGCAACAGCCATGCAGAACTTGTGAGCGAATTCCTGGGCAGCATCAAGGGATGTACTCTTTCCGCATCCTGCACCTCCCGTTAGCAGCATCAGTAGCTGGTCAAGCCCTCCTCTGTCCTCTAGTTCCCTTTTCAAGTCATTTCTCACGGCAAGATCTTCATCACTGAGACCCAGCGTGGCGCCCAGAATGCCCCCTAGTCTTGAGTTTGTATCCCCTCCTTCATTTATCAACTGGATGAGAAATGTGCAAGAGATGATCTGGTAAGCAACGTATTGTTTGTCATCCAGGCATCTCCCGCTCTCATTCGCTACTTGTTGCAACGTGGGGATTGAGTTCGTTGTGTTCTCCTCTTTACTGCTGGCGGCGTGTGCAGCAGCTTCATCCCAGAGTCTATCAAAATTAGCTTCAATCTCATCGTCCGTCATCGTAAGAGTAGGATCATCCCCATCTCCATCTGTGTCCCACCATTGCTTGTTCTTGTTCGTGTTCTCTTGCCGATTTCTTCCGCCGACTAATGTGCCCCGTATGAAAGTTAGCATTTGCCCATATTTTGTCGAAGGCGAGTTGGAAGCAGGCGGATTTCGTTGGGTTGAACATGTGGTGGTTGTATTTTCGGTCGTGGAGGAGGTGTCACCAGCGTTATCTGACGTATCAATCAGAGTTTCTCCCGGTGCAACAATGGGCTGCACAAGTTTTGTTGCATTCACATTGGCTCTGTCTATGAGTGTCATGTGCGATCGTTTTGCATTTTGAGCTAATGGTTCCAGTATACCATTGTGAGTGTCATCATCGTCATCATCGTCATCAATGCAATACTCGCTGAAGTCAGCATCAAATCTGACCTCGTCGTCAATATCAGCCCTCGTCCTTTCCCCTGTGCTTTGGGGTCTTTTGGTGCCTAGTGCGAGGGGATCTGGAGGGCGTTTCATTTTGGATTTGACTGTTTTGCGAGTCTGAATGTTTTCCAAGATCTTCTTTCCATATTCCCACATGCACTCGGCAGGTGTTTCATCCTGGCTGTCAAGCTTTGCATCGTAACATTTAGTTCCGCCTACGGCCATGAACTTTTCCCAGTGACTACCATTGAATTTTAGATCATCCACGGCAGTGATGGGAAAGAACATCATGAGAGCCTGCTTTGCGTAGTTCTCGCGATACCTTGCTGTGTTTTTACTGGGGCTACTGTTCCCTATCTCAAGCAGCTCCACATCACAGAGCCTACCATTTCGCATCATGATGGTTGGGATGACGGGAAACTTGCGCTCTGTCAAGAAGGCATACCGTTTGCCTGTATGGCCGTCCTGGAACTCGAATTGGACACTGGACTCTTCATCTTCATCATTGTCATCGCAGTCTGCATTGCCGGATATTTCCAAATCCTGTTCTCTGTTGATTCGTTTGAATGTTTTGAACCCCTTCTTGTATTTCATCATGTATTCATAGTAGCAGAGTCGTTGAAGCTCTCGCGGACGGAACACATAATCGTAAGCAGTGGAGTCCGGCCATCGCTCTATTCTTTTTTCTATTTTGTTGTAGTTCTTTCTGAGAATGAAATTGCATTCTTTTCCTTCAAGATAGTCTTCAAGTTGCGTCACTAGCAGGTTTTCTTCACCATGTGAATACGTGAATCTAGTGCCTCCTTGCGATATGAGCAGATGCGCCATTGTTGGGCTTACAACATTTCGTGAGAGGAGTGCATTGACGCCAGTCATCACTCTTCCAAGACCCTCGGCGTGGCACTCATCCTTATCATCTGTATCATCGCAGTCTGACTCCGACACTTGCACTTGTTCGTTTCCATCTTGTTCTTGTTCCTGTTGACTCTTTCTTTGCTGTTCTCTTTCTTCTGCGGCTTGTTGTTGCTGTTGTTGGAGGAGTATCCTTCTTCTCATGATTCTTCTGCCAAACGATCCATGTACACGGAGCAGGGCCTCTTTGTCTTCAGCTTGAGTATCTTTGGACTTATATAGTGTGCAGTAGTAAGTGTGGCTCGCATCACCAATTGTTACATTCGTGTTGCACCCAAGTATACTTGACATTGCTATGTTGTGTGCATTCAAGAACTGGCTCCCGATTCCCCGTTTTGGGATTACAGCATATTGTGACTTGAGTTTTGTTGTACCATCCAAGTAGTTCCAACGCACATTTCTGATCTGCTTGCTTGTCAAGTGATCTTCTTGCTCGCCATGGTCACCTTCACTGTCACCTGCATTACTTCTTGATGTGCTGTCATTCTGTTGTTGCTGTTGCTGTTCTTCGTTATCCAGATTATTGTTTGTAGTGGGTTGCTGCATTTGGCTCAATGTATGAAGAAGTGTGTCATTGTCGTGGATAAAGGTGGTGTCAGACGCCATCATAGGTAGCTTTGCCCTGCATTCGCAATCATTCCTAAAGCATGCGGCTCTGTGCCATTCATCATGTTCGTCGAATCGGTAATGGAGGAGCGTGCTACGAGCCTGCATTTCTTTGAGCCATGCAATGTCCGCATTATTGGGACCATCATCAGGAATTTCTGCCTTGAGGGCTTCTGATGGCATGCCCTCCTCATCAAAATCAAATGGATGACGTATTGTAATTCGATCTAGCCACACTTTTTGTTCCATGTTTTCTCTCCTGGTGTATTTCTTTTTCGAGGCTGTATGTGTTTCCTCCTCATCATCATTCATTCCTTGCTGAAGTTCCTCCTCCTCCTTCATTTGCGGATGTGTTGCATTTCGTCGCCAGTGGGCTATAGCCATTTCCATACATTGTCTTGGGGAGAATGCTTTGTGACACTCTTTGCAATTCAAAAATTCACCATTGATGATAAGACAATGATCTTTGTGCCTGGCCTTCCTCAAGACATTTTTATCTTCACATTCTTTGAAGAGATCACTCACTGGTTGTGTCCTTAATATTGGCGCTGTCTCCTTTCCTTCGCCCTCTTCACACACGTGTGCCACTGTGTAATCAGGGTAGCTGGCACAGATGACACTATCCACATATTGTATAAACGTGTCTCTTGCTTTCTTCCTCTCTTCTTCGTCATCACTGAACAATGTTTCACGACAGTCATTGAAGTGTTCTATCCATATTTGCCAATGGGCATGTAGAGTCTTGCGTGCCTGCTCTTCATCTGTACGACTCCAAGCAAGTGGTTTGCCAAGAACTCCTACTCGACCAGTCTTTGTTTTTGTATTCCATCCGATGAGGCACTCAGTCACTATTTGCATTAAATGCTGGTAGACAAGTGAACACGCACCAGGGTACAAACTGCGATATTTCTTTCGAAGGTCAAAGTGTAACCTGCATCGGTGGATGTGCTCTTTATCGTCCAAGTCTCCTAACGGCGGTAATACCTGTTCCTTTCCAGCATTAACGAACAATCCCACACGTAATGTACTTTCATCACAAGGCGTCGTAGTGACGAATAAGCTAGACTCTCCGAAGTAATCACAAATGGCAAAGTGTCGCCTTCGGTTCTTTTTTGCGGCTTCTGCACTGTGCCCTATAGGTTCGCAGGATGCCTTGATAGTTTTGATGTATTCTGCGGCAGTGCCTTTTGGATCTTGCCCTGTCTGGATGCAAAACATGGCTTGATTGAGGTCATCTATGTCAAGCGTGGATATTTTTTCTGCCAGCGTGGTGCCGCAGTTTTGTGATTTGCACTTGATGATTGCCTTGTTGAAGCTGCGAAGCCTGCCGTGCATGTGATTCAATATCAATAGAAAGTCTGCTCGCATGAACTGTTTCAACGATAGCCTGCCGTACAGCTTGAAGCATTCCAGATAGGATATACGAGTCCTGCGAGATTGCTTTGGACCGCCCTGGCCGAACGGGAATTGAAGTGGCGTCACATTCTCTAGTTCCAACTCCTTGAGGTTGGCATATTCTCCGCCACTGACCAAGAGTGTGGGCATGGTCCGATCTAACATGGAAGATACAAACTTTTGGTTCGTTTCGTAGACTCCAGTGTCTTCGTTTGGATCGTGATTGCTGGCAAAATGGTACGATGCAGCTGCGAATGTATGCTCAACTTCTGGATTCATCTCATTGTCGGTATTGTTTGCGTTTTCCTTGTCTTCCACAACGACTGGTCGTGGGCACTCTGATGGCCGTGTCACATTTGCGTATGCAGGATGTCCCGACTCTGTTACAAACCAATCCATCAATTGCATCATCTTTGATGTATCAAGTTCCGCGCGTTCTCTCACCTTCTCCTTCTGTTTTGGGGTCATTCGGCCGTTCAATACAACGTATACCATTGGATTTGATCCTATCTTGAGAAAGTGATTCATCACGGAACCTGTATGTGTCAAGTCCATCTCAAAGAAACTGTAATGCCCTTTGATGGATTTGTGAGCCCCGGCAGAGTAAGCGAAGAGGTACGCATACGGACGTATTGGCGCAAGCAATGCACACATTTCTTCTGTGATGTCATCATTCTCAAGTATGCTTGCCCGATGGCAAATCCATTAGAGATCGCATGTTTTGGGGGGTTGGTACTCCTCTTGTTCTTCATCGAGTTGTAGCAGTTGAAGCATGTGCTGTAGTGTACATCACCTGTACTAGCATCGGTTGTCTTTGTCGCTCGCGGAGATAGTAACAACCCCTCTAATCCCTTGACTTCGTACTGCTTGATCAGCTCCGCATGCAGTTCCATGTCGTAAAAAGAGTTATATTCCTCAATGCTGAACTTTGATTTTGTGGCCATTACTGCCTCCTTGTCAACTTTGTGCACTGTCTCACATCCAAATATGACTCTATCGCAGATGAGGCATACAGGAAGACAAAACGCATCCACTCTCCCTTCCACCTGCATGGATTTCTGATCGCATTTGATGGCATGCTTCAACGATTCTCTTATCTCAATTGGAAGCTCGATGTCTGCTTGGTTAGATGTAGATGGAGATCTAGTACTACGATGACAGAACTGCTCATTGCGGACCTTTTGGGCACTTGCTGATTTCTGTTGGATGTACTCAAGTTTCCTCTGAGCAGGAGAGTATGTAGCTTTGTGTTGGAGTTTCCTCTGAGCTGGGTTATAGTAACGTTTCCTTTGAGCTGGAGAGTATGTTGCGTCGTGTTGGAGTTTCCTTTGAGCTGGAGAGTATGTAGCGTCGTGTTGGAGTTTCCTCTGAGCTGAGGTGTATGTAGCGTCGTGTTGGAGTTTCCTCTGAGCTGGGGAATACTTAGCTTTGTGTTGAGCTGGGGAATACTTAGCTTTGATAGAATCCCTTTTTCGTTGGTAGTTTTGTTTGTTGATTTCTTTTCTTGACTTCATCTCCGAGGTAAGTCGTAGGGAGTAGGTTTACAAAGATGGCTCACTGAAAAATTATGAGATGATCGATTGAGTAGAGCTCGAGACATGTCGTGGGACGATGTCGGGCGACAACAACCAAGAGTTTGTAGGTGAGAGTAGTACTGAAGACGACTTTTTTGATGTGACAATATTGGCTTTCTAAAATTTATGAGCTTGAGCTTGAGGAGGAGGTTTCTCTTCACATGATGTACATTACTCAATGAGGAATGTACATCTCTCCACAGATTATGAGCATCATAGTAGGAGCTTTTTTTCACATCTTATCTCGGCCACCTGTCTAATGTACGTTAAGCCCAACTCCACCTGTCTAATGTACGTTAAGCCCAACTCCAACTGTCTAATGTATGTTAAGCCCAACTGTCTAACGTATGTTAAGCAACTGTGCTATGTAAGTTACGCCATAGTACAAACATCAAACATACATAAGTACTTACATTAGTGTCACTGTGTCCGTTCAGCCATACCTGCTTTCCTGTAAATGTCATACCACTCTCTCTGCTCCCTGCCCCTCTTCGCACTTCGCACGTGTACCCTTACAGTACCCTTACATGCTATGTACTAGTCTGAAAAACAACAACAACACAACAAGATGCAAAATTCCAGCGCCGCCACCTCTTACCTCAACTCAAAGAACACTACAGCCCTCACTTCTCCGAAGCTTGGATTGTACTCGATCGTGGCAAAAAGCCCAGAAAAGAACATCTCGGTTGGGCTCGCAGATCCTCGCCTTGTCCTCGCTCTGGCATCATGGGCGGCTTAGAGGCGTCCTATGTGTCTCACCTTCAAACAAGTTGCTTGGGCCTATCGAGGGCTTAGGTAGATATCTAATCTGACGCCACAAAATAATTGGTCAATTGTCGGCCCCAATTGTCGTCAATGAAAAGGGCTGTTGCGATGAGGATCATAATTAATCGACATAATAAACGAAGAACTAGAAAAATGAAGTGGCGGATGCAAGCATTAGAGCAGCTCGTTGCAGTGGCGACGCTGATGTCTTTCCTCCCAAAGAATGTTGACGCCTACGGCTGCATGAATGAAATAGCCGGTAAGAAAGGAGGAGTCGGCTGCACCGCCAAGGACGTATCATTCGACCGTGTCGCTGGCTTTGAAGTCTTTGACCCACTTGCCGAACCCCCGTGTAATTGCAACTGCGGTGGGGCCACGGGCAAACTTTGCGACCCCTGGTCCGAGGCACACCCTAAGGTTGACTGCGGTGGCTTGACTACCCCGATCTCATGTTGGGCGCCGAATGATGGGCCTCTACAGCCCACTGGAGTGGTGTTTGGGGCCTGCCTCGGTAGCGATGATAACGTGAATGTTGCTCTAACTGTTGATCTAACAGTTTCGACTGCGAGATATGATGTGGCAATGTACATTAATCTCGATGGAGGGAGTGCAACAACAGGGGCAGAGTGTGCGATCGTGCCCATGGAAGATGGCGATTATCCTTCAAAAATCCTTGGTGAACCTGATGTGCAAGTCAGAACAACAGGAGATGGCACTGATGGGGATGGATGCGCCGATTTCATTACAAAGGGAACCCTGACAAATTTTGCATTCGCAGCAATAACTCTCAGTTGTGCTGATGCATATTCCCCAGATGCGTCAAACACACACACACAAGCATCAGACGGCCTACTGGATTTTGATATTGCTATTGCCTGGGACAACAAAGTTGACGTTGACAATTGCGATTTTGACACGAGTCCGCCTAAACTGCCCGCACCGGGGACGTCTTCCAAATGTTGGATTCCGGATCTGGTTGATGGGGTACGGCCACGAATTAACCTTCCAATCTACGTTCCTCCCTATACAACACCATCTGCGCAACCGAGTTTAAGTACTGCTCCGTCAAGTCAGCCGTCCCTCGCACCATCTACATCTAGCGCTCCCTCAGTGTCAAGTGCTCCATCGTTATCATTGGTGCCATCTTTATCGACAGCACCGTCAAGTGAGCCTAGTTTGGTTCCGTCTGAATCAGCTCAGCCATCATCTGAGCCATCGTTGAATCCATCTGAATCTTCACAGCCATCGTCCAAGCCATCGCAGACTCCCTCTACGTCTACTGAGCCATCGTCCGAGCCATCGCAGACTCCCTCTACGTCTACTGAGCCATCGTCTATGCCGAGTGGATCGCCTTCGGTGTCAAGTGTTCCCTCGATATCTAGCGCTCCCTCGGTGTCAAGTGCTCCATCGTTATCATTGGTGCCATCTTTATCGACAGCACCGTCAAGTGAGCCTAGTTTGGTTCCGTCTGAATCAGCTCAGCCATCATCTGAGCCATCGTTGAATCCATCTGAATCTTCACAGCCATCGTCCGAGCCATCGGCGACTCCCTCTACGTCTACTGAGCCATCGTCTGAGCCGAGTTTGACTCCCTCCGAGTCTGCTGAGCCGTCATCTCAGCCCAGTTTGACTCCGTCTGAGTCTACACAGCCATCATCTCAGCCCTCCTTCAACCCATCCGTGTCATCTGCTCCGAGTGGGGAACCCAGTAGCACTCCGTCATCTGAGCCTAGTTTGAGTCCCTCTTCAGAACCATCATCACAGCCATCGTTTGAACCATCTGAATCATTTGCTCCCTCTCTCTCATCGAGACCATCTTCTTCAACAGATGAACCTTCTTCTGCGCCAAGTACTTCCCAAGAGCCATCGCAAAGTCCTTCATTAGGTCCGACTTTGTCCTCTATGCCTTCTTCAAGTCCGACGGGGAAACCAACTGATCAGGTAAGTTGCTTATGCTTGAGTCACTATAGTTATGCATCATTCTGCCACCAATTGAAGTCTGTGCATCTGACACATCTCACTTTGTATAATTCATTTCTTTCAACACAGCCCTCCTTTCCTCCAACTGGCTCTCCATATTATCCGGATTGGACCAATAGTGAACAATTATGCATCAACGACGGTGCTACTCCAGAGTATATGAAGATTCTTCAGAGTGCGAATTACCTGTACATGGATAAACAAGAATGCTGTGGTAAGGCAATACTTTGAGCTTTGCGTCAATATGCTGCACGTGATGTGTTGTATTATTGTTCCCGTCATCTAACTATATTATGTCCTCCCCCATCATATTTCAACAGAGGAACATTTCTCCTGGAGAGTAAGACAGTGCATGGATAATGATGAGCCTGTATACTATCGAGATGGATCGTCATCAATTTGCATAAAAGGCGAAACCAGAGATGACTACGATATTGCATTCGATACCTTGGAGGAATGCTGTAAAGAACAAGTGTGAGTAAAGTTGATTAGCGATCTGCGAGTATTGCAATTGTACATGGTAGATTTTCTCATCTAATCGGTTCCCTTTTGTTTTATCTTCCAGATGGTGGGATGAGTATGGATGTTTGCAATCAAGTCCCAAGGTTCTAGAATTCGAATACACTATCGATTTGAACGAGTTTGCCGAACCGACAAACTGTCAAGATGCAGATGCCATTGCAAAACGAATGCAGGAGGCAATGGCTCCCGCCATGCCAAGCGGTACCAATATTCTTGTTGTGGGCCTAGGCGCTGTCACCATTGAGAATGATGTGGCTTTAGGAACTACTCAATGTGGGGGTTCCCTTGCGGGGCAGAGCTATCAGGGCAGTTGGTCCCTAGGTGTAGATTACACGGACCCCCCGGGCACTACTACTTACGCCACGTTTCGTGTATTCAGGGAGTGCGCTAGTTCTGGCTGTACCGATGCTCAATCCGTCCAGACGTTATATGACACGACGTATCAGAGTATGTTGGCCTACGCACAAGGAAGTATGACGCAAGATATCGTCAATGCAGCAGGTATAAGCCCAGCCGTCAAACAGCTTCAATTTGTTGTGGTAGACAGTACTTCAATGACATCTGATGGCACTTATAAGGATCCAAGGAACGAAGAAGAGAATCTGATTGAAGCTTCTTCAGTTACTGTTGAAGGAGAGCTCTCTGTCACTGGCTTTGACTCTTCTTCTCTTGATGCTGCGGAACTAACCGAGGCCATCTCTTACTTTCAAGCCGCACTTGAGACAACGCTCGGACTCTCGTATCCTGTCAAGGTCACCGATATTGTGGATGGAAAGATCATATACGAAATACTCATCACCGCGGACTCATCGTCAGATGCAGCAGCGGCAGCGTCGAGCATTGAGACTTCGCTTTCCACAGATGCAACAAGGGCTGATATTGCATCCAATGCTGTTTCCGAAGCGAGTAGTTCTCCCCTTGCTACTACGTTTAATGCTGGCTTCGTTATTGACGCAAATACGGAGACGGCCTCAACTGAAATTCCTGTTGCCAAAGTCACTGTAGAAGGACAGCTCCTCACGAGCCAGGCTAACTTTGGTTCTGGCGACGAAAGTTACTTAGAGGAGGCAATATATGAAGTACTCCTAGGAAAAGGAGTAATATCGGGAGGAGACAAAGTCGAAGTGACTGGATACGAAGGCGGCGTGATAACATACGAGGTCATCTCATATGTTGATGCGGCCTCGAATGTAAAAGCTCAAACTGACAGCATCGTTTCTCAGCTTACTCAAACTTCTACAACCGATCAAATCGCAGATGTAGCAAATTCTTCACCCGGCTGCTGCACCCTTACCTTTCAAGTATTCCAGAGTAACCATCTCAGTACAACTGGGGTACCGACTCGTGGCTGGTGGCCAGATTGGAATTGGGGCGAGAGCACATGTAAGACTGGTGGAACGGTACCAGCTTTCATGAATCTACAATATGGCAAGTACTTTTCCAACTCCAAGCGAGAATGCTGTGAAGATTGGTTTCCGTATGATCTGAAGGGCTGCGTGGGACCGACCACTGGAGGTTCTACAAAGGAGTTCTTCTTGCCAAATTGGACAAATCTCAATGACGATTGTTACAAAAAGCTAGAGAGAGACATGGACGCATGGGAACTGGCCGATTCGTATGGTTCCTTAGAGGAATGCTGTGAAAAGAGATTTCCTTACAACTTTGCTGGGTGCTGCAGTGCTCCCGGCTTGGGTGGGTGCTCGCTTTCGACAAAGATACTCTATTATCCTGAAGATGGAAAGTGCGTCGGAGGAAGTGAAGGCGAAATTGAAGGATACCAAAAAACATTTGCAGAGGATTCAGTTCGTGAATGTTGCGATACAAATTTCTGGTGGAATAAAAAGAAGTGCTGTCAAGACTCTGGTGGGTGTCCACTGGGGTAAAAATTAGAATGTATAGCTCAAAATAGAATACTGTAAAAATCGTTTTGAAACACATCTTCTATCTCTCCTTATTATTATAGTATTTCTAGAAGTACTAGACAAGAATGCAAAAGATGCAAACAAGGTGGAATTGTTGAGTTTTGCTCATCGTGTTCAAAATGGTACCATAGTGACTGCCACAGCTTTGGAAGTTGTGATCCTGGTCATGCGAACAACCCGTACATGTAAAGAGTTCAGAATTAGGTATTGACTAGGTGCATATTATTAAAGTTTTTGTTTCTTCTCTGCCTTCTTTGGGCGTTTTGCTGTTTAAACTTATCTCCAACCAATGCATTTTCAATGAGCATGAGGTTCCCCTGGACTAGTTTTGGGCAAAAGATCCTTCTATACTATCATGGCCAACTTTAATGGGTCACTAGAAGCTGTTGATTGCCATATTCACAGCGTGAGATACGTTATGGTGCTAGAGTAGCGCAGGCAGCCGTCCCAATTGGGCCTCATCAGGTCATCTACGATGCTGCAGCAACGCCGATACGTCTAACAAATCCTTGAGCCGTGAAAAAGATGCTTCTATACTATCATGACCAACTTTAATGGGTCACTAGAAGCTGTTGATTGCCATATTCACAGCGTGGGATACGTTATGGTGCTAGAGTAGCGCTGGCAGCCGTCCCATTTGGGCCTCATCAGGTCACCTACGACTTTGTAGCGACGCCGATACGCCCAAATAATGCTTGAGCCGTGCAAACGATGCTTCTATACTATCATGGCCAACTTTAATGGGTCACTAGAAGCTGTTGATTGCCAAAGTCAGAATTAATCTTTACGTTAAAATATTGAAAAACAGTCGCTTCGTCAAAGAATAGATCTGCTTTTTTGAATGCACGAGATGCTCGGAACATGTTCATCACACAACCACAACAGAAAGTTGCATCATCAGACCTCTAGAATTTCTTGACAAAAGATGGCTACCTCTCGGGGAACGCTACTCCCTCCCCGTCCTTCTCTTACTGGAACTCTTGGTAGGGTTTGAGTTGAGGTAGTCATGCCGAATTCTGATCCAAACGTAGTAGATTGATCTTGAGTCTTATTGCGATATGCCCCGTGCCTTCTACACACTCCGCCGCGCTGAACTTTGTTCGAGCATCCATCTCTGATGCATAATTTAACCTTTGCCCCATGCCTAATACACACTCCGCCACTCTGAGCAATGTTTGTGCATCCTTCGCTGCTGCATCGTTTGAGCTTTGCCCCATGTTTCACGCACACTCCTCCTTTCACTACAATATTTGTGCATCCTTCACTACTGCATCGTTTCACTTTGGCTCCGTGCCTTTTACACACTCCTCTTTCCTGAGCATACTTAGTACATCCTTTACTGCTGCATCGTTTGATAAATGCCCCGTGCCTAATGCATACTCCTCCTCTCTGAGCTTTGTTTGTGCATCCATCACTGCTGCATAGTTTTTGCTGCGCCCCATGCCTTCTGCATACTCCTCCATTGATGACATGATTGGTGCATCCATCGATGCTGCATCGTTTGACCTTTGCCCCATGTTTGACGCACACTCCTCGTTTATGAGCTAGATTAGAGCATCCTTCACTAATGCACCGTTTGTACTCGACCTTTGCCCCATGCCTAATACACACTCCTCCTTGTTGAGCCTGTCTAGTGCATCCTTCGATGCTGCATCGTTTGACTTTTGCTCCATGCTTGATACAAACTCCTCCCTTTTTACTATAGTTTGTACATCCTTCACTGCTACATCGCTTGACCTTTGCCCCGTGCCTAATGCACACTCCTCCATTGACAGAATGATTTGTGCATCCATCAGCAGAGCATTCATATCTGTACTTCTTTTTGGCCACCTTCTTCCTAGGCTGATCTTTCGCCAATGAAGACTCTCGATTCTTTCGCTTCACAGCACCTTTGCGTTTTTGACAAAGCAATGATTCTTCGCTTTGGTTGTTGGCAGATGATCTCTTCCGAGCTGAAGTTCGATGATGGGTTGAAGCAGATGATGTCTTCTTGCTCTCGGCAGCTGCGGCCGCCGCCTCCGCTTTTCTCAGCTGACTCTCCCTGTAGATCAAGGCAGCCACATCGTCGCCGTCCCCTCCACTATCGTTTGCTACAGCCTTCTTCTTTGCTTGGCTCCTCGTTGACATGTTGTTTTTGATACCACAGCACAACGATCAACGATGAAGCGCTGATTTTTTGATTTGTCACTTGTCACCCCACACTGACACAAACCAATCCGGCACTGAATCCGTCACAAAAATCCATAACTCAAAACTCAACGCAACACAACAACAAGCTTTGAACAATGACAGCCAACAAAGCAGTATCATTCGAAGACTCCGTCGACACCACGGACGATCCATCATCCTTATTCGATCCAGCCTCTCTTCTGCCCTCGTCAACGACCGGTAAATAGACACCTCAGCCAAATCGCTCGGCCACAAAAGCGGCACTCCACGCTTTGCTTTCTGAAACTCTTCGTCCATCGCCTTGCAACGTGTTTGGCTCTGGACCTTTGCTGGTCTCTGATATTCCTCAATCCGCCAAGTCATCAAAGTCTAATGACAGTAACGATGCTAAAAATGACGATAACTCCACTAACAGCAGCGGTGGCGGAGTAATAATCTTGGTTGATAAAATTGTTTCACCTTCGAAAGTGAGTGTTCCTGAATTAGACGTATCATACACAAGAATCCGATCGAGTGTGAGCAAAAGTACTCTCCCTTCTTGCAGCTGCAACTTGATGCATCAAGTGTGTACTTTCCACCCTCTCTGTCTTCAAAAACAGCGTATACTGTGTGCATTGTGTTCGACTTCGAGCTGAGACATTCGCAACATACTAAGATGCATTCCCTCCCGTCATTCCTTTGCTGAAACATTTCTACACTTAATGGATGCAAGGTGGTAGTGTCCACCAGGAACTAGGTTCGACATTCTTCGCCGTATTGATGGACGACTGCATCTTACTTTACCCAGATGCCCATCAATCACGTCATCTGTCACACGCTCCAACTTTGATACTGGCGTAGAACAATCTTCATTCCATTGGTCGAATTCATTACCGGCCTGTCTTGGTGCAATCGCCTTGAAGCCATTATAGACGCCAGCAATTGGCTGCAATGGTCGAGCAGATTGCGCTTTCTCAACACGAAGGCAGTTAATGACGACCTTTTCGATATTGTCTCGACTATCACCCATCCGAGCATCCATGGATCTCGCACGAAGATAATTGACGAGGCAAAGTGAAGGCTGTATTGATATGGGATCTTTGGTGAAGTCCAGCTCTCCAAAAATTGCAGAACGTAAGCGCTCTTCGTAGAAATGCAGCGGCTTGCGTTCAATAGGAATGACCTTGCAATGGTAGATATCAGAAAGGAGCGACTTGTTGTTCTGTACGGTTGTCAGGTCATTGAGTCCAAGATATTCACCCAAATCTAGTTTCGTTGAGTGGGACAATCCGTACCTCCTCCATGACTTTATCGTATTGCAATACAGGCGCATGTAACATATATCTCTTTGCACTCCAATAAGCCGCAGATTGGCTAGGGGACAGTGGTTTCTTGCCATTCTTTCCAAAGTTATTAATCCACTCTTCCTTATTGGGTGCGGCGGCAAGCTTATCAAGCATACTATCATCTGTAATGTGCCACTTACTTTTCAATGTAGAATGTCATATTGGCAGCAGCATGTTGAGCAGACTCTTGCAGGTAGCAAAATTTGCATTGCGGCTTGAATCGCTCTAGCGAGCATCTTCAAAATTGTTATTTATATTATTTACATTGTAGCATGATTTACATGCATCTCATTGGAATGCCATCTCATTCTCATTGGTCTGGGTTTGGGAGAACATCGAAAGCAATCCTTCGACAGGGGTTTTGCTCCTCTCTAATGCCCATGAAATAGCATCATCAAACACCGTCTCAATCTCATCATCATTGTTACCATAGGTTAAGGCATGGTTCATTCCTTTGTACAATTTGATTTGTTTGTCCTTGGAGCATGATTCGTTGTAAAAGTCTTCTGACATTTTAGGGCAGGTTACACGATCAGATAGACCATGAAGAATGATGAACGGTGAATCGAACTTGCTGACTGATTTGGAGATACGTTCGGTAGTCTCGAGAATCTCCCTTGCCGTTCCCAACCTAGGCTTTCTTCCGTATGCCGTAGGGGCACTTGTGGCCAGGTTCATTTTATCTTTGTTCCCAAAGCTCAAATTAGGAATGTTGCCCTTGGACGGTGCAACTGGCAGCATACTGAATGCATTCACCGTTCCTGGTTCGCCCAAAAGAGCTCTTAGGGTATTAACAACAATTTTTGGAGGCGCAATGGAGATCTTTACCATTGGACATACAAAGATGACTCCCTCATATTCTTCTCGGTTCCTTGACATGACATCAAATGCGACCGCACCTCCCATAGACTCACCCATGATGAACTTCTTTTTGCTTGGAAACTTGTCCTCAGTGACCTCGCGAAAGTATTGCTCTACATCTCCAATCAAGGTATCCCAGCATGGAATGAAGGTATTTGCCCCATCGCTGCGACCGTGTCCCTCATATTCTATCATTACAACAGCAAACCCTTTCTTCACGAATCGTTGGTACTCCACACGCTTGAGGAAAGATACATTGTCCATGTACCCATGACAAAAGCAGATAACACCTCTAACCTGCTCATTATTTTTAGGCTTCATAACCGATGTTAATAAACACATGCCACGATTGTTCGTCCAATAACTTTCTTCTAAATCAACATCGTTGCACTTCATCTCTTGTGGTAAATCCGGCCTCTTTTCAAACTCAGCCCAGAGACGTCGTCGCGATTCTCCGTCATCGTTTTCACGAAAGGCGTAGGGGATTGTGAAGGAGAGAATGGCGGTGACGATGAGTAGAAGGTATGGTTTTGCAAAGGCGAGTGCTGTCGAGAGGATGCCGATGGATAGGATGGTGTTGCTGGTGATGCGGGGCCTTGGATGTGTGTCGGATTGGATTACTTGTGCTTGCTTCATCATCGTTTTTAGTTGCTGTTTTGCTCGTTGTTGTTTTGTTAGTAGTTTATTGAATGTACTATGACGAGTGCGGGTGGTCGAAAAGCGGCGTCTCAGAGAAAACTTTGGCCGGCGATGAAGTGATGATTTTTGAAGTAGTGTTCTTCTCGATGCAGATTTTGTGAAACTAAAACTGGCAGCTGTTGGTATAGTTGCAGCAAGGACGGTGGTTAGCAGTAGTAGTCGAAGAAGCGATGGCTTCCGTGTTGATCTACTACTACGTCGCTTGGTAGGGATTTCCATTACGGCTGATTCTGCATCAAGGGGAACGCCATGGTGGGCGTGCTAAACGGAATGAACTCGATTATTTTGCAGCTTGGATCTTCTTGCGATGAGAACTCGGAACCAACTCGGCAGCATGACGTGTAAAAGTGACGTAAGATTTGCGGCGATACGTGTCTTCTGAACAACTTCGGTCCGTCAAGTCAACCCATTACCATTACCCATCATGCTAGCGCCTACTACTGCTAGCTATCATCCCTCCTATTACAGCAGAAATGCAGCTTGTGGCATTCGTACGTGGTGGTGGGTGACTTGATCGCATGTGCCAATGAAATCTTAAAACTGTTGTATGCGACAGCTGATAAGTTGTTGCTTGCCATGCCAACCTGCATGGAGTTTCGTTTGGTTAGGAGAGATCATCAGACTTACTCGACTGACAGGTAGAAGATAAACATCTACTGTCTGAGCTAGTGATAATTCAGGGAGAGCTTGATCGGTGTGGAGTACTGACCATGCCGATGGCGTCATCTTCTTCTGGTAGATGCTGCTTTGACATGGCGCCGTAGTAATTATGATATTTAGAATTCTGCTGTTGAATGGTTGGCGATAGAACGCTGCCGCTGTTGGGAGCGTGTTTGTACCTTCTGCAGGTAGTGCAACTTCTTTGATGTTGTTACGTCCTCATGTTGTGTTCAGCATGTTCGTTTTATCATTGCGGCGCCGTGTTTTGCCGACGCATCTTATGAATCTCTGCTCTGTTTGCAACAAGCTCCTCAGCAAAAGAAGTTCGGTATCTTCTCTGTATCTACATAATGTATTATTGGACGGTGGGCGGAATATTAGTTAATCAGATTAGATGCATTGTAAGTACAATAGCTTGTAGCTTGTCCATGATGATGCAACTATCGCCACAGCAGTTGCTACCATGCTTCATGCTGTAGATGAGGGGTCACTTAATGTGGTCATTAAGTACATGCAGAATCTTCACAGAGGGAGATGCAATGGTTTGATTGAAGGTTAGAGTAACATCCACGATCTTCATTCTGCCCTGCGGTTGAATTATGAGAGGATTAATAATTTCATTTGAGTGAAGAAAGTAGACGATAAATGAAGGGAAGGTGATGTGCCTCATTACTAAGTACTATCAGTCTTGATTACCGTGCCTGTGTCATGTAACGATAGCCTGCATATGCATGCAATGAAGGGAAAAGTACCTCTAAATGACAGACGACTTGAGACTTGATTGGGTGAGATGAGGCCTCTTGCGAGGGACACAGAGCTGGGCAAAAGGCAGTCATCTTAATCTACATGCATAAATTGGATGCATCATAGCTGCAGTGAATATGTTGAGAGGATTTTGCTGGCCGCCTAGAAGATGATCTGATCACCTGCTGCAAAGAATTCAATGTCATCTTCTGATCATATTCTAACTGGCTTGCATTTCTCTATTCATGTGTATTTAAATAATGCTTGTATTACTTCTATTCTTTTCCATCTGCACTTTCGTTCCCTCTTTCATCGCACCATACATATCTACTCTACTCAGCAGCAGCAGCAGTAGCAAGAGCACTCTCCACCTCATCAATCATAACCCCACCCCTATCCATAAACAATTGAACCACATCATAATGACCAAACTTCACCGCCATATACATGGGACTTAATGCCAAATACTTCCCCTCCCCATCTTTCCATTGATCTAAATCGTAATTCTCATCATCTAACAACTCACGTACTTTGATTGAGTCCCCGTTTCGACAAGCCTTGTCCATTATTGTGTCTAGATCAGTAGAATCAATATTCGAGTAAATATCCACATGCAGTTGAAGAAATGTAGCAATATCCTCATGATCATTCTCACGTGCCAGTGATACCGCCTCCTCGTCAACCGCGGCTCCACCAACTTGAATCAGTAGCTTGACTATTTCGAGTGATCCCATCCAACTTGCCCATTGTAGGGGAGTGTACCCCCCTCCATCTTGTTCACTTGACAGTGTGTTGATTAATGTTGTGGCGGATGTTTTATTGTTATTGTTGTCATTATTTGATTTGGTCGGAACATCGTACAATGGTAGCATACTGGCCACTAACTCCTCTAATCCATAATCAATTGCGATAAAGATGGGAGGGCTACATAATTCTTGTCCATCGGAATCACTCCACTTGAGTGGTTTGGTGAGTAATGATTTGTCATTGTTGAGAATTGAGATTGTTTCAGTGATGGAATTGGTAGTGATGGAATTGACAAGTGTATATTCGGTTAGTGCTTGACCGACAAGTGATACAGATATGATGGCGGCATCATCATTCGTCATGCCAAGTGAGGTGGGTGTATCATTTCCATCAATTGATAATATGGTGTCATTATATGTGAATTGTAGATGATCTAATGAAAGACCATTGAAGTGAGCGTATTGTGTGAAGATGGAGGAGATGTTGTCGGATGTGTCAATTTCAAAGTGGTTTTGGAGGGGGCTGTGTTTGTCTTGGAGTTGAATGGTGATTGTTGAGTTTTCGTCTGCCATGATTGCTGTGTTGTTTCTTGTTGATTCAGTGGATATGAGATGAGATGAACCTTTGCTTGGGAAGTGCTTGCTGTCAGATAAGACCGGCGCAAATGAAATGTAACAGGACAGAATTCGAGTTCGAGGCCTCAAGGTGGCGCGCATTCGAATTCAATAAAATTTCGTTTGAAATTTCTAAAGGCCTCGAACTCGAATTCTGTCCTGTTACATTTCATTTGCGCCGGTCTTAGATGATGGTGGAGTACAGTAGTCGAGTATTGTACCATCGTCGCATCAATAATTTTGTGGCCGAAAAGTGGAGATGTGACAGCGTCTGTCTGCAATAACCTCTTTTCTCTCTTTCTCTTCCTTCTCTTTAGGAATACAAGCGGTCGGGCCGGGATGTTCTTCTCTTCAACTTAGTTTCGAAGCGTCGGACGAATCACAACACGTACCTACGAGCTTTCCTCCATGTCGACGGTCTGCTAGGTATGCTTCTAGAGCCGCAACGCATGACAATATCAACGACAGCAATGATGCAATCCTCCTCTATATCTTCGTCTTCTTCTAGAGGTGCTATGAAGCTTTCGCCTCTGCTCGCCATCTTCATCGTTTTACTACATACTCCATTAGCATGTCAAGCATGGACCAACACACCGCTTGTGTCATCCAAACCTTCACGCCTCCAGCAGCAGCAGACGTTACCTCACGAGGGTAACACCATTGATGGAAGCAATGTCGATCAGAAGGTAATGTGGTGGAGACAAACTATATTGAATGTTGGAAGGAAGAGACGAGATGATACAACACAACTATTTGCATCGAATAGTGACAATGATCATCGCAACGAACACGAAGATGAAGCAGCAATAATGGAGATTGCCGATGCACTAATCTCAACAACTCCATCATCACAACCCCCCGCCAACAATCAAGTCAATGGGTTTGTACAAAAGGCACAACAGGCATGGACCTCCCCTCTCGATAATGATGTACCGAATGGTATGCCACTCAATGGGGACTCAATCTCGACAGCAGGCGGCAACACAAACGACATTGATGCCAATATCTACAACGAAGAGGAAGCAAAATATCTAACACTAGCAAAAGAGGCATGGACTGAATTCTTTTCGGATCAAGTTTCGCAAGAGGAGTTTTTGAATATGGCTTTGGATGCTTGGAGGGAAGCTTCTTTGGTGACGTCGTTACAGCAAGATGATGCTGTTGTTGTTGGGTCATTACAATCTGTTGAAGAAGAAGTACAGTCAGATACTACTCTTTTTGTGGAGGAACAAGAAGTTGAGTCTCAGGAAAATGTTGAAATAAATGGAGCGCAGTCTGATACTGCTTCTGTCGAAGCACAAGAAGCTCTTTCGTTAGAAGAAGAAGAAGATAATGTTGAAACAGCTACTAATGAGCAGAAGTGGGGTATGCCTGCATTCTTATCTGGATTATTTTCGGGGTCTAAAAAGTCGAGTGATGCTCCTGCAGAAGCTTCATTTGCAGAGGAGAACGATGAAGAGGATGTGCCGTATGGACTCAGGATGAAAGACACTTCATTTGCAGAGGAGAACGACGAAGAGGAATTGCCGTATGGCCTCAGGATGAAGTCTTCTTCGGCATCAGTTCTTCCACCACCGTCGTCATCGTCAGCACCTGCGATGGATGATCCTACAACAACGGAGAAGGGTGGTGATGATGCATTGAATAATAATATCAATAGTATGAAAGCAAAGTCCTTGGGAGAGAAGCAAATGACACCGCCGATCAGTAAGGGCGTTGCACCTACATTGAAGTCGTTGGATAAGAAGCAAATCATGCCACCGCCGTCACCAGTAAACAAGGGCGTCACGACACCACCAATGAACATGGGCGTTGTGAAGGGGAAAGAGACCTCTTTCAGCGGTGGCAACAAACTATCTTCAACACCACCGTCGTTCCTCAATAAGGGGGGTACAAAGAAGTTGGGTATTCAAGGAAAGTTTGCACCCAAAAAGCTGGACATTGCGACAAAGAAGAAGCCGCAGGGTAAACGTGGTGGTCTTTCGTTCCTAAATTCAGATAAATTGTCAAAGGAATACAAGGCTGATAAGAATTTCAATCCGATGAATAAGGGTGTTACTGTTGAAAAGATGAAAGGGTTGAAGATTGGCCAAGTTGGCAAGGCGAAATCAGTTGATGATACGGAAGCATCACCAGAAGCCCACAATAAAGCAGATAAGTCGAAGGCTCCATCGAACGCTTCTGATTTACCCTCTGCGACAAAACTCATTACCGCCGGCATGACTGCGGAAGAGGCTGAATTAATCAGAAAGAGTAGGTTGTTAACTGAAGAAGAAACGGCTGCACTTGTTGAAAAAGCTAGTTTGGAAGTTACGCCTGTGATTGTTACCGAAGCTACTGAAGCCAGTCCGAAGGTCACGCCAACGGCAATTATATCAGGGATGACTGCAGAAGAAGCTGAGCGTGCAAGGATGGCAAGATTGGAGATATCCGACAAAATGAAAGAAAAGATCAAGATAAGTGCTGAAAAGAAAGGAGGAGTAGGAAATATGCCACTGAAAACTATACCGCTGAAAGGACCGATGCCTAAAATACCAAATACTATCAATGTTGTATCAAAAGGTATGCCACTCAAGGGTGGCACCTCGGCTGGAGCAAAGCAACCAAAACAACCTGGTAAAGGACTGCCATTCTTGAAGAAGTCACCAAGCTTCGGATTGGATTCTACAACCAAAAAGACTCTGTCACCACTACCGCTGAAAGCACCAAAAGGAGATTCTGATTTAAAAACGAAACTGACACTTCCTCCTCTGGCTAAGACAAGTCTTGGTGATGTCGTTGCAAAGAAAGGATTTCCTCCTCTTCCAACACCACAAAAAGGTGCTGCGCCCATACCGATGAAGGGACCAATAACAAAAGCAGCACCCAGTTTCTACATGGAGAAGAAGACTCTACCTCCGCTGCCATTGAAAGGAAAGGGAGATGATGCTGGTATGAAGAAGGGAATGGGCTTGCCTCCTTTGGCCAAGAAGAGCTTCGGAGATGGTGCTGCTGCTGGTGCTGGTGGTATGAAGAAGGGCTTTTCTTCCGCTCCTTTGACAATGAAGGGGCCAATGTCAAAAGCATCTGATAAAGCATTTGATGACCCGATTGCACCGAAGGGGCTTCCGACTTCAGATGTTAGCAAAGGTCTTCCATTAAAAGGTGTTATTTCGGATACCATCACGGAATCAGAAGTCAAGGTGACAAAAACAAGATCGAATGCTGTCGTATTATCTTCCGCAACTCCTCTGATTTCCGATGGTATGACTGCTGAAGAGGCTGAGAGAATCAGACTGAGTAGGCTGCAAGCGAAAGGAGAAACAGCTTCAAAACCTGTTGACGAAATAGTCCAACCAGAAGATATGCCGACGACATCAAAACCTCTTGACAAAACTACCAGTATAAAGGATACGCCGACACAAATTACAGAAGGCATGACAGCAGAAGAAGCTGAGCGTGCAAGGATTGCAAGAGACACCACCACAATTGACTTGGCAGCACTTCAGTCTAGGATTCAGCAACTTGAAGATCCTAAGCCAACTGCAACGCCGCGACCGACTATAAATAGTAAATCTGTGGCGTCAGCTGACTTAACACTGTTGAAGAAAACCACTGCCCTGTTGGAAACCAAAATCGATAGTGCACTAAGCCACATTGACAAACTTGAATCCAAAATTGAAGGGTTGGATGAAGAGAATCTCCAATTGCGTCGAGACAACACGGAACTAAGGGAGGAGCTGGATGACTTGAAACGGACAGTAGCTCTTATAGATTGCCTCAGTGAAGTTGGTCAATGAAGTACTAACTTGTTAGATGCGATCTAGTTGGTACATAAGGGCAATCACTGCGGTTGCAAAACATCAAGTAGCCCAGGTATACACTGACGTTCTTCCCAACACCATTGCTCTTTGGAGGGACGTTCGTCCAACAGTGCTTCTTGGGGTATTTGCAGTCCTTGACAACTGATGTAAAGATCAAATTAGGTTTAAACATTTGATCTATTGTTCTTGCTACCGGTCTGCTTACAGCTCTTCGTGCTTTAGTGCTGTTTTTTTCGACAAGGCGAGGCCCAGCTACTACATAAGATAGACTAAGACACAGAGTAATTGAAATAATGGTATTGTTTGATTTACCAGCTTCAAGTTGGAAAAACGACCATCAACAACACACAGAACGTTTGGGTTGAGATATGTTCCATAACATCAATTCGTCTGGCTGTGTTGTTGTTCTGTGTCCCTTTTCTCTCCTGTTTCCCTTCCTACATATACTTCTCTCTCTAGTTCCATTGATTCACCCACAGAAGAGGGATTAGTTCATTTCCTTCCACAGATATCCTCCTCCTGTGCTGCATCGACATTTTTTGGTGCCTCCTCCCTCTGTGGACTTTTTGAAGCATCAATAATAGCCTGGTTTGCACGAAGAGCCGCGGCAAAGTCTTCTTTGCTGACTAATCCATCTTTATAACACCGCTTCAGCGCATGTACTGAAATGTCATGGCCGAGGTTGGCGGCGATGATGAAATGTTTCACTGATCTATCAAACCTCTTGCATACCCACTCATAACATCCAAGACTGTATCGAGCACTGGGATAACCAGCAATGGCAGCCTCCTCCAAATGGTATGTTCCCTTTTTCTCGTCCTTCTCTACACCTTGCCCCTCCAGATACAAATTTGATAGAATATAATGAGCATCCACATCACCCAGTCCTGCTGCTTTCGTGCTATACTCAAATGCACTATCAT
Organism: Skeletonema marinoi; assembly: GCA_030544225.1. NCBI lineage: Eukaryota > Bacillariophyta > Thalassiosirophyceae > Thalassiosirales > Thalassiosiraceae > Skeletonema > Skeletonema marinoi. Next base: position 486,343 of record CM060490.1, read on the forward strand.
AGTCTCCATAGTAGTTCTTGATACCAGTTTCCCGCATTTCAATTGGATCGTTTGCTGCTACTCTTTTAATTTCATTCGCCTTGGTTTCATCTCCAGTGGTTGGTATCAGACACCGGCAGAATGGGCATTTAAACTGCAAATTCTCTTCGAACTCACGTACTGTATTGGCGTATGCACATCCATTACAGATCCGTTTACTACAGCATGTTTGCAACAAGGATTGTGTGATGTCAAGTGAAAGAGGTAAAAAGCAGATTGGACAGTCGCCCAGGTGACTACTTTCGGGCTGCTTGAATAAAAGGTCGTCACGCAATTCGGTTGCCCTCTCTTTGCACGTTGATTCATGTTGGGGCCGATGATAAAGCTGACATTTATAGCCGCAATATCTAACGAGATCGCAAGCATCGCATTCCATCAATTTGATGTCATCAACTTCTGCGGCGCCACATGACGCACAACAACAGCTCATGACAAAGGCCTCTGGAACTGCGTTCATCGTACTTATATTATCGTTCGTCGCTGCAACGCACTCCCAATCGCCCAGTCAAGTAGCAAGCATGCGGATGGAGGAACAGGAGAGGGGGAGGGGAGAATCTGACACCGAATGGATTGTACGTAGGAATCAATACTATGAAATAACACCAATCAAAAGTAGAGTGAGGAAGTGCTGCCGCTCTTAGCTGCGCCCCTGCAAGGTATTCTACATCGACAGCACGTTGGGGAGGAACATCACGGCGGCATTATAACATTATAAGATGAGTGCAAATAATATTGAGACAGAGGCATCTGACATTTGTTGTGCGTCATGCGGCATCGCCGAAGTCGATGACATCAAATTGAAGGAATGTGATGTTTGCGATCTCGTTAGGTATTGCGGCGATAAATGTCAGCTGGATCATCGTCCAGAACATAAAACATCGTGTAAAGAAAGGTCAGCAGAAATACGTGATGAGATTTTATTCAAGCAGCCCGAAAGCAGCCATCTTGGTCACTGTCCGATCTGCTATTTGCCGCTTTCACTCGATATTGAAAAGTCCGTATTGCAAACATGCTGCAGTAAAGTGATCTGTAATGGATGTGCATACGCCATTAAGATACGCCAGATGGATAAATCACTTGATGCATCATGCCCATTCTGTCGGCATCAGACACCAAAATCAAGGGAAGAAGAAAAAGCAATTTTTATGAAAAGAGCAGCAACGAACGATTCAGTTGAAGTACTAAAGGAAATTGGTATCAAGAACTACCACGATGGTGACGATGAGGGTGCGTTAAAATGTATGACAAAGGCAGCTGAATTAGGCGATGCAGAGTCATATTATGGACTATCTTTCTTCTATCAGGAGGGGAAAGTTGTTACGAAGGACGAGGAAAAGCGATTACACTATTTGGAAGAAGCGTCAATCAGAGGACATCCTGAAGCTAGATATGATCTCGCATGCATAAATGATGTGATTGATAGTGATAGATCAGTCAAACATCTCATCATCGCCGCCAGCCTCGGTCATAACAGCTCAATAAAATTGCTGAGGGTTTGTTACGAAAATGGATTAATGAGCAAAGCAGACTTTGCTACAGCTCTTCGTGCACATCAAGCTGCCATAGATGCTACAAAAAGTTCACAGAGGGAGTTGGCAGCAGAATACTATGCCAAAGAAATGAAGCAATCCGTCAAGGACGGACGGCTAAATTGCGTGACGAGTTTTTCTTCTTCCGGCAGCTCGAAAGGAGCTTTCTAGGCGACTTACCAATCTGATTTAGCCTCTTTTGTCCAATAGGGAATCCATGTTGCAAAGCGCTGCAATAAAGTAATCTTTAACAACTGTTCTACGCCAATATTGTACAAGGCTGACAAACTGGTAGAAACATATGATGCGTTAGGTTAGACACATTGATGAAGAAAATGGGATTTACCGTAACAAGTAATAGCATCTAATAATAACTAAGTAGTTAACCAGATTTGATATGACGACCTAAAAAGGAACAAGCGTAGCGACAGTGATTCTTTCTATGAAATTTCTAAAATCTGACTTCAACGTTTGATGATTCTTCAAGAAATAATGCATGTATGGTAACATAAGTAGCAAAAAACAAATCTCTCTTTCCACTGCTCTAGAAAGAATCAGATGTAGCACGGTGGACGTGACGACGATTGGTTTGATATTCTCCATCATCACTGAGAGACCTTGCTCGTGACTGTCTCATGGCATACTCGACGAATAGATATTTACTACCAACCTGTGAAATGCAGACACAATTAGTTAGCGTGTAGTTTTTATGTTAGCTAGTCTGAGAAAAATCAATCGCAATCGCATCCCTGATGGTATTGGTATAGAATCACATGATACTCACTTCATAATGATTGAGGCGCAAGAGAGCATTGTCAGCAGCACTTTGCAGCTTGAACTTCACAATGGCATAGCATTTTGACACTCCCAAGTCATGATGCATTATAGATGCACTGATGACATCTCCATGCTGAGAGAACAAGTCCCGAAGTTCTTCTTCGGTCATATCAGGTGGTAGATGATAGACAAACAGATCCTTGCCTCGGAGAGATTTTGCAGAGTACTCAAGAAGTGGATTGTCGCAATCAGGGTCGTCAGCATCCGCAGAAGGAGCAGAGGGCTGAACGTGGTGTACTTCTTGCGTGGAGGAATCCGGTTGGCTCGAAGCCGAAGCCGCTTCATTGTAATTATAATTATAAGATGGATAGTGAGGGTGAGGTTCTGAGTATGTTGCCCATGCAAACGAAGCTTGATGCATGGCCGTGGAGGTGGACGTCACGCTCACCGGGCTAGGGGATCGGTTATTTTGTTGAACGACAACTGGGGGAAGTGTCGCTTGAAATGTCCAGCCAAGCGTCGAAGCGAAAGTGATTGGCGGAGAGTCAACATAAAGATGCATATTCTCCCCCGCCCCCGCTCCTGCGTCTTGGTAGTCTTGGCTGGCTGCAGTGTTATTCATTTCGTAGCGTTGTTGTCGTATGCCGCTGCTGTGTGCAGGTATAGTTATGATGCTGCGGGTCGGGAGAGAGTCGCCAGTTAATTAAGATACGGGACGGCGAAAATCTGTGGCTGCGCTTTGTTCGCGCGACGTGGTCATGCATGAAACGGCACACACATAAGGTACTTTTGACGGCGACGTTCGTCAGTCGCATATCATCTCGTCATTACTAAGGTGGTTTCCTAATACCCGATCTCTACAACTGGTAGTACCTCGTCACAAGATCGTCTCTCATTTCGAGACGGCAAGATACGGTTTAACCCTTTTGTTTTCATCGACACGTCACTCTACCACTTCTCCGCTGCAACATGAACTTTCATTCAGATTCAGAAAGGCCAGCTGCGACAGAGTGAGCGAGTAAAAACTACAAACTGTTCATAAGGCCTTATGAACAGTTCAGGGTCTAAGTAAACGTTTGAGTAAGAAAAACCTGGAGTACAATAAAGGCTCTCTAATGAACGTGGAATCTTTCAACAGTGCTTTCAATCGGCCAAGGCGGATTAGTATCGGATTTGTTCTTATTTAAATGCATGCCTTTTGGCAGGCAAAGCTACTACTTATTAATCATCAAGCTTTGTGCACATGAGATACGGGATGACATTTTGAATCACGACGGTCGCACAGCAAAGATTACGTCGCTCTTGCCTGAAACTCCATTCGTTATCGATCTTGAGGGTCTCTGACAAGTTCTCCTCGAGGGAGATAGTAGAAGAGGTGGCGTTGGTGGCCTTCTCATTGTTTCTTTCCTCTTCTGCTTCAACTATTTTGGTCCCCCAAACAGCGAGTTCAAGGATGGTCATACACTCCTTCAATAGTGCATAGTGCTGGACTTTGTAGCGCTCTGTGCTGCTGAGGACTGATTGAATCCATTCCTGAATTACTGTAGTCTTATCCACCTCACGCAAGTTGGTAAGAGGGAGATCTCGATTGATCCGGTTGATCTCATCTTTTGCGGCGTTCCTCCACTCCTCGAGGTGCAGTGATGATACAAACTCATGTACACCACCAATCAGATCAATTCTTACAAGTCTCCTACAACTCATAAACGCTCCATCTTGGATCATGCCTCCTTTCAATGGCATCGATACTCGTGTAAGAGATTGACAACCAGCGAATGCAAGTCCCTCCACAACTTCAAGTCCCAAGGGCAGGTCCAACTCTGTGACCGCACAATCTTGAAAGGCACGGAGTCCAATCCTGAGGACATGAAGCATCTTGATGTTTCTCAGAGAGTTGCATTGATCAAATGCACTCTCTCCGATGGTTTCCAAGTCTTTACCAAACTCCACACTAGACAGTGCCCAGCACGCGTAGAACGCCGAGTACTCGACGTTCTTGACTTCCATCATCACCATACGTCTTAAAGATCTGCACAGACAGAATGCATGATTCTCAATTGTGTCAACAAAGTTATGAAGATATATTTCGAGGAGCTTGTCGTTTCTTTCAAAGGCAGAGGCGCTGATGGATCTGACACAAGGGTGTACAAGCGCATAAGGGACTAATGGGGCTCGCCCTCCAGTGTAGATGAAGATGCGTGGTGATATCATGTATTAGTTTTTTGCCAGTACTTACTGACGACAACCCACCGTTCACGTTGTTTATATTCATATTATGATCATGGAGAGAGTATGGAAACGCCATTCGTGATCAGGCAGCTGTCCTCGCTGTCGCTGTGTGAACTTCCGCCGGACTTCGGGAACTTCGGAAGTGATCAACTACTGAGACACGGAATGACGTGTTGTTGCAAGAGAAGGGGTTAACCCATACCCTGCCGCTCGCCGCCGATATCTTTCTCTTCGTGTTCGTGATTCGTCCTTGTATCTTGTCGGAGAGTATGTAAATCACCTCATGAGAAATAAAGGTGACACCACCTCTGAATTTGAAAATAAGTAATGTAGTGACGAGATAGATAGCAGCTTTGTTGAAGCTATCTCTTCATATGTTCGACGCATGACATGTGTATTACTGAGGAACCTCGCCGTCAGGTACCGGTGCATCAACAAAAAGCCTGAGATTGAGCGATCATTCAGCCAAGTAGCGAACACACACAGCCAACACACAGCCAGGCCGCTGACAGAGCCTGACGTGACAGCCACAAATCCACAAATCATTGGCGAGGTCCTCCACCCATCATCATAATTAGTTTACGAAAGTGCTGCGACGCTTGCGAAATGGACACTACACCCTGGAACCACCACCAAGACGCAGCAGGATCAAGGGAGAACGGGGGGCATTATTGCGGCTCAAATGTCCCCTATGTCGACTCTCTTTCAGCTATCCTTGCCTCAGCTTCGGGGCTTATCATTAATCAGGCTTTTCAGGCGCCCATTCAGCCTACAATCATCGTTCAATATGCCCGAGCTCCAAGTCCACAACCCACCTCCGTGGCGATGATGCCCTCATCGTTTGCATTGGGAAGATCAGAGCCCTCGGCGTCGGGCCAACCCCAATCCTACACGCCCGGGCCCGGCCACACAGTTGATGGATTTATGCCACAGGTGAATCATTTGCAGCCCTCTGTTTTACCTCCCTATACGCCGCAACATCAACCTGTGCAGGAGACCCTCCGTTACCCCTGTGTGTATTACCCCTCTGCGCAAGTACAACTGCAAGTGCCAGCGTTTTCGCATGGCTCTTCCCTCAGGGAAATTAATCATCAACCAAGTCCTGAACCTGACTCTTCTCCTCGTGGGTGCTCTGCAGAGCCACGAGGCAAGAGCAAGGAGCTTTTTGTCCGTCATCTACCATTCAATATGACGGAAGAAGAACTCCGGGGCTTGTTCTCTCAGAATGGAGTTGTAACCAGAGCCTCAATCGCTATTCATCCGCTGTCAGGACAGCCAAACTACGCATTTTTAAAGTTTAAGCTGCAAAGTGCTGCTGATAATGCAATTATGCGCCTCAATAAATTCCCAGTGAGTATCATGTGATTCGTCTTTAAGGAATATTTTGAATTTGTGCATCGCAGCTCTAACTGACCGTGCTTTCTTTCTCCACTCAGATTCGGGGCAAGCTGCTTCAAGTCGATTACGCCAAGAACAAGAAGCAGTCTCGCGGAAGGTCTGAAGAAGAATGCCAAACCACCCATCGTCATCGTCAGGGGGTCCGTCATGCTGCATCTGGTCCTTTCTAAAGAAGACAGCAACGAGAATTATATTTCTTGCTATGCTACTCCTCTTGCCAACCTACTCCTGCTATGCCACTATTGCTATTTATACATTATCGTGAAGAAAGATGCGAGATCTATCAGGTCATTTCATCTTTTCACGCGCCTACAATTTGTCAGAAGTTTCATTCCTTCCCTGCAGATGGAATCACTTTGCTATCATATTATACATAGAACACACGTAGATCAACTACAATCTCTCACCAAGTGCTAGCGAGCTCAAGCTCAATTGTCTTTCAATTGACTCATGTTCACATAAATTGCTAATGAATCTACAATATTATTTCATCCTACGTACCATACTACTTGTTACTACAGCAGATAATTGATATGCATGTTCCATATATGCCTGTTGACGAAGTGTTTCTTTATCAATAAAGGTTGTAACGCAATAGTCACTGCTGGATGGGGGACCATAATACTTCTTGTACAAGCTGAGTAGTAGTTGCATGTCAGCAAGTTTTGTCTTTGAATAGGAAGCACAATTGCGGAAGTCAACGACACCTCTAATCCTTGCTAGTAGCATCATTCTACGGCGGTGTTGACGGCTCATTACTTGTGCAATTCGAGCAATTGATACGGAACTATTGGACGAAGGTCAGGAGGCAATTGGGATGCTGAAGGGATTGACAAAGTTTGTCAACATTGAGAATCGGCGATTGGGTGCGGGTATATCAGTCGATTTTGCTGATTCAGATTGGATCGAAGCAGCGATGGTAATATTATTCGAAGCAGCTCCAGAGGATGTTTCAATACTTCCAACTCCTGGGACTTTCACAGATAGAAAGCCTTTTCCCATTTACGCATAGTTTCATACACGATTGACAAGGGCTTCACTTTGTGATCTTCGTCTTCGTGCACTTTGGTTGCGTACTTTTGCACAGCTTCAAGTATGTTTGGCAAGATCTTCACATCAATGTCACCAAAATGCTGAACATTGGACATCGTTTCGTTTCTGTTCGAAAGAATGGAGTAAATTTTCCTGCCTCTGTTGATCTGCCCCTGTTCGTGCGAGTTAACTCGATCGATGGGATTCCCTGTCAAAGGAACATTGCAATTATGATTCGAATCAGAAGCTGCGTTCAGGCTGCTTTCATCGCACAATACAAGGCGCAAACATTCAGCACCTACTTCGGTTATACTGTTGCCGTAGAGGTAGAGATTTCTCAATGTCGAGTTACTTCTGAGAGCGTTTGCAATCAATGCAGCGTCACGGTCATTCAAATCATTGCTGCTAATATTGAGTTCTCTCATCCGTGGGTTAGTCGCTATGAAATCTGATAATAACATGCCCACAGCAGAGGTGATATTATTAGAGGACATGTCCAGCTTCTCTAATTTCAAGCCATCAATTGAAAGAAGAGAAGTTAGCATTTCATCTCCGATACCGGGTTCAAAGCTATTGAAAAGAGAAAGTTCCAATAGGGCATGCGTGTGCACAGCAGAGCAAAGCTTTTCGATGTGATCTCTACCAATCCGGTTCCTATCAATTTCGAGCTTTCGCAGATGTTTGTTACTTTCTACTATATCAAGGATGGCATCTACGCATATTCCTTCAGGAGCACCATCTCCATCGTCATTCGTCGTGAAATCAAGTTTTTGAAAGGGTTTGCCAATCAATGCCTCTTTCATCAGCAACATTGCTTCATGGTTCAGTTGGACGTTGCCGAACATAAAAATACTCTCGCAGTCATCAGGCAACATGTTGATTGCAGGGGTGAATTGCTTCAATGCCGCAGCAAACTCTTTCCAATGTGGAAGCAGCATATTGTTCAGTGCATCACTGTCTTGGGTGTCATAATCATACATTTCGACACGGACGCTCTTTTGTTTGCCGCTCCTTTCATTTGAGAATTCTCCTCGTCTCATTTTTGTGGTCATGGATTTCAGATCTTGAGCGTCCTCCGCTAGATGGTCAGCTTCATCACCAGGGATTCCATAATCTATCAATTCATCCTCCGTACGAACAGCAGCAGAGTATTCCCACTTTTGATTTTTTATCAACATCTCGTTGTATTCATGAAACTTCAGTGATTTGTCTACTTTCACATGCACCGAATCGACTTTGGTGTCCAATCTGTTTTCAAGCGAGCTGCACTTTTGATCCAGATGGATGTACAAAGAATCGAATTTCCTGTCAATGTGCTCCTTTGTTGATTGCGATGTCGTCACCAACATATTTTCAAGAGAGCTGCACTTTGCCTCCAAGCGTTCACACCGGCTCTCTAAGCTGCTAACGGCGGCTAGCTTCTCCTCCATCCCCATCATTATCTTATTCATTTGAGAAAGAGATTGATGAATAAATTGTTCATTATTGGGCGGTCCTGACGATGCAGCATCACCTCGCCCTAAAAAATACCCAAACCATGACGACATGAAGCTGCCGCCGTCATTGTTGCTGCCTGTGTCCACATCATGTGCTCCTCCATCCGTCGTGGCCCGGCCATCATTTGCTTTGCGCTTTTTCGTAGGGCTACTTTTATTGTCGTTCATGGTGTGCAATGGTGTTTAGCTCTCTAGATGATGATGATGATGATGATTGGTGCGGTGAATACGAGAGACCATCAACATAGCAATGTGAAAGTGTGGTGTGGTCCTCGAGTCTCGGGAGGTTGGGACTCCCATTTGTCAATAGATAGTTCTGCCATGCCAAACGCATACCTAGTATGGCTGCGAAAAGGCTGAGAGAATCAAAGTGATGAGATTGCAAGCATATGAAGAAAGTGCTTCAAAACCTATCAATATGCAGTCATATCTGAAGATATACCGACGTCAATAACAAGAGTGAATGGCAATGGCAGCAGAAGAAGAAGCCGAGCTGAAGGGATTGTAAGAGACTCCACCACAATTGACTTGGCAGCAGGATAGTTGGTGTAGGCTATACTTCTTTCTCTAAAGAGTGAATCTACGAGGGATCAGGGTTGAGACACCAAGCTTGGTTGCTCTTCTCTAGATTGCCTCGGTGAAGGTGAGGTCAGTTAGTGAAGCCTATAGTACTCTACTTATGCTCATCTGGCTTGTCAGAGTGATTCAATTGGTACACTATGACTGTGACTGTGACAATCACAGTCAATGCCAATGCGGTTGAGGTTGGAAAAGATCACGTGTTGTAGCATTGCTAAAGCGACGCCTCGTGGTATTTGCAGTCCTTTGACAACTGATAGATGCATAGATCAGATTAGCCTTGAATGTGTTTACTTACTTCTACAAGGTTCGACTCTGTAAAAAGTAGAATAGGATTGTGGTGCCATAGAGATAAGATGATGTACATATTTATTAACCCCTGGAACTAACTGTGAGATCCACCGCTGTAGAGTGAGCTTCAATGTCTGCCCAAAACGAAGCATTTGACTGAGAACAAGTTATGAAACAAGGTTGAGATGGCCAGCAACGTTTGGGTTGCGATGTCTAACATGCATGAACATCTCTTCTTTTGTGTTTTGTGACATGACGTCTGTCACTTTTTCTCTTACCAAACTTCCACCTCCTCCACTTCCAAAGATCACACGCATCTTCCTCCATGCCGGACCACGGCCTGCTAGCCTAAGCAGTAGCACTCAACAATAATGGCATCCACTCACCACTACAATACCAACTGCCAACTGCAGCGGCGGCGGCCCTCTTCTCTACTGGCCATCATTGTCATCCTACTACACACTCCATTAGTATGGACATGGACCACTAGCGATGTTGTACCATCATCTTCACGCGTCACTCGACCGCAGCTGAAGCAGCAGAGGATAACAACATTGGAGGAAGTGTTGCCACGAAAGGATCGATTGACGATATTGCAAGAGAGCAGTAATGAGAGTGGTGGTGAACAGCAGACGCAGCGTCGATGGAATAGATTAAAGTTTAGAAGGAGGAGACGAGATGATGCCACTCAACTATTTGCATCGGATAGTAATGATGGTGATGTTGATGTTGTCAACGATGACAATGAGGAGAGCAGCGATGACAATGTTGAAAGCGACAATGAATCAGATAATACGCCAACTGGAGTCAATGAATTCGTACAAAAGGCACAACAGGCATGGACCTCCCCTCCTCCTCCACCACCACCACCATCAGCGATTCCACCACCCACAATTAACATGAACAAATTGAACAAGACAGGTGCTCGTGAATCACTCCTCAATTCTTACAAAGGAGTGTCATCCAAAGGCGGTACTTCAATAGGCAATAAAGGAGGAGACGCTCCTCCAATTGGCAAGGGGATGCCACCACCACCTCTACCATTGAAAGGAGCACCACCAATCAGCAAGGGAGTGCCATCACCACCATCATCTCCATTTACAGGAATGCCAACAGGAATGCCAAAAACGACAATAATGGCAGCCAAAAGCTATGGCAAAAGTGGGGTCAAGAAGTGGGGCAAAGGTATTGTTAGCAAGGGAAGTGGTAGCATGGGGAGTTTTAGTGATAGTATTGGTAGCAAGGGTGGTGTTGCCAGTGGCGGTATATCTCCTCCACCAATGAGAGGTGCCGCTAAAACTGGTATACCACCACCACCACCACCACCACCACCACCACCACCACCACCACCAATAATGAAGGGAGTTCCAAAGGGGACAGAACAATCATCACCTCAACCACCACAACAACTACCACCAAAAGTTGCAAAATCTCCATCCTTATTTTTGAAAGAATTTGCCAAGAGTAATGCACCGCCATTCATGCCAAAACAAAAAGGGGGTGCTGTCACTACCAACGCAAATGACGGTAGCAGTAGTAGTAGCGAGGATACTGACAATGATGACAGCAGCAATAATGACAACGAGGAAGCCAAGTATCTAACTGTAGCAAAAGAAGCATGGTCGAAATTCTTTTCTAGTCAAGTGTCTCAGGAGGATTATGTGACCATGGCTTTGGATGCTTGGAGGGATGCTTCAATGGTGAAATTGCAAGATGCTGATGCTGCGGATAAATCTCAAACAGAGGATGGGGCACAGTCGAATATTCCTTCTGCCGGGGTAAAGGAAGAGAATGGTGTCGACACATCATCAACTGAGAAGAAGGAGGGGGCGATAGACGCAGGTGCCTCATTCTTTTCTGGATTGAAAAATTCCTTGTTTCCGGGGTCGAACAAGTCGAGTAGTGATGCTCCTGCTCTGACAAAGGGAGGGGACAGTGGTTCCGCAATATCAGATAAGAATGAGGAGGATGTTCCTTATGGGCTTAGGGCAAAGTCCTCTACGTCTGATTCAGTACCACCACCACCACCATCTTCGTCGTCAGCAGCACCGATGACAAAGTCGCCAGCAGGAAAAACGGGAGGTAATAGTGACTCATTGAAGAATTTTATCAATAGTGTCAAGAAGAAGGGCAAGTCGTTGGGGGAGAAGCAGATCACTCCGCCTCCTCTAATGAAGAAGGGTATTACACCACCAACAAAGTCGTTTGGGGAGAAGCAAATTACTCCGCCGCCTCTAATGAACAAGGGAGTTGCACCACCGATGAAGTCTTTGAGGGAGAAGCAAATCACGCCACCGCTAATGAAGAAGGGGCTCACGCCACCAACAAAGTCGTTGGGGGAGAAGCAGATCACTCCGCCGCCGTTATCAATCAAAAAGGGCATTGCACCACCAAAGCAGTTGGACACCACAGCAAAGAAGGATTGGCAAGGCAACCGTGGTGGTCTATCGTTCCTGAAATCAGACAAATTGTCAAAGGAATACAAGGCTGATAAGAATTACAATCCGATGAATAAGGCTGTAACTGTGGAGAAGATTAAGGGTATCGTGAAGGGGAAGGAGACTTCTATAAGCAGTGACAAAAAAATATCTTCAACGCCACCGCCATCACTCGATAAGGGAGGTGTAAAGTTGGGCATTCAAGGAAAGTTTGCACCAAAAAAGTTGGACACCGCAGCGAAGAAGAATTGGCAGGGCAATCGAGGTGGTCTATCGTTCCTGAAATCTGACAAATTGTCTAAGGAATACAAGGCAGATCAGAATTACAATCCGATGAATAAAGCCGTTACTGTCGAGAAGATTAAGGGGTTAAAGATTGGTCAGACCGGCAACGCGAAATCAGATGATGATACGGAAGCATCATCAGAAGATGGCGAGGAGGAGCCGGAAGAATCAGAAGATGACGAGGAAGAGCTGGAAGAGGCAACGTTATTTTCGACTCCAGAATTATCCTCCGCCCCACTGGATGAGACAGCAGTGGAAAAAGATGAAGCGAGTAAGATCGAAAGATGGAACAAGGAGTCATTCAAACCAACACTCAAGGGATCTGAATCTGCACCCATCACTGATACCGATGCCGACGTAGAATCAGAATTACCGGAGGGCAAAACTACCACCATATCAATAACAGATCAGGGTGGAACTGATGTGGTCAATCCTGGCCGAGCCTTCATACCAGCTCCCAAGGCTACAGAGGTAAAGGCTGGTATTGGTGGCAGTGTGAAGTTTGCAGTGAAGTTTGGCACTGCAAAACTTGGTATGAAGGGTGGGATGCCTCTCAAGGGCGGTACCAAAACGATCGGTGGTAGTGCCAAACTATTAGCATCAAAGAGTGGAATGTTAAAGGGATCGATAGGTGCAAAGAAATTCGGCTCTCCAAGTATTGGTGGACTTCTGAATAAGGGAAATTCGAAGAAAATTGATTTCTCTCTACTGAAGAAGGGAGGAATGTCCAAAGGATCCAAACTACCCTTTCAGAAATCTGGAGGTGCTGCCGCAGATGTCAAAAGTTCCCCAAATATGATGGGCTTGAAGAGTAAGGGAGGCCCTTTGCAACCTAATAATGTTCTGAGTGCAAATGATACATCGAAGTCTTCATTACCTACTGCGACGAGTGGGGCCAATCCTCCAGTTTCCATCGATAAGTCTTCAACGCCAAAGCTTTCTACTCCTCCAAAAACTGACAAAACAAATGCGGTCGAAGCGAAGAAAGCAGCTTCAGAAGGGACACCTGACAAGACTAATACTGCAGGAGACAAATCAAACACTGCTGCTCCTCCCCCCGCAACGAAACTAATATCTGACGGCGTGACCGCTGAAGAGGCGGAGAAAATCAGAATGAGCAGATTCAAAACAAGCGAAGAAGATGGGGGCGAGGCTTCAAAACCACTTGACAAATCAGATAGTAAAATGGATACGCCGACACAAATTACAGAAGACATGACAGCAGAAGAAGCAGAGCGTGCAAGGAAGGCAAGATTAGAGATGGCTGATTCAATGAAAGAAAAACTAGAGACTGGAAAGAGAGCGGAAGAAAGAGCTATACAAACACCAAAAACTACAACCTCGAACAAACAGAATACTGTAACAAAAGGTCTTCCTCTCAAGGGAGGAATGTCGTTAGGCGAAAAACAACCTACACCATCTAAAACAGAAATGCCCTTCTTCGCCAAGAAGAGCTTCGGAGACGGTGCAGCTGCTGCTGGTGGTATGAAGAAGGGCTTTCCATCTGCTCCTATGCCAATGAAGGGGCCAATGTCGAAAGCATTCGATGATGAAGCATCTGATGAATCAAGTGCACCGAAGGGGCTTCCACTGAAGGGAGGAATGGGAATGTCAATGGGCGAGAAACAAGCTGGACTTCCTGGAAAGGGAATGCCATTCATGAAGAAGGCACCAAGCTTCTCGATGGACAAGAAGACTCTACCTCCGCTGCCACTGAAAGGAAAGGGAGACGATGCTGGTATGAAGAAGGGAATGGGCTTGCCTCCTTTGGCGAAGAAGAGCTTCGGAGACGGTGCAGCTGCTGCTGGTGGTATGAAGAAGGGCTTTCCATCTGCTCCTATGCCAATGAAGGGGCCAATGTCGAAAGCATCCGATGATGAAGCATCTGATGAATCAAGTGCACCGAAGGGGCTTCCACTGAAGGGAGGAATGGGAATGTCAATGGGCGAGAAACAAGCTGGACTTCCTGGAAAGGGAATGCCATTCATGAAGAAGGCACCAAGCTTCTCGATGGACAAGAAGACTCTGCCTCCGCTGCCACTGAAAGGAAAGGGAGACGATGCTGGTATGAAGAAGGGAATGGGCTTGCCTCCTTTGGCCAAGAAGAGCTTCGGAGACGGTGCAGCTGCTGCTGGTGGTATGAAGAAGGGCTTTCCATCTGCTCCTATGCCAATGAAGGGGCCAATGTCGAAAGCATCCGATGATGAAGAATCTGATGAATCAAGTGCACCGAAGGGGCTTCCACTGAAGGGAGGAATGGGAATGTCAATGGGCGAGAAACAAGCTGGACTTCCTGGAAAGGGAATGCCATTCATGAAGAAGGCACCAAGCTTCTCGATGGACAAGAAGACTCTGCCTCCGCTGCCACTGAAAGGAAAGGGAGACGATGCTGGTATGAAGAAGGGAATGGGCTTGCCTCCTTTGGCCAAGAAGAGCTTCGGAGACGGTGCAGCTGCTGCTGGTGGTATGAAGAAGGGCTTTCCATCTGCTCCTATGCCAATGAAGGGGCCAATGTCGAAAGCATCCGATGATGAAGCATCTGATGAATCAAGTGCACCGAAGGGGCTTCCACTGAAGGGAGGAATGGGAATGTCAATGGGCGAGAAACAAGCTGGACTTCCTGGAAAGGGAATGCCATTCATGAAGAAGGCACCAAGCTTCTCGATGGACAAGAAGAATCTACCTCCGCTGCCACTGAAAGGAAAGGGAGACGATGCTGGTATGAAGAAGGGAATGGGCTTGCCTCCTTTGGCGAAGAAGAGCTTCGGAGACGTTGCAGCTGCTGGTGGTATGAAGAAGGGCTTTCCATCTGCTCCTATGCCAATGAAGGGGCCAATGTCGAAAGCATCCGATGATGAAGCATCTGATGAATCAAGTGCACCGAAGGGGCTTCCACTGAAGGGAGGAATGGGAATGTCAATGGGCGAGAAACAAGCTGGACTTCCTGGAAAGGGAATGCCATTCATGAAGAAGGCACCAAGCTTCTCGATGGACAAGAAGACTCTGCCTCCGCTGCCACTGAAAGGAAAGGGAGACGATGCTGGTATGAAGAAGGGAATGGGCTTGCCTCCTTTGGCCAAGAAGAGCTTCGGAGACGGTGCAGCTGCTGCTGGTGGTATGAAGAAGGGCTTTCCATCTGCTCCTATGCCAATGAAGGGGCCAATGTCGAAAGCATCCGATGATGAAGCATCTGATGAATCAAGTGCACCGAAGGGGCTTCCACTGAAGGGAGGAATGGGAATGTCAATGGGCGAGAAACAAGCTGGACTTCCTGGAAAGGGAATGCCATTCATGAAGAAGGCACCAAGCTTCTCGATGGACAAGAAGAATCTACCTCCGCTGCCACTGAAAGGAAAGGGAGACGATGCTGGTATGAAGAAGGGAATGGGCTTGCCTCCTTTGGCGAAGAAGAGCTTCGGAGACGTTGCAGCTGCTGGTGGTATGAAGAAGGGCTTTCCATCTGCTCCTATGCCAATGAAGGGGCCAATGTCGAAAGCATCCGATGATGAAGCATCTGATGAATCAAGTGCACCGAAGGGGCTTCCACTGAAGGGAGGAATGGGAATGTCAATGGGCGAGAAACAAGCTGGACTTCCTGGAAAGGGAATGCCATTCATGAAGAAGGCACCAAGCTTCTCGATGGACAAGAAGACTCTGCCTCCGCTGCCACTGAAAGGAAAGGGAGACGATGCTGGTATGAAGAAGGGAATGGGCTTGCCTCCTTTGGCCAAGAAGAGCTTCGGAGACGGTGCAGCTGCTGCTGGTGGTATGAAGAAGGGCTTTCCATCTGCTCCTATGCCAATGAAGGGGCCAATGTCGAAAGCATCCGATGATGAAGCATCTGATGAATCAAGTGCACCGAAGGGGCTTCCACTGAAGGGAGGAATGGGAATGTCAATGGGCGAGAAACAAGCTGGACTTCCTGGAAAGGGAATGCCATTCATGAAGAAGGCACCAAGCTTCTCGATGGACAAGAAGAATCTACCTCCGCTGCCACTGAAAGGAAAGGGAGACGATGCTGGTATGAAGAAGGGAATGGGCTTGCCTCCTTTGGCCAAGAAGAGCTTCGGAGACGTTGCAGCTGCTGGTGGTATGAAGAAGGGCTTTCCATCTGCTCCTATGCCAATGAAGGGGCCAATGTCGAAAGCATCCGATGATGAAGCATCTGATGAATCAAGTGCACCGAAGGGGCTTCCACTGAAGGGAGGAATGGGAATGTCAATGGGCGAGAAACAAGCTGGACTTCCTGGAAAGGGAATGCCATTCATGAAGAAGGCACCAAGCTTCTCGATGGACAAGAAGACTCTGCCTCCGCTGCCACTGAAAGGAAAGGGAGACGATGCTGGTATGAAGAAGGGAATGGGCTTGCCTCCTTTGGCCAAGAAGAGCTTCGGAGACGGTGCAGCTGCTGCTGGTGGTATGAAGAAGGGCTTTCCATCTGCTCCTATGCCAATGAAGGGGCCAATGTCGAAAGCATCCGATGATGAAGCATCTGATGAATCAAGTGCACCGAAGGGGCTTCCACTGAAGGGAGGAATGGGAATGTCAATGGGCGAGAAACAAGCTGGACTTCCTGGAAAGGGAATGCCATTCATGAAGAAGGCACCAAGCTTCTCGATGGACAAGAAGACTCTACCTCCGCTGCCACTGAAAGGAAAGGGAGACGATGCTGGTATGAAGAAGGGAATGGGCTTGCCTCCTTTGGCGAAGAAGAGCTTCGGAGACGTTGCAGCTGCTCCTGGTATTGGTATGAAGAAGGGCTTTCCATCTGCTCCTATGCCAATGAAGGGGCCAATGTCGAAAGCATTCGATGATGAATCTGAATCGAGTGCACCTAAGGGTCTTCCACTGAAGGGAGGAATGGGAATGTCAATGGGCGAGAAACAAGCTGGACTTCCTGGAAAGGGAAGGCCATTCATGAAGAAGGCACCAAGCTTCTCGATGGACAAGAAGACTCTACCTCCGCTGCCACTGAAAGGAAAGGGAGATGATGCTGGTATGAAGAAGGGAATGGGCTTGCCTCCTTTGCCCAAGAAGAGCTTCGGAGACGGTGCAGCTGCTGCTGGTGGTATGAAGAAGGGCTTTCCATCTGCTCCTATGCCAATGAAGGGGCCAATGTCGAAAGCATCCGATGATGAAGCATCTGATGAATCAAGTGCACCGAAGGGGCTTCCACTGAAGGGAGGAATGGGAATGTCAATGGGCGAGAAACAAGCTGGACTTCCTGGAAAGGGAATGCCATTCATGAAGAAGGCACCAAGCTTCTCGATGGACAAGAAGACTCTGCCTCCGCTGCCACTGAAAGGAAAGGGAGATGATGCTGGTATGAAGAAGGGAATGGGCTTGCCTCCTTTGCCCAAGAAGAGCTTCGGAGACGGTGCAGCTGCTCCTGGTATTGGTATGAAGAAGGGCTTTCCATCTGCTCCTATGCCAATGAAGGGGCCAATGTCGAAAGCATCCGATGATGAAGCATCTGATGAATCAAGTGCACCGAAGGGGCTTCCACTGAAGGGAGGAGGAATGGCAACTTCGATTGGCGAGAATCAATCTGGATCATCTATCTCAAGGACATCTAGTGATTTGGATGGTGACGAAGTTGATTCTAGCGAATCTGACGAAGGAGAATTCACTGATGATTTTTCTTCGTCGGATAGTACTGGGACCTCGTGGACGTCTACTTCAGATAAAGAACTCGGTAAAGGTGCTGCGTTTCTACCAAAGTTTTCTCCTCCCCCCATGAGAGGTGAAGCTAAGGATCCAAATGATTTTTCTTGGTTAGAGTCTGCAGAAGCTGTAGATATGGATACAGCATCTTCTGGGGATGAAGGCGACAGCAACGATGATTCTCAAAGTAAAGAAGCAAGGAAGCAGGCTCAGCCGAAAGGTCCAGTTAAGCTCTGGGGTGGAGAGTCCTTTCTTGGCACTTCTTCCTCTAGGGTCTATGGACTAGGCTCTGTTCAACCGTCTAAATCTGGAGATGTGAAGGGCAATGAAGTCATCAGAGCAAAACCAAGTGGCGCTCCAGCTGCTGCGACGAATAAAGAGGCAGAGAAATGGGCTAGTGATGATGCAGCCAACGTTGCCAGACTTATGGATGAAATGGATGATTCTATCAACGCCGCGGAAAAGCGCCGTATGGATGAAAAGAAGAAATTTATGATTGCCGAGGAAAAACGACTCATCGAAGAGAAGACCAAGATTGCTGCGCTGTTATATGATACAGAGAAGAGATTATCAATCCAGCTTGAAAAGTTCGAGGAGGAAACGCAAATGTTGAAGGATGATAGAGCTAAGGCTGACGCTGAGAGAATAGAGGCAGAGAAGAGGATCCATGAGATCGAGTTATCTCGCATCCGTGCCGAGAGAGAAGCCGAGCGATTGGAGCGACATTTTGCTGAGGAGAAGTCCGCACTTATAGCTAAACTGTCCGAGGCTGAGCGAGCACGTACCGATGACGAAACTCGACTTGTAGAGGAAAAGACGAAAGTCGCAGCGCTAATCTCTGATGCCGAAAAGAAGCTGGCAGTGCAGCTGGAGAAATTTGAGGAAGAGAGACTCAAAATGAATGAAGAGAAGGAAACAGCAGCTGCTGAGAGGGCTGAGGCTCAGAGGAAGGTAGCAGAAGCTGATGCGGCTCGCATCAAGGCCGAGAAGGATGCTAAGATGCTCGAGACACTCATGTTGGAACAGAAATCGAAGCAAGAGAAGTGGATGGAAGAGCATAGGATGCTAACCGAGGAGACACTCGAAAAGCGCATCGCCGAAGAGAAGTCGAAAATAGACGCCACTTTGGCAGATGCAAAAGCGAAGGAAGAAGCTAGATTGGCTGAAGAGCAGAAACGTTTAGTTGATGCACAATTGGATCAACGTTTAGCTGAGATGAAGATGAAGGAGATTGAGGCAGCTCGCATTCGTGCAGAGAGAGAAGCTAAAGAATTGGAGCAACGTTTCGCTGAGGAGAAGTCCGCCCTTTCAGCTAAACTGTCCGAGGCTGAGCGAGCACGTACCGATGACGAAAACCGACTTGTAGAGGAAAAGACGAAAGTCGCAGCGCTAATATCCGAGGCTGAATTGAAGCTAGCAGTTCAGTTGGAGAAATTTGAGGAGGAGAGACTCAAAATGAATGAAGAGAAGGAAACAGCAGCTGCTGAGAGAGCCGAGGCTCAGAGGAAGGTAGCAGAAGCTGATGCGGCTCGCATCAAGGCCGAGAAGGATGCAAAGATGCTCGAGACGCTCATGTCGGAACAGAAATTGAAGCAAGAGAAGTGGATGGAGGAGCAGAGGCGTCTAACCGAGGAGACACTCGAAAAGCGTATCGCCGAAGAGAAGTCGAAAATAGATGTTGCCTTGGCAGAAGCAAAAGCGAAGGATGAAGCTAGATTGGCTGAAGAGCAGAAACGTTTAGTTGATGCACAATTGGAGCAACGATTAGCTGAGATGAGGATTCTAGAGATCGAGGCAGATCGTATTCGTGCCGAAAAGGAAGCTAAAGAATTGGAGCAACGTTTCGCTGAGGAGAAGTCCGCCCTTTCAGCTAAACTGTCCGAGGCTGAGCGAGCACGTAGTGACGATGAAACACGACTTGTAGAGGAAAAGACGAAAGTCGCAGCGCTAATATCCGAGGCCGAAATGAAGCTGACAATGCAGCTGGAGAAATTTGAGGAGGAGAGACTTAAGATTAGCAAAGAGAAGGAAACGGCAGCTGCTGAGAGAGCCGAGGCTCAGAGGAAGGCAGAAGAAGCAGATGCGGCTCGCATTAAGGCTGAGAAAGATGCGAAAATGCTCGAGATTATGTTATCGGAACAGAAATTGAAGCAAGAGAAGTGGATGGAAGAGCAAAAGCTACTAAGCAAAGAGACACTTGAAAATCGTATCGCTGAAGAAAAGTCGAAAATAGATGCTGTTTTGGCTGAAGCAAAAGCAAGGGAAGAAGCTAGATTGGCCGAGGAACAGAAACGGTTAGTGGAAGTGCAGTTGGAGCAACGTCTGGCTGCAGAAAAATCGAAGCTTGATGCCGAAATAGCCGCAGTGGAGGAAAAGATTCGGAGAGAGCTAGAACTCCTAGAATCCAGAAAGAGCGTGAAGGAAGAAGCAGTCGAGGAAGAAGCAGAGAACGAGAATGAAGAAGAACTCGATATTTCTCCTCCAGCAACCGCCCCTCCTCTGGAGGAAGAAGAATTAGCACTTCCTGATGAAGCACTAGGAAGCATAGAAGATCTACCAAAGCTCTCAAGTACCACTTCTGACGTCTTGACTGCAGATGTGGAAGCATTGGAATTGATTTCCATGTGTCAGGCTGATTTTGATTCAACATATTCCACAGACGTATCTTCGAGTGCAGAATCATGCCTACTGCCAACAGATTATCCATTCGTATCTCTTCTACGAGACTCCTCTCCCTATATTGTGAACCATCGTCACTCTACCATTGTCTATCATATTCCAGGGGACTTGATCAGTGATGGCGAGAAGTTTAACAGCGTGATGGATGACATTGCACTCACGTGGCTATTTGGAATGAAGATAGTTCTATGCGTTGGATGCAGGACACAAGTATCACAAAGACTGAATAAGTTGGAAGGGAAGCCAACGAAGTTGAAGTCAGGCGTGAGAATCACTACCGACACAGCACTGCGAGTCCTTGAAGAAGAAGCTGGTTTCGGCCGATTCGAAGTTGAACGTCAATTGAACCGATGTTTAAGGAGCAAAGGCGCAAATTGCAATGTTGTCAGCGGTTGTTTCATCACTGCCAAGAAATATGGTGTAGTGGATGGTGTGGATTATCAATACACAGGCTACCCCAAAACACTGCAAACAGACAGAATCAACCGCTTCATATCCAGAGGCGACGTTGTCCTTTTGACTCCCCTTGGTTTCACAGAAGGTGGAGAAGCATTAAACATCAAATCAGAACAACTCGCTGGATTTACCGCCGGTGCTCTCAAGGCCTCCAAGGTTGTTTACTTCTCCACAAAGCCATTGGTCATGCGTGGTAGCAACAACAGTAGAGATGCTAATGCCAACCAGCGAATCCAAATGATTCAACGATCGAATGCTCTTCAGATTCTATCTCATCATGGTCTCAAAATTCATGGCAAGACTGGTTTCCCCCACTGGAGTAGTCCAACGGCAGCTGCTAGAACTCCCAAGGTGCAATCCTACCTCTTAAAAATGGGTTGGGCCACCGATGCTCTTGATAAGGGCGTGGAACGAGCTCATATTATCGCATGTGATGATGGGGCATTATTGGAAGAACTGTTTACTGCGCGAAGAGGATATGGAACGTGCATTAGTCAGGATGACTACGAGGCTCCACATCCGGAAGATCAGAATGATGATTTACTTGCCGAAACATTGCTGCTGGAGTGATTTTATGGTGAATAGAAACAGGCAAGTAAACATCATCATGTACAATAGAAAGGGGGAAAGAATAAAATTATAATAGAGAATGGGTTATACATCAATCAATTACCATCCTTCAATGTCAAATCAACCAACTCATCCACCCCTCCCAACATAAACTCAAGTTGCGTCCCCAAAGCTTGACTGCTCAAAATATTGATGGGACCATACTCATCATGTTGCAATAATCCTTCTTCACCCAACACTTGCTTTGCTTCTGCAATCAAGTTTGGAACATCAACTGTGGAATGCTTCCCCGGGCTTAAGAAGTATGGGACGCAGACGATTTCGGTTACCTTGTCGTTTGTAATGATATTTCTCTATGTAGAGTTGAATGATTTTGATATGTTGTCATTATTTGCCCATTTTGACAGGGACATAGATATATAGAAGAAGATGAGAGATTAGAAATGATCAGTGTGATAGATAAACAGAGCGAGCAAAACAACCAACACACAATATTGTACTCACAAGAGATGTCAAAATGCTCGGCTCAGCAATCTCCATATGCGCAGCCCTAACCACCGTTTCCCTCCCACTAGTTGCCGACATCTCCTCCTCTGTATTAGCTGTTGCATCCCTTTGAATAATACTAGCTTGATACGTCTCCGCAATAAATTGTAAGTGTTGATTACTCGCCTCCCGTTTACTGCCGTGATCGATTAGTAAAATTGCGAGCTTTTTGTTAGTAGTAGGTGGCGATTGTGTTGGTGATGATGTTGCTGTTATAGGGCCAGCGT
The DNA here is from genome assembly GCA_030544225.1 of Skeletonema marinoi. Classification (NCBI taxonomy): domain Eukaryota; phylum Bacillariophyta; class Thalassiosirophyceae; order Thalassiosirales; family Thalassiosiraceae; genus Skeletonema; species Skeletonema marinoi. The sequence goes on from CM060490.1 coordinate 508,578, forward strand.
CCGTTCCAGCGGGATAGGCGTGTGGACTTAGTAATGGATCGAATAAATCACCATTGTTGTCGTTAGTATTAATTTGAGGAGGTGATGATGATGGCTCCGATGACGGCGACATGGACGCAAAGCCAAAGGATGATGATGCATTACTCTCAAAAATCTCATCAATGGCGCCCAAGCCATTTGGAGTAGTTACACCACCACTGCCACCATCTTCTGGACCGTTATCGACTCCATCGGGATAGTCATGAGGCGAGTGGAGGAATGGATCAAAGAAGTCGTCGTCATCGGATGTGAATAATTTTGATGTTTTTGGGACCAAAGATGCAGGATGATTATTTGGTCGCGAGAGGCTGAATGCAGATACCTCTTGCTGATGCTGCCCCCCAAAGGAGGTGAATAACAATAGTAAGGATGGTGTGATTAGGCCGCTGATCATGGTTGTTGCCATCTCTATTCAACACGAGGTCAATACGCCAGCTAGCTTCTTGATCTTTGGGTTGCTGACTCGCTCGAATCGACCAAAGATCCAAACTCTTTGGCAACTGGTATTGATGTGACAGTATTAGCAAGAAAATGGCAGCACCCATCAAAGAGATCAAAGATCTAAGATCAAATCAATCGTCGAGCACAAGATATGTCTTCTACCGTATCTTGCCTTCTAGAGTCGGCCAATGAGGACGATGAGGGGCATTTTAGAAAGCCCTCGTCAAGCTCTATCGACCAGGAGTATAATCAGCCTCATTGGACGACTTTATAGATCGTTCAGGTCAAAAAGGGGGTTACTTTGTGTACAGCTCGGCCATATACACGCCCATCCAGGATTTTACAGCAGCAGGCCAAATTTGACCAAAATACAACATGACAACCATTAGAAAGCTCTTTTCAAATTGCATCGATTAGTATCATTATCACCTGATGTTGAGTCCGAACCTTTTGGACCCTTGCGCAAATCGTGATGCCTATCGTCATCCTGAAGCACTTGAATTAACAAAGAAAAAGGGTTGTCTCCAGAAGGGGTGAGTACTGTTACTGCTGCTGCTTTTCATTGCAAGTTATGAATCAACTAACCTAACTCTGCGCTCCTTCTATTTTTCTGCAACTTTGTAGCTGTTCTACGCCTTCTGTATGGCATTAGGGATCTCCCCTATGAATGGTTCAACACATGAGGTATACATGAAAGAAGATATTGCGTTAATGAATCGCATCAGAAGTGGTGAGAAAATCTTCGAGGAGAGCAATGAGATATGAGATGGGCATCATAGGAAATGCACTTGGCACTTCAAATTGGAACACAATATATTGGACGAAGAAGATGAGCTTTGATCTAAAACAATAATTACGTGATCTACCTAAAACATCAATCCTACGTATTGAATTCAGCTGTACAATTCAACCCTTATCCACATCTCACACAAGCTGCTGGGGTGTCGCTATTGTTGCCAATCAACGGTAGGCTGCAAGCTGGGCATCTTGTGCCAACCATTACCCATCCCGAGAATAAACGATGTCCCAACTCTGCTCGCAGCGCTTCTTCCATCTGACCTGTGTGATGTACACTCGGTCTTTCCACTTGTTGGATATGCTTTACTTCGTCGCAATACGTTTCTTCTTCAACCACGCCGCATATCACGCATTCATAAGTTCCCTTTAGGAATATAACGGGCATGCCGCACACGCATTCCCTTCCTGTCGCAGTCCACCCCTTTCTCAATCTTCTTCGGAGCTTGCGATCTGCATAGCTGCTGTTGATGCTGCCTGGGGCCAGAGTAGTACTATTAGTACTTTCCGAAGCTGTGACGGAACGTGGCTTGTTTTCAATTGTCTCTAGATGTGTGTCATCCTTTGTAGGGTTTTCGTCCTTTGTAATGGAGAAACCCGCAAGGCTCAATATTCCTGACTCTTTCAAGATCTTTGCCTCTCGTTCGTTGATTGTTTTGTTTGAAATCTTCTCGATGAACTTTTTCTTCTCTTCTTCTTGCTTATACTCAGGTGTATCGACGAGGCTAACACCTGCTTTGCGTAGAATTACTTCATCTGTTTCAGTCTCATGGATACGTGCTCGTGTCACTTTATCATCCAAGTAGAGAATGCCCAGTTTACGAAGAATCTCTTCTTGTTTTGAGATGGTTTTGGATTCGGTTTGTTCCATCGGTGTCTCTGTCTCTCCGTTCTCCGTGCTGCTAAATTCAAAATCGCGGGTGTCGTTTGATGGGCTTGGCTCATCTCGAATTTCATCATCTTGGGTGGTTTCTTGCTCCCCCTCCCCCTCGTCTCGGTGATCTTCTACTTCGTTATCGTCAAAGAAGACAGACTGTTTCATGTCTTCTTTGCCGAGACGAGGGCTCATGCAGCTAAAGCACTCGGCCATTTTTACCAATCAGCCTTCTTAGTAATTAATTGAGATTTGCAATAGCACCGACGACCAATTGCACCACTACTTTCATAGTGGAGGTATTGTGCGGTCGCATCGCTGGCAAGGTAGGTAAGCAAGACTAATTTGTTAACTTAGTTATTATTGTGTCGCATGCAACGTCGGCTGCAATGCCGCAAATCGCCAACGCTAGCAAGCGAGATACATTCCCAGAAAAGGTAACACACATGTGTGTAACTCGACGTGCCGTCATAAAAGTGCAGCACATAGAAACAGACACAAATCAAGCAACTCAAAATAAAGAACAAAGAACAAAGAACCAGCAAGGACAACATGCCACTACTCTCCTATTACTATGTCTACGATCAAGCAAGATGGCTTCCAGTACAATTGTCAGCTTCTTCTTATTCATCTTCTTTGGGAGTGTAAATTCATTTTTCACTCAGGCGGCGTCATCATGGGGTCGTTTACAATCAACATCTCTGGCAGTAGCAGTATCTCCGGATGACGGGAATGCAAAAAACGTCATGCTCCGCCGTGATTTCATGCAAAAAAGTATCACGTTTATGCGAGATCTGCAAAATCTAGAACAACTGGTTATGACGTTCAGCATACAGATGCTGAGTGGGCACAGATGCTATCTCCACAACAAAGCCTTTATCTTGCGACAGGGTGGTACCGAGTCGCCATATTCTTCGATACTCGAGGGAGAGGAGGTTATTGTTGTGCAGGATGTGGAACCCAGAACCCCTTTATTCAATTAAAAAGAAAAGCTTTGTGGCCGGCTGATGCTTCTGGCATGGATGGTAGCGCTGATGAGAGTCCTGCCTGGGAGGAAGTAAGGTCGCACGACTATCAGGTTGGAAAGCTGCTCAAGTTTCTGTTGTTTTCATTTGCCTTCTATGAGGGTACACAAGTCCCGGAAGTGACGATGCATCACCGAGGATGTAGGTCATTCTTTTCTTCCTGATTCTCCACCTTTTTGGTGTTCCCTTCGACATGATATCGATTGTTGGAAAGTTGAATTATTTGGCTCGGACGACTCGTCCAGACATTATGCAAGCTGTCCGTGCCGTTGCCAAGTAAACGTAAACTTCGAACCCAAAGAAGGAATCCCATTAACGAGATTAATGAACATTGCCATATCATATCTCAAAGAACTGTTAGATCCATTTAGAGCAATATTCATGTTACGTTATCATCGCTACCGAGGCCGAGGCAGGCCCCAAACACTACTCCAGTGGACTGTAGATGCCCATCGCCCAGCATGAGATCGGCGGCGTGTCAATCCACCACAATCAACAGCATCGGACAGGGGGAGCAAAGGACACCCGCCCGTGTCTCCGCCGCAATTGCAGCAAGTGAGTCATCTAGAATAGCCAGGGACACGGTAGATAAGTACATCGGTCGAAACCGTGCGTCCAAAAGAGGAGAACATGGAACATGTTGGCGCCACTTTGGTAAAACCGCTTGGGATTAACCTCTTCCCTCTTTCTCCCCCCGCCTCCAGAATAAGAAATAAGAATCTTGCTCCATCGAAGGCAACGACGTTTCGTTTATTCAATAACCAATATGAAGAGCAATGGTGTCGAGGAAGAAGCTGAAAGGTAAAGCGAGGAAGGCGGCAAAAACGGAGGCGGCGGCAGCGGGTGGGAGGGACTTGGCGCTTTCCTTCTCAACACAGATACGGCGACGTCCATGGGAATGTTGTACACACGGCTGGGATCTTACGGAGTATCCTGCCGATCATGATTGCAACAAATTCATCGATGAAGTTGTGAGGATATTTGCTGAATGTGAAGTGTCAGAAGGTATTGCTGGATTGGCTGTTGATAAAGCATTATCATTTACACGCGATATTTTCCCAGACGTATGGGATGATTCTGCGTGTTTGGAGTGGTTATCATCGGCATTTGTCACTATCGGAACAGACGCCATTATAAATGAAGAAGTTTTCATCTGTGCCACTGTAATGGGTTTTTCTGAATCGTTGAATCAACACGTAGCATGTTACCATATGGGCTCTCAGCCTTTAATGTATGTGGCAAAAATCGTTGATTTGATATGGGCGGAGGAAAGAAGGACTATCAGCTACTTGAAGAAGCGTATTCCCTGCAAGTGCTTGAATGAAAAATACAAAGCGGTGAAGTCACTACCAAAGATGTATACTTGTTGTAATAAAACTTGCAGTCTTCCTAATAGATCAGTAAACTTGAGCGCAATGATGACCTGTGGGGGTTGTCGCCGGGAACACTACTGCTCAGAAGAATGTCAAGCTGCTCACTGGGAAGATCACAGAGATGCCTGTAAAAAATGGAGGAATTGGAACGAAGAGAATTGTTCCAAGTAATCACTTAGTCAGATGTTTTCCCCAACTTAATCTTTGTACACCTACTAATGAAGCCCTATCAAAATCACAGGCTTGTTCTCTATCGCTTAAGGGATTAGCTTAATTGTTGCAGACGCAATTGTTCTATTTTCATACGAAGCTTTTTCAAGGTAAAGTTTGATCGAGCAAGTCTCTTCCCGAAGCCGGACGCTGGGCCACTGATGCACCAGCGCCATTACTGTCATCAATGATCATGCATGCTTGCGTAGCCCCTCTGGGAAAGCGCCCTCTCTACATCGTCGCAGAATTTATACGTCAAGTCTTTCCAAGTCAATCTTAGTATCATTTATCATGACGGGGCTTGCATAACTTTTGAATCTGTCTTTTACAGAAGCCTAATAAATTGCTTGCATCACGAAGAACTCTCGAAGCATCGACTGCACCAGAATCAGTTTCCTGAGCTTCTTCATAATTCGCTGCTACAAGTGATAGAATGTCAATTGCACCCTCGAAATCATCAAGCTTTGAAAGGAACAAACCATAATTTAGACAAGCACTTTCATAATCGGTATTGACATCACATCCCACCTGCTTGCATAGAGTGTGTATCTGTATTGACCGACTGAATGCCTCCGCTACTTGTCTACTCAAATCTGATATTGACTTATCATCATTATCTTTTTCTCTTGATTGATGATATTCGAAAAGACGTTCCCAAGCAATTCCAAGATTGTTCTGGAGACGTCCATCGCAGGGTGTGTAAGTGGTAGCTTCTTCGAGACATGATATGGCTAATCTCAAAATCGAGTAATCTTGCTGCTGTTGCAAGGCGACCTCATAACTGTGGTAGTCGAGCAATGCCATTCCCAAGTAGTGCCAAGCCTCTCCGTCACTAGGAACTTGTTTGATTGCAAGTCTATGATGACGCACTCGACATAATAATTGCTCATCGATACTACTAGCATCACTACAATAACTCCGAGCCTTTGACTTCAATCTCGCGGCAACTTCCCACTTCGGCTCTCTCTCAGCTGCTGCTGCTGCTGCCACGAACAATACTAAAATATCCCGCACTCCATCAAACGTTGCCGATCCGGCATGCCGATCTGAACTGTAATGTGCAATGGCGTGACCAGGCCCCAATGGTTTCAGTGGTTGAATGTCATTTGAAGTGCCATCACCCCCATTCAGTACAACAGGTAAGAGCTGATTTTCAAAGAAGGTCCCACCACCGTCAAACTCATCTTGAGAATTAAGCATTATATTGACCGACACGTATCCCAAATCACGGTGTAGCGGTTGTCCTGCACCAATATTCTCCGCCTCCGTGGCATTATAACGAATGAAGATTGCATCATAGACATACAGATCGCCATTGGACTCATCCTCTTTGGATAGGAATGCATCTCGTACCCAGGGGTATACCCGGTCCAATAACAATTTGTCAACAAGGGCAGACACTTGCTTTTGCTTCTCCTCCCCATAGTGATTTTGTTCGTAATACCGCACAATATCAGATAAATGAGCCTCACTATTTCCCTTTCTCTGATATGTAAACCGGCTTTTGGACGAAGCGTCATTATTTTCTGTTGATGCCAAGTGCTTCCAATATGTTTCTACTGCCTCTCTTAGTAATGTAATTTCATTTTGGATTAATAATGGCGTTGATTGCTTTGTTTTTAAGGCGATTGTAGTGGCGGGAAATGATTCTGTAGATGATGTAGTTACAGATATTGGTTCGCATTCAATGGTTTGTTCTTTGGTCTCCGAATAATCATCTCCTGTGACGCGATTGCTGTGATCAGTTTCAAATGGTAAGGGAGTTTCTTTTGCCCACCTCACATCGTTTTCGACGTCGAGACTGATTTTCGCCAAGATGTTCTGATTTATTGTCTGATCGCCTGATGAGAGTAACTCGTCTACTTTTTCAAGGAGGAGAGTTCTACGCTCTGATGGTGCAGTTGTGGTGGTGCTGATAGTATCCTCCAACTCTACCGCAATTGACTCTCCTGATGGCACCGATGCTGCTTGTATGGAAAACTTTGTGGTGATGTGACCAATAAATTTTCTGCTGCTCAGTGTCACGTATGCGCTGCTGCTGCTGAATGCAAATACGAGCGCAGCTTGGGTGCACAGCACGGTGACGTAGGCGCAGTGCATGGACAACGCAGATTGCTTCATCGTTGATTTTGGTTCATGGAGCGCGTGAATGATGATGAGTTGGAGGTTGGAGCTTTGATCGTACAATAACTTCAAAGAAGTCGTAACGTGTGTCCTAACGTAATCAACCGGCATCCAATGATAGGAACTAGAGTAACATCTGATCCATTACTAATGTACTTACACAGCTTTCTACTGAATGAAGGATGATATCTACACACCCTCAGGGTTTTACACTTCATATTTCATAATTCTGCATGCATCCCTTCTCAATTGTTCCCTGCATGCAGCTTTGATGAACCAGAAACAGAAATTGAAGCTACATCGCTACATTGTTTCCCTGAGCGAACCCACTGACTCATGACTCTCGCAATGATTTATGTGGTAGAAAGAGGTCCCGCATGGGTTGGGTCATTTGTCACTTCGGTTATCGGACAAAATCAACTGGGTCATTCATCTGCAAAGAAGCATTTAGAGATACTTCATGTGTAGTGTACAAAACACGCGTGTTTGACGATGATACAGCTACACTCGAGCCTGTTACCAAGCGACATGTGAACAATAACATCCTTCCTTTTCTTGAATTGCCATCATTCACATTCAAGTTTGAAGAGGAGGATTAGTTAGAGGAGGACTAGGACTAGGAATAGGAAGATGATAAGATTACTCTTCCAGGAGGTGGATGATCAAGAAGAAGAAGAAGAGGGAGGGAAGGAAGACGATGAAGTTCCTATGACTTTGACAATGGTGCACATTATTTATATCAAACCAATGATCTCCTCAAGTATATACAACAAACGCCAAGATGGTAGATAGGGATTGTAGGCAAATGTGTTGGCCACAAGTGAAGGAACAAAAGGACAAAAGAAGCAATGTGGTATGATCGTTTCTCTTCTTAAAAGAGCCAACGAATTAGATATGGAATGCAGCTAAAGACAAGCAGCTGACAAGAACCTAACTGTACTACTTATACTACTCTTAATTGGATTTAATTGCGCTATTTATCATTCAACTGATGCGGCAGCCCATTCCAAGCGTTTTTTTTGGCAGACTAAGACGATGAGCTGTTCTGCGGGGAACATTATAGTGTAGCTCGAGCTATCGCAGAATGTGTCGAGTTGAGGGAGCTCTGCTCAGCAAACTTGCCCAAATCGATCAAATTGATCAAATCGATCAAAGAGTCTCCTTCTAGTACGGGCTGCTGCTGCCGCCGCTGCTCGTTCTGTTTCCGTAGAACAGTTGCCATGTGGTTTCGACGCACCTGCAATACACGTGCCCGTCTGTGTAGGATCAACTGATCCATACCTACAAGCTCTTCTCTAGTAATGATGTTATTCTTGAGAAGGTACTTGACAGATTCTTTGACGGAAACAGGTGGAGAATTGATGATCAGATTATTGATTCGATCTGCTTCGATCATCGCTTGTGCACCAAAGATCTTGCGGTCTTCCTGGGAGTATGCCTTCTTCTTGAGGTACAGATAATCCAAATCGTCGTAGACATGGAGCGTCGAGAAATCCGAAAAGTTCACTCCAGATTGTGACTTTGAGGAGTCAACATCTTGATCTGCTTCTTTGGACGATGCACGCCGGGGCCAATCCTCGAGCAGACTCTCACGTCTTGCAGCTGGCGATTCTTCTTGTGGGAGGTTGTTGCAATGCATCATTTGCTGTTCTTTTGAAGGATAAAGATAAGCGTGTCAAGTGCAGAGTGTAGAGAACTCCTCCTCTTCTTCTTTTGGAGTATATGTTATGAAGTGCTGATCCCGAAAACGGTTTTGGCTTTTTTCGATGCACACAATTGTATCTATGGGTCTGCAGTGTTCTAGAGCTCGAACTCTTCTTCCTCCCAAAAATGAGAACCCTCTGTGATCGTGGTTGCAAAGTTCTTCAGGTACTCGATTACTTCTTCCTCCAACTTCCCATGAACTTCCTTACAAGAATGTGATCAGTCACCAGAGGGTATCTTCTTGGAAAAAATTAAGTAACCCCTAATGTGGTTCAATTTTACTCTTCGGTTGCGCCCGACGGCGCCTCCTTTATCAGCAGATTATGATGTATTCGTCAAGAAGACATCGTCGAGGTGCAGTGGCCATGCTGGAGAGACGAAAGTGCTCCGTAGCGATGGTGATGGCTGCTACGCAGCATCGTACGGTGGAGGCTGAATGAGACGAACTAGAGCTGTCACTTCTTAATATTATTACACTCTAGTCTCTTCACTCTTCACTATAATGAAAATGATGCTCTTCACGAAACCAAATCAATCACCTCAACAACTTCGTCATCACTATCATGAATTTCCAAAGCGGTTTCTCTCGAAGTACCAGCCGCCGCGGCGGAAGCAGGAGAACGATTATTAGTACCGCTTCGACTGCTGGGCCGAGAACGATTACTGATACTACTTCGACTACTCGGAGCAGCGCTCCCACCTCCTCGACGTTCTTCTTCCAAATTTCTCATCCTCATCCTCATGGCGTAAGGATGAGCTTCTCTACCGAAACTGTCGAAGTCAAATTCACGTGTTCGACTTGTAATGCCACCACTTCGTCGTTGATGTGATGCATGATGTTGACTTGACGGCGGTGTGGGTGAAGAGAGTGATCGAAACAAATCGTCATCATGTCTCGCCAGAAACCCTTCAAAGCTGGACCCTGGATAATTGAATGGTGATGAGGCAGCCGTGGCCGCCGCCGCCGCCGCAGCACCCTGCGAGCGAACACGAGAAGCGGCAGAACTGCGGTATGAGAATGGAGAGGCCGATGATGATGGGGGCGATGAATTCCAAGGCGTGGGAGGCCCACCACCAAACGTGCCGCCGAATGGAGATCCGAATGAAGGTACAGAACTAAGACCAAAAGGATCCAGCGTCGGCATATCCAAGATGGGTGGCAAGGTAATTGATGTGGTAGTCATGTGCATTGGGCCTCGTTGGGAAAACCGAGATTGAATGGACGGCCGAGATGCAGCAGCAGCAGCAGAGGTAGACGATACAGCTGCAGTTGTAGATGCAGATCGGGAGGAGGCACGAGAAGCAGCCGCTGCTGCAGCAGAAGGTCTAGGACGCCCACCGAATGTAGGTCCTCCCAAACCCGAAAATAAGAGCTGTGCAATTTGTGCTGGGAGTGCTCCACTTGCTTCAATACTTGCTGTGATATTGTACGAGATGATAATTAGTCATTGAAGCAACGAAATGGAAACGACAGATCAACTCTCCTTCCCCCCTAACAAAAACTTACCAAATAATCCCTGCAAGGGATTAATCATATTAATATCCGCCCGTTGATTCCTCGTCCTAACCTTCTTACTCTTCCTCTCCGAAGACGACGACGCCATGTCACCCCCACCCCCTCGCTTCCTCTTGGACGACTTGAAATTCACCTTTTCAATATTGGTAAATCTTGCCTTGCACAAGGGACACGTATTCTCACGATTCGCCCAAGTTTCAATACAAGTAAAGCAATAGGGGTGATCACATCCATTAATCGTCGATAATTCTTCTTCGGTGGGTACCTCGAGGCAGATACAGCATGTGGCAGTCTTGCTGAATATTGCGGATGGTTTCCCCGCTACTTCGGAAGGTGGTGCCTTTTTGGAGGAGGGGGATTTTTTGGTGGTGGTGGGTTGTTTCTTGGATTCGTCGGCACTGTCGTTATTGTAATCGCTGCCCATCCCTCCGGTGGCAATTGCGGCGGAGATTCGTTCCATGCATTGAACTGCTGCTTGTCTTCGTGATCTACGTGTTGGTAGTGCAGTGTTGTTGGTCGAAGTGGTTGAGGAGGAGGGGACATTGGCAACAACAGGGGATGCACTGGAAGCGGCAGAAGAAGAAGCGGCAGTTGTGGTGGTAGCCGTGGAAGGACTCCCCCCATCACTCCCCTCTTGATCCATTGGCTGCAGACCCGGCATATTGGAGGAATTATCACTTGCACTACTTGGAGGTCTGGCAGATGCAAAGAGAGAGAACTCATTATCTTCCAAAATTGGTAATTCCTCCTCCTCCTCATCTTCACCTCCCCCATGATTAAGAGACAAGGGAGGCAAATCCCCCAACCGTCCAATCCCCGGAATAAACTCCGCCCTCCCCAATCTAACCCACTCAATTGCAATCTCCCTGTATTCCCTCCCCGTCCTTTCATGTTCTTCCGTTATTCCCCTTCGGATAGTTTGATGGGGATCCCAATTACTTCGGGGGACGATGACTCCGGTGCTGCGATTATTCGCAATGGCACGTCGGTTGTAGTCGTTGACTAGGTCGTTGATAAAGGGGTACTCTTCGTCGTCGTTGGTGCCACTATCCTCCTCCTCCCCCTCAAAACTTTCAATATCAATCTCTACACTTTCAACATCATCCTCCCCCTCTCCTCCATCATCATCATCATTTGCATCCGCAGCAGCATCCGCAGCAGCATCAGCAGCAGTACGACGATCATTCAACTCAGCCCTAACACTCTGATAGGTATTCCAATCACTTGTTGAAAATTGTTCTTCGAGATGGTGATTATTATTCCGTTCTCGTTGGAGTCGACGCTCTCGTATTCCTGCGAGGGAACGTGCTCGTTCTATTGATTGGAGGGATGATCGTGATGTTCGTGGCAAGTACGGATGATGTGTTGGCTGCCGTTGTTGTTGCTGAGTCTGAGTGTGCTGTTGACCACTACTACTCCGACTACCCTCCCCAAACTCCTGCATCAACTCCCTCTGCCTCTGCTGCTGACGTGAAATCGACGAAGACATTGACGCAGTAATTAAGTTTGACCGAAGACGCTGTTGGTATTGACGTTCGTAATGACGTAATTGCTGTTGCTGTTGTTGTTGTTGACGTTGGTAGTCGCGGAGGCGTTGTTGTTGGCGTCTTTGGTGGGCGTTAAGTGTTGTTGATGGTGGTGATGATGTGGATTGAGAGGTGGATGTTACGGGTGTGAAGGAGGAACGTGTGGATGAGGATGTAATGTCTATGCCACCTCCACCACCAATGTTACCACCAATGTTACCTCCTCGTGAAGATGATGATGCAGCAGCGGTAGTATCAGCAGAACCACCAATTCCGTAATTAAGTGCATACAAAGAAGCAAACGAATCAGGAGGCCCCACCGCAGCCGCTGCCGATGTCGCTACTCCCGACCCAACCCTTTCCACAGCAGCACCAACAGTATCATTATCAGCACCACTGCCACCACTAATGTGCTCAAACAACCTCGCATTCAACAACTCCGTAGTCGCCAGAGCATTCGCCGTGGCAAGATTGGCCATTGTTTCCAAAGGTAAATTAGTGCTGTTGATGTTGGTGGGGGTCATAATATTATCGATTCCGCTGGCGGTGCTGATTGTCAGCCTTGCCCATTCATCTTCGTCGTCACTTTCATTGTCTGCACTGTTATCGTTGTTATTACCGTTATTGGATGTCATGGCGGTGGTGGTGGGACCATTCACATTTAGATTATCATTACGGGATTGTGAAGATGAGTTATTGGTGGCAGCGGCTGCATTAGCAGTGGTGGTGAAATAAGTGTCACCTAACCATCGTTCCAAAGCAGATCGAGCAGTCGTAGCAACCACAGGGGATGATATGTTATTGGATGGTCGTGATGAAGACGCAGCAGCGGCCGCAAAAGAGGGTGATGGAGTTCGACGACGTGGCGCTGCTTGAACTTCAATACCACCGCCGCCGTTGACGTTGACGTTGACGTTGCTATCGGTGAAGGAAGAAGTTGTTAAGGCGGTGGCGTCTCCTCCTGTTGTCCACCAATCGTCGTAGCTGCTCATTATTCAATTTGATGGTGGGGCGGGTCAATGATTCGATTGGCCGAGAGACCAAAGAGTTCGGCCGGCACAGCAGCGTGGTGAAGTGTGTCTGAATGAGGCGGTGAAAAGTGAAGGAAAGAAGCGATACGAAGAAATCTCCGGTGCCGAACGCTGTGAATGATATGACGCCAATTATTCATTCAACTTCCTTGAAGGAGACGAAATACTTAGCACTTGAAGTCAGCATGTGCAACAAAGACAAGAGCCAGGTGTGCTGTGGTTGATAATACTTAACTTAGTAGGTTGCAAGTATAAGAAGATTGGTATATATATCTCTTGTATTTACATGGCAGCTCGAGCTTGATCACAATACTCGAGCCAGATCTTACACGCATCTCTTGCCTTGTACATACTGTCAACATCATCAATCTCAATCATGACCTTCTTCATTGATTTTAACGTCAGAAGCTTACAAAGAAACAAGCGGTTCCGGTGCACTCTTGAGTAGCACTTCATGAGTATTCTACGAATGAGACACGAACAAAGCCAAAGCGTTGGCTTCACTTCACTTCCTCCACAGTCACAGTTGTATATACTCAGGGCTGACTTTTGAGGCGCAGGTGTTTTTGATGATGGCTTAAAGTTCACAAGAGATACTTTGGGTGCATCTCATGATGTACATGGCAGTGCAGAAAGGCCAAAACACAATTGTACTTACCTGGAGCAAGATATTACACGCTTCTCTTGCTACTTGCCTTGTACTACCATCGTCGTCATCAATGGCCTTCGACGATGGTTTATCAACCTTGACATCGTTCAAGTGATACCAATTCCGTAATTAAGTGCATACAAAGAAGCAAACGAATCAGGAGGCCCCACCGCAGCCGCTGCCGATGTCGCTACTCCCGACCCAACCCTTTCCACAGCAGCACCAACAGTATCATTATCAGCACCACTGCCACCACTAATGTGCTCAAACAACCTCGCATTCAACAACTCCGTAGTCGCCAGAGCATTCGCCGTGGCAAGATTGGCCATTGTTTCCAAAGGTAAATTAGTGCTGTTGATGTTGGTGGGGGTCATAATATTATCGATTCCGCTGGCGGTGCTGATTGTCAGCCTTGCCCATTCATCTTCGTCGTCACTTTCATTGTCTGCACTGTTATCGTTGTTATTACCGTTATTGGATGTCATGGCGGTGGTGGTGGGACCATTCACATTTAGATTATCATTACGGGATTGTGAAGATGAGTTATTGGTGGCAGCGGCTGCATTAGCAGTGGTGGTGAAATAAGTGTCACCTAACCATCGTTCCAAAGCAGATCGAGCAGTCGTAGCAACCACAGGGGATGATATGTTATTGGATGGTCGTGATGAAGACGCAGCAGCGGCCGCAAAAGAGGGTGATGGAGTTCGACGACGTGGCGCTGCTTGAACTTCAATACCACCGCCGCCGTTGACGTTGACGTTGCTATCGGTGAAGGAAGAAGTTGTTAAGGCGGTGGCGTCTCCTCCTGTTGTCCACCAATCGTCGTAGCTGCTCATTATTCAATTTGATGGTGGGGCGGGTCAATGATTCGATTGGCCGAGAGACCAAAGAGTTCGGCCGGCACAGCAGCGTGGTGAAGTGTGTCTGAATGAGCGGTGAAAAGTGAAGGAAAGAAGCGATACGAAGAAATCTCCGGTGCCGAACGCTGTGAATGATATGACGCCAATTATTCATTCAACTTCCTTGAAGGAGACGAAATACTTAGCACTTGAAGTCAGCATGTGCAACAAAGACAAGAGCCAGGTGTGCTGTGGTTGATAATACTTAACTTAGTAGGTTGCAAGTATAAGAAGATTGGTATATATATCTCTTGTATTTACATGGCAGCTCGAGCTTGATCACAATACTCGAGCTGGATCTAACGCATCTCCTGCCTTGTACATACTGTCAACATCATCAATCTCAATCATGACCTTCTTCATTGATTTTAACGTCAGAAGCTTACAAAGAAACAAGCGGTTCCGGTGCACTCTTGAGTAGCACTTCATGAGTATTCTACGAATGAGACACGAACAAAGCCAAAGCGTTGGCTTCACTTCACTTCCTCCACAGTCACAGTTGTATATACTCAGGGCTGACTTTTGAGGCGCAGGTGTTTTTGATGATGGCTTAAAGTTCACAAGAGATACTTTGGGTGCATCTCATGATGTACATGGCAGTGCAGAAAGGCCAAAACACAATTGTACTTACCTGGAGCAAGATATTACACGCTTCTCTTGCTACTTGCCTTGTACTACCATCGTCGTCATCAATGGCCTTCGACGATGGTTTATCAACCTTGATATCGTTCAAGTGATACCAATTCCGTAATTAAGTGCATACAAAGAAGCAAACGAATCAGGAGGCCCCACCGCAGCCGCTGCCGATGTCGCTACTCCCGACCCAACCCTTTCCACAGCAGCACCAACAGTATCATTATCAGCACCACTGCCACCACTAATGTGCTCAAACAACCTCGCATTCAACAACTCCGTAGTCGCCAGAGCATTCGCCGTGGCAAGATTGGCCATTGTTTCCAAAGGTAAATTAGTGCTGTTGATGTTGGTGGGGGTCATAATATTATCGATTCCGCTGGCGGTGCTGATTGTCAGCCTTGCCCATTCATCTTCGTCGTCACTTTCATTGTCTGCACTGTTATCGTTGTTATTACCGTTATTGGATGTCATGGCGGTGGTGGTGGGACCATTCACATTTAGATTATCATTACGGGATTGTGAAGATGAGTTATTGGTGGCAGCGGCTGCATTAGCAGTGGTGGTGAAATAAGTGTCACCTAACCATCGTTCCAAAGCAGATCGAGCAGTCGTAGCAACCACAGGGGATGATATGTTATTGGATGGTCGTGATGAAGACGCAGCAGCGGCCGCAAAAGAGGGTGATGGAGTTCGACGACGTGGCGCTGCTTGAACTTCAATACCACCGCCGCCGTTGACGTTGACGTTGCTATCGGTGAAGGAAGAAGTTGTTAAGGCGGTGGCGTCTCCTCCTGTTGTCCACCAATCGTCGTAGCTGCTCATTATTCAATTTGATGGTGGGGCGGGTCAATGATTCGATTGGCCGAGAGACCAAAGAGTTCGGCCGGCACAGCAGCGTGGTGAAGTGTGTCTGAATGAGGCGGTGAAAAGTGAAGGAAAGAAGCGATACGAAGAAATCTCCGGTGCCGAACGCTGTGAATGATATGACGCCAATTATTCATTCAACTTCCTTGAAGGAGACGAAATACTTAGCACTTGAAGTCAGCATGTGCAACAAAGACAAGAGCCAGGTGTGCTGTGGTTGATAATACTTAACTTAGTAGGTTGCAAGTATAAGAAGATTGGTATATATATCTCTTGTATTTACATGGCAGCTCGAGCTTGATCACAATACTCGAGCCAGATCTTACACGCATCTCTTGCCTTGTACATACTGTCAACATCATCAATCTCAATCATAGCAATCTTCGATGATTTCAACGAAACAATCTCACAAAGAAACAAGTGGTTACAGTGCACTCTTGAGTAGCACTTCATGAGTATTCTACGTATGAGGCGCGGACAACAAAGCCAAAGCGTTGACTTCACTTCCTCCACAGTTATTCAGAGGCAGAGCCTGACTTGTGCATCTCATGATGTACATGGCAGTGCAGAAAGGCCAAAACATTCTTGTTGTCACAATAAGTACTTACCTGCAGCAAGATATTACACGCTTCTCTTGCATTGTACTACCAACGTAACGTCATCAATGGCCTTCTTCGATGGTTTATCAACCTTGACATCGTCCTCATTGGAATTACCAAGCTTTGCCTTCCAACGAGCAAGTTCAATGAGTGCCATAGCTTCAAGTGATCGTTTGTGCTCCGCTTTGTAATATTCATGACGTTGGAGGACTATTCCAATCAGTTTCTTACTTACGGTACCCGGTCTTGTTTGGAAGGGGTAGTTCGGTCTCTAACCTAATACACTCCACAACCAGGAAGGACGTGATTAATTCGATTTATCTCTTCATTCATATCATCTTTCCAGGTCGTCTACAGGTGCAACGACGAGATAGTTTTGTTTGTGTCCCCAATGACTTCAATTGTTTTCAGTGCACGACACCAATTGAAGGTGTGCATTTCAATCATACCCCGTTTGATTGGATGACGAAACGCCTCAGATTGGGACAACATGTGTATGCACACTCATTAATTAGTTCAAGTTCTGCATCAAGATCCAAATCTGTCAACTACTTGACGAATTGCCAATAGTCCTAAGAGAAGGCCGAAACTCATATTCTGAAGAGAGTGAAATTCTGTGATGAGGGTTCAATGATTTCCAATGTATCGTATCACCAAATTTGAGTTCGGATAAGATGAAACAATTTTTGAAGTGATCTAAATTCAATCACCTTCACGCTCAACAGTGTATCTTTCTTATAGATGCACAATTGCAGAATGCATATTATATTTTGTAATTCGTTCCACCCCATTTTCATCCACGAACGGCTTCTTCATCAATCACTTTGACGTGTTGATCATGATGGCGCTGATGATGTGCTGAGGAGGTCTTCCTCCTGTGTAGATTTACACATAGGATGCATCTGCTGCTTGATCAGCGAGCAGCGAGCTCTATGATGCCAGCTTTTTAGACGAAGACATTATCTCTTTCCTTACATACAAGGAGATAACCACCACCGCAACACGACCACCACTTCCACGAAGAAAAAGTCAATTTGCACTCGCTCTCGCTGTGGGTAGGTGGTGCCATGCATAAAAATCTAAGAAAGAATGGGATCGATTGTGTGAGTGGGTTGTGGGTTGCGTTCCACGTTGTTCTTTCAACTGCACTAACTGCACTACAAGTGCATTACAAGTGCATTTGTGACACTATATTACGACAGATTAAGTCGTAATTGCTGTCTCTCCGTGATGTTTAGCAACCAGAAGCCTTTGAGCCTATCAAAAAATACGTCACATCAGTAAATAACTCTAGGACAATCTAGAGTTGAACCTGAACCTAGGGTTATTGATGGGAAATCGTGCGAGTTGCAAAGCTCACAACTCACAACTCATTGATAAGCCTAATTTCGCCGAACTTTCCTTCTGTTCCCTGCAGATTATTTCTTATTTTCATTTGTGTTCACGGTTCCAACTATCTATCGGCTCAACAACTTTCCGAAACGCGGAAGTCGAATAAGGCTTTATCAATCCAAGCTCAGGAGTTGTAAGCCAGCGAAACCACTGCATGCATGCTCGTGATACATTTACTCAATACTCAAGGCGACATAAATCAGCAGAGGAAACAACAAACACCATGTCAACACTGAATAGCAGCGATCCAACCCAGCAAACAGAAGCAGCCGCTCACGACGGCCGAGCCGGCGGCAACAAGACCAAGTCTGACAAGCAGCATGATGGCACCGCCACTGCCAAGGAATGTTCCCCTCGGCGTCGGAAGCGCTCTGGTGACAAGCACAAGAAGAACCGCAGAAGTAATCGCAGCAAAGTCACTGCTATGGAAAGATTACGAGAAGAGAGGTTGTTACAAGAGAGTATACAACGGCATACGAGGGTGTTTTCAGTTAGTCGAAACCCAGAGTTTTTTGTCCGTGTGGAGCCCAAGGACATTAGAGGAGAAGAAGACTGGCCAGAGGCAGCGCACACCGTATCAGAAGAAGAGGCAGATGCCGAGGACTAAGGAAGAAAAGAACACCAGAGGGGTTTCCCAGGGGGCATTCAGTTTAGGGTTGAAGGTAGTCTCTTATCCAATTTTTCGAGCTGCTGCAAAGAACATGAGATCGTGGCTATGGATATTTGTGTCAACATATATAAAAGAATTCACTTAAAGGTTCGCATAACCTAGCAATGAAGGTTCAACAAAACCTGAGCAGTGAAAAGAGTAAAATAAGAGTAGTCTACTCAAAGAAGCTAGGTCAATTGAGTAAAATCTTGTTAGTCTATTCATTACAGTTAAAGATGAGCTACTATTCTGTAGTGAAGAGCAGTGGTACGTCCCAATGAACAAGAATGTAAAGAGTAACATAATCCCAGCAGAACATGCCCGTCGACAAGATGATCCTTCCTCTCACCGTCGTCGTGTGACAACCGGTCCAGACTACGCCCCCAGGACAGTGGAAATTGTCCCTATTGTAGATACTGAAGGTAGTATTCGTTATAAGAGACGCAGACGGAGGAAGAAAGATTAATTGTATCCTTGTGTCTCCCGACCAATTTCTCGATCATCGAATGGGGTGGATTATATTATACCCGCCTATGGCCCTGTGCTGTTGCTCTGCGTGTTGCGGAAAAGAAAGACAAAAGATATGTCTGCTCGTCTAGTTATTATTATTCCGAGTAATTTACTGAGTCAATATTCAATATAAGAGGATTCTACTCTCGAAGAAGCTAGGTAAATTGAGGTCAAATGGTCGTCTATTCATTAGAAGTAAAGAGAGATTCGACTGCTATAATTTCATTAAGGCCTTATCCACAAGAAACAACAAACTTCATGTCGGATATTTGACATGCATTGACTATTTTTACTCTAAGGATGATAGACGATGATTGACTACAATAGCATGCATGCACCCTGGTTCTGGCCTTTATCGACCCCTTACCTACCAGTCAATAGTCAGCAGCATCTTCATTTAGTTATGACTTCCAGCCAGTCGGCGCAGCAGAGGACAAGAGAAGAAGAGGAAGCTTTCGTTCGCCTGTTCGGATAGGATCAGCTTCAATATTGTAGTATGCTGACCTTATTGACCACCTGCCCACCAGCCAATAGTCTAAGTTGGCATCAGTTCAACAGATACCTACTTTAAGGATACATTCACCCGGCTAGCTGCTGCAGGTCTGTCCTTTTTTGACCACCTATCTACCAGTCAATAGTCGGCAGCGTCTGCATGTGCTTATGGCTTCCAGCAAGTCAGCGCAGCAGAGGACATATCTCTCAGCAGAAGAGGACAGCTTGACCGATACTGCTGCCTGACTGCTGCCTGACTAAGAAGTAACTGCTGGCTGCGCTGCCGCCGGGCCGCGGTTTGTGGTTATTGCGTACGCAGGATGGGAGTCTGGGAGAAAAGAGCGAAACGAAGTACGACATAATATTTATGAGAAGCGGGCCATTCCATGTCGCACAATGAGCTAATTTTGACTGTTACAAATCAAAACTTGCCGCCGAGAGCCATCTCTCGCTGAAATTGAAATTCAAATGTGTGTTTGTTGAAAATGGCCTTTGCCTTCGAAACGATGAGCACACACAACGACATGGCCATGGTACACATACAAGTCATCATCATCTGCATCTACAACAAGTTAAACCACCATGCCGCTGGCCATATAGCTGTCTCATAACGTCTGATACTGAGAAAGACTGCATCTCCAGTTGAAATACTACACTGAAATTACTCGCTGAATTTGAAATCGTCGAGGTTGATCAATAAAAATGAATAAGCGACGAACAACAACAATACCAACACCATCACCAAATAATAATACAGTCACCATGCCATCCTCTTCCTCCAAACGTAAATCGGGCCTCTTGAAATTCGCCAGTCGCAACAAGGGTAGTGGATCAACTAACAACAACAATAACAACAATAATAATCGTCCATTGGCATCACGTCTTTTGGAGAACAAAGGCGGATATTCTGCGATTTATACTCCTGTCAAGAAGCTTGGTAACAAATTCAATGGTGGAGAAGAGAACAGTGCAGTAAAGACTCCGTCTGCTGCTGCTGCTGCTGTGGTAACCCCTGCTACGGTTGCCACGGGTGGTGGCGTTGTATCAACTCCTCCCAACAAAGTGTCGGATTTACCACCGCCGCCGTCATGTCAGCAGTTGTCCTTCCATGAGGAGGAGGCTGTCAAGGTTTGTGTGCGCATCAGGCCTCTCCTCACCACCACCAACAACAGTGGTAACGAAGAACCACCTCGAGCATGGACAACCAGTCCAACAGACGACAACACCATCATCAAACTCCATTCCACAACCCAACCCCAAAAGAAATCATGGGACTCCTTCCCCTCCACCAACACCACTTACAAATTTGATCAAGTCTACGGAGAAAAATCTACAACACAACAAATCTACAACAATGTCATCTCCGACATTATCCACTCAGTCTGCACTCAGGGGAGGAATGGGACAGTCTTTACCTATGGACAGACTAGTACCGGGAAGACTTATACGATGCATGGGATTTTAGTTGCTGCGGGGAGGGATTTGTTTCGGTATTGTGAGGATAATGAACGGAAGAGGGTTGGTGAGGATTTTATGAGGAGGGTTACGTTTGATGATGAGGTGGATATTGATTATTCTAAATCGTCGTCGTCTTCGGTGTTGACTACCATTCATGTGTCGTGTATGGAACTTTACAATGAAGAATTGTACGATCTATTATCACCCAACACTGCATCATCATCATCATCATCACTAGCCATTAATGAAGACCGTCGTGGCAATGTCAATATTCCAAACCTAACCGAGTGGAAGGTCACCAATATCAATGAATTATTGAAAGTGATTGAAATTGCCGAGGAGAAGAAGACTACGGGATCGACTGCGATGAATGAACGTAGTTCACGAAGTCATACTATTTTTAGGATTCGGTATGAGGTGAAGAAGGAGGAGGATGAAAAGGAGAATGTTGGTGGGGGTAGGGGTAGTAAGAAGGTTGTTACAACTACGAGTACCCTCAATCTTGTCGACTTGGCTGGGTCAGAGTCAGTGAGGCTCACTGGAGCCAAGGGGGTAAGGCAAAAGGAGGGTGGTAGAATCAATCAAAGCCTCTTGACTCTCTCACGAGTGTTGGAAAAGCTTGGTAACAAAGAATACTCCTCGGGTGGTGGTCACATTAACTACCGTGATAGCAAATTGACAAGGATCTTGAAGCCCTCCCTCTCTGGTAATGCTAGGATGGGAGCAATCTGTTGCATTAGTCCTGCCGTGCAATATAGTGAAGAGACCAAGTCGACATTGGACTTTGCTACGCGTACAATGTTGGTTACAACCAATGCCAAGTCAAATGAGGTTGTGGAACATGATGATGCGTTGGTAGCCGAGTTTGAGAAGGAGATGGAACGTATCAAGTTGGAAACGGTCCAGGCCGAGGAGCGTAGGGTACAGACGGAGAAGTCATTGCACGAGGCACAAGACGAAGTCAAGTCATTGAAGTTACAACTCCAGCGTGAGAGGAAGGCAGCGGAGAAAGAGAAGGAAGATATCATGTGGGAGTTGATGAGTACGACTCGTCGTAGTAAGGAGTTGGATGATAATATGCAGACTACGTTGAGAGCTACAGAGTTGAATAAGCAGGCAATGGAGTTGGTGAGACGCCAAGCCAAAGAACTCGAGAAGGAGAATCAAGAGTATGAGACGAAGGTGAAGGAGTTGTTTCGGCGCAACAGGCAGTTAGAGGAAAGCAATCGTGACTTGAAACAAAACATGCAGGTTACAACCACTGCGACTGTATTGAACAAGCAAGGCATGGAGGTGCTAACCAAGCAAGTGAAGGACTTGCAGAAGGAAAATGATACGTATCGTGTGCGAGTAGAAGACCTCACAATACGCAATGAAGGTCTGATGGGAATCAACAACGAGCTGAAGCAAAATTTGCAGAACAACGTTAGCGCTACAACTCTGAATAGACAAGCTAACGAGTCAATCAGGATGCAAGTGAAGGAGTTGGAGAAGAAGAATGGAGCATACGTCGTGCAGGTGGGCACACTAAATCGTCGCAACAAAGAATTGGAAAACAACGCTGAAATTGCATCCGAAACAATGTCAAAACTGCAATATACAGTCAATGAACTAAACATTCAAAACCAGCAGCTCGGTCGGCGTCTAGAAATGTACACGAACAATTCCAAGCAAAGTCAAGAGAATGCAAGTGAACAAAAGAGGAGTTTTGAGGGGAAAGTACATCAGATGATGGGAAGGATTAGAGAGGAAGTTGAAGAGTTGAGCCTTAGCCCGAAAGTGAGTTTTGATTAGGCAATGAGGTTGAAGGTATGCATAGTTTTCGTCATTAATAATTACTTAAAAAGAGATGTTTAGTAAGAAGAGACTTGGATTTGAGATACTAATTGACGCCTTTGTTTGGCAAGGAGAAGTAGCGAAGGAAGAAGCAGATGTCGAAAATGTAAAGAAGAAGAAGACAGCAAAGAATGCGACACAGAACTATATATAAACATTACGTTACATTGAGGCACGCCTATGCATCTTCTTCTTGATTGATAGTCGCTTGCGGATGTAACGGGTGACACTCCTTCTACGCGATGGACGACGATCGTGCATGTCTTTTCCGTCTGTTTGAGAAGATGCCTCCGACCTTTCGCTAGGAGCGGATGTAATTGATGAAGCATGATCACTGCTGTCAAAACTGCTCCTCCTCCTCAATCTATCACGTAGCTTCTTGCTCCCGGGCTTCTTTCCGCCCCCATTTTCATTCTCATCGGCCTCTTTGCCAATTTGAAGCATCAATTGCACCATTGAAAAGAAGCTATCTTTCTTCTTCTTTGTTTTCTTCTTCTTCTCTTCATTATTGTTTGTGTTTAAGAGAGCTCTACGAAGCTTCCACACACCCTTCCTTGCATTTTTGTACCTTTCTAGCTCCAGTTCTGCAATCTCGGCAGAGATCTCTTCATACTCGTGCTGGGATTTTGCGACAGTGAGGCGTTTCTTTCTCGCCAATGCTAAGCCTTCAGCAGTTCTGGGTGTAGCTCCATCGCTTGGCCCATATTCAATAGGATGCTTTGATGATATCGCGGCGATACGTGCCCGTACATCACCAGGATACCACACATTCAAGGCGTCTTGGACATTAGGCGCCTCACTTGCCAATAGCTTGTCGTACAGATCTTTCCAGCCTTCATCGCACAAAATCCACTTGGGGTTGAGAGGGAAGGCAAATCCTTCATCAATCTTGTCAGCTAGGATCTCGATCAACTCAACGATATCAACGTATTTCCACTATTGATTAGGCGAGATGATGCAAAGCAGGTAATAGAACGTGACGTGAACAAAGGCTAATGTTGAGCATTTGAAACATACAACATAACAATTTGAAGCACCAAGCAACAAAACATAAGAAGATCACTCACTGGCACCAACCCTGGCAGTGTGTCAGAGATGACGAGATATTTGTCATCCAATGGCTGAGGGAATGAGTAATTGAAGCACTCGGGACCGTGTCGAACAGCCCCATTCTCTCTCAAGGAATAAACTGCACCCTTCATCATAGCACTACTTCGAGGATCAGCGTAACCCATCTTTGGCATCGGAATCTGGAACCGAGGATCAAATGCGTACTTCTTTTTGACGTCTAGCCACCGACGAGTCCAACCTGCTCCTTCTCCTTCTTTGTTCTTGGTGTTGTCCAACACGCCTTCAATTTCATCTACACACCATTTGAGTATGGACAGCTCTTGCTCTCCCAGAGGATCGCGATATTCAACCCCACGCGTACCCACCAAGAAACAATCAAAGTCGCTAACCACCGGAGTCACCTTGCCAGCATCTGCATCACCTTCTTCGTACGCCATAAGCAACCCGAACGGGCACAATGGATTCAAGTTTTCAGGTGGTTCCTCTCCCACCTTACCACAGCCTGCGTGCCACAGAACAGGGCGAGGACCCGCTTTCGGAGTCTTCCTCAATGACTCCAGATTCATTACCTGGAACTCAGGCATCGATGATCTGCCATTGTCATATTCTGAGCCAGCTTCACGTGATATATCAGCCTTTGATACATACGTCTCCCAAAAGAGTTTTTCGGGGATATCCAGGCCATAACATCCACCTTGTGCACTGCTTGCATAATCATCAATCTTGTACACAGCAGCATCTATCATGGCATTGCGATGCTTTGCTTCGAGCGCTGCTTCAAACTTGGAATAGTCAAGTACTGTGCTCAGTCTGCGACACGCAGTTCCGATGGCCGTCTTCATTGACGTGTGAGAAAGATTCCGGGATGACTTGTTCATTTCCTCCTCAAGGACAGATACTTCTTTCTGTTCAACCTCACTGATGACCCGCATGGAGCGCTGGGTGGCCTCCATCATGTTATCTCTCACCATTGTCATGGACATGAAAGCTCTATCCCTCGAGAGCTTGTTCGGGTAGAATACTCGCACCCTTGCATCCGCATGCAATGATCCAACCTTGATCTTGTCCTCATTGTGATGGATCTGCAGGAAAGGCACATAGCCACTCCATTTGCCACGAGTAGCAGATTTCCCCTTGATATCCATCCCTTTTCCCGTCCCTTCCCCAGTGATCATTCGACGAATGGCATCGTTTGAGGTTGGTCTCCACACACTAAACACACCGACCCTGGTGAAGGCTCTCATAATGGAGGGCAAGTGCGTGCCACTGTTCTGAATACGT
Organism: Skeletonema marinoi; assembly: GCA_030544225.1. Taxonomy (NCBI): domain Eukaryota; phylum Bacillariophyta; class Thalassiosirophyceae; order Thalassiosirales; family Thalassiosiraceae; genus Skeletonema; species Skeletonema marinoi. Next base: position 533,572 of record CM060490.1, read on the forward strand.
CCTGTTTCATCTATACCTCCCACTCCCTCGTAGGCTAAATCGTCAAAGAAGTTGCAAATTTGCCATCTTGGATCAAGACGATAAAAAGACTTCAGCCACTTGAGTTTCTGACGTCCTTTGTTAGAATCCACATCCACGGGCATCATGGACTTTCGTGTTATGGACCTCATTGATCTCATTGAGGTGCCAAGTGCATAGGGAGACGGGCGGTCGTTGCCATCTTCTGCCTCTGATTGATGCTGCACAATCTCAAGAGAAGTTACTGGACATACTTCTCCTTCTTGGTCGTCTTCATCATCGTTGTCTTCGTCGAGAGTCTCATCACTGGAGTATATGCTGCCATAGTCAGAATCGAAGTCATAATCCTCATCAACTTCAGGCATATGAAGTGACTGTTTCAGGATACTCAAACTACGACGGAACTCCTTGAATGACAAGCTTGCATCAGTGTCATTCTTGTCATTGGGGTGCGCTACCGAAAGTCGTGTATTATTCCTATCGTTGCGGTACTCTAGCACTTGTGTGGAATCAATGTCGCCGGTTGTCTTGTGGCGGCGTGGAATTGAGCTGCCTCCTTCATCGCTGTCATGCACGTCATTAGCATCAAAGTTAAAGGTCACAGAAGGTACTCGTTCCACAGAGCCACTTTTAATGATTGCATCATCGCTCATATCCGAGGTGGCGGATGACTTTCGTTCCAAGCCGCTGGCAACAATATTCGTCTGCCGATGCAAAGTTGATCCTGTAGGATTCCAATCCATCATGTGATTTCCCATCATGGCTTTGTTGTTAGCACTGATGTACTATCACTCAATCACAAAATGATCAAAGTGAGGCAGCAATCAGCCAGGATAGGAATGCCTATGCCAGCCAGGTAAAGTGTACATATGACTTCGCTTCGCCACGTCTGGCTTCGCGTGGATCGTGGATGTCTCCTAAAACAGAAACGGTGCTTACTACTTTATTGGGTATACCTATTCCTTTGCTGGAATAGGTCAGATTTTAGTCCCATTCAAGCTTGGATGTAGGATGACGGCTGTGTGACATCGAAAATCTGTTTTCTGTATTGTTCGCTATTGTTCTCAAAGACATATGACCTCGAGGAGCGGTCATTCAGTAAATGTCTGAATTTTTCTGACTCAGGCTCGCCGTCCTGCGGTTGGATGTGGGATTCTGTGGATGACCTCGAATCGAGGCCATCGAAGCACGTTGACGTTGTTATGACATGTTCTTTCACCTTAAAAAATATTGTCGTCACGGACGTGTTCAAAAGAAGAAGGCGCTGCTATTTTGTTGGCGTTCCATCATAATAATAAGTACATCAATTTGCTTGCTTTGCAATTTTTGCTCACTACAATACTTTTAACAGCTGCAATGGCAATGAATAAGATCACAGATCATGATGTATGTTAAATTAGTAGACGCAAAAGCTATAAGAGTAGTTTAGAGTCTATGTTGATATGTTGCTCCTACAGCTCCGTCTCGTTTACACTTGCATTTGCTGCTGCTCGTTGCATCATTGTTCGAGCATGCGGTGCTTTAGGTAAGACTCGATTCATGCCTGCGCCTACAAAATATAATAGTGAAACATTTTTTGTTTCGTAGTAGTATCAAGCAAGAATGGAATGGAATGCAATGGAAGAACGAAACAGAACATTTGTGACATGAATCTGTCGGGAACGGCTCTGCTTTTCTGGTAAGGAGCATTCTTCTGCTTCTGCGCTGGTGATGTTGGTAATCGTAAATGTCTCTCCATTCACGATGAACCGTGAACCAGTCTGTTTTGCATCACCTCAATCACTCATTTTCCCAACACAAAAGCAAAGCCCGCCTGATCGCACACAAGCTCCGGGTTTACCAACCCACTTACACCATCTCAAGTAGTTTTACATCTATTTATCCACCCTGTTCTTCTTTCGATGACGATGCACGTCCACCCAATAGTAAACGAAATGATGCCCCTAGATGATGATCTAGCCAACGTCAACGGCAACGTCAGAGCAACAACAACTCGAACTCGACCAAGCAGCGCAAAACACAACATTAAAATGCTCCCTTCCATCGCCCTCAACAGTAGCCGCCCTCTCTACGCCATCGACCATCAAGCCATATCTTGCGGCAAACGCCTCTCGGGGACGAAGCGGCAAATACGCTTTCGATTTGGATTCGCCTCAAATGATAAAATTACTGGAGCACCATGCCGTAATACGGTGGAGGAACATGATGTGGTGTTGTTGTGGAGTCCGATGATAAGTGGTCGGGCGATTATAAATTGTAATGGGCAAGAGGTTTACAATAGCGTCATGAGGGGTGTGAATATGATCGTGGATGTGTCGTGGAATATGAGAGGAGATCACGTGCTTAGGATTGTTGCTCATGCGTCTACGGCTAGTAGTAAGATTAGTGGCTGTCGTCAATATGAGTTATTTGTGGATGGAGTGAGCTACTTCAATTTTCTCACGGTGGATCAATTGAAAGTGACTAATTGTCTCGGACTAAGCAAGCGACCAGTAAAGAGACATAGCAAGTTTGATAAGGGAGGAACAAATTATAGTGGTGGGGAGGCTGGGCGTAAACGCTCAGATTACACAATGTCTCTTCTTGATCAAAGTGACCCTGGACCACGAAGAATGAGTTCCCTGGCAAACATTGATGAAAGTGAGACGTCAAGACTCTCCTGTCAATCAGACATGTCACCACCCTTAGATCAAAGTGACCGATCCCGAGGCCGAAGAATGAATAACTCATCACAACGAAATTTAAACGGTGGTGCTAGTCTCGGACTAAGCAAGCGACCAGTACAGAGACATAGTATGTTTGATAAGGGAGGAACAAATTATAATGAACATCCAAGCACTGATAGAAGGCATAGTAGTGGAGAAGTTGTTGGGCGTCAACGCTCAGACTACACTCTGTCTCTTGATCAAAGTGACCGGTCCAGGGAGTCACGAAAAATGAGCTTCTTGACAAACATTGATGAAAGTGAGACTTCAAGGCTTTCCAATCAATCAGACATTTCTCCTCTAGATCAAAGTGACCGATCCCGGAAACACAACTCATCACAATTAGATGGCAGTGCCAGATCTTCAAGAATGGGAAAGCAGAGAACAAGTTTGAACATTGACGAGAGTGAAAGAAGTGCTAGATCAAGGGATAGGGAAAAGAAATCAGATTTGTCATCACCTTTGGATCAAAGTGACCGATCCCGTGGACAAAGAATGACTAAATCACAGTCAACGGTAGACAGGAGTGACCGATCATCAAGGCCAGAGAAACGTGACATGAGCTCATCATCAAATGTTGACGAGAGTAAAAGTGCTAGATCAAAAGATTCTCGTCCGCCGCCATCATCAGTCAATATTTATAAGCCTGTGAACAAAAATCGCCAATACAATAGTTCTGTTCTGAGTGCTTCGTCTGAACAAACTCAAAAGGTGACCAACTCTTGTGACATCACTTCTAAATCGAAAGTGTTGCAATCCTACACAATCCAAGACCAACCACAGCAAGTTAACTGCGACGACGACGATGACAACAATTCAGTGGACACAATGAAGAGGGCTCTGCGAACTAGCTTTGTCAGCGTGGCCAAATCATTATCCCCTCCAAAAGGCAAGGTCACAATCGTATACACTGACGTGCAGGGATCTACTCTGCTGTGGGAGTCCTGCCCCAGTGCAATGAAGAAAGCACAAGATATTCACGATACCATTATGCGACAGTGCTATTCAAATCACAAGGGGTATGAAATTTCAACAGAAGGAGACTCTTTTAATATTGCATTTCAGCATCCCGTTGATGCTTTGGCGTTTGCATTACAAGCACAGATCAAACTATACAAAGCTGATTGGCCACAGGAGATATTGAATCATCCCGACGGGAAAGAGGATCCCTATCTTAAATTCAAAGGTTTGAGAGTTCGCTTTGGTATCAATCACGGTCCCACTACTAACCAGATCCATCGAGTAACCGGACGCATGATCTATGCAGGAGAAGGAGTCAAGATCGCAAAAGCTATGGAACGTTTAAGCCACGGGGGTCAAATCCTGTGTACCATTGAAACTTGGAAGGCAGTCGGTGGCTTGGCGGAGCGGTATCTTGGTCGTCCTCAGGTTATGGATTGCGGAGAACATGTTCTGTTTGACGCTAATAGAACCAGATATTCGAGGCGGATTATGCAGGTAGTACCAAATGAATTGGCATTTGACTTTTTTGAAGCTCGAGGGCAGGCAGAAGACGGGAAAGTTAAAGACGCTGCGTTGGTGAAAGGTCGTTTGTTCCCTCCATTGCCCTCAAAAAAGCAGTTGACGACATGTTTTCTGAACGCACCGTATACCAATGGACGCGTGGTGATCTGCTTTGTTCATACTGTAGGTTTGGGTGACGACGATGGATCTGAGGATCGAAGCCACAACCTTTTGAAGCTGTCAAAGAACCTCCGGAAACAGTTGTTGCGATCAGATCCTCCGGGCTATGAGTGTCAGGAGGATAACGGATGTTGGATGCTTGCATTTTCAAGCGTAGATAAAGCTGTGTCGTTTGGTTTGAAGTTGAATGAAAGTATTCGAGAAGGAGGAGCAAAGGAACACCTTCTTGGAGATGTGGACTGTGACAAGATGTACAAGATTGGCATCGTGAGCGGCCCGTTTACATCCATGGGTCCGCACAAAACTTCTGGCTTGGCAGATTACTTCGGTCCAATTGTAAATAGGGCAGCACGAGTTGCATCTAACTGTGAACCAGGTCAGCTTTGTTTAGGAATACCCCTAGTGAGCGGAGCCAAAATTGCTCCTCCGAACTTTGGGCCTTCAGTACAGGTTCGTCTCCTGGGAATTAAACAATTGAAAGGAGTGTCAGTTGATATTGCGGTGTATTGCTGCAGCAAGTGTGTGTAGATAGGGAAGTGATACGGCAAGATAGCATTGAGATTGATAATAACATTAAATGACATTCTCTACATACTTGAGTAGATCACAGTGATGGTATTGAAGACCATAAGTGTTAAGAAGAAACTGTCAATAACCCTATCCCTTCGGCAGAAATACGTGCAGATTGCGTTGCCTTTCATTAGACGATGTGCGTTATGCTGAACAAGCCCTAGTGCATCAATTACACTTCAACGTTGGTGTCCACTGCCTGCACCACTGTGTGCCGGCTGCAACAAATATCTCTTCGTCGATAACTCGGGGGAATTGTTTTGCCGAAAAATAACATCTTGCGGCGACCATCGCTATTATCACTACTGTACGTCCAAACTGAAGGAAGAGCGGGGCCTAAGCATGCCCACATATATGTAGCATGATCTCGGGATGAAGAGGAGTCGATACGACCGGTGATAGTGGACGTAATCACGACAATTTACATCAGAGGGCGGCCGATCATGATGGATGGCGGCCGAAGCCGAGTGTAGATAGAGGACACACCACAAGCCCCACACCTGTTGATGATCCTAATGCATGGGTTAGGCGGCCGGCGGTGTCTAATACGGCCGTTGTTGCCTCATAAGGGTAAGTAGTGTGCAGTCAAGTGTGACTACACGGCAGGACATGTCAAGGACGGGAGAGACCTTTTGGCATTGCGGACCGACAATTAGGGATAGGTATTTGCACAGATACTCCTTGCGGTACCAGAAGTGTCCACATCGGGTCACTCTTGGCGGTCACAACCGTTTCACGATTAGCCTACGATTCAAGGAGCAGTACATATGAGGTACTCAGAAGGACGATTTTACTTATTGTATGTATGTACTAATCTAAAATAAAAGTGCCGGTCCGTTACATTAACATAAGCAACACTTCCAACACCAGAGGTAGCAAGATTCCTAATCATGAAGATCATCGACCTTGTAATCGCACTGGCATACTTCTCTATACCAGTTCAAATAGTGATCGGCTTGTGCAAATTCCCTAGGGTGACAAGAAGGGCGACGAAAAGGGTAGTCGTACTGCTGATTCTATTTGCGCTTTTCATTTTCTTATGCGGGGCGGGCCACCTTCTTCGCTGCATAGATATGGCCGAAACACCATTGTTCCGGGCCGTCAACATCCTTACTGCGGTGATCTCCATTACAACAAGCATCTATCTCTTGCCCTTTGTTCCGAATCTCTTAGATGGGGCGGATAAACTCTATCTGGAGGCAACTACATCGAAGAAAATCATTGCAAAGATGTACCCTCCACAGATTAGAGAGCGTCTGCTGAATCATGAACGATCTAGATTGGATGGGAGTGGTAGATCTAGTGTGTTGGATGGTAGCACAGAGGAAGTTGAAATGAACAAGGAGAGCAGTAAGAAAAGACGCAGGGGCAGTGATGCAATTAGGCAGCGGATACAGGAATATATTCGTCTTAGACAACGTTCCAAAGAGGATACATTGAGAGATGTTCAAACTCAAGAAGATCCGGAGTGTGCTATCCTCGATTCTGTTCCAATCGCAGATGACTTCAACGATACGTCTATCATGTTTGCTGATATCTCCAGTTTCACATACTGGGCAAGTCAACACTCACCAATCGAGGTGTTCACACTTCTTGAATCACTCTTCTTTGAGTTTGATCTTATTGCGAATAAAATGGGTGTGTACAAATTGTCAACAGTGGGAGACTGCTACATTGCTTCTACAGGAGTTCCATACCCACAGGACGATCATGCGATAGTACTTACGCAGTTTGCTGAATGCTGTAGACAAAAGGCAAATGAACTTTTTGTTACACTAAGTCCCAAACTCAACACTTGTGATCTTGGTATACGAATTGGCATACACTCTGGTCCAGTAACAGCAGGAGTCCTCCGTGGTGACAAGGCTCGATTTGATTTCTTCGGAGACACCATCAATACAGCACAAAGGATTGAGTCAACAGGGAAACCAAACTCTGTACATCTCAGTTCCGAAACAGCACAATTGATAGAACAGGCTGGAATGGCAGATTGGTTACTCCCACGGAAGGATGCAGTCAAAGCAAAAGGGAAGGGAGAATTAAAGACCTATTGGCTTCGAGTGGCAGAAGAGGATGAAGATGATCCGTCATGCATGGTATGATTGTAACAATACATTATATTGTTGATTCTAAGTCTAACTTGAAAATAGGGTACCACTCATCCAAAGTGCCCTCTGTGCTCCAAAGTGAAAGATATTTGGCATTCCAACCAACTGCTCCTTCTTTGCCATCGTCATCATCGTCATCATCTATTGTCTGATCTTTTTGCTTTGATGGAATCCATTTTTCATATCTTTTCCCCTCTTCGTTTTGTTCGGTATACTTCTCTAACCATCCATTAGTGACATTCTCTTGATCTTCTGGTGCATAGATTAATGCCATGTGAGGTCTAAATCTTGGCTCCTCTGCTTCTCCGTTACTATTATCACAATCGTCGTTGTCACCACTGCTGTCCCCATGTCTCTCATCAGGTGGGAATCGATTCCGAACTATATCATGTAATAGCTTCAATTGAGGTGTTGTATCAAGAATTAAGAGTGAGATGCAGCATCCAAACCCCTTGCCATTGTCCGCCGTTTTTGGATAGGGGAAGTAATACTGAGATGTCGGTATTAGCTTGAACTGCTTGCCACCATTAGGCTGTCGTTGGTGTTGGCCATCATTACATGTTGTGTCGGCTGTTTGCTTGTGATACTCTTCGAGACATTGACGCAACATATATTCTCCCTGCTGCTGTTTGGTTTGATCATCGCAGCTACCATCACCACCTTCAGCTTGTTCGACATCATTATTCGCATTGAGAGAGGTATTGTAAAGCAAAGTGCAATGAGGAACAAACATATGCTGTCCCGCCTCGCTTCCTCCGCACTTCGTTCGGAGGTATTCCATCTCACTTATCATCTGCGATGATTGATCAGGATCTGGCTCTAGCCAAACAGAAAAGCCTGAGAATTTGAAAGAGAACTTTGAGGTCATGACTGATGGAAGTAGAATACTCTAGCAATGACTATACTCTTGCCCTTGGTTGACTGGCGAGAGATCTGCTGGCTGGTGGAGAGGAATGCCTCCATGTTGATTGAGACATCGATGATGAAGTGCTTGCGTTGAGGTTGAGGTGGTGCAGGTGGTTGCGCCAGACACATGTCTCAATATTTCCGCCAACCATTCTATTCTGTCTCGGTCCATCAAAATCTTCAAGCATGTTCATAAACAACCATGTCGTCCGAATCCATCACCCTATCAACAACAGCCCAGAGCACCGCCGCTTCTTCACAACAAGGGACGAGCAACATGATCTGCGGAGTGTCACATCCCGAAAATTCACAAAATGCCTTCCTCTCACTTCAAGATGGGAGGCGTGATGGGTTTGATTATGTGGTGACTGAATTGCCTGTGCCTATTGGCATCGTTGCTGCCTCCGCCGCCGCTGATGGAGGAGGAGTGAGCAAGTGTTCTACTAGTGTGAGGACTGATGTAACGAGGATGGATAGTCGGTGGTGGAGCACTTCTGTTGTTGGTATTGTTGGAGATCCTCCCCATTGGAAAACAACGGCGTCAACCAAGTCCACTACTATTTCTTCTGACGCTACGGGCAGTCAATTAATGAAGGCGTTGACATCATCAAAGGGTGTCTCGTCAACGAAGAAGCAAGAGGCAGACAAAATATTCTGGGGCATGTTGGAATGGGCATCGCACATGTGCATCCCCGCAGTGATCTTGCCGACTATACCCCTCGGTGATGGTGATTCGACAACCGAGGTAAAAATTAGCAGCAGCGATGAAGAGGATATGTTTGATGATGCTCCCAATGACAAACCTCAAGATCAAGCAAAACCTTCCCAAAAGAAGAAGATCTTATTATCCATCAACAGCGCATCAGCCAAAGAATACGCCCGTCTCATCAGTCAACTATCCACATCATCAATCTGCTCCACATCACGTGTTCAACTGTGGATCCGTGTTCCACTAACACTACACCACCTCCAGGCATATCAATTACTCCTAGCACGATGTGATCACTCCCCCAGTGTCGGATGCATGCTTTCCATCACATCACCACTCGATGCAACGGATTTACCCGCTATTACTCGAGCATTGCACACGTTCATGGGAGGGGGACATGTCAAGGGGATAAGTTGGGATGTGTCGGCGTTTCTCAAGAATAAACGGGGATATCCGACACTATCGAAGAGTCATCAATATTTGTTTCAATTGGTGTATGGACGACTTGGGAGGACGTTGCGCACATTAGTGGAAGGGGGGTTGCCGGGTGAATTGAATCATGAAGATGGTGGAAGTCCGACTAGGAGGTTTCATTTGCAATACCTGGCACATTTACGGTCAAGAGCTCCTCTCCCCTCGTTACTGGATAGTGAAGAAGCAGTTCTTGAGACTCCGTATCTTGATAATCTTCAGTCACCTTTGCAGCCACTGGGTGATCATTTGGAGTATCAGACGTATGAAACATTTGAGAAGGATCCAGTGAAATATAAGAGATATGGAGAGGCGGTGGAGTTGGCGTTGGAGGATGGGATGAAAGAGGGGAAGTTTCCATTTGTAAAGAGGGTGAAAAGTAATGTTTCGTACTTGAGACAGATTGCTGCTGGAGAGGATGGTGAATTGGGATTAGAGGACTTGTTATTGGAAAGTGCGAACAAACGAGATGGGGCGGTTGTCGAGGTGGATCTTTATGAAGCAACCATTTTTGTTGTTGGTGCCGGCCGAGGTCCGTTGGTGCGTGAGTCCATCGCCGCCGTTTCACGCGTGGCTTCATTTTTGTTGGCTGAAAACAAAGCTCTTATTGCGAAAGTTGTTGCAATAGAGAAGAATCCAAGCGCAGTGTTGTATCTTCAGAGCTTGAAGAGTACTCATCGATCATGGAATGGTGGAGAGGAGTATGCTGAACAGCTAGATTTGCATTATCCCCACAATTGTGGCATCGAGATTGAGGTCTTGAATCGGAGAGGTGGAATTATCTCTCCCCTTCCTGGACTATCAAACGTGACCGTCATTGGTTGTGATATGCGTGAGGCGACCTCTCATCCGTTGCTGAAGTTCATGATACAAAATGAAGAATTTAGGGCGGACATTGTTGTCAGTGAATTGCTTGGGAGCTTTGGTGACAACGAACTGTCCCCAGAATGTTTGGATGGAGTACAACGATGTGGTATTTTGAAGGAGAATTGTGTCAGCATCCCACAGAATTACACTGCATTCATTGCTCCTGTGTCATCCTCTCGTCTTTACTCAGAAGCTAGATGCCAATCCAGCTTTCCTGCACATCCTGAAGAAGGACCAGCAGCTCCAGCAAGCGGAATGCAAAGAGCTTTGGAGACGCCGTACGTTGTCAGGAGTCACGCTGCTAGTCAAACGCATCCAGAGATAGCTTGCTGGACATTTTCTCATCCACACCCATCGAAAAGTGACACGACGACTAGAATGGACATAGAGGACAACGCTTCAAACAAATCAAACGCTAGTGCCGAGGCTGCGATGAAAATCAATAATGACCGGCATGCTCACATTTCTTTTCGCTGTGATCCAATGCTTGGTGCAAGTGCTGGTTGTGGATATGGTGCTCTGAACACAGAAATGCCTTCCGTGGATGTCAAAGTCAAAGAAGGATGCGATGGAACAAATGTGACTATCCATGGCTTTTTGGGATCATTTCATTCAGTGTTATATGAGTCACCTTCTGTTGAGTCAAAAAAGGGAAAAATTAAACGAAAATCATCAGACGGAAAACGGCTTTCTGTTATCAGCATCGCCCCAAATTCTTTCTCTGTTGGAATGTTCAGTTGGTTTCCGCTGTATTTCCCACTGAAACAGCCCCTTTGTGCTCCAGAGGGAAGTACAGTGAACTGTAGCGTATGGAGACGATCTGACGATGCGAGGGTGTGGTACGAATGGTGCGCAGAAGTGATTGATAATAACGGCAACATATGGTCAACAAGCTCTATACATAATCCTGGAGGAAGATCTTATCACGTTCGTCTTTGAAGGTCGATGTCTCGGAAAGCAGTAGAACTTGTTGCAGTACATAAAATAGAATCTAGAGGAGTAGAAGTGATCAAATATACAATTAGAAAACATTATCTACTCTTTCCCTATCCTGTTGGTGGACTGCCTACACTCTGCAGCTTGAATTGGCGGACCCGTAAGTTAAAGATGACATACATCACTCGTGTATATATATCGTGATAAAAAAAGACCCAGCTGGTCCATTTCAGTGAGATATCTAATCTGATTATCTTATAGTGCATCTATGTGACGGATCTTGTCACACACGATGTTAGTGTTAGCTGCGGTCCCCGATCATAGTCAAAACTTGACTTCTGCACTTGTTCTGAAGAGATATGAGTTCACTGGGAGTAGGGCTGCCGCATTCGTTTCTGACTTGATCAAAGACTTGTCCCCCGCACTGGGCAACTGCCACGTCACGACAGTCCCTTCTCCACTGCTTGCGCTCGTTCGTAACCCGGAATCTGTCGCAATGATCGTAGGCAATGATACGAGCTGCCTCATTGCCCAAGTCAACACACTCGTCAGCAGTGTCACGGAAGCACAACATTTCTTTCTCGACAACCACCTCATTCATACCAGCTCTGGCACCTCTATTGAAGGACTTTGTGCGCCAGTTGCCAGTTGCATCCCACCCCTTAGTACGAACTTTGCGATCAACGCTGTCTTGGAACTCCCCCCAGACAGAGGAACAGGAGCTTCCAGCAGCTCTCCATAGACTCTCCGCCACAGCACGTCCTGTAGCGAGGCCATCGTCGAATGAAGTACCACTACCACCGCTGTTAGTCGGAGTCGGGGTCGGGCGCCTAGTGGGATTGGGTGTTGGGCGGCGAATTTGATTGCGCTTACAGCAACCACGATAACGATCGCTGTTATATCTGGTTTTACAAGTCCATTGGCACAGATCACGGTTATCGCAAGTATTAGGTCCAATATTATCACAGTCGGGGTTGCTGTGGCTATTTTCAAGGGCGATGAACATATCGTTGTTCAACATATTGTTGTTCAACATGTTGTTGTTGTTGACGGGCTCGTCCTCGGAGTCTATCATCTCATCTTCGGTGGAGGCGGGATCTTGATCTTGGGGGTACGCTTCAAAGGAAGAAGATGGACCTGATTCATAGGTGTCAACTCTACCTCCACTAGAGGACTGTGTGGTAGTGGTAGATGAAAGGATAGCAGATGAGCATACCAACATCATATATCACATATGCAAAACAAACACAGCTACAGAACTACTTACAGAGGCAAAGGCGCTTGGAACGGCGGCGAAAACAGCCATGGCCATAGTGGTGGTGGAGACGAAGAGGAGCTTCATTGTTAAGTTTAGTATGTGTCGGTTGTTGTTATTGTTGTTGTTGTATCTATTGCTTTGCAAATTTATGGCAACAAGTGAGGGGTGGCAGCGGCAAGCCCTCTGAGTAACAATGCAAGAGCTGAATGAAATGGATACTCATCTATGAGCGGTCTTGTTTGTTGGGTACCGAACGGTAATAAGAAGAGAAGCTATAATCCTGGATGCCGGAGGAAGACTCGGAAAGCAGTAGAACTTGTTGCAGTACATGAAATAGAATCTAGGAGTGATCAAATATACAATTAGAAAACATTATCTACTCTTTCCCTATCCTGTTGGTGGACTGCCTACACTCTGCAGCTTGAATTGGCGGACCCGTAAGTTAAAGATGACATACATCACTCGTGTATATATATCGTGATAAAAAAAGACCCAGCTGGTCCATTTCAGTGAGATATCTAATCTGATTATCTTATAGTGCATCTATGTGACGGATCTTGTCACACACGATGTTAGTGTTAGCTGCGGTCCCCGATCATAGTCAAAACTTGACTTCTGCACTTGTTCTGAAGAGATATGAGTTCACTGGGAGTAGGGCTGCCGCATTCGTTTCTGACTTGATCAAAGACTTGTCCCCCGCACTGGGCAACTGCCACGTCACGACAGTCCCTTCTCCACTGCTTGCGCTCGTTCGTAACCCGGAATCTGTCGCAATGATCGTAGGCAATGATACGAGCTGCCTCATTGCCCAAGTCAACACACTCGTCAGCAGTGTCACGGAAGCACAACATTTCTTTCTCGACAACCACCTCATTCATACCAGCTCTGGCACCTCTATTGAAGGACTTTGTGCGCCAGTTGCCAGTTGCATCCCACCCCTTAGTACGAACTTTGCGATCAACGCTGTCTTGGAACTCCCCCCAGACAGAGGAACAGGAGCTTCCAGCAGCTCTCCATAGACTCTCCGCCACAGCACGTCCTGTAGCGAGGCCATCGTCGAATGAAGTACCACTACCACCGCTGTTAGTCGGAGTCGGGGTCGGGCGCCTAGTGGGATTGGGTGTTGGGCGGCGAATTTGATTGCGCTTACAGCAACCACGATAACGATCGCTGTTATATCTGGTTTTACAAGTCCATTGGCACAGATCACGGTTATCGCAAGTATTAGGTCCAATATTATCACAGTCGGGGTTGCTGTGGCTATTTTCAAGGGCGATGAACATATCGTTGTTCAACATATTGTTGTTCAACATGTTGTTGTTGTTGACGGGCTCGTCCTCGGAGTCTATCATCTCATCTTCGGTGGAGGCAGGATCTTGATCTTGGGGGTACGCTTCAAAGGAAGAATATGGACCAGATTCATAGGTGTCAACTCTACCTCCACTAGAGGACTGTGTGGTAGCGGTAGATGAAAGGATAGCAGATGAGCATATCATACATCATACATCACATATGCAAAACAAACACAGCTACAGAACTACTTACAGAGGCAAAGGCGCTTGGAACGGCGGCGAAAATAGCCATGGCCATGGTGGTGGTGGAGACGAAGAGGAGCTTCATTGTTAAGTTTAGTATGTGTCGGTTGTTGTTATTGTTGTTGTTGTATCTATTGCTTTGCAAATTTATGGCAACAAGTGAGGGGTGACAGCGGCAAGCCCTCTGAGTAACAATGCAAGAGCTGAATGAAATGGATACTCATCTATGAGCGGTCTTGTTTGTTGGGTACCGAACGGTAATAAGAAGAGAAGCTATAATCCTGGATGGACGGAGGAAGATCATCTCGGAAAGCAGTAGAACTTGTTGCAGTACATGAAATAGAATCTAGGAGTGATCAAATATACAATTAGAAAACATTATCTACTCTTTCCCTATCCTGTTGGTGGACTGCCTACACTCTGCAGCTTGAATTGGCGGACCCGTAAGTTAAAGATGACATACATCACTCGTGTATATATATCGTGATAAAAGAAGACCCAGCTGGTCCATTTCAGTGAGATATCTAATCTGATTATCTTAAAGTGCATTTACGTGACGGATCTTGTCACACACGATGTTAGTGTTAGCTGCGGTCCCCGATCATAGTCAAAACTTGACTTCTGCACTTGTTCTGAAGAGATATGAGTTCACTGGGAGTAGGGCTGCCGCATTCGTTTCTGACTTGATCAAAGACTTGTCCCCCGCACTGGGCAACTGCCACGTCACGACAGTCCCTTCTCCACTGCTTGCGCTCGTTCGTAACCCGGAATCTGTCGCAATGATCGTAGGCAATGATACGAGCTGCCTCATTGCCCAAGTCAACACACTCGTCAGCAGTGTCACGGAAGCACAACATTTCTTTCTCGACAACCACCTCATTCATACCAGCTCTGGCACCTCTATTGAAGGACTTTGTGCGCCAGTTGCCAGTTGCATCCCACCCCTTGGTACGAACTTTGCGATCAACGCTGTCTTGGAACTCCCCCCAGACAGAGGAACAGGAGCTTCCAGCAGCTCTCCATAGACTCTCCGCCACAGCACGTCCTGTAGCGAGGCCATCGTCGAATGAAGTACCACTACCACCGCTGTTAGTCGGAGTCGGGGTCGGGCGCCTAGTGGGATTGGGTGTTGGGCGGCGAATTTGATTGCGCTTACAGCAACCACGATAACGATCGCTGTTATATCTGGTTTTACAAGTCCATTGGCACAGATCACGGTTATCGCAAGTATTAGGTCCAATATTATCACAGTCGGGGTTGCTGTGGCTATTTTCAAGGGCGATGAACATATCGTTGTTCAACATATTGTTGTTCAACATGTTGTTGTTGTTGACGGGCTCGTCCTCGGAGTCTATCATCTCATCTTCGGTGGAGGCAGGATCTTGATCTTGGGGGTACGCTTCAAAGGAAGAATATGGACCAGATTCATAGGTGTCAACTCTACCTCCACTAGAGGACTGTGTGGTAGCGGTAGATGAAAGGATAGCAGATGAGCATATCATACATCATACATCACATATGCAAAACAAACACAGCTACAGAACTACTTACAGAGGCAAAGGCGCTTGGAACGGCGGCGAAAATAGCCATGGCCATGGTGGTGGTGGAGACGAAGAGGAGCTTCATTGTTAAGTTTAGTATGTGTCGGTTGTTGTTATTGTTGTTGTTGTATCTATTGCTTTGCAAATTTATGGCAACAAGTGAGGGGTGACAGCGGCAAGCCCTCTGAGTAACAATGCAAGAGCTGAATGAAATGGATACTCATCTATGAGCGGTCTTGTTTGTTGGGTACCGAACGGTAATAAGAAGAGAAGCTATAATCCTGGATGGACGGAGGAAGATCATCTCGGAAAGCAGTAGAACTTGTTGCAGTACATGAAATAGAATCTAGGAGTGATCAAATATACAATTAGAAAACATTATCTACTCTTTCCCTATCCTGTTGGTGGACTGCCTACACTCTGCAGCTTGAATTGGCGGACCCGTAAGTTAAAGATGACATACATCACTCGTGTATATATATCGTGATAAAAGAAGACCCAGCTGGTCCATTTCAGTGAGATATCTAATCTGATTATCTTAAAGTGCATTTACGTGACGGATCTTGTCACACACGATGTTAGTGTTAGCTGCGGTCCCCGATCATAGTCAAAACTTGACTTCTGCACTTGTTCTGAAGAGATATGAGTTCACTGGGAGTAGGGCTGCCGCATTCGTTTCTGACTTGATCAAAGACTTGTCCCCCGCACTGGGCAACTGCCACGTCACGACAGTCCCTTCTCCACTGCTTGCGCTCGTTCGTAACCCGGAATCTGTCGCAATGATCGTAGGCAATGATACGAGCTGCCTCATTGCCCAAGTCAACACACTCGTCAGCAGTGTCACGGAAGCACAACATTTCTTTCTCGACAACCACCTCATTCATACCAGCTCTGGCACCTCTATTGAAGGACTTTGTGCGCCAGTTGCCAGTTGCATCCCACCCCTTGGTACGAACTTTGCGATCAACGCTGTCTTGGAACTCCCCCCAGACAGAGGAACAGGAGCTTCCAGCAGCTCTCCATAGACTCTCCGCCACAGCACGTCCTGTAGCGAGGCCATCGTCGAATGAAGTACCACTACCACCGCTGTTAGTCGGAGTCGGGGTCGGGCGCCTAGTGGGATTGGGTGTTGGGCGGCGAATTTGATTGCGCTTACAGCAACCACGATAACGATCGCTGTTATATCTGGTTTTACAAGTCCATTGGCACAGATCACGGTTATCGCAAGTATTAGGTCCAATATTATCACAGTCGGGGTTGCTGTGGCTATTTTCAAGGGCGATGAACATATCGTTGTTCAACATATTGTTGTTCAACATGTTGTTGTTGTTGACGGGCTCGTCCTCGGAGTCTATCATCTCATCTTCGGTGGAGGCAGGATCTTGATCTTGGGGGTACGCTTCAAAGGAAGAATATGGACCAGATTCATAGGTGTCAACTCTACCTCCACTAGAGGACTGTGTGGTAGCGGTAGATGAAAGGATAGCAGATGAGCATATCATACATCATATATCACATATGCAAAACAAACACAGCTACAGAACTACTTACAGAGGCAAAGGCGCTTGGAACGGCGGCGAAAATAGCCATGGCCATGGTGGTGGTGGAGACGAAGAGGAGCTTCATTGTTAAGTTTAGTATGTGTCGGTTGTTGTTATTGTTGTTGTTGTATCTATTGCTTTGCAAATTTATGGCAACAAGTGAGGGGTGACAGCGGCAAGCCCTCTGAGTAACAATGCAAGAGCTGAATGAAATGGATACTCATCTATGAGCGGTCTTGTTTGTTGGGTACCGAACGGTAATAAGAAGAGAAGCTATAATCCTGGATGGACGGAGGAAGATCATCTCGGAAAGCAGTAGAACTTGTTGCAGTACATGAAATAGAATCTAGGAGTGATCAAATATACAATTAGAAAACATTATCTACTCTTTCCCTATCCTGTTGGTGGACTGCCTACACTCTGCAGCTTGAATTGGCGGACCCGTAAGTTAAAGATGACATACATCACTCGTGTATATATATCGTGATAAAAGAAGACCCAGCTGGTCCATTTCAGTGAGATATCTAATCTGATTATCTTATAGTGCATTTACGTGACGGATCTTGTCACACACGATGTTAGTGTTAGCTGCGGTCCCCGATCATAGTCAAAACTTGACTTCTGCACTTGTTCTGAAGAGATATGAGTTCACTGGGAGTAGGGCTGCCGCATTCGTTTCTGACTTGATCAAAGACTTGTCCCCCGCACTGGGCAACTGCCACGTCACGACAGTCCCTTCTCCACTGCTTGCGCTCGTTCGTAACCCTGAATCTGTCGCAATGATCGTAGGCAATGATACGAGCTGCCTCATTGCCCAAGTCAACACACTCGTCAGCAGTGTCACGGAAGCACAACATTTCTTTCTCGACAACCACCTCATTCATACCAGCTCTGGCACCTCTATTGAAGGACTTTGTGCGCCAGTTGCCAGTTGCATCCCACCCCTTGGTACGAACTTTGCGATCAACGCTGTCTTGGAACTCCCCCCAGACAGAGGAACAGGAGCTTCCAGCAGCTCTCCATAGACTCTCCGCCACAGCACGTCCTGTAGCGAGGCCATCGTCGAATGAAGTACCACTACCACCGCTGTTAGTCGGAGTCGGGGTCGGGCGCCTAGTGGGATTGGGTGTTGGGCGGCGAATTTGATTGCGCTTACAGCAACCACGATAACGATCGCTGTTATATCTGGTTTTACAAGTCCATTGGCACAGATCACGGTTATCGCAAGTATTAGGTCCAATATTATCACAGTCGGGGTTGCTGTGGCTATTTTCAAGGGCGATGAACATATCGTTGTTCAACATATTGTTGTTCAACATGTTGTTGTTGTTGACGGGCTCGTCCTCGGAGTCTATCATCTCATCTTCGGTGGAGGCAGGATCTTGATCTTGGGGGTACGCTTCAAAGGAAGAATATGGACCAGATTCATAGGTGTCAACTCTACCTCCACTAGAGGACTGTGTGGTAGTGGTAGATTAAAGGATAGCAGATGAGCATATCATACATCATATATCACATATGCAAAACAAACACAGCTACAGAACTACTTACAGAGGCAAAGGCGCTTGGAACGGCGGCGAAAACAGCCATGGCCATGGTGGTGGTGGAGACGAAGAGGAGCTTCATTGTTAAGTTTAGTATGTGTCGGTTGTTGTTATTGTTGTTGTTGTATCTATTGCTTTGCAAAATTTATGGCAACAAGTGAGGGGTGACAGCGGCAGGCCCCTTCTGAGTAACAATGCAAGAGCTGAATGAAATGGATACTCGCGGTCTTGTTTGTTGGGTACCGAACAGTAATAAAAGCAGACACCATCTGAAATGTACTCAATTCTCTCCCTTCCCTTCTTCTTGGGTTCTCATGCATCTTTGACACTTCCAATTCGCTTCGCCTCTTTTTTTGGAAGTCAGCCTCACCTTTCATAACTTACAACAGCCAAAGGTTCCTTTAAATAATAATCATCCATTCCTAAATGTTGTTACTTAATTCATCGCTTCCGAGGGTTTGCAGCTCAATCGTGAGTAGCTCTCAACTTCAGCAGAATTTCTTGCATCCGGTGAACTTTGTCGCCTGGAGGATGTTTTCGTCATCGGAGGCTGCATCAAAGAATTATGACAAGCAGCACATCGTCGTCGCTCTGGGTGGAAACGCTCTATTAAAAAGAGGAGAACCTCTCACTGTTGAAAACCAAAGGAAGAACATAAGAGATGGAATATCAAGTCTATCCGCTGTCCTCAGAAGCAATACAGTCACGTTCGTTCATGGAAATGGGCCCCAAGTAGGCCTGCTAGCGTTGGAAGGCGCTGCGTATCAAAAGCAGACAGGTGCTATTCCAATGCAACTGGATGTTCTTGATGCAGAGACTGAGGGGAGCATTGGATATATGCTCGAGCAGGAGATTGATTCAGCTTTGGGCGATGAAGGACGCAAACGTGGCGTCATTACAATGCTATCACAAATTGTCGTGTCTCCAAATGATGAAGCGTTTAACAATCCCACAAAGTTCATCGGTCCAGTCTATTCCTCGGAGGAAGCAAATAAACTTGGTAAGCCTGTGAAACAAGATGGACAGTTCTATAGACAAGTAGTGCCATCTCCACAGCCAATTCAGCTCATTGATCAACAGCTCACTGCATTAGAACTGTTAACCAAGAATGATGTCATCGTCATCTGTGGTGGAGGTGGAGGTATTCCTGTGATATTTGACCCTGTCAGCAGGAGGCTAACTGGTATTGAGGCTGTCATTGATAAAGATCGTGCAGCTTGCATGTTGGGCAAGACACTGGGTGCTGATGGATTGATGATTTTGACTGATGTCGAAGGAGTTGCTGTGAACAAAGACAAACCTGATGAAAAGTGGATAAAATCAGCTTCACCAGCTGCTATACTGGAACTAGCCAATAACTTTCCAGCTGGATCCATGGGGCCAAAAGTTTCGTCAGCTATTGACTTTGTTCAAACTCAAAGAGATAGGTGGTGCAGAATAGGATCATTGAAGGATGCTACTTCAATGCTCGAAGGAAAGGCTGGGACTAAAATTACAAATGAGTATGGAACAGATCATTTAGAGTACTATTAAGGATAGCCATGTTTAGTAAAGAGCTAAAGAAAGCAGAAAAGCCCAAGATTGTAACAGCATTCTTTGATAATAGACTTGCACATACATATTCACACAACAAGTCATGAAAAGGTCGCGTCTTTGCCAAGGAACCCTTCATCGCTACATAAAACTGTTTACTCTCTTAGTAATTCATTTGCTCTTAATCCAAGCACTGCATCTATTGGATGGGACGGTTTCCTTACTTGTAATTATTCGCCTACACTTAATCGATTACACATATTTCAGTTTCAGCAAACGGACAGCACTATCAAAGGCAGGATCATTGCTAGAGCTAGAGTGCCCCCCCTGCTGAGCGCTCCATTGTCTACGAATCTAGGTGGCGTGCTACTGAATGATTTGAAGCAGCCTGGTGTCCTATCGGTTCTATCGAAGCATTTGCAGGTTGGGTTTGTTAATGAGTAGTCGCAGACGCCGTGTCCAGCGCAGTTGGCCGGGCATATCATGCTGAAAGCATAAAAGGAGGTAAATTTAGAAGAGGAGTGTAACAAGGCATTCTTCACAAAGAAATAAGAACACTTACTCGGGACAAATAATCGCCAGCTTTGGACATTCAAATGTAACACCCGTATCTGGGATCAAATGAGTCTGCCCATCATAGGAACAAAGTAGCTCACGCCCGGCAACCTTGACATTCAATACGTGGTTCACTGCATCACATTCAGCTTCTAAGCATACGGGGCGTTGTTGATCAGTGTTGAAGCATCGGCTATTATCCGAATCTGACTCTGCAGCAGTAGCGAAGTAGTCAAGTATTGGAAGTTTCTTTTGTTCTAATTTCCCTGGTACCTGTTTGCACGTTACTGCATTTACAGTGTATGTTGGACAATAGTCTGTTCTCGTTGTTAGAGCCCCAAGACTCGGCGCGCCTGGGAAATACCGAAACTCGGGCGGTGGAGGCGTGTAGGCCATACTAAGCTGTGAAAAGTCTACTAAATCGCAGACTCCCATGCCCGTATGCGTTGGATCACAACCGTAAGACCCTAAGAATTGGTTGCCCTCAATTTTGTATTCGGTGTTGCAAAACGATCCTTCTGAATAAGATGGTACTTCACCGTTCACAATGCAATTCTCCTCCACAAATTCACATCCTGCACCATGCCCAAAGACGGAAACTTTGGCAACACTATAATCTGGCTTATACCACCCCGAATCGTGAAGTAATCCCAGCGTTAAGGATGAAAGTATTTCCGGCACACCGCCCTGAACAGCACTCAAATTTTCTGTAAAGAAGTATCGCTCTTCAAAGTGAGATCCAAAGCATTCTGCCTCACTACTTGGCTGATTTTCGAGCGGTGCCCCGGTCAGTGTTTGGCAATTGAATTGATTCCTAACAACTTGACGGACGGTTGGTAGGGTAACCTCAAAGAACCTAACTCCCTGCTTTGAAACCTTTTCCTGTAACACCGACTTGTCAGGGACGTACAGTTCCCTCATTTGTCCATCAATACATATCACTTCCGCCATTTGAGGATTAAGCGTTCGTCGTAATCCAGTTGTGGAATCATAAAAGAATATCATATCAGCACTAGTCACACCCAACACATGTGCTAGTTCATGCACAGCACTCCCCACGGCCAATTGTAATGATTTATCAGCCTCTGGATTTAGAACATCACCACTGCCCCCACCACTACTAGTAGACGCTGATAGTTGATCAATGCTGGTCAAATCAATTGCATCCAAACAAAAATCAATCGTCCCAGCAATCGGTCTTGCGAATTGATCCCAAAAACAACTAAATGCACTAGCCAACGTTTTTGAACTCCCCCGATAACAAACTTCACTATTGGCCGTGACATAAATCACCAAATCAGCATTTGGGACACCCTGCTCTGAGAACGATGGGCTTCGTTGTGGATCACCGAATGGGCATGAGTTATAATCAATACGTAAATTATCCATCACACGTACTACGGAAAGGGCGGAGGACCACGCCTTGGCCATCCAAGGTAACACCTGCTTGGTGAGGTATTCAACTCGCTGTGCCGTGTAGGTTGATTGCATAGACCATAAATCCAACTCTGTCATGTCAAAGTGTATTCGTAACGGTTGGAATAATGACTGTGCCTCTTGTAATATCCGACCCGTTGCAAAGTCATCTTCGCTGCTATTTTTGGTATTGTAATCGTGTTCAGGGGACAGCCGCCGCTGCTGATAATACCGCTGCACTTGCTCATATGGATGCCCATCTTTCCCGTAGTTGACATTATTCAAAGAAGGCGAATCTACACCGCTTTTGGGATCGATGTAACCCCTTCTCATTGGGCGTGGACGAGGCCTGTCGTGTATTGGAAAATTTATGCCATCATTTTGGAGAGTGGCGGCCGAAAAGAATGTAGGCTCTTCGGGTGTTAGGCATGATGCTACAGGGAAGAGGAGGAGCAACGATACGATTGGTAATAGTGCAGTCATTATTCACATCTGCCATCGGATGACTCCAATTATTGACGTGATGTTTGTTGTGCGTTCTCTTCGTTCCGTTCGTTGCTCGTTGTGTCCGGAGTCCGGAGGTCGAAGGTCCTTTCTGGTTTCTGGTTACCGTCTCAAATCATAACAATCTCTCATAAACTTTCTCTGTTGATGGAAAATTTATCCTGTCGGTTTATGGTTATTGACGACACGCGTTCATCGTGAGCTACGTTATTGACGACACGCGTTCATCGTGAGCTACCCATCTCAATCAAAGATACGATCAAATCAGTGGACATCGCTCGGGTTCGGATATGTTTTGGTTTGTGCTTATGTGTTTTGCTTTTGACAAGCATTCTGCTTTGCTCATAAAACAAAATTCACTCTCCAGTCGACAGGAATACTTCCTCGGTGCATCATAGCATATCAAGTCAACAACAACAACAACAACATGAAGCTCATTACCATCGTCGCCCTCCTTGGCATCTCCACGCATGCCCTTGCTGCCATCCCTGTTCCTACCGCTCAAGTCGATGAAGAGCGTCTCGAGCAGCAGCCTCGCCTCCGCGGATTCGATCCCGACTTCTTTGAGGAAGTCTTGATGCGTGGGCATGACAGCAGCCCTGCTACATGCACTTCGAACTGGTGAGTCTCTCTCCTATCGATTCTTTGATTCTTTTGCCAATTATGTTTATGTGTAGAAAATTCAAGCTTACCGATCCTCTTCTTTTTCATACAACACAGTCAGTGCCAGCTTGGAGGTAAGTGTGCTGAAGTCTTTTTTTCTTCTTGCGTACATGCTATTCCAGCATCGCTGAGTTTGTATGAGCAGTCATATCCTACTAAAGTCGTCCTTATATGTGCTAATCTTGTTGCACACTTCTCTCTTCTTCTCCAGGCTGTACCTTCGCGGAATGCAAGTCGAATTGCAAGTGTCAGGGCGGGTAAGTTGAACTAATAGTAGATGTTGGTTTGTGTTTTACTTCCGACGCCCTCAATGCTAATCTTGTTGCACACTTTCAATGTATAGGGGTTGCGCGATGCCCAAGTGCACGCATAATTGCAAGTGCCAAAACGGGTAAGTATGTAATTGCATGTTATGTGTCTTATAAGTCGTCTCAACCCCCTAATCTTATCGTTTAATCTTGCCGTCAATCATAGCGGTTGCGAGATGCTCGCATGCACTGACAATTGTAAGTGCCAGGTAAGTTCCAAACGATGCTAAATCATCATTCGATTCGATTGCTCTTTCACAAATCTGACAGAACGATTCATCCGCTGTAATACAAACTCAGAAAACGGGATGTCAAATGAACAACTGCAGTACGAGGTGCAAGTGTGCATTAAAAACTGCAGCAACTTGTGGTGGCTCCGAGCATGAAGAGGAGTCCTTTGAAGAAAGCGAGGGAGTCGTCAAGAAGACTACCAAGAAGACAAAACATGCTGCTGAGAAGACTGCCAAGCAGACAACCAAGGCTGCAGCGAGGACCACCAAGGCTGCAACCTCTGTTGCTACTCACTGGACTGCTGCTGCAATATCTCTCTCGGAGCTCGCCACATTGTCTTCTATTGCTGCTGTCTCAGGTGCTACCAAAGAGACTGTAGAAGCGGCTTTGACAGCAGCCGGAGTTGCCAACGAGGAGGCGGCAAAGGCCGTGAAGGCAGCCAAGAAGTTGGTGATTGGCATGAGTGATCTCGATGGGGATGAGACTGAAGATGAGAACGAAGACGAAGAATCCTTGGATATGTCCTTCCTTGCCGAATTCCTCACCTTGTATGATGCCGAAGATTTCGATCTCGATCTCGAGGCTGTTACAGGTGTCTGGGATATTACTGCCACGGCCGCAGATACTGCCGCTAAAGCAAGTGCTGGCGCCGCTTCAACTGCATATGATGCCGCTCAAACTGGTACAAAAACTGCTTACGACGCAACTGTCAAAGCAACTACAGATGCAGCCGAAACCACTGAAACTGCAGTTAAAGCGACGAGGGCCGCAGTTCGTAAAATCCTCGTGGCCTTGGAGTTGGCGTAGATTGGGGGAATACGTCGGGGATTTGAAGGAGGGTGTGTCACTAATTCAACGCCTAATAAGACTTGTTGGTGATGGTTTGTAATCTGTGACGAAGCGCGATATATCAGAACGAATTGGGGACAATGAGTAATTATCTAAATATAATGATTAGCAGGTCATAGCACAGTCGTATCTATAAGTAGCAAAACGAGTATTAGTTGTGGAGAGTTTATCTTTGCAATATTCTATGGTGGGATGATGCCAAGCCAAGCAAATTCTTGGGGAGAGAAAAGAATGATGATGATTTGATGTCACCATATCATTAAGTATTTGTAAAAGATGATAGTGGATGAGAGTTGTTCATCACAGATGAATATTATACTTAAATATGACGACACAAGTGTTATAGTAGCTTGATGCTCAAGATAGAGAAATATAGTATTGAGCGAGAAGCACACTCAAAAGTAAATGTTCGTCAGCAAGCAATGAAAAAGATAACATGAACTTCGTTATTGTGCATTGTACAATATTGTCTATAAATAATGTCATATTTTATACTTTTGTTACTCTATTATGTACACTTATGTACGCCCAGCCCATCAAATACACAGATGCATCATTCTCATATCGATAGCAATCGGCGCAGTTTAGACCAGATCAGCCAATACCACACGTCTTTATTTACCAGACTTCTTGGGAAGAAGAACAGCATGAATATTGGGAAGGACTCCTCCAGAAGCAATGGTAACTCCTCCAAGCAACTTGTTCAATTCTTCATCATTCTTCACCGCAAGAGTGATGTGACGGGGCACAATACGAGCCTTCTTGTTATCACGGGCAGCGTTTCCAGCAAGCTCTAGAATCTCGGCGCAGAGGTACTCAAGTACAGCGGCGAGGTAGACGGGTGCCCCGGCTCCCATACGAGTTGCGTATTTGCCCTGACGGAGGTAACGGCCGATACGACCGACGGGGAATTGCAATCCAGCCTTGGCGGATGAGCTGGTGGACTTCTTTTCGCCGCGGCCTCCTTTTCCTTTTCCAGACATGGTTGATTAATAGTAGCTGGTGATGTAGAGAGTGTAATTGAAGTGATGTGATCGAGTGGATCTCAGATTGATTTTATGGGAGGTTGTGTTCGGCGGTCATGGTCTTTGTAGTGTTCTTGGCCTGCGGACTGCGGAGCTTGCCAATAGGTATTGTACTACATATTCCGCTCGTACAACATTCCACAGGCTGCCGTCTACAACTAGTGTGCACAACTGAATGTATGACTTCAAGCACCAATCTGCCACTCATCATCATCAGGACACTAGTACAGGCTTCTCTTCGTCGCTTTTGCCCGTGTTCCCCGCGCTGCTTTTTTGATGATAAATGCTTTTGACGCAAAAGGTACCTCTCACGTAGCACATACCACAAAGCTACTGTAGGAATTCGCGCCCAAAATCAAGCCCCTCTGCAGCTATTGTTTGTATCAAGTTTATCTGAGGAGACAGCGGATGCTCCCTTTAGATTGAGGGCCCAAATCCAACCTTTCGTCCAAACGTAGTGAACACGGGGAAACACAGAAACCAGAGCCGTTTTGCCACCAACAGCCTTCACGATGTTCTCATAAAACAACTAAGTCGACATCGTCAACAACTCCTCTACTACCAACACTTTTACTACCCCCTCTTTTCATTTCAACCATGGCCAAGACACCCTCCAAGAAGGCTCCTTCCAAGGCAGCAAAGAAACCCACCGACGGAGCCAAGAAGCGCTCTAAGAAGCGTGTCGAATCGTACTCCACCTACATCTACAAAGTACTCAAGCAAGTCCACCCCGACACCGGAATCTCCAAGAAGGGCATGTCCATCATGAACTCCTTCATCAACGATATCTTTGAGAGGATTGCGGGCGAGGCTGGCAAGTTGGCGACGTACAATAAGAAGGCGACTTTGAGTAGCCGTGAGATTCAGACTGCTGTGAGATTAATGTTGCCGGGAGAATTGGCCAAGCACGCTGTTTCTGAGGGAACCAAGGCTGTTACCAAGTTCTCTTCTGCCTAATTAAGGGATGAATGTGGGGCGGAGATTGCACGAGTCGGTCAACGTTGGTAGAGAAGCGGATTCATCCGTTTTGCGTTACGTTGTCATGATGTGCTGTCGGTCTCTTGAAACAGTTGCTTCTCAATCACTTCCACATATCAGCTATCTAATGAATTATGTAATGATATAATTTGTAATAATAATACCAACACGCCGGACAATCTAATCGATAAGTAGGTACAGCTACATCAGCAACAAGTTGTTCTACCATTTTATGATATTGTAGTAACAACAACTCCTCCATAAGTATCGATGCGGTATCAAAATATCTTTTCTCTGCATGCCGCCGGCCATCCATCCAGCTCTAGAGCAACAGACAAAATAATCTTCCACATGTATGGTGTGACGATGATTGCCGCAAGAGTACTAGCGCCTTCCCTTCTTCACTAAGGAATTCAGTTCCTATCAAGCGGCTCTTTACTAGCCCTGCAATACACCGGAACAAATTTCTTATCCGTCCTCTTTTATTGTAGCTGCTGCTCGTCGTATAACTTAAAATCTCACAGCAGCCGGGCTTTAGCCGACAAAATAATAACAATCTACCATCTCCGCAATTCAAATCTCCGCCACTGCACCATAGAAACAACTCTGCTTCCATGATGTCAACCATGTCAAACGAAGAAACCAGCGATGAGTCCAAACCAATCATCCATCCAACCGTCTATCCGTGAAATCCATCCACCCAGTAAAATTATGTACTGAAGTTATTTACTTATGTATGTGAGAGTCTGCAAATGAATCTATTGCCCTTTCACATTGAATTTTGTCACATTGAAGGGTGTTTTGTCTCAGGCAAGACCCAAATATTGCATGCCAGATTCAGACTTGATTGAACTTGAGCTTGGCTTGCGCTTGAGCTTGACAAGATACAGAAGCCCGAAGCCGAATGCATGCACTCAGCGAACTTTGCATTATTACCACAACTAATCGTAATAAAGAGAACAAATGAAGATGAACCTTCAACAGCAACTGCCCGCTGACCCCCCGCATCATTCCTCCTTCACGGCGGCGGCTGCTGCTGGCAAGGATGTGAACCATAACTTCGCGTCGTCCATTCCACAAGATCAAGATTGTGTTGATGATGCTTCTGTCCGCGAAGAAGGTTTCTCTCCCTTCTCGATTGGTGACGACGATGGCTGTGAAGAGAAGACGTCATTATTTGAAGTTGAAGGAGATGAGGAGGACATCATCAAACGGATCCATTCAGACGATACTATGTTGACACAATCTACATCGGATCGCGATTTCGCTGAACGGACACTCCCTACAGACACCTTTAGCTTTCTAATTTACTCCAATGTCTGCAGTCCGTCTTTCTTATGGGGAATAATTGTATTCTTATTTCAAATTGCCATTTATATCATTCTTGGGTTGAGCATAATTGAGTGTGAGAAGAAGGAAAAGGGTCTGGGCATTATTGATGTTGATTGTATCAACACAAAGAATCCAATGGGGTTTCCATTCAATGTGACCATTCCTGTGAGGATATCGGAAGCTATCGCCATTTTGATTTCAATCATTACTCAAGATGATGTGCGAAAAGCAATTTGTTTATACCGGGATGGGTTTGACGAAGGAGGTTTAACCCAGGTTTTTCGAGGGGCAGCATTATGGAAATGGACATTATCTATTGTGTTACGTGCATTAGAGGGGTTACTGGGATTAGTCATTACATTCTTATTGATCATGCGATCGCCTACCGTCCTTGATTTATTGTTGAACTTCTCCGCAATCGAGTTCATTACCAAGCTGGATGACACGGTATTTGAATTGGCATCGGAAGGGTTTTTTGGGCGGAAGTTGAAGAGGGAGGCGAAGAAGTTGTCTAGAGAGTCTTACTACGTGAGTCATGAATGTGCAAATTCATACAATGCAACGATAATTTCCATAGCGTACTTCGTCGTTCTCCTTGCGGCCTTCTTTACTGGTTATGGCATCATATTCTGGAATCAACATAGAGGCATATATCTGTGCGATCAAATCTTTTCTCAATTCGGTTATGAGGCCTTACCTACGCTTGGTACGTTTACTGGGTTGTTCTACCGACAAAATCAGCAATTTGGTCGCAGATCAAGCTACCGAGACTATCAGCCTGGAGGTGCCTTGTTGGCATACTGTGAAAAAGATACGCGATGGACACTTTCCCTGCCCGAAGATGAGATGGACACTCTTAAATGGGACCCTTGCAATTGGCTGGCGGCATCCCAAGTAGTTGATGATAAGTCGGCTAAATCCTTCGACTTATTGTCAACTACTTCTTCTCCTTGGGTGATCAATACCCCAACAAACGGCGCAGCTCCTCTCACCCACCACTTTATGGCGTGTAACGAATGCGAGAATGCAGAGAAGTCATGTGGAGGTGAAGGAACGTGCGAACGAGCTCATGAAAATGAAGGGTTCGATCAATGCAAGTGTAATGATGGCTATTATGGGGTACGTTGTGAGTATTCAGACCCTTGCCAAACGTTGGGGGTCAACGAGCGCGATAAAGGCTTTCCAAAGGTTGGTGGAGGACAATTCGCCTCCAAGTACTACAGGCTTGAAGATGCAAACACTTAGTGAGTTTTGTCAAGTATTTTTGCTCGTGTGTTTTTACAGCTACTGAGCTAACTGACTCTCGTGATTCGTGATACACATAGCCATCGCCCAGTTTATACTAGCCTTCGTGACAATGAGCCTCTTAGAGATGGAACTGACTTCATTTTGTTCACTGGCGAACGTTGGATCATGAGCTACAAGAACTTGTTTCCAGGCCTGAAAGACGTCAATGACAAGGAGAGGCTTGCTCAATTCTTCTCCAAGTTTCATGGAAACTTTACAAATTATACCGCCGTGTATGAAAGCGAGCCCGTTTACATTGTTGAGCTATTAGATGCTGACGATAAGGAGAAGGCGTCTCCATTAAGCATAAGATGGCGACCCTCCTCTTCAGATACCGCATCTATTCAACAGCTACACACCGGCTTGCAAAAAGACTTCATCGATACTGATTTCTTCTGTGCTGTTTGCAACAATTCTACTAATAAATGCCTTAATGAGGGTGTATGTCATGATGGTACTTGTGTCTGCCTTGATGGATATTCAGGGTCGAGGTGTGAAGTATCTCCAAAGTCCCTTTCCGCATCCGATGGGCATTGCGACCAAGATTACAACAACATAACATTCGATTTCGATGGGGGTGATTGCTGTGACAGTACATGCAGAAGCACCCCCAAACATACTTGTGGGAAGATAGATCAAGGATATATTGATACTGGATATCCGTCTTGTGTCCGTGACTTTAATCAGTGGGATTTGAGTGGGGATACAATATATGGAGTGAGCAGTGAATCTCGATCGGGTCACATTGTAGCTCTGAGTGGAAACGGCAAGGTTCTTGCTGTTGCCGATCCGGGAGTGTCAATCGTCCGCTTGTTTGACAAAGATGGTGCAGAATGGAAACAACGAGGCCATCATATCCAAGGTAAATCTGAGTCCAATTTCGGTTCTACGATCAGTTTGTCTGGTGAGTCTTTTGATATCGCAGGCAATCCACGCACCTCCCCGACTGTCACTTTGGCAGTGGGAGCGCCCAAGATTGGGCTAGTTCGTGTATTTACCTGCTCTACGGATGGATGCATTCAAAGAGGTGAAGATATTGTAGGAAGCGGACGATTTGGTAACAGCCTATCTATTGATGGTAATGGTGAAAGTGTTGCCATCGGTGGAGGTGCTAGAGAATCGATTTCTCAACGAACAGCTACAACTGACGAGGTGAGAGTGTTCATTTGGTCAAACGATGCGTGGGAAGAAAGAGGAAGCGTTCCGATTGCTACGCCGTCGTCAAGGAAACTTTCTGACTCTTCAGATCATTTCAGGCTGGAAGGATATTACGTTTCGATATCGGGTGACTATCTTGCTGTGGGCACGTTGGAAGGTCAAGTCTCGCCTGGTCCAAGGTTTGAATCAGCGAACTTGACAACACAGGTGTTCAAATGGAACTATTCTACTGGATGGGAGCAATTGGGCGATGAAATAGAAAGGGCGTTCTATGATGACGCATCCTTCGGAACTCCATGGCCACTCAAATCTGTTGTGATAAAAGGAAGTGTACTTGCAATCGGCTTAAATTCAACTGTTGATGTCTACTCGTGGAGTGATACATCACAGGAATGGATTCCGAAAGTGGTAGAGTTGGCAGAAGGTACCGAAGGCTTTGTAGGGTAAGTAGTTTGTGTCGCTGCTTTTAGCTGAGGAATCTTGTCTGAAGCTCTAAAGCTTACTCACTCAATCAATTCAACTTTAGTTGGTCGGTAGATCTAAGTGAAGACGGAGATATTCTCGCAGTCGGAACAAGTCTCGAAAATCCTCAGCCTACTGATGAATCTATCCGCATGTATAAACGGAATGGTACGCACTACAAGGTGCTATCTAATGGGGTACCTGGGGGGCCTGCAGCTTCTCTATCCCTATCTAGTGACGGAAAAGCTGTTGCAGTGGGATTGCCATTCGATTCCTCGAATGGAGGATCAACTAGAGTGTACAACTTTTATTCCGAATCTCTATGTGACGATCTTTCAGAAAAGCTGCGCATCTCATTCACTACGGATGGAAGTCCCGAGGAAACGAGCTGGGAACTGCGAGTTGATTCAAAAGTCAAGCGGCGTAGTGGCTCGCTTGCAGGTTATATGTACACTACATTCGTCGAGGAAATTTGTGTCCCAAAGACTTCTTGTGTGCGGAGTATCGTCTACGATACACTAGGGAACGGGGTGAGTTTTCATTGAATGAATTGTTCGCTATTTGAGGATATACATCGCTGACAAATATATATATCACTCTATCTGGTATTATGCAGCTGACTGCTCCTGGAGTCTTTGCATTGATGCTCAATGGGAAGGAAGTGGCATGGGGTGGTAACTTTCAGTTCTATGACTTGATGAGCTTTGGGGATTGCGAATGTTCAGAAGATGAAGCGAGTTTCACACTTGCAACATGGTCGAACTTCAAACCTACTGACTGGAGTGTTCTAAAAAACAAAACGCTTACTCCCTACACTGGATGGAAGCTCGTTACGTCTGAAGATTCTTTTTTCACAGTGGTGGATGAATGCATTCCAAGAGATTGTTATCGCCTTTCACCACAGCAGAACGATTCTGACAAACTCGCAGTGATATACAACGCAACGTACGATGGTAAATCAATTTTACCGACATCGGAGTACGGTCATGTTCTCTCAGATCATGAATATGAATTCGGAGAGTGCTAAACAAAATATCAGTGAAAGTGTACCAGGTGGGAGCATCAGTAAAAAAGATCAGGTCAACAGAGTAACAACACAAGGAGATCTCTGCAAGCCAGGCAATGCTAAACATTTGGGAAGATTGAGAAGATCTTCAGTACGGACATTGCAAAATCATAACAATAAATTTAGGATTAGGGGAACACGTGATAAATCTAACTTAATTATGACGAAGAAATCATCTCCTCGATTGCTTGGGTTTTGTCATTACCACACAGCCGATAATGTTGTAGAGGTTGTTTAGAAGTGCATGTAATTTGTGTAGATACACTTGCTTGCTGACATAACTCACTACCACCACCAATGAATCATCGCAGCACAATATTATCAATCAATCGCACAGATCCCAACTTACACGCCAGCGACACAACACATCCAGCATCTCCAACTTTCTCCATCGGTCTCATGTTCTCCAAATCATCAATAGCAACATAGTCAATCTCTGATATCATCGGTTCACTCTCAAGAACACTCGTCACCGCCTCTCGAAGATCATCGGCATTCACTTCTTCCTCCCCTCTTGCAAATCTAGAATCAAATAATTCCAACGCAACACGAAGAGACTGATAAACAATCGGAGCCCGTTCCCTCTCCTCTTTAGTCAAGTAGGCATTCCGACTGGACATTGCCAACCCATCCTCTTCTCGTACCGTATCCATTATTTGTACATTGACATCCATATCTAAGTCTTGAGCAATACGACGTATAACTATGCATTGGACTGCATCTTTTTGGCCAAAGTAGGCATTTGTGGGTTGTACGATGTTGAATAATTTGGTGACTATTGTTGCCACGCCGCGAAAGTGGCCAGGACGGGAGATGCCTTCTTTGGTTTCATCAAATCCCTGATAGATTCATTGATTGATTTGTGCATTAGTAACATGTTCATCAGTGAAACAGATTTTGTCTGCGGTATATAACAACCTGCATATGATGTATCATCAGTCACTCACCGTAGGTTCTACAAACGTAATATGATTCTTCCCATACATCACATCCGCATTCGGAGCAAACACATGATCCACCCCAATCTCTCTCAATTTTGCCACATCCTCTTCCAACTGCCTTGGATACTTGTCCAAATCTTCCCCCTCACCAAACTGAGTTGGATTGACGAATATAGAGGCGATAACGATATCATTCTTGAGGCGTGCCTCTCGTGCCAAAGAGAGGTGTCCTTCGTGGAGTGCTCCCATTGTTGGTACGAAGCCTATGGTGGTGGAGGGATGGATGGATTTACGGATGGAGCGGATTGATTCGACAGTTGGATGGATGAGTGGTTTGGATGACTCATCGTTGGTTTCTTCGTTTGACATGGTTGACATCATGGAAGCAGAGTTGTTTCTATGGTGCAGTGGTGATGATTTGAATTGCGGAGATGGGAGATTGTTATTTTGTCGGCTGAAGCCCGGCTGCTGTGAGATTAAATTGTAAGAGCAGCAGCTAAAGGGAGAATAAGATAACTGGTTCCGGTGTATTGCTGGGCTGGTAAAGAGCCGCTTGATAGGAGCTGAATTCCTTAGTGAAGGCGCTAGTATTGCGGCAATCATCGTCAGCACCATCCATCCATGTGGAAGAAAATTTTATGGCGGCAGAGAAAAGATATTTTTGACACAACGCATTGCGTGGCATGGGAGTTTACTATTTAATGCAGTACTGCTGAGAAATGAGAGAGCTGTGTCGATGATATTGTCTGTGTTGTATTATTATTACAAATTATATCATTACATTATTCTTAGCTGAAGTTTGTAAAGCACTGTTTCAAGAGACCGACAGCACATCATCAATCATCAAGTCATAATATCACTATTAACGGACAACGGATAGATCCGCTTCTTTACCAAGAAGAACGATTCGTGCAAATATTTTCTTCCGAGCTGCCTTCTCTCTCTCACCCAAATTCATCCCTTAATTAGGCAGAAGAGAACTTGGTAACAGCCTTGGTTCCCTCAGACACAGCGTGCTTGGCCAATTCTCCCGGCAACATTAATCTCACAGCAGTCTGAATCTCACGGCTACTCAAAGTCGCCTTCTTATTGTACGTCGCCAACTTGCCAGCCTCGCCCGCAATCCTCTCAAAGATATCATTGATGAAGGAGTTCATGATGGACATGCCCTTCTTGGAGATTCCGGTGTCGGGATGGACTTGCTTCAGCACCTTGTAGATGTAGGTGGAGTACGATTCGACACGCTTCTTAGAGCGCTTCTTGGCTCCGTCGGTGGGTTTCTTTGCTGCCTTGGAAGGAGCCTTCTTGGAGGGTGTCTTGGCCATGGTTGAAATGAGGTGGGGGTGATAAAAGTGTTGGTATATAGTATGTAGAGGAGTTGTTGACGATATCGACTTGGTTGTTTTATGAGAGCATCATGAAGGCTGTTGGGTGGTAAACGGCTCTGGTTTCTGTGTTTCCCCGCGTTCACTACGTTTGGACGAAAGGTTGGATTTGGGCCCTCAACCTAAAGGAAGCATCCACTGTCTCCTCACATAAACTTGATACAAACAATAGCTGCAGAGGGGCTTGATTTTGGGCGCGAATTCCTACAGTAGCTTTGTGGTATGTGCTACGTGAGAGGTACCTTTTGCGTCAAAAGCATTTATCATCAAAAAAGCAGCGCGGGGAACACGGGCAAAAGCGACAAAGAGAAGCACTGCACTAGTGCCCTGATGATGTTGAGTGGAAGATGGCTGCTTGAGTTCACTCACTCAACTGTGCACACTAGTTGTAGACTGGCAGCCTGTAGAATGTTGTACGAGCGGAATAGTACGGCAAACTCCGCAAGCCAAGAGCAGGTCTCAACACAACCTCCCATAAAATCAATCTGAGATCCACTCGATCACAACATCACTTCACCCTCTACTACATCACCAACACTACTAATCAACCATGTCTGGAAAAGGAAAAGGAGGCCGCGGCGAAAAGAAGTCCACCAGCTCATCCGCCAAGGCTGGATTGCAATTCCCCGTCGGTCGTATCGGCCGTTACCTCCGTCAGGGCAAATACGCAACTCGTATGGGAGCCGGGGCACCCGTCTACCTCGCCGCTGTACTTGAGTACCTCTGCGCCGAGATTCTAGAGCTTGCTGGAAACGCTGCCCGTGATAACAAGAAGGCTCGTATTGTGCCCCGTCACATCACTCTTGCGGTGAAGAATGATGAAGAATTGAACAAGTTGCTTGGAGGAGTTACCATTGCTTCTGGAGGAGTCCTTCCCAATATTCATGCTGTTCTTCTTCCCAAGAAATCTGGTAAATAAGGACGTGTGGTATTGGCTGATCTGGTCTAAACTGCGCCGATTGCTATCAATATGAGAATGATGCATCTGTGTATTTGATGGGCTGGGCGTACATAATAATATGGCACTTCCCATCCATCTCTTGCAAGTGTACATGATAGAGTAACAAAAGTATAAAATATTACATTATTTATAGACAATATTATACAATACACAATAACGAAGTTCATGTTATCTTTTTCATTGCTTGCTGACGAACATTATTTAGAGTGCTCATAATACTTCTTTATCTTGAGCATCAAGCTACTTATAAGCACTTTTGTCGTCATATTTAAGTACAATAATCATCTGTGATGAACTCTCATCCACTATCATCTTCTACAAATAATACTTAATGATATGGTGACATCAATTCTTGGCTTGGCGTCATCCCACCATAGAATACTGCAAAGATAAACTCTCCACAACTAATACTCGTTTTGCTACTTGGAGATACGACTTTGCATCTGCTGATCATTAATTTAGATAATTACTCATTGTCCCCAATTCCTTCTGATGTATCGCGCTTCATCACGAATTACATCCCATCACCAACAAGTCTTATTGGGCGCTGAATTAGTGACATACCCTCCTTCAAATCCCCGATCGCTGACGTATTCCCCCAATCTACGCCATCTCCAAGGCCACGAGGACTCCACGAACTGCGGCCCTCGTCGCTCTAACTGCAGTGTTAGTGGCTTCGGCTGCATCTTTACTTGCTTCGACCGTTGCGTCGTAAGCAGTTTGTGTACCAGTTTGAGCGGCATCATATGCAGTTGTAGCGGCGTTAGCACTTGCTGTAGCGGCAGTAGCTCCGGCACTGGTAGCAGCAGTCCAGGCACCTGTAACAGCCTCGAGATCGAGATCGAAATCGCCGGCATCATACAAGGTGAGGAATTCGGCAAGGAAGGACAGATCCAAGGATTCTTCGTCTTCGTCTTCGTTCTCATCTTCAGTCTCATCCCCATCGAGATCACTCATGCCAGGCACCAACTTCATGGCTTCCTTCAAGGCCTTTTCCGCCTCCTTGTTGGCAACTCCGGCTGCTTTCAAAGCTGCTTCTACAGCCTCTTTGGTAATATCTGAGGCAGCAGCAATAGAAGACAATGTGGCGAGCTCAGAGAGAGATACTGCAGCAGCAGTCCAGTGAGTAGCAACAGAGGTTGCAGCCTTGGTGGTCCTCGCTGCAGCCTTGGTTGTCTGCTTGGCAGTCTTCTCAGCAGCATGTTTTGTCTTCTTGGTAGTCTTCTTGACGACTCCCTCGCTTTCTTCAAAGGACTCCTCTTCATGCTCGGAGCCACCACAAGTTGCTGCAGTTTTTAATGCACACTTGCACCTCGTACTGCAGTTGTTCATTTGACATCCCGTTTTCTGAGTTTATATTACAGCGGATGAATCGTTCTGTCAGATTTGTGAAATAGCAATCGAATCGAATGATGATTTAGCATCGTTTGGAACTTACCTGGCACTTACAATTGTCAGTGCATGCGAGCATCTCGCAACCGCTATGATTGACGGCAAGATTAAACGATAAGATTAGGGGGTTGAGACGACTTATAAGACACATAACATGCAATTACATACTTACCCGTTTTGGCACTTGCAATTATGCGTGCACTTGGGCATCTTGCAATTCCTATACATTGAAAGTGTGAAACAAGATTAGCATTGAGGGCGTCGAAAGTAAGACACCAACCAACATCTACTATTAGTTCAACTTACCCGCCCTGACACTTGCAATTCGACTTGCATTCCGTGAAGGTACAGCCTGGAGAAGAAGGGAAGCACAATAATGATTGATGATGTTAGATAGGATATGACTGCTAATACAATACACAGCGATGCTGGAATAGCATGCACGCAAGAAGAAAAAGAGACGGCAGCACTGCACTTACCTCCAATCTGGCACTTGCTGTGTTGTATGGAAAAGAAGAGGATCGGTAAGCTTGACTTTTCTACACATAAACATAATTGGCAAAAAAATCAAAGAATCGATAAGAGAGACTCACCAGTTCGAAGTGCATGTCTCAAGGTCATGCCCACGCATCATGAGATCTTCAAAGAAATCGGGATCGAATCCACGGAGGCGAGGCTGCTGCTCGAGACGCTCTTCATCAACATGAGCGGTAGGAACAGGGATGGCAGCAAGGGCATGCGTGGAGATGCCAAGGAGGGCGACGATGGTAATGAGCTTCATGTTGTTGTTGACTTGATATGCTATGATGCACCGAGGAAGTATTCTTGTCGACTTGAGAGTGAATTTTGTTTTATGAGCAAATCAACACACATGAGCGCAAACCAAAACACACATTCACCCTCGATCTGTCCACTGATTTGATCGTATCTTTGATTGAGATGGGTAGCTCACGATGAACGCGTGTCGTCAATAGGTAGCTCACGATGAACGCGTGTCGTCAATAACCCCAACCACGTTCAGCCACAGAGGGATAACCTCGATTGCTGAAGTGTCACTAAAAGCGACATGTCGTGACACAAAACAGACAAACACAAGTACATAAGTACGGAATTGCATCTCTCCCCCGTGGAGGAGCAGGTGTGCAGCACGGCATGGAGATGGATGGTATGGTCCGTAACAATCAAGTTGTATGTTGTTTTACTTTGTCTAGTACATATATAAAATAACAAACACATACTTACACATCACACAGCAGAGACAAGCTAAGAAGTGGACCACCGAATGATAGTAGTGGAGAGGATGATGCTGTGTTGTGTGCCTTGATATACAGGGAGAGTCAGCTGAGAAAGGCGGAGGCGGCGG
Organism: Skeletonema marinoi; assembly: GCA_030544225.1. Lineage (NCBI taxonomy): Eukaryota > Bacillariophyta > Thalassiosirophyceae > Thalassiosirales > Thalassiosiraceae > Skeletonema > Skeletonema marinoi. Next base: position 571,334 of record CM060490.1, read on the forward strand.
CCGCTGCCGAGAGCAAGAAGACATCATCCACATCATCCACATCATCCACATCATCCACATCATCCCATCATCCCATCATCCCATCATCCCATCATCAGATATTTTGAAGAGGACACGAGAGTCGTCATTGGATGACGATTGGCCAAGCAAGAAGTTGATCAAAAAGAAGTACCGGTATGAATGTTCTGCAGATAGATGCACAAATCATGCAATGAAAGGAGGAGGAGGTTTATGCGTAAGACTTGGAGCAAAGGTCAAAAGATGCAACAGTGAAGGATGCACAAACTTTGCTCGGATAGAAGGAGTTTGCGTCAAGCACGGGGCCAAGCGCAAACGATGCATCAGTGAAGGATGCACAAAACAAGCTCAGAGAGGTGGAGTTTGCTTCAGGCATGAAGCAAAGCCAAAGAATGCAGAAGCGAAGGATACACGAACATTGTGGATAGGAGGAGGAGGAGTGTGCTGTAGCCATGGAGCAAAGCGAAAACTTTGCAGCAATCGAGGATACACAAACAAAGTTCAGAGAGGTGGCGTGTGTTTTAAGCATGGGGCAAAGAAGAAACAATGCAGTAGCGAAGGATGTACAAATCTAGCTCTGAACAGAGGAGTGCGCGTGAGACATGGGGCAAAGAAGAAACAATGCAGCAGTGATGGATGCACAAACAATGTCGTCAAAAGAAGAGTGTGCGTTAAGCTTGGAGCAAAGGTCAAACGATGCAGCAGTCGAGGGTGCACAAACCAAGCTCAGCGTGGAGGTATGTGCATGAGGCACGGGGCATATCGCAATTCACACGATGAATCTACTGCGTTTGGATCAGGATTCGATGAGACTACTACAACAACTCAATTCCAACCCAATCAGCTTGCTTCAAGACCTTCCATCAGACGACAAGGAGGAAGAAGCGTTCGTAACGAGTTACCCCGGATTACCCAGCTCTTTTGTATTGCATCAACAATCAACAGCGCAAAAACTACGTTTTACCCTCCTGATCGAATAGAGCTTGGTACTCCGGGGTAACTCGTTACGCCGCTCTCTAAAGCGAGGGAATCATTCTAATGAGTCTCCTCGAAAAGTCCCTCGCTCTATAGAGCTCCGGAAGAGGTGGGCATCCTCTGTCAAGAAATCTTCGAGATTTGATTCGTTTGCTGCATTTCTACCTTATGCAGTTAATGAGATATTTGGGCAATCAAAGGGTATCCCTTTTGAAAATAGAATAAGGATTTGAGACAGACATCTGGGGCTGCTCATCCACATCCTTGGGATATGCGCCCATTTGTCCTTCTTTCTCTCCCACTTTATGTGAGCTTTCATCCTTGGCTCCTTCTGCCAGAAATAGAAGTGAAGTTTTCACACACCCCTGTGAAAAGTTCACACACCCCTGTGAACTGTTCACATACACATGTGAAAAATTCTCACATCTTGAGAGACTATAAGAGATGGTGATAGCACCACTTCTATCATCGTTTATATAATTCTTGTTCAATATGGCAGCTTCGTCTTTTTGCGTGTCATGTTTGGATGATGAGGAGGAAGTCGCGTTTCGCTGTAGAGGAGATGGTGGTGTTTGCACGTATCAGCTGTGTTCTACTTGTGTCAAGATAGCTTTTGAGGATAAGAGCGGCTCAAGCAGTTCTTTTTGTGCCATGTGCAAATCTCCTACGGCTCTTGACATGATTGAATCGGTCTGTGGTCGAGGAGCCCTAATTGCAGTCGAGAAGAAGATTAGAGGCCAGGTCGAGTTCAAGCTACAAGAGGAAAACATCAGAAAGGATGCATCAAGGTACGTGCGCAATAAGTTTTGCCGTCTCTTCACCTGTTGCCTGCTTTGCTAATATGCGATTATGCTAATCAACAGGTCCAAGGCGCAAGATTTGAACGAGCAAGCAAGAGTTCTATTCAATGACCTAGCTGATAAAATCAATCTCAAGTGCCCAAGATGCAAAGCTGCATTTTATGACTATGACGGATGTAACGCACTCAGGTGTGGCGTGCCAGAATGTAAAGCTGGCTTCTGCGCCATTTGCCTTGATGACTGTGGCCAAGATGCTCATGCCCATATCTATGCGAGTCACAAAGGTGAGTTATCCGTGAAGACATCATACGTCGTCGTCTAAACTCTCTAGACTGACTTTGACCACATGATATGGATCAATTTCTTCTTGAACAGGTCAAATCTTTGATAAGCGCTCGTTTGAAAGGGCCAAGTCTGCTCGAGCACAGGGACATATCATCGCCTTGATGGATAAGATTTCGCAGGAATCCTTTGAGCTAAAGCAGCTGGTGAAAAATCACATTGAGAAGGCAAAGCTCACTCAGCAATCTTCGTCAAACGATTTTGCAACCAAGGCCGTGTTTTTGAGTAAGGCAAAGGCTGACCTCGCCCGTTCGACGATGGCTGACCGTCTCTCTTTGTTGAGTAATCCTGATGAATATGACCGCCGTAGCCCTCTAACTAAGAAAAACATGTCCCACAGATGTGCAGTGCCCTCTGACTACCGACTTTCTCTAGATCGGAAACAGGGAGATCTCTACACAGTATCCCTTGAACACAGAATCATTGAAGGGGGGCGCTGGATTCAAGTAAGTGACGTCGAGAAGCATTTCAAAGAGAATCCAAAAGTAGAGTCACTTTTGAACATCACTCAGGCTCTACGTTGTGCTGTGGTTGCATTTGAAGGGTATGCTCTGCTCTATCAAACATCTCGTGGGGATACGCGCACTATTCCGGAGGGTCATAACTTCAGTGACAAAGAGATTTGCATCAAGTTACGCTCAATTGGTCGAGATGGTAAAATGTTTGGAGATGAAGATGAAGTACTCTATGGGTATGGGCTGCATGATCGGCTGGTAATTGCCGGCTTGAACCAGAACAACCGAATGGTCCTTCTTGAGAAGCATGTAGCGGAGTCGTCTGATTCTGATCTTCTCTTTGAACCTCTGCAACACTTAGTCGGCTCTGGAGAGCCAGTTCCAGTTGTAACAGAAATGAACATGGAAGTGCCAACCACTCAAGTTGATTTGAATGAGGAGCAACAAAAAGTTGCCCATCCGCTTCGTTTGAAGACTGCGATGGAGGTAGCAGGTCCCCCAGGGACGGGAAAGACTAAGACCATAGTTGAGTTGGTACGAGCACTCCTACATTGCACTGATTATGATATACTAGTACTCTCCGAGAGGAATGGGGCGATTAATGCTATTGCAGAAAAGTTCCAGGAGGACTCATTGGACTTGACTGGTACTTCGCCAACGATTAAGGATTTGCATGTATGGACATCGCTAATGACGTATGGAGTTGGAGATTCAATGGGGGAATCGACCAAACTTTTTACAAAAGATATCAAGATCCAGTAAGTGTCTCAATTGCCAGTTCAGAATATTGTCATCGAAAGAATCACTGTTGACCCTGCATCTCTCCTCAAATCTAGATCCCACCCGGAGCTTGTTGATCTTCGTGAAAAGCGCGAGCTCCTCATCAAGGCGTCAGGGTCCCTTTCAAATTCTCTTCGTGGCAAGATTGCTGAAGTTGTTAGGTCATTTGGGACGCACTTCGATGAAGCTTATGCCTTCAATAGGAGTGTAGAAATCGAGAAAAACAGAATTGACTTGACGTCGCCTCTCAGTATTATCAGTTCAGTGAGGGCGGTGGTTGAAGATATCACTACCTTACTCGATGAAACTAAGAATCAAGGCTCAAGATATGTTCATGAAGATAAAACTTCCAATTTGATTGTGCGCCACACAGCTCTCTTAGGGCGTTTGGTCCCCATCCGCCCTGATAAAGAACAGGACGACAACGCGAGCTCTCCCTGGAATGCAAAAGAAGCTACACGACGCCTTCAATTCATCCTTGACCACTTCACGAAGATACTTGACATTGAATTGTTCAGCGAGGACAATGCAAGAGCTTTGTACAAAGAAAAGACTGAGTCTGATGATGCGTACAAGGCCCTTTTTGAACATCTTTCCATTGAGCTGCCTAAACTTGCACGTTTACACATGTCTACAATTGGTTCTTCTCACAGGCTTCCAGGGGGAAACAGTGAAAGTGATGGTGACCTTGCTGGCAGACTTCAAGACTTGTTTATTTCAGATTCCGATGAGGTGACTGATCTAAACCCCCCTATGAACCTCTTGCCTATGGACACTATTGTCATCTTCGATGAATCAGGATGCATTCCATCATACGAACTACTTGGTCTCTCTCGCCTTGGGAGGGCCATCAAGTCCCTTGTCTTAGTGGGAGACAAGAAACAACTACCACCATACGATCCTATGCAGGGGAGAAGGGGTAGGAGGACCTCGCGTCGTAGTAATCTGAACGAGCAGTTGAGTAGTCTTCTTGACTCTAGTGCGCTAACTGTTGACTCAGGGAAAGTCATGCTCACTACACAATACAGGGTTCCTAAAGATATCGCTGACATGCTAAATCATCGCGTCTATCGAGGACAATACAACACCTGTCCCCTTGCAAGTGTACCTCTTTCAGGTCTGCACATGGTTAATGTGCCGTGGAGTGAAAGTCAGCGTAGGAAGTACGTCAATCCAAATGAGGTAGAGAGAGGAATTTCAATGCTTGAGAAATTGGTGCTGGATTATGATATTTCCAGCACTCTCGTGATCACTCCGGTACGTGTCGAAACATTTCTGCTATTAAATTTCACATCGATTTCTTTACTCAAACAGACCTTCTTTTACTCTTATACTCATCCAGTACAAGAACCAACAGCGCGAGTTTGAATTTCAGCTAAAGAAATATAGCCATATCAAAACCACTGTTTTGACCATCGATCAATGCCAGGGGCAAGAAGCCGATGCTGTCATCTTCAGCTTGGTCCGCAAGCCCACTCGATTCCTGACCCTCAACAGGCTCAATGTCGCCCTATCTCGGGTTAGGAAGAAGCTCTACGTTTTAACTGATTTTCAGGATCTTAGGTCAGCATGTCGTGATAATGACTGGGAGTGTGCTCGTCTTGCTTCAGATTTGTTGATCGATTTCAATTGAGATGGGACAGATGATGTAGTTGTTTCGGTACAAGTACAAGGGGAAGGGAGAGTAAATATACGTGAATAATGTGATAAGAGAATACTATCAGAGCACTATTCTTTTGTTTGCACACCCCTCGCCTTTCCCCTCTTGCTTAAGTAGCAATATGATAGGATCATACTTCCTTGCATGCACGGTAGGATATCTTTTACGATTTGTTTATCTTCACTATCTTCTACACAGAGTATTCTTCTTGACGACTGTCTGCTTGCATTGCTTGTTTGACATGACCCTGACCTTGAAAGCCAATATTACACTACACATCTACATAATATGAATAATTCAACCACTATGAATCATTCAACCCCCTTTGCAGCTCCAGCTGCCTGCCTACACTTGAGTATATTCTGCACCCACATCATCCTCTTCTTCCTCCTCATCTTCAAGTCCATCCTCCATCTCCTCACCACGGACGACATTGACATTAATTATATTCTTCACTGCTCGGATTGCAACTGTTGAGAGAAGAACGTTGGCAAAGATGGCTGACATATATTTTGCCGCATCAATGGCTTCTTCGGAATATGTCATCATGATTGGAGCAGATGGATTGATGAGCTGGAAGAACACTCCAAACTGCATGGAGCGAGATAGAAAGTTGTGTTAGGCTGCTGAGGGATCAAAGAAGCTGCCACATTCTTTTTGTCACAAAGACTTACCATATACCAAGCCAATCCACCTCCAATTCCGTAACTCAACCCGTTCTTCTCCGTCCAAGATACATAACATCCCACACCCAACAAAAACAATAAGCTCGCACTTGCCAACACCAAATTGAACACAGCCGACGCAATCAACTTGTGAATGATAATATTTAAGAACGACACGTTCAACGCAAGATTAAACCCAGCATATAATTCGAATGGCAACTTGAGAAAGAAATATTGCTGAATGCGATCTTTCAAAGTCTTTTCTTCAGTAGTAGCATCGGGTGATGTCACATCATCCAATTGAAGAGTAGAAGCTGGTGTAAGACGTCGCTGAAACCATTTCGTGATCCCACCAAACGTTTCTTCTTCGGGTGGGGATGTATCATTGTCCAATTGATATTTGATGATGCTCACCAAAAAGTAGGTACTGGCACAACTTCCTAAGAATGCCATGCTCATCAAGTTCAACTTGGCACTGTACATCATCATCAATGTTGACGCACATAACGCTGGATAATGCACCACCGGTAACGGGTGTTTGTATCCTGTTTGAGCAGCAAGTACATTGTAGCCAAGAAGCTCACTTGACCATAATGAAGGGAGGAACGATGCAGCAATAAATAATCCCTGTAGAAGGAAGAGGAAATACCAAATGTATTGAGTGTAGGGTGCCACCGACAATAAAGTCTGATTGGTAATCCAAACTTCATAATCATCATATTCATCATTAACCGACGTGTGGATTGAACCGAGACTGACCATCACGGTGAGAGCATAGGAGAGGGCGTTGATTAGACGGAGCGATTTGATGCGTGGGTCTTCGAAATTGACGGCAGTTTGTTCGGTGGCGGAGCCATCGGTGTGAGCGATGTAGTCTCCTGTGACTGGGGTTGATTTTGATTCCATCTCCATGGCAGCTTGATTATTTGCTGATTAAGCTGGTAGAGATGTGTTTTGGTAGTAATGTGCCGTGCTGCTGCTTGTCATCAAAAAGATGTTCGCCAATAGCCGATACAGTAGGAACAGAGAAAAATTTCGGTGCACTGAGAACGCTCTGCAGTGAGAGTGGGCCTGTTCGCAGACTGCCTGTGTATTTCTAGAGAGGAATAGCTATTGGCACAGGATTTTTCTCCTCATCGTGCAGCTCTCTGGAGGTAGAGTGAGTGATAGTTTTCTCCTTCGTTGTATTTCGAGTCGCTGCTCTGGTCGACAAATTTGTGAGTGAAATCGCCGATTGCGATTCTCCTGCTGCATGCGAACCCACCCAGATTGTTGCGACTTTTACACAACATTCTTGCAAGCAAGATCTTTTTGCTTCTCAATTCTGCTCAGCACCAGCAGGATCTTTTATGTATGTATTTTGTGCTTCTCAGTTCATGAACAAGTTCAATCAAGCTGCATGCAGCCACGACGTTCAGTGTCACTCGATCTTGGCAGAATCTCACAACAGTATCAGTGCAACCTAGACACTTCCATAATATCAAAGCCGATCAATTCCTACTACTCTATCAAACAACATGCTGTCCCCTCAAGATATAAAGCAACATCTACTCACGATCGTCTTCGACGAAGACCCCACCGTGCGAGACCTGTCCTCGGTGGTCGTCTTCTTTGCAATCTTTTGGTTCATCTTTTTCTCCACCATGAAGGTTATCATACGTCCTTTGATCCACAATAAAAAATGGCTTCTTGATGCAATTTCCAAGGACTATGAACGAAGTGCAAAGAGGCAACTAAAAGATTTGCATATTGAGATGACCAAGGCTGAATTCATTGCCTTTGCCGTGAGAGACTGGCCGAGGATGCAGTCTATTTATTTGCAACATTTTGTTGGATCCTTTTTCTGCATCCCATCTATTTTAGGAATTGGGGACCCTTCTGTTGCTTCATCGCTCGCGGTATGTGGAATTCTCAGCGAAATTGGTTGGGAGCTTCAAGATATGATCGAAATAATCTGGGTTCGATTGTTCCATAAAGAAGGCAAAAAACTATTTCCAGATGCTCTTGTGGTCATCTTTTTAGTGCATCACAGTTTGGCCTCGATTCTTGGTATCCCAGTCATCCTTTTCTATCGACACCACAAAACGCTACATTGGCTATGCTTCGATCTGCAATTTGCTGCAGGATTGGCTCTATCTCTCCAAGAGATTACAAAGTTACTTGACATTTCCAATCCGAGACAGCTGCGTCTATTCAAAGTACTCAACTTTATTGCTTTCATTACCTTGTTATGGACGAGGGGAATACATTGGGTGTATCTGATCTCCACGCTGTTCGTCACTTGGTACAACGATCAGGCCTGGGCGTTCCTCTTCTTCGGGGTATTGCTATCACTTGGATTCAGCTTTTTTAATTATGCACTTTGCCTCAAACCATTCTACAAGAAATTTGTCAAGTTCCTTCACGTCTCTGCGGAATACGAATCACTTCCCGCGGATGCTTCTGCGGATAGGAGGCGATCCTCTGTGATGCAACTTGATCTGGCGAGGGCGGAACTACTTGAGGCAGAGTTGGCTGATTTTCAAACGTTGTTTCAGAAAAGAGAAGTGACGAGAAGGCAATCTGTGCCTGTATTGCGTGGTGGTCGTAGGGGATCACTTATGAGGTTACAGTTGCAGCAGTCAAAGTCGTTTGGGTATGATATTACAAAGTCAAAAGATTTGTAGAGGGAAAGATTATTCATTGTCTTCAATACTTGATTGTGTGTCGTCATGTCTAATTGTCAAGTAAAATACTAATATGGGCATGATCTTGAAACAGCAACAAAGTTATTACATAATAATAAGTCTACAAGAAGTGATATCTCTATGATTCTAATTCATTGCTTTTATGCTCCCTCCTGTCCAAATTGTTTAGTCCATTCAGTATACTTCTCCAACTCTTCCTTCGAAACAGAAGATACTGAATGTCTCAGCACAGTCTGAAAATCCTTCACATTCACATCGGGTGCCTTTAACTTTTCGGACGGGACATCCCACAATTGCATTCGAATTGCTTTACATCTTTTACAAGAGTAATCTTTGTTTGGTGGATCAGATGATAATTTTGGTGGACAATAGGGGCAATTTGGATATTGCTCACATGGCATCAAATAATTACCAATTGGCATGAACTGCTGTGCCTGTTGACACCGTCTCAATGGTTCCATCAAAGCCTCCTTCACTAAGACTTTAATATCGGATCCCGACGCCCCCTCCGTCAGTCTTCCCAGAGTATCAAAATCACTCTCACTCAAATTATTCGGTGTATCCCCCAAATGCAACTTGACCATGATCGCTCTTGCCTCTGGCTCCGGCAATGGGATGTAAACACGCTTCTCAAATCGACGTCGGATAGCAGCATCCAATTCCCATGGGACATTGGTCGCTCCAAGAACTAGTACATCACCCTCATTCTTCCCCACACCGTCCATCTGCACCAAAAACTCCGTCTTGATCCTCCTTGCTGAATCCGATTCGCCCTCGGACCGACTCCCACAGAGTGAATCCACCTCATCAATAAATATAATGGCCTTGGCACCAGGTGACTCTCTTGCCATTTCAAACAAATTCCGTACCAAACGCTCGCTCTCACCCTGCCACTTGGACACCAAATCCGCACTTGACACCGAAAAGAATGTCGAATCCGCCTCAGTTGCCACAGCCTTTGCCAAATAACTCTTTCCCGTACCAGGAGGACCATATAACAAAATACCCTTGAACGGCCGTCTCTTCCCCGTGAACAATTGAGGAAATCTAGTCGGCAAAATCACAGTCTCCTTCAAACTCTCCTTGGCCATACGTAATCCTGCCACATCCTCCCATTTCACATTTGGCTTTTCTGTCACCACCGCACCACTCAGTGCTCCACGTAACTTTTGCTTCTCTGCATCGGCAGTATCATCTTCCTCCCCCTTCTTTTTTGTTCCTGCTCCCCCCGCTCCTCCCCCAGCACCACCACCCTGCTTCTCAATTTCCGCCTGCTTATTCAAATAATCCCGTAATTCCTCTGCACGCTTCATATACCCCTCGACACGTTCTAGAATTAATTTCTTTCGGGATTCATTCTTTTCGTATTTGAGTCCAATGGTGAAGCGGGAGAGTGCGTCTCGGTAGAGGTTGAGGGCGGTGGGGTAATCGCCTGAATTGTCGGCGGTTATGGCGCGGGAGACTATGTCGATTGCGTCGGGGATGAAGTTGTTTTGCATGGTTGATTTTGTTTATATTATATATTATTGTATCGCACAAGTGCTGCTTAGAGATGATGCTCCTATTATATATATGTAGTCAAGAGAGTGGCCGATACTATTACTAGCAAGATCGAGCAGAAGGATTGGGTTTGGGGTCTTGCTTCTTGCTTGGGTTTTGGTTGATCACCATTTTTTGGTCTTTGTTGTTTCTTTGGATTTGTGTCGTGACCTATTCGTACGTGTGGGCGTACGATAAGATGTATGTGGGCCTACTTCAATTAATACTTCCATCCGACCGCCAAAAACATACCTGCTGCAAATGCAACCCTTTTACCTTGGAATTTGGAATGCTGTCAGACCGCATCCGCAAATGTAAATAGCACCGCACGGGCGGAATAGTACATAAGCTTTCGAATAGAATGGGATGATGCTGATTGAATGTTGATGGGCAGTTGGATCATGGGAACAGTTGGATCGCCAACATGATGTCATGTGGATTGTTGGCATCAAATAATCGACTTCTCATTATCGTTACAAATCGAACTACTACTTATCTTGTCTACAAAATCACATAGATTATATATCAACACACCTACAATACGTCTACGAAAGCTAAATCAAGATGAAGGTCCCACTAATTGCCCTGACAGGCGCATTTGCCACCGCTGACGCTAAGAACATCAACATCCAGCTTGGTGGCAAACGCCATCTACGCCGCGGTGATGCCACAACCGAGGCACTCCTCCAAAAGGCCGTTCCATTCAAGAACAAGAGGCGTCGTCGTCATCGTCATTTGGAAGGTGCCAACGAACAAGCAAATGAAGTAGACGGGTCCTACAGCATCTCATTTGGTAAATGCATCGATATCAAGACCAAGAGTGAAGATCTCTTCAATGAAAACTTTGTTGATCAGGCAAAGAATGGCAGCGCTTTGTCATTGAAATCGTATGCTCTCTTCTATGCGTGTCAGGACTCGTATGGAAATGGATGCTCTGAAGATGAGTCGGATGTTTACATGGTTGATTTGTCTACTTATTTGTCGATTGTTGGGATGAATCAAGCCAAGCAACGTGGTGACTACTGTGAGAAATGTGAGGAGAACCAGGAGTATTGGTGAGTTGCACATGATATCGTATGAAGTATGAATGTCAGATTGGATATTTTCTAACGTTGCTTCACATGATGCATCTACTTTAGTGCTGCTACTGTCTATGAGCAGAGTGCTGCAGCCTACGGCGCTGGTAATGACGGTGCAGATGATGCCGAAGACGATGGACAAGCTGAGGAAGAAAGTGCAGAAGATCAAGCGGAAGAAGAGGGAGCAGAGGAAACATATGAAGAGCAAGTGGAAGAGGATCAAGCGGAAGCAGAGGAAGCAGAGGAAGCATACGAAGAGGATCAGGAAGAGGAAGCATATGAATATGAAGACGACAATGAAGAGGACAACGAGGAGCAAGTGGAAGAAGCACAAGAAGAGGAAGACGAAGAACAGGTGGAAGAATATTATTATGGACAAGATGAAGCTGAAGAGGAGGGCGCAGAAGAGCAAGTGGAAGAAGAGGCTCAAGCCGAGGAAGATGAAGAAGAAGTGGAAGAAGAGGCACAAACAGAAGATGAGGAAGCAGAACAAATGGAAGAAGAGCAGGTGGAAGAAGAGGCACAAGCTGAGGAAGATGAAGAGCAGGCGGAAGAAGCACAAGAGATGGAGCAGGATGAGCAGGTTCAAGAGCAGGATGAGGGAGGAGCCCGCAAACTCAAGCAACAGTTTGATTGCGGCAAGTGTGACGAACTTCTATGCTTCCTCAAAGACGCCGACGACGATGCTGTGGCCAGTCTAGCTGCTAGTAGAGACGAGATCGACACTTATGTCGCAGCATGGATCGAAGAGGTTGCCAACTGCAAGCAGACTGGCTATTACATCAATGGCCAGCCAGTTTACATTGGCCCAATCTGCAGTGATTATGCAGACACTTTTGAGATTGGCGCATTCCTGGACGAAGACTGTACCATTCTCACCAACCTTGCAACGCTGGACGATATCGTCGCTGCTGAACAGCAGGCCAATGAGAGTGTCGATGTCACTGGGTACGCAATCAACTCATTGAAGACTGCCTTCTATGAGACCATGACCTGTGAGAGTCGAGAGTTCGAGGGTGAAGATGGAGAGGAGGAGAATGAGTTGAACGATTACTGCAAACAACTCTTTGAAAGTGACTTGGCTAACTTTGATGACTGTGCTGCTGAGTCTGAAGAAGAGGAAGGGCAGCAGGAAGAAACGGATGATGCATACAGCTGGTACAGCTACGACATGGAAGACGCTGATGAAATTGACGAAGTATGTGCCAAGATCGCCTCATTCAACGGCGAATACAGCAACTACTATGACTCGGCCGCAAGTGGCTCGGTTCATTCTCGTTATCGTAATGGAGATCTCGTCAAGTCTGCCGCTGCCAGCCTTTCTGCTGGTGCGATCGCTGCAATCGCATTGGCCTGTGCAGCAGTCGTTGGAGCTGTTGCTTATGTCATGGGGCGCAAGACGGAGAAAGTGGATGGCTCGACTCTCAACGAACCTATGTTCCGAGGAGGTCAAATGAGTTAAGCAGTTGAAGTGGTCAGAGGTTAAAAAAGTATTGCAGAGCCGCATAATATTAGGATTGATTCGTTATTGGGATTATGACGTCGTTAACTTCTTCTTGATTTTGCATGAAGTTTTTTATAAGACTTTAAGTCAATATTGAAGTTAAGTTTGCTCAATCATATTGTCTCGAAGTTCTCTCCTTATCGTGCTCTGAATTTACACCTGTTCTTCGCTTTTAATTCATTGCGTATTATGTCCTTTCATTGACAGCCTTTTGTGGCAAGAGATGTATGCATCCAACACATCATTCGTCCACTTTACTAAATCACGTCTCTCCCAATCAACCCTGTACATCATGCATACAAGGAAACTTCCCGTATCAACTCCCACTACAGCTACAGCTCCTTTTGCTGATTCCCTGCCTACCTGTTAGGGACTTAATTTACTTGCTTGAAGAGTATCTATTCCCAAGCGGGCATGGAATGGAGATAACGTAGGTTCTTCGAAAAGTTCAATCGTTTTATGTACATTTATTTACATTTCACAGATATGAGCATATTCACTCTAAACTGAGCAGAGCAAGTTCCTACCAACTACAATGGTATCCCACCTCTTTTCTGTCGGTGTCGGAGATGGAAAATGTAGCATCTTCATCTCGTACTTCTAGGATGTCTAGCCTTCTTCTCTTTGATTGATTCTGATCTCTAATCAAGTTCACAATGTGACTTTGACCACAACCTTGCTTCTTCTGTAACTGCAAGTACTTCGATGCTGAAGACTGGAGAAGTTTCACAGTCTTTATTGATGCACCACTCATAATAGCATGTTCGACCGGGGTCATTTCATCATTGCATTCAATTGTGGCTGCACGGATTGACTCAGAGAGCAAGGCGCATATAGCATCGTGATCCGGTGGCTCTTGTTCTTGAGGGGAAAGAGGTCGTTGAAACAAGACGCAAGAGCTATCACATGCAAAATGTAATGGGGTGTTTCCATCTTCGTCTGTAGCGTCGCATGCAGCGGGGTTGACCCTTGCAACTGCCTTGATTAATGCAGGGCTTACTCGACATCCAGCAGCTACGTGGAGGGCAGTCCGACCGAGACAATCCCGGGCAGTTGTCATCTTGGGACAAATCTCCATCATCTCGGTCACTAAATCCAACGGAGCATTGCCACGTACTACAGCATGCAGTAAGGTCATGCCATTGAACTCTGGACAGTTTTCAACAGAGGCCGACAGAGCTTTGAAGCAGGAAGGACTTGAAAGTACAATGGATTGAAACATCGTCCAGTCTTTCACTTGGATGAGGTTGAGCAGAGCAATGATGGAGTAGTCATCCAAAATGATATTGTAGCCGCCACTCGTTGCCATCATCTCCATCGGCGCAGCTTTACACCCAGCCCCAATTTTGAATAAGAAGTCTTCCTGCAATCCGACGATCGTGGATGATGATGGTGGGTATGGTGCTGCGTTGTCCTTTTGCAACATCGTTCCTCGCCTGTTGGTTGGCAGCAGTGCGGGGTTTGTATGTAGGTGTTGTGCAGTGAAAATATGTTTCGAGCGTTGTGGAGGAAAGAACGCGTGCTGTGGATGGAGGTACGTACAATTAAGCCTGCTTCAGGAACTTCCAATCGTAGCAGTGGAAGAGAGTTTATTTGTCCTTTTTGCATATCACTGCGGTAATATGACTCATACCTAGAGGAAAAAACATTCCCTAGACTATTGAAAGATGTTTCCGATGAGTACCAGAACAGAAATAGAATTCCTTAGAAGTGTCTGCAAACATTTAACGTCTCGTAAAACTGCAGGTCTTAAAACTGCAGGTCTGTAAAACAATTAACCTTAGAAGTCTAACCCCTGCATTGAGGAGAAAGAGAGGTCATCGGCATTCGGCATCACACAATGCAGTTGCAGAACGTCCTCCACGCGCAAGAGATACTAAGTAGAACATACAGAAGCTCCACTCAAGTACTTTTAAGGAGAAAATGGTATTTGCATTATCATTATCAAGCAAGCTTCGGAGATCTATTTCAGGTTAAATGAAGCAGAATATGATTGTCCAAAGACATCATCAGTAACAGACACGAGCAGCTTGCTCTCTACGAACACCGCGACTTTGTTTCCTTTGGTCCCGAAAATATCCAAGCTATTGATATAAAGCGTGTATGAGCCGTTGGGTAGGCATACCCACTGAGAGTATGTGTCAAATGGCTTCCTGTAGGGCCCACCACCAGCAACGACTCCTCCGCTTTCATCAGTGACCTTCCATGAGAGTAGCTGTGGGTTGGCAGCAGTGGTTACTTTGACGAAAAAGTCTCCTGCACACCAATCAAATTCTCTGCCGCTTAGCTCGTCTACATTATATGGGAGACTGAATACCATTTCCTCATTTACTCCAAACTTTGTCGATCCTCCAATCATGAGTGAATCCGAAAAGATTAAGTAGTTTCCCTTCGGACCAAGACCGTCGCCGCGGGTGTTTGTAATATTGAACGAGTATCGGCCTGGAGGGACACATTCGTTGTATGTCAGGTTAGCACTCTGCTTTAGCGGCCCTTCCTGGATGAAAACTTCCCGCGTGTCAATATCAAGCAACTCCCAAGTGAGAGTATGGCCATAGTACTTGTGAGCATCATCCAAATCAGCCTCTATCAAAACAAGGAAATTCTCACACCCAAAAACGGTAGGTTTACTCGTTGGCGCTGGATGATTTGCCAACACAAACGATGTAGATGTGGAATTCCCAATCTTGTATTGCAAATCGAGGAACTTTTCTTCCACATACACCTGAAAATGACCCGGATACTTGACACCGTCTCCACCAGAATCGAACAAGGTCAAATTAAACACCCCATCGGGTAGGCACGCTCTCGAATAGTACAATGCACCCGGACCCTCCTGAAATGGACCTCCCCGCACAATAACTTGATCAGTCTCTTGATGATACAACTCAAACGTATTCTCCTCGGGATGATCATCTGTAAAGAACACCATGAAGAAATCATTACTGCAATGTATAATCTCATCTCCATCCGGCTCATCACCATAATATGGTACCGAGAACGAAAACTCCTCATTTAGAAAGAACGAGTCCGATCCTCCAATCATTGTATCATTGGAGTAAATGAGGTAATACCCTCCCCTCTTTTCACTCAATAAACTTCCAAATCCGTGCCCTCCCGAATTGGTAATGTTGAATATATATCTTCCACTGGCAACACAGTGCTTCTCATCATCCTTTCCACCTACAATGTAAGTTTCATCACTGTTGAGTGGACCAGCTTGCAGAATTATCTCCGAGGTGTCATATTGGATTAACGTCCATGTTAATTGATCGGTAGCACTGAGAAATCCAGTGACTAGTTCAATTTGTAACATGTTGCATTCCTGTGTAGGTGACATTGTTGGACTGAGAGTGGAGGTATTTGTTGGCTGTACTGTCACGACTTTACTGGGTGACAAAGTAGGAGATGGTGACAAAGTAGGTTTCAAAGTTGGTAACTTCACTTCATTCCTCACATCATATGGAGGTGGCGTCACTTGACTCGTAACATCAACATTGTCTTTGTTGTTGTTGGTAGTATTCGTACTCAATTCACCCTCCCCCCAAAACACCCCAAATAATCCCGTTGCACCAGTCACCCACGCTAGAGCAGTTAACACAATTGCTACCCCAATCATACCCACTATTTTGAGTGCATTTCGATATTTGGCGATTCGTGCCTGGTACAATTGTACAGTTGCATCATCGTCATCATCATCATCAGATTCTCCGTGTGGATCTTGATTGCTCATGTCAAATCTCACTCTCCTGTTATCACCGCCATTACTGCTAGTGTTGTTGTTGGGGTTGTTGTTGTCAGTATTATCATTGTCACTACCCTTCTCTTTCGCAGCATACGGAGGCAATAACGCCCCCCATGAAGTCACCTCATCTGCATCATCATCCTTTTGCAATACTGTTTTATATTCTGATTCAAACTTTTTGAATCCCAAATACTGTTGCTTTTGTTGTTGTTGCTTCTTTTTCTTCTTGATGCCAAATCGATGACGTAATTTCGTCTTCTTTTCCTTCTCATTGGGTGGTGGTGGCTGCTGTAGTCCTCCGTATTGAGTGTTGGTGGGGACATCATCGTTGACGGAATCATCATTGCTTTCGACTCCGGTGTAATTAAATATATTTGCGGGTGTGGTTTGTACGTTGTTGAGGTCATCACTTTCTTGTGTGTTGTAGGAATTATTATTCATTTGGTCGTATTCTTCTGGTGATGGTTTTGAAGAGTTATCTGCTGGTGATTCTTCCGTGTCGTCGTCGACTAGTTCAGCTTGTACTGCGTACATTGGTTGGGGAGGGGGCTGATGCTGGTTGTCTAATAAATCAATGACATTTGATGTGGCGGGCATTTTTTCATTGCCATATGAGCTCACGTCATTAATGCCTTTGTCAGCGTCAGAGCTGTTGGTTGATGACTCCATGGTGACGACTGGCTGGCTACTGGGCGGGCGGGCTGCTTGACGAAGAGTATCACCTATCAACTTCTTCGTTTGCATCATCTGTGCGTGTTCAAAAAGCAGCTTTCAGTTTTCTAAAGGAGGGCTCAGCTAAATAGATCTGTAAAGTCGTACCGGTTTCTAATCAAGATGGTCAAGTTAGTAACGCTTATCTACAAGTACTTCCCATGGTTAAGTAATATTATGAGTACTTTTTCCTCCCTAGGTAGGAATCTGCTCCCCTCTCACGCACGCGCTCCGGACACCATCTCCGCAAGAATGAAAAAGAGCAAGCTTTGAGAGACCATAAAGTCAGCTCATAGTTCAGAAGTCTCTTTGTTATTATCAACATTATTACCAGCATCACCATGAACTTCAGCATCTCCCTCCTCCTCCTAGCCACCGTGGCCACGGCTACAGCCACCACCACCTCCTCCAAGGCGTACCGCATCTTCAACGATCCACCACGTCCCAAGGCGGGGAAGACCATGATCTCCTCGTTCTCCTCGGTCAGCGAGGGATCGATCACCGCAAAGTCGTCAAAGGCTCTTAGTCTTTCTACCTCCTTGTATGTCTCCTACTCCTCCTCCTCCAAGTCGTCCAAGATTCTCGTTCTACCCTCGTCTTTGTCCATCTCTTCCAAGACGGTAAAAGAGTCCAAGGCGGTCAAAGAAGGAATGGACAAAAAGTCCAAGACGGACAAGGGAGCGGCCGAAATCTCGGAACACTCCGGTGATATTTCGGGACACTTCGGCGATATCATCGATGATGCTCCTTCGTACTACTCCAAATCATCCAAAGACGAAGGAAGAGGAGGAGGAGGAGCGAAATCGGCAAAGAAATCAAAGACGGGAGCGGAATCCGGAGCGGACAGCAAATCATCCAAAGTGGATGACAAAGCTGGAGCGGATAGCAAGTCGTCCAAAGTGGAAGACACAGTGGATAGCAAATCGTCCAAAGTAACCAAGGCAAAGGTGGCCAAAAGGATTCCTCAATTCAGTCATGCGGTCTTTAGTCTCCCGACGTACTCTCCCACGTTTGAGCCTTCTGACGAGGTAAGTTTATCATTTGCTCCTAATGGATTGCTGTGCTGCTGAAATGTAATGCATCTATATTTACCACCACGTCAATTCTTCTTTATCTTCACAGCCAACAAAAGCTCCTAGCGATAAACCATCGGAGTTGCCCTCGACTGCTCCTACAGAGGTGAGTTATTGTCGACTTTTTTCAGTATCAAACCACGATGAATAATAGTGCCGTACTCACGATCTTTGTTTCGACAACTCATTATTTCAGACGCCCACAGTTACCCCCACCGACGAGCCTAGTTTAGCTCCCTCCGTGTCGGCTCAACCCTCATCTGGGCCTACTTTGGCTCCCTCGGTGTCAGTTGAGCCAACATCAGGGCCTAGTTTGGTTCCCTCCGAATCTGCTCAGCCATCATCTGGGCCTAGTTTGAACCCATCAATGTCAGCTCAGCCGTCAGCTGATCCTTCCTTGGCTCCGTCTGAATCTACTCAGCCAACATCAGGGCCTAGTTTGAATCCATCCGTGTCTGGGCAACCATCATCTCAGCCGAGTGGATCGCCTTCAACGTCTAGTGCGCCGTCTTCTCATCCTAGCTCGGCTCCATCTGAATCTGCTCAACCCTCATCTGGGCCGAGCCAATCTCCTTCGGTGTCGGCTCAACCCTCATCTGATCCTTCCTTGGCTCCGTCTGAATCTTCTCAGCCATCATCTGGGCCGAGTTTGTATCCATCCGTGTCTGGGCAGCCATCGTCTCAGCCAAGTGGATCGCCTTCGACGTCTAGTGAGCCATCCTCTCACCCTTCCTTGGCTCCGTCTGAATCTGCTCAGCCATCATCTGGGCCTAGTTTGAACCCCTCTGTATCAGCCCAGCCATCGTCTGATCCTTCCGTGGCTCCGTCTGAGTCTGCTGAGCCTTCGTCTGAGCCTAGTGGATCGCCTTCTACATCAGCTCAGCCTTCATCTGAGCCTAGCTTGGTTCCGTCTGAATCTGCTCACCCGTCATCTGAACCTACTTTGACTCCCTCGATCTCGGCTCAACCATCATCTGGGCCTAGTTTAGTTCCATCCCAGTCGGCTCAGCCCTCTTCTGAGCCCAGTTTGACTCCGTCCAAGTCGGCCGAACCATCTGGTGTTCCTACAAAGGTGAGTGAAAGAGAGCTACTCTTATAGCATGCAACAGTTCTGGATCTTGCTCACATTTTCACCTTGTCTTTTCCTATCATATCCTTAGACGCCTACAGACATCCC
This sequence comes from Skeletonema marinoi, assembly GCA_030544225.1. NCBI lineage: Eukaryota > Bacillariophyta > Thalassiosirophyceae > Thalassiosirales > Thalassiosiraceae > Skeletonema > Skeletonema marinoi. The sequence goes on from CM060490.1 coordinate 590,544, forward strand.
AACTTACTATCCGACCTTGGAGCCTACATACGCTCCGACCTCCCAGCCGACTACGCGTCGTCCTACACAGATGACAGTGTGTCAATCTGGAGACTTTGTTGATGCTCTCGGAAGGGACTGCTTCTGGTACGTCCCTGAGAATGTTGAACAGTCGTGCGAAAGTCTGCGCGACTCAAGCGATGATGTGGATTTGACGAATGCCGATGGCAAAACGCCCTGGGGTGAGTGCTGCTACTGCGGTGGTGGATACCAGGTCCCTTACAATCCCTGAAGGAGTAAGAGTGTATTTATGTTGATGAGCATTCTCCGTGTATAGAGAGTAGAGATATTGATAGAAGAGAATGAGTAGAGATCCCTTTCAAAGAGGATAAAGTAGTAGAAGATATGATTTATGAAACATTTATTTTCATCCAGACCTGTCCACAGGAAAGACTTTCAGCTGAGAACGATTCGATCGGAGCTGCAACAAGTCTCCCGAATCGTCATTTCATTATAAGCATTGTGTATTGTGTGGTGTATTACGTTGCAAAGTGTTGCTTATGGTGACTATGTGAGGGGATAATTTACTTTCTTGATTTGTTAGAGTGGAAGTGTTAGTTGACTGAATGTTTGTTATATGAGCACATCATATGCATCATCCAGTTACTACATCTTTGATCGTCGGCGCCTCAGATATATACTCCAATGTCTTGTCATCACCGAGCAAGACCTTCTATGTATTCTCTTGTCCAGAGAAAATGAGCTGCAAGACCGGTCATCTGTGGAGAATGCTCCTTCGGACAGTAATGAGTCGCGCTCGGCTCCCCAATCTATTATTGGAGACAGTATCACAGAGCGTGACTTGATTCTACAACATAATGCTACTACGAATATATTCAGCGATAAATATGTGGTTCTAACACTCTACGCAGCACCAATACTCTGTGATTACACTTACACACTCTACATCTACCGTGTTTGTATCAAGGATATAATGACATACATAAGGTATTGTACTAACACCCAAGGATAGGAAGTAACCCAACCGACCCACCAGACTTGACAAGTAAGTGTTCAGTGCTCATCCTCCCGAGTATTGAAGTACGCAGTCCTCGTATCGATCCCTTCTTCACAGAGCGTCTTTTTATTAGAATACGCTCGCTACAGAGTTTCGGGGGAAACTAGAGACTCAATGATTCTAGTGCGGCCAGTAGGATGAACGTGAGTTCGAGTGAGGCTCTTCAGATCAGCAACGAAGATGGCAAAGCATACCAATGTGTGCTTAAGTTAGAACTATCGTAAACTATTTTACATGGATGCACACCGAAACAAGCAGTAGTGAGTTCATGTTCATGTGAAGGAAACGTCACGGCCACACGACGCCACACGAGCCACACGACGCTTTCCGAATGGACTGATCATGATGTTGGGGGCTTCCAGTATGGCTCCTTTCAAGCCGACTCTCTCCTCATTCCCCTGTTGAACCTGATCACGAGCATCCAGAGCCGGAGGAATGTGACCATCAATTCCCGAATTACAAAGAAGGTGCAACAACAAATCGATGAGTCCTTCTCTCAAGACGAATTTCCCCCCTATTTCTGTCTGGCAAAAGATGGTGAAATCATAAGACAATTAGATTGGATTAATATCGATGAGTGATTGGTTTACTTACCTGCTCAATTCTTTCCCTACCTCTGACCCTCTCCTCTTCCTCAACATCCTCAATGCCCCAAAAGCAATTGTCAAGTATTTGATCCAAATGATCAGGGAGTGGTGGATCATCGGATAGATTCCATGCTGTTGTCTCCTCTTCCCCGTCTTGGCCAAGGAGAGAGAAGTTCGCCCAATTTACTCTGTAATCGCCTACAGCATTAGTGGCGAAATCTTGAGGAGTGACAACAAAGAGACTTGATTACCGGCGCTTTTCAGCCTCATTCTTATCATCGGGAACTGCCGAATCAGCGTTACACACAAGATAGAACAATCGGTCACCGTAAGAAGGATCTGTAGCAGGAGCCCAATCATCACTGAGGTCATCAAATGAGATGACGCTGTCCTCGGATATTTGATTGTCTATCCTTCCAATTGTACGAGTTCGCCAGTCGCCCAGGAGGTAGGGACAGTTGTTAGGGAAATGGCGATGAGATGGGAACCTTGATCATCTCTAATGAGATCCCAGGCGTCTGGAATCGTAAGCGCTGTCGACACTGCCGTATAAATAGACATCGTGATTGGGCATTTGATTGAGTAAAGCCTCGATGATATTATCTAGATGGGAGAAGTCCCAACCGTACTCCCTGTGCCTCTAGTGAGATGTCCATCGCAGATATACTCATTGGCTAAGTGTACATATCCTTCCAACTAAGAGAAGCCTTCCAACTTATTAGTTTCATTGTCGCTTTTGCTTTTGACCAAAAGTAGAAGATGAGGTATCGTACTGCTGGGCCGATGAGGAACTGTGGAGTCTTTTCTACCTTCATTAGACGGAAGAGAACAAATGATCATGGATGGTTAGAGGAGGCATTGATATGGTAATAGGCATGAAAACAAATGGCTACAATCACCGTCCAAAAGAGAATCACGTGTCATATATTCGAAGGGGGACGTTGCTCGAGATCGATAGATGATTCCCCATGGCATGCAAATTGCGGCTAACCAGCAGTTGACGCGTGAATACCTCGCTTGTAAACAGTGGGGAAATATACGCAGGCGTCAACCTACTACCGACCATTCGCACACCATGAAAACCACAACTATGATGCAGCCGAGCACACTGCAACCACCAAAGCAGAGGGCGACCAAAAGGCCATTAACTTTTTCAAACACATTACAATCCAGACTCCTCTTCATCTTACGGACCATCTTACTCCTCCTCCTCCTCCTCTTCTGAAGCAATAATAATAATAGTGAACTAACCTTTGATGTCACCGCCTCTCGTTGTCGTCACCGCCGTCGTCTTGTTGTTTATGTTGTGATGCTGCGTGATTGTGGGCTTTTTGATGTGCATGCCGTTGCTTCTTATTCATGTCTTTCCTCTTTTTTTTCGGGCAATGATTCTTCCCGATAGGAGGCTGCCCCCGATACGACGCGATTATCTCGACAAATTAAGCGCTATCAGCTAATGAAAACGTGCTTTGCCCCCTATCCCGAAAGATCCAGAGCGATACCTCCACTATCATCGCTTATTTACTCTTGGTGGGGGTCCAGGGTGCTCCCTCTGAAAACGCAGTGATATTCTAGGGTTTACTTATCATGATAGAGAGGAGGCTGCCAATAGATCACTCTAGAATAGGACGATCAGTTCGGATTGTGGCACGGCCGATATGGCATGGTACTTGAGCAGTTTGCATGAGCAGTGGAATAGGCCTTCTATACTTCGCAACCAAGTATAATGGGCCACTAGAAGCTGTTGATCTATAATAGATACGATACATTGGTCAAATGTGTGCTTCCGCGGTCATCTCAAATCGGACCTCATCAGGTCATCCACGAGGTTGTAATGCGAGGTGTATTCGCTCTCAAAGGCAGTCGATGAAGAAGACCCGCCTCCCTTCACAATCAAAGAAGACGAATCGGAGTATCGAATCCTATATACGATGAAGTTATTGAAGTAACACATCCACCACACAACCGACCAATCTGCAACCAATTGGCTACAATCCAAGAAAGGACTATTCAATCCAGATCCCTTCGAGGGATTGGATGTACTGCTGACTGAGTTGAGAGCATCTGGATTACTTCTAAAGATGGCAATGAAGAAAATGAGCAGCCTGCAAAAGAGGAGAATAATGAGTCGCCTTCATCGCGTGGTTCCTATGGGAGTGATTCATTTAAGAGCGAATGAGATGGATAATGCATAAATCATTACAGTTACAGACCTGCTTCTGAGTATTAGTTAATATTTCATTTGACGTAATCCACAATATCGTGAAAATGAAGTACCGATTTCACAACTCTCAAGAAGGGATGGACAAAAAGTCCAAGACGGACAAGGGAGCGGCCGAAATCTCGGAACACTCCGGTGATATTTCGGGACACTTCGGCGATATCATCGATGATGCTCCTTCGTACTACTCCAAATCATCCAAAGACGAAGGAAGAGGAGGAGGAGCGAAATCGGCAAAGAAATCAAAGACGGGAGCGGAATCCGGAGCGGACAGCAAATCATCCAAAGTGGATGACAACACTGGAGCGGATAGCAAGTCGTCCAAAGTGGAAGACACAGTGGATAGCAAATCGTCCAAAGTAACCAAGGCAAAGGTGGCCAAAAGGATTCCTCAATTCAGTCATGCGGTCTTTAGTCTCCCGACGTACTCTCCCACGTTTGAGCCTTCTGACGAGGTAAGTTTATCATTTGCTCCTAATGGATTGCTGTGCTGCTGAAATGTAATGCATCTATATTTACCACCACGTCAATTCTTCTTTATCTTCACAGCCAACAAAAGCTCCTAGCGATAAACCATCGGAGTTGCCCTCGACTGCTCCTACAGAGGTGAGTTATTGTCGACTTTTTTCAGTATCAAACCACGATGAATAATAGTGCCGTACTCACGATCTTTGTTTCGACAACTCATTATTTCAGACGCCCACAGTTACCCCCACCGACGAGCCTAGTTTAGCTCCCTCCGTGTCGGCTCAACCCTCATCTGGGCCTACTTTGGCTCCCTCGGTGTCAGTTGAGCCAACATCAGGGCCTAGTTTGGTTCCCTCCGAATCTGCTCAGCCATCATCTGGGCCTAGTTTGAACCCATCAATGTCAGCTCAGCCGTCAGCTGATCCTTCCTTGGCTCCGTCTGAATCTACTCAGCCAACATCAGGGCCTAGTTTGAATCCATCCGTGTCTGGGCAACCATCATCTCAGCCGAGTGGATCGCCTTCAACGTCTAGTGCGCCGTCTTCTCATCCTAGCTCGGCTCCATCTGAATCTGCTCAACCCTCATCTGGGCCGAGCCAATCTCCTTCGGTGTCGGCTCAACCCTCATCTGATCCTTCCTTGGCTCCGTCTGAATCTTCTCAGCCATCATCTGGGCCGAGTTTGTATCCATCCGTGTCTGGGCAGCCATCGTCTCAGCCAAGTGGATCGCCTTCGACGTCTAGTGAGCCATCCTCTCACCCTTCCTTGGCTCCGTCTGAATCTGCTCAGCCATCATCTGGGCCTAGTTTGAACCCCTCTGTATCAGCCCAGCCATCGTCTGATCCTTCCGTGGCTCCGTCTGAGTCTGCTGAGCCTTCGTCTGAGCCTAGTGGATCGCCTTCTACATCAGCTCAGCCTTCATCTGAGCCTAGCTTGGTTCCGTCTGAATCTGCTCACCCGTCATCTGAACCTACTTTGACTCCCTCGATCTCGGCTCAACCATCATCTGGGCCTAGTTTAGTTCCATCCCAGTCGGCTCAGCCCTCTTCTGAGCCCAGTTTGACTCCGTCCAAGTCGGCCGAACCATCTGGTGTTCCTACAAAGGTGAGTGAAAGAGAGCTACTCTTATAGCATGCAACAGTTCTGGATCTTGCTCACATTTTCACCTTGTCTTTTCCTATCATATCCTTAGACGCCTACAGACATCCCAACTTACTATCCGACCTTGGAGCCTACATACGCTCCGACCTCCCAGCCGACTACGCGTCGTCCTACACAGATGACAGTGTGTCAATCTGGAGACTTTGTTGATGCTCTCGGAAGGGACTGCTTCTGGTACGTCCCTGAGAATGTTGAACAGTCGTGCGAAAGTCTGCGCGACTCAAGCGATGATGTGGATTTGACGAATGCCGATGGCAAAACGCCCTGGGGTGAGTGCTGCTACTGCGGTGGTGGATACCAGGTCCCTTACAATCCCTGAAGGAGTAAGAGTGTATTTATGTTGATGAGCATTCTCCGTGTATAGAGAGTAGAGATATTGATAGAAGAGAATGAGTAGAGATCCCTTTCAAAGAGGATAAAGTAGTAGAAGATATGATTTATGAAACATTTATTTTCATCCAGACCTGTCCACAGGAAAGACTTTCAGCTGAGAACGATTCGATCGGAGCTGCAACAAGTCTCCCGAATCGTCGCTTCTTTGATAATGAAGTTCTCTGAAGCATGGAGCACAAAGAGGGGTCCCCATTGAAGAATTGTTCTCTGAAGAAGGAAAGGTCAACGATGCATCGGTCATCACATCATTCACTGTTGCAACGGTTGCAGGCAAATAATTACACGCAGCGCACATGGTATGTGTTTGTGACTGCTGTGACGATGTCCAGATATCGTGTATAATAATGGGGACACGATTGTTGGTCGACTGCCCATCATTTTGTTCTTGCTCTCCACTCTCAGGCGACGATGAACTAGGGATAGGATGAGACTGAATGCCGGTGACAAAGAGAGCTGATGCGCTGCTTTGATCCCACGATCTACTGTTTCCTATCTCTGAAGATTGAAGATTGATGTGGGTATACCGAACTCCCAATCTAAGAGTTAGATCTTCAAGTTTGATCCCGTCCATTGGAACTACCTTCGGCTTTGATTGAACCTTCCCATCACGAGCGTCATCTGGTGTGGTAGATGACAATGCAGCTTCTTCCTTCTTTCCGCCTTGTTTCGAATTAAATTCATCCATCCATTCCAAAATTGAATCTGCCGCAGCATTGCCAACATCTCCGTGAGTGTATAGAATGTCTTCAATTAGAAAAACACCCGCTGAGATATCAGCAGCTTCCCCACCATCAGTGTTAATCGATGCGTGTTCAACCAAGGTATGATGTAAATCCAAAAGAGTATGCTGAGACCCATGTAGCTCCACTTCCAAACGGTTCCCGTCAGGACCAGACCCTCGTCTGAGATCCTCGACGTTTGGTTTCAATATCTCAAAACGCAACGTTGTTTGTAGCGACGAGGAAGAATTATGCGACACAGCAGCAGTATCTTCACCCGAATAATTGTACATACTAGCATGTCGATCACGAATACGCAATCGTCCCAAGGAATGAGCATCAATTCTTGTGTACTTTCTCCTCAGCTTGTCTAAAGTGTTCGTGATGGTAAGAGTGTGCTGACATCCATGATTGACGGAAGGGGAGGTGGTGTCATTGTCACCATCAGCTGCTGCTTCATCACTGCTACCAAGGGCATACTGATGTTCCACCTCCTTTGCTGTCGGCATAGAATTGAACACTTTCCATAATTCACTTTCATAATCTTGCGTTTGTGTTGGATCCAAAAGAGAGATGACTCTTTTTCGTCTTTTGTTGTTGCTACCATCCACCTCTGTATTACCAATGATGTTATTGTCTTCATCTTCTTCATCGGGAGGCTTATTTCGACACTGATAATCGAAATTGGGAGGAAGCATTCGTTCCTTTATAGGACGTCCCCCCACCGATTTGTGGCTTCCATCTGCACTTACACCATCTGATTTGCCGCCACCGTCGTCATCATCATCAAAGTCAGTCTTGACAACTCGAGAGTCAAGAGCCTTCCATTTCTCAATTGCCTTTTCCGCCTCTCGATCCAACAAACCCGCTGTTGGTGGTATAATTAATTCGGAACAATCAAACATTGCATCTACATCCTTTTTATGTGTATCATTTAACATGATGGCTCTTTTACGATTGTCACGTGCCATGAGAATTGAACTCCATCGATTGGCACATACTTGGGCACTTCGTGTCTTGGCGAGTGAATCAATATCATTGAGATAATCGTACTGTTTTGTTTTAGTGACTGGCTTTCTAGTGTATTTTCGTTTAGCGGCTGGTGGCGGCTTGGTATCAGCATCGTCGGCGGCAGCACGTTTCCCTCTCTTTGGTCTTTGGGACTCTGATGTGGGCAGAGACGATTTTGCCTCGCCATCGCCGCCAGCACCAACGCCACCACTAGTAGAGCTAAATCTAGTTGATCTAGATTTGGAGTTTGCCCCGGCGGCCTTGACGTGCTTCTTCTTCGGCATCCTTCAGCACATCATTATCATTTTTTAGCTCTTCCGCTCGAAATCTTTGGTGGCGACAGCTCCCGCCAGATTTTATCCGCGAAGCTGCCAAATCTGCCTCGATGCTGATAATGATGTTGTGGTGATCTGGATGTGGTTCATGATGGATGCCACATCTATCTCTTCCTAGTCCCATCAATGGCATGCAAGCGGTAGCCTCATGTATTGGCAGCTCGTTGAACAATATCATCCTCCTTCAGTTTGTTGCGTATTTGTAATACATATTGTCACTTGCAAGAAGTTCTAAGCACTTCTCCAAGATGATGATGTCGCCTACATCTATCGGCGGTGTCCTCCTACGCCGAGCCATCAAAAGCACCAAACATGCACACCAACATCGACGACATCTAATCACACACATTTCACCAACAACATCTCTCCTTCGATCAGACACATCTGATAACGAAGTGTATCTCCTCGGGACTGCTCATATATCACAAGCATCGAACGAAGAGGTAGTTGATCTGATACAATTAGTCCAGCCAAAATATGTCTTTGTCGAGTTAGATGCCAATCGTGCTGCTCAATTGCGTAGCAGCGCAACTTCGAAAAATAGTACGGCCGATTCATTCAACACACTTTTCAAGGGAATAGGCAAAGGACTCCCTCCTAATATAATGCAACAGCTCCCACCACAAATGAACAATATTTTACCGATGTTACAAAATGCCCCTCAAATGATGTCACGCATGGGCTGGCTTGGCAGCCAAGGGGGTGAAATGAAGGCTGCATTAGAAGAAGCAGAGCGAATAGGAGCGACTTGTGTGTATGGTGATGTAGACTTTGAAGTTACCATGAGAGATTTAAGACTTGCCATGATGGGAATGGCGGCCAATCCAATGAATTTGATGCAGATGATCGGTAATGCGCCTTCTCCACCAAAGGAGCTTGCGGAATTGACAGGTATCGTGTTGAGTGGAGGGAATCCAACGCAAATTATTGAAGCAGTCAAAACAAGAGAGCAAGCAAAGCAAATGACAAAGTATGTGAGTGAAGCTCTTCCACCTCTATATGATGTAATGATTAAGAAACGAGATGTGCACATGGCAAAGATGCTACGGAAGCATTGCTCGGAAGGGAAAGTTGTAGCGGTGGTCGGGGCGGGCCATGTGGAGGGGATTGAACGAGAGTGGGAAGCACTTGACAATTCTAGTTGAACTTGCTTGCACTAGAGATTACAATGTAACAGATAGACAATGCATATATTATGTATATGATATTCTTTTGAATTGAATGCAGGTGCGGAAGTTGCAGATGACGATTCGGTGGAGCGGAGGAGAATGAAAGTGCGCTTCGAAGCGACTTAAACGCTGAACAAAGAAATGTAACAATTAGTTGCGTCAATTATTGTATTCATCTACATACAAGATTTCTCAAGAGAAAGAATTGTCCCCTCTCCTCATGCTCTTCAAACAACGTCCAGTCTTGAGACATCCTCAAATAATACGTGCACTCATTCCAATTGTAGAAAAGGAAGTACATTCTTGATCACCATATCAGCACCACATATGACGCGCCTCTCTCTTCTTGCACTTTCAATATCAACCTTGGCCTTCTTTGTTCTTCCCTCTGCAGATTTGTCTTCCTTTTCATCAAGTTTAGCCTTCCAGAGAGCTAGTTCAAGTAGAGTGATGGCCTCCTTGACAAATCTGCAGTGTTCAGCTTTGTAATGATCTATTTTGTCAATTACCGATCCCATCCATTGATTTATTGTTGCTGTCGTCTCCCATTGCTCGGTATCAGGAAGAACCTGATTGATTCTACCGATTTCTGCTATCATGTCAATTCTCCAACTTTCCATGTGTAACGATGCAACAGTTTTTGTGTGTGTCTCCCCCACAAGATCTACTCTTACTAAATGTTCGCAATTGTTAAACTGGCAGTATTCCTCAAACTCATCATCAGATACAAACAACAGATCTCTTTTCAGTGGGATGGCGATGCTTTGAAGGCGCCCACACCCCCAGAATGCATGCGATCCAATTGTTTCAAGTCTTTCCGATAACTCGATAAACGTCAGGCGCGTGCAATCGGCGAATGCGGCTGTCTCAATGGTGACGATAGATGGGAGCTTCAGATGCTGTAGAGAGCGACATCCATGAAATGCACTTCTTCCAATTGTTTCCAATTTGTCGCCAAACTCCGCAGACACCAAATTTTCACATTCATAAAATGCATACTTGCCGATTTCAACAGTAGATTTGAGATTGATCTGCCTTAACAACTTGCACTTGAAGAATGCCCCCATTTCAACTCGTTGGATCCCATCGTGAGTCTCCACCTGCACCAAGTGTTCACATTTGAAGAATGCGTCTTCCTCAATTACATCAACCGATTTATCGATGCGGACACGAGTAACATGCTGAGGAGCTTCTCCTCCCATGTAGATAAAAATATTATCCAAGCCATCACCGCCATCGCCAGCGTGATCCACCATTAAATGGCGGCGGTTCACCCACCACCCTCCCATGAAGACGAACACATCCCCTGCATTGACGTCATCAGCGTGGTCCGCCATGATTTGGTAGGACGGTAGTGTGACTCTGCTGCACGCAACGGAATTATATTATTTATGATCTTATCGTCATTGCTTTTGCTGAGGCGTGCACCATGGAAAATGATATTAAAGTCCTACGTAGGAATTGATCTGAAATCGGCTCTTTCACATATCTCACCACAACCGTCTCAGAAGGAAGAGGGCCGCCATCTGGAGGAATACGATTGACCACTATCGCTACGTTGTGCTGTTGGTTATTTTTGCCATTGAAAGCTGAAGATAGAAGAATTATGAAGAGACGGGATGCTGTGGCAGATATCACGTCGTCAAAGAAGAATGCGGAAGTGCTGCGCTGACTTCGAGACAACATAATGCATCCCACTTATATTTTTGAAGTGATGATGACGATGAAGAAATTGTGTTTATTATCAGGGAAGGCGACGACTTGGGTTGGTTGGGATATTTCACATTGGATGACCTCGCTATTCACTTCTTGCCCCAGGAGAGAGAACGAGTTGATGCATTCATTGAAGGTGTCAATTACTACCGCTCGCTGTGGCAATTATCTACCCACCCTCATACTGATGTGGGCCTGCACAATCTTTGCTCCTTTTTAGAGAGAACAACAATCTCAGGTCCATACATTTGCACCATTCTGAGATTGGACTTGAGTGTGCCCGTGAGTTGGCAGTGGCATTGAGCCAGCGTCAAGTAAAGTCTCTTAGGAATCTTGGCTACTTATGGCAACAATAGTCTCGACGATGAGGTTTTCGCAGACATTGTTCGAGCGCTCTGGACGCAAACAGCTTGAACAGCTGCTTTGTTCAAGTAACAACATTGGGAGGAGCAGTTGCGAGGCATTGGGAGCCCTATGATAAGGAGAATGACAAAGTTGACAAATCTGCATCTTCCAAACAGCGGAGGAATTGATGGTGCATGTTTACAGGAATTGATACCTGGCTTCTGCAGCAACAACAATCTCTAGAGATAGAGAGAGGACAGTGCTTCAAGAGAGAAGTTTGGTGTTCGTCCATTTTCAAGTTTGTCGCGCGCTGCGACACATACAAGCTCTATCTCACAACTCTGGCTCCTCGCTCCTCGCTCTCACACATCCTTTTGCTTTTGTGGGACCTCCTCCTCACCATTTTTGGCCAACAGAGTAAGTCCCTGTGATTCCTCTCGTCATCATGTTTACGAAGGAATCGGAAGCGACAACGGTGTGACACTCTGTTTGCCAACCAAAAATTGTGATGGGGGCTTCTCTGTCAAAAATTGTGCAACACCTCGGAAGACTACTGGAAGATGGCTGGAAGACGAAAGACATTAAATAGCAAGAGTAAAAAGCTTCCTTTCATTGCACGTCAAGTATTATCCGTAACATCAAAACAATGAATCTCATCGGGGGTTTTGTCATCCTATTTGCAATGCTGGTCTCGACCTCCGCCAGGAGCGACAGCAAGGCAAGTAAGAGCAAGAGCACGAAGGCCTCTTCTAACACTATTGTGTATCTATTTAGGCATGCAGAACAGCAGAGGACTACAACCACATTGGGCACAGCAACGAGTGCCTACAATGTTTTATACAATGGTGATGGAGTCGATATATCAGCAATCGATGGAGACACGATAGGTTCGAATTATGATGACGCCTGCGGAAGTACACACTGTGCAGAGGAGCTCAATCCTTTGGGTCTAATGAGGGCAAGCATGTTGGGACAATGGTTTCAAGATAATGGAATCTTATCCAGCACTACTGACATCTTTGCTACATCAAAGCGAAGGACGCAACAAACTGTGCTACCAGCTGCTGCTTTGGCAGAAAAGACTGTTCAGACATTCCCTGTGGATGGAACTGAACTTGACCCACAAAGTGCAAGGAGGACCACCTGCCCTACAATCGATGCTATCAAGAATGTTTCAAGTGGATCGCAAATTCTCGTGGCTTCACATACTTCTGCCATCTATCAAATAATGGGCCCAGGGGTCGAAGGGGAGTGCACTGGATTCGGGATCGACATTAGCAACGATGACATTTTTCCTAAGGACGACCGTGGTTCAGTTCCTAGGGCAGAGTATGGGTTCATCTGGAAATTTTCTATCGATGCGGAGGGCAATGCTCAATTTTTGAAGCGAATTGACTTCAAGCTTGATTTGATTACCGGTTGAGAGAGATGGCTTTGTGGCACCACTTCGCTTCGGGGTTGTCTCTATTCATGATTGTAGTGTTTGCTTCATGGTTTTCATGCTTAGATTTATCCATTATGATTATTCAATCCGTTTAGCTTTTACTGACTACACAACTCCTCCAAATCGAAAATCGACTCGTACATCAAATCAACTTCTTCTTATTGTAGGTACCAACCTATGGTATGTATGTACGAGCATCAGCCGCAACGACTGAAAAATTGGAGCATGCACTTTCCAACGACTCTTCGGAGACAACAAACAATAGTTCGGCGTTTATTGACAAGCATCCAATACCAACATCCAACATGAAGTTATTCCTCCTCGCTACCATTGCATTGGCATTTCCGGGCACCTCCTCGGTGGATGCCAAGGGAGATTCCCGCCCCTTCGGTTCGAAATCTTCGAAGACACGAAAATCCCAACACGGTGTGTTCGCTGCCAAGGCAGCGAAGACTGTCCCCCAAACCATCGTAACCGGCGATGAATCCGCTCCTCTTATTATCAATGGAACTTCTTCGCCAATTGATGACGAGGGACGTCATCCAAAGAATAGTGAGGATGGTGGATTGGTCTTGGACGGGACTGACGATGCAGCCGGCAGCGAGGCTGTCGAGGAGGAGGAAGAGGATGATGCTTTGTTGAATGAGGCTTTTGGTGACGATGACGTCTCTCCCTCCACTCAGGGTTTCGACCCTGTTAATGCCATGTTTGAATGGCTCAAAGGATGTGCTGAGGCCGAACTAGACAAGGACACCTGCCTGGTCTCCAAGACGCTCGACTCCCTCGTCAATATGGATGGCCCCTCCCAAGACGATGATGCCACATTTCCATCCAAACGCAGAGTTCTTCAGGAGGAAGGATGCCGTCCCGACATGTCTGAGCAGGACTTGCGATACATCATGAATGGCTCACGAGCTGATTGTATGCAAGTCGCCATCGGCTATTCCGATGAGGTGTTTGAGGGAATGTTTATGGAGTTTTGGAAAGTGTTATCTTCCGACAATTGTTGGACCGAGCTCTGCAACTCTCCTGATATCTTCTTCAAGCTCATGTTTGATCATGCAGTCCAATGCGCCAACGTCGACTTTGATGTAGATCAGTGTATCACGGATGAAATTTTTTCGATGATGTTTGCTGAACCCACTTCGTACGATGACGACGATTATTACTATGCTACCGACGATGGCTTGACCAACAACACGCATCGTGTTCTCAGATCTTTACAAGAAGTAGTGAATGGAGACACAGCAGCTGATTGTGTAGTAGTGAATGAAGTCGATCTTACACTCATGGCATCCTTTGTTCTAATGGAAGCCCAAGGACACTGCGACGAGTCGGGTGTGTTGGTGACAACAGAAGATATCTCGAAGGCATCAGCCGATCTTGTCAAGTTGTTTGCCTCGCCTCATTGCTGGGGAGATGTTCATGCTTGCCCAGAAGTCGTAGACGATGAGGATGACGACAACTTTGTCGAGGAGGAAGAGGATGATGCTTTGTTGAATGAGACTTTCGATGACGATGACGTCTCCCCCTCTACTACTCAGGGATTTGACCCTACCAATGATGCCATGTTTGAATGGCTCAAAGGATGTGCTGGGGCCGACCTAGACAAGGACACCTGCCTGGTCACCAAGACGCTCGACTCCCTCGTCAATATGGATGGCCCCTCCCAAGACGATGATGCCACATTTCCATCCAAACGCAGAGTTCTTCAGGAGGAAGGATGCCGTCCCGACATGTCTGAGCAGGACTTGCGATACATCATGAATGGCTCACGAGCTGATTGTATGCAAGTCGCCATCGGCTATTCCGATGAGGTGTTTGAGGGAATGTTTATGGAGTTTTGGAAAGTGTTATCTTCCGACAATTGTTGGACCGAGCTCTGCAACTCTCCTGATATCTTCTTCAAGCTCATGTTTGATCATGCAGTCCAATGCGCCAACGTCGACTTTGATGTAGATCAGTGTATCACGGATGAAATTTTTTCGATGATGTTTGCTGAACCCACTTCGTACGATGACGACGATTATTACTATGCTACCGACGATGGCTTGACCAACAACACGCATCGTGTTCTCAGATCTTTACAAGAAGTAGTGAATGGAGACACAGCAGCTGATTGTGTAGTAGTGAATGAAGTCGATCTTACACTCATGGCATCCTTTGTTCTAATGGAAGCCCAAGGACGCTGCGACGAGTCGGGTGTGTTGGTGACAACAGAAGATATCTCGAAGGCATCAGCCGATCTTGTCAAGTTGTTTGCCTCGCCTCATTGCTGGGGAGATGTTCATGCTTGCCCAGAAGTCGTAGACGATGAGGATGACGACAACTTTGTCGAGGAGGAAGAGGATGATGCTTTGTTGAATGAGACTTTCGATGACGATGACGTCTCCCCCTCTACTACTCAGGGATTTGACCCTACCAATGATGCCATGTTTGAATGGCTCAAAGGATGTGCTGGGGCCGACCTAGACAAGGACACCTGCCTGGTCACCAAGACGCTCGACTCCCTCGTCAATATGGATGGCCATTCTCAAGACGATGATTCCACGTTTCCATCCAAACGCAGAGTTCTTCAGGAGGAGGGATGCCGTCCCGACATGTCTGAGCAGGACTTGCGATACATCATGAATGGTTCTCGTGCAGAGTGTAATCAAGTCGCCATCGGCTATTCCGATGAGGTGTTTGAGGGAATGTTTATGGAGTTTTGGAAAGTGTTATCTTCCGATGGTTGTTGGAACGAGCTCTGCGAATCTCCTGATATCTTCTTTAAGCTCATGTTTGACCACGCCATGCAGTGTGCCAATGTTGAATTTGATGTAGATGAGTGCATCACGGATCAGATATTTTCCATGATGTTTGTTGGACCCGATTCCTACGACGATGACGACGACTACTATGGCGGAGGAGGCTTGACCTCGTCCAACCTCAACCATCGTCTTCTTAGATCATTACAAGATGTGATGAATGGCGAAAGTGATGCCGATTGTGTAGAAGTTAATGAGGTTGAGCTCGCGTTCTTTGCATCCTTCATCCTCATGGATGCCCAAGGACGCTGCGCCGAGTTGGGTGTGTTGGTGACAACAGAGGCTATCTCGAAGGCATCAGCCGATCTTGTCAAGTTGTTTGCCTCGCCTCATTGCTGGGGGGATGTTCCTGCTTGCCCTGAATCTGAAGAAGAAGAAGTCGATGACGACAACATCTATGTTGATGTGCTCGAACCAAATGAAGTGGGCGATGGGAACATCACGTCGTTGGCAAATAATACTTCAACTCCATCTGAGACTACTTCCACTCAACCCGCTGGAATAATTTCTCCTCCGGATGAAGCTAATGCCGCTACTTTGTCCAATGACGACGGAGATTCCTACGAAGCAGACGACGACACCAACACGAATGGATATGGAGTATTGAACAACGGCACCGCTGGAATTATTGATGATGACAATTCGACCACGGAGGATAACATCTCTTCATCTACCATCGAGGAGGATGGCATTACCGATGTCAATCACACATCCATTGAGGGAGGCATCAATGCTACATGGTCTACCCATGATGACCATCTATCTGTGGCAATCGAAGGGGATGTTGATGAAGCTTCCGCCGAGGAGGACGCGAATGATTCATCTACCAAAGGGGGTGTCAATGGAACATCTACTGAGAAAGACAATCTCTCTGAGTCTGCTTTGGAGGACGCGAATGATTCATCTAACAACGGTCAAGGCGAAGACAATGTTACATCAATTGAGGATGATCATCTCTCTGCGTCCACTGATGATGATATCAATGGTGTACCTTCTACCGAGGTTGAAGGAGGAGGAAATGGAAATTCCACTGAGGAGGATCCATTCTCTATGTTCATCCCACCTGAGAACGGAACCGCTCCGATTTTCAATTCCTCTAAATCGGAAAACACAACCATTCCATCTTCGTCTGATAACGCTACGGGTAGCATCTTCACTCCTCAGGTCACTGGCGAGTCATGTGATGTGGGACCTCGCTCTGGTATCTCTGAGAGATCTATCGAGCTGCCTTACTTCTACGTTATTGAGACAATTGTTCTTGAAGGTGTTGCAGATGAAATTGAGGGTATGCTGCATCTCATGATGTGTATTAATGGGGTGGACAGGCGCCTATCCGTCGTCTCGGGCGAGATTAGCATTGTTGCGTTGGAATCTTCTCCAAAGGATGTTGTGTCGACTCAATGTAAGTTGTTACTTCCTTTGTGCCTCTTCTTGACGAAGAATGTTCCTTTCAACCGTCTCACATTTCTCAATACAATCCTTATTTCTCTCCTCGCAGACGCTTGTGTCGCTCGAAGCGAAGAAGCTCAAAACTGCAAT
The DNA here is from genome assembly GCA_030544225.1 of Skeletonema marinoi. Lineage (NCBI taxonomy): Eukaryota > Bacillariophyta > Thalassiosirophyceae > Thalassiosirales > Thalassiosiraceae > Skeletonema > Skeletonema marinoi. Next base: position 607,513 of record CM060490.1, read on the forward strand.
GTCATTGAAGGGATGAGCACGTTGATTGTTGAAGGCCCAGATAATTCTGAGCAAGAAGACGAGCTCATGACAAATTTTTACCTTCAGCTGGAAGGAATGTTTGACATGTTTTCTTCTGTGGAAGATTCCAACATTGTATCTCTGGAATATGTTGGCAGCGACCCGTCATCTCTCATGACATTTGCTGAACTTATTGAGGAAGAGGAAGTCGCAGCCAACGATTCCACCAGCCTCTTCAAATTCATCGCAATCGGTGCTTCGATCGTCACTCTCTTCATGTTGGTGGTCGGGGCTTGGAAAATGAGAAACAAGGATGGTGATGATGATGCCACACTCGACGGCAAGCCCATTGATGATAAGTCCATTGCTGTCGAAACAGCTGCCATGACTGCCCTCACCGGCTTGACGACTGACTATTCTGAAACGGAAAATGATACGAGTAGCGACATTTCTAGCGCTGCCGGCGATGTCAAGGATGCGAAGGAATTCTACAAGAACAAAGCGTTTGTTCTTGCGGAAGAGGAGGAAGGTAATTGGCGCAATCTTGGTATCCTTCCAAACCAGCTGGCCGATATCAGGGAGGAGTTCTCCCAAAGTGGAAGCGAATTTGGTGATGAGAAGAGTATGTAATTGTAATTTTCATTCTGCTTGCTCTGAGGCAAACGTTGGTGTTGCAGAGGAGAACGTAGATAATGTATAAACTTGTTTGTTGTTGATCTGACTCTAGTTCGGATTATAATGAGGCACCTTCAGATATTGCCCATGTTTCATCGGACGCGTCTCATGCTCCAACTCTAACACCTTATCATCCGTCTTTACATCCAACACATCCTTAAAGCGTAGTGTTCGTGATGCGCAAGCTTCCTCCCACGTATCACAGCTATCCAAATGCGTAAATCGTGGATTGGTCCAGATCAAACCACGGTCTTTTAGCTCGTGATAGGTGCTCTCAAAATTTGAGATGTAGATACACGCGTGCACCCCCTCTTGCATATCCAGCGATTCAGTTGTTAATTCACTACTCTCAACAAATGCAAAGTGCACTCCCGGTCCAACTCCGATTATAGCGCATTCATTGCTGTTATCATCAATCGTCTTAGACATCACCTGATTGCATTTCATCACATCTTCATAAAAGCGAGCAATTGGTTGGGCTGTTCCCAATGGAACGGTGAATTCAACATATCTAATGCCAGGCTGTCCCCTTACCGCCATACGATGCGCTCCATAGGCACCCCCCTCAGCATGCATATTGACCATTTTATGTGGAGATTGAGTACTAGATTCTGTTGCGTGGTCATCATCAAGACTGATATCGTAAAGGTGAAAGATATTCCCCCAAGGGCAGGTGATTGTCATGACTTTATCACTCTCTTTATTAATGGCAAATAACGACCCCTGCAGATCCGATGTTGCGCGTTGAATTCGTTCTTTGATCTTTTGTAGACTAGGCACGGTAAGTCCAATACTTCCCGTGATTCGTTGTGGCGGATCGTCGGTAGCGGCGAGGTGAAACTGTCGTGTTTGTGTACATCATGTGATTGCATCATGTTGATTAGACGATCGAAAAAGAAAATAACGCAATATCAGTAGCAGCTAATCAGTCTTTCTCTTTCTATCTCACCTGCTGCTGGCCCAAATTGACATGCTTGGGATTTCTATCCCTCGATAATCCCAAAAAGTCTACATAAAATTTGAGTGCAAGGTCCATATCACCCACAACCAAGTTTAAATGCTCCAACCACACGATCCCATTCAGATCTAAGCAATGCTGAGATTCGATGGATGCATTTTGGACGAGTGTACGAAGTGCTGTTGGCCCTAGTGTTGTAGGTGCTACTGCCTCCGTTGCCGATGATGGTGACGTCGACGACATAAACATTTTATTGTGATGAGCCGATGGCGATTTCGACGAGGCAGATGGAAGGACGAAGCTAGATGATCTTTGTAGATAATTTTCGCAACCACCAAGAAGAAGAATTACAAGGATAAGAAGAATGTTGGGAGGAAATGATTGGAGGCTGCACGGGAGTTTGGTTGCCACCATGGTTGCTTCGATGGTTTTGGTTCTTTGTTCTTTGTTCCTTTGATGTTGATGAGTTTACTTCTTGCCCTTGTCACTTCAGTGTTGATGCGACATTCATAGACTCTCACGAGAAGCGAACTCTGTTCACCAGAAGACTGACCAACTCCACTTCACAGCTGCATCATTTCTAACAAGCACTCCCGAACTCTACATTTCTACATGTGCACCCGAACCCCGATTCTCAAAAGGAGCTTCATTCAACAACAAACCCAGCATAGAAACAAAACATTCATCTACTTTTGTTGATGACCAATATATCAAAATCAAAATGACTATCGTACTACGTGAGTTTGACTCATTCAAGCGTGTAACTTCCTGGGAGGAATGGTTAGATGTGACCAAAGCCACCTTTCCAGAATACTTTCCGAACTGGGCAGTGAGCAACCTTGTCGGTCTTCTACTGCTAGCAATAGCATTCTACATACCTGCCTTTTCTCGCAAGTCATGGGGCTTGCTAATGATACTTGCATCTGTTGCCAACGCTTACATGATGGCCACCGATCCGACTTGTTACATCGAGTTTGGAGTGTTGGCGGTGCCACCGATGCAAAGATTCATCTACAGCCGCTACTATGCTAGACCTGAGTTGATTGTTCTTCCAATAGCGGTCTGTCAATTCCTTATTGGAGTTGAATTGCTCTTCGATGAAAGGTCCCCTCGGCTAAGGAAGATTGCACTGGGATCATTGATTACTTTCTTCATCGGTCTTGTCTTTTTAGGTATTGGCAGCGCGTTTCCCTCGAGTCTTTTGTATGCACTCACCATTGCTAAGTGCTGGCCAAAACTTACGAGGAGCAAAGCTGACTGAGATAGATCGGTGTATGTATATAGACTCCTAGAGCAGAGATCATAAATATAGCTGCTTAAGCATGTTGACAAAATCTTTACAGTCACTATATTATAAATATCTTCCTAACCTAACCGGGGTGTCCTAGACACGAATACACAAAGATTGGTCCACCTCATGCTAACTCGTCAATCCTTACGTTCATTCACAATCGCCATCGACGGGGAAAATTTTCTTTGTGGCAGTCCTATTCACCGAAGTGACAAGACGAGGGACGTAACCACCCACTTCTTCTCCGGCAAAGGTAAGACCATTAGCGCCATCTTTGAGCACCTCACGTACTCTTTCGTCGGCCATTTCATCGTCATCGTCGTCAACTTGCATCACACTCTGCAGCTCAAACTTATGAGATAGAGCCTTAATCTTCAGCCTAGTCTTCGTCTGCTCTTGCTCGGCCTTGTCAATTTTCTTTTCAGTCTTCATGATGGACTTCATGATCTGTTTTTCGGCCTTCTCCACTTTTCGTTCAAGCTTGTCAAGTTTCTTCAGCTCCTTGGCCAAAGTAGAAGGACTCCCCTTGACCTTTTTCGACTCCTCTTTCTCCTTGTTAGATTTGCTGAGGCTCTTTTTAACTTCTTTCTCCTCATCTAATTCTGCATCCGCGGCAATAATGGATTGTACATCTTCTACCACACTCGCGACTTCTGTTGCAGCACCAGATAATACGGGTCCTGTCACACTCGCGACTTCCGTTGCAGCACCAGATAATACGCTGGCGGCGTCGCTGAAGAATCTCTCCAAAGGGTTCAGCTCGTCACGAGACTCATCGAAGGAGTCTCCATCTGCATCTGACCAATCATCCGCACTTGTGTTCTGCTTAGACTTGGACATAAGGCGGCGGGCAAGGAACATTTCTTTGAAGGTCATTGTAGATAGTTACGATTAGTGTAGTGGGATGAATTCGGGTTGGAGTGGGCGAGTTCTTTTTATGAGTAAAGTGGCAGTTATCACTCCGAAAGTAAGTGACATGAGGGACAACTTTTGGTGTCGACGACGACAAGTGCAATTGAACATTTGTGTGAGAGTGAGAACTCTCCAATTTTTGGACAGAAACTGACGAGAAACCGGCACCAATTTTGTCGCGTAATTGTGCAGATCAGAAATCAGAAAGAAAGGCTGGCATGTGTTTGTCAGCAGCGGCCGGGCGGTGGGAGAGGGCAGTGTTGTATTCCATGTTATCATCCATCTCATCTGATTAACTTGGTATACTATTTAAGTAAAGGTGAGCAAATGATGGTTTATATTGATATTGGCGAAAATCATCTTTGAAGGACGACAACTGCTATTGCGTCTATCTGTCGATGCAAGCAACTGCTAGGGTAGAATTGCTCATGCCATAGCCTTCCTCTGGTCTTTCAAGCGTTTTGGGTTGAGCAGTCAGCAATGGAATCGATGCTTACCAAAATCCAAGAGAGGCGCTCCTTTTAACGAACTGCGTATGGAGAATCGAGTAGATGGGATGCGCAGTCAGCCCTTTGATGAATCGTTCAAGTTACCAGCAATTGGGTAAAGTCGATTCGAAGTAGACCATTAAAGATATGAGGCATATACCGTGACTGCTTCAACTCGGGGATTGCAAACAGGTAAACGATATTGCTGGTACTGCAGACTGCATTAGAGTGATGGAACGAATAATCTTATCTGTCCGTCCTGTGGCGGGAGACATGTACTCATGCGTTGACGTGTGATGAGGTGGACGGGGTGAATTGATTTCAATGTCAGTGGACAATTTTCACTGTGTGAAGTGTTGGGAGAACGTATTATGAAGTTTGTGACGAGGCCTACTTAGGCCTAGGGATTCGAACGTTTTATTGATTGCATTGCTGGAGATAGAAAGCCGGTTTTGAATAAGTTGGTTAGAGGTCGCAGAATAAGATTTGGTGGAGGCGGTTCATGGAAAGGATTTTATCATACCCATAGCCATGAAGATCTATATTGCTCTTGAAGATCAACAGAAGGGTTCGGAAGGGCTAGGTGAGGAGGCATGTACCTCAATCTGGATGATTTGGAAACAAATTCTCTTGAACATCAGGCTTATTGGTATTGGCTACTTTCAGTGAAAGCAGCAAGAGACGCCTTTTGTTACGTCGACAGCATGCACAGGTGAACGTCAACGCAATCAACATAGCCACTGATAGAGATGGGTGTATGTTTACTCTCTCGTAAAATTAATAGAAGGAAAAGGATGAGAAGAATATTAGGACCCGTTACGTTCTTCATTGACCTCGTCTTTCCCTCGAGTCTTTTGTATGCACTTACCATGGCTAAGTGCTGGCCAAAGCTTACAAATAGCAAAGTTGACTGAGATAGATAGGTGCATATGAATATATTTATACTCAAAGCAGGGATCATAAATATAGCTGCTTAGTATGTTGACAATATCTTTACAATAGAATCTTTACAATCACTTATTAAACTACCTTCCTAACGGAACCGGAGTGTCCTAGTCCTAGATACGAATACACAAAGAGATGAGACCACCTTGTGCTAACTGGTCAATCCTCACGTTCATTCACAATCGCCATCGATGGGGAAAATTTTCTTGGTGGCAGTCCTATTCACCGAACTGACAAGACGAGGGACGTAGCCAACCACTTCTTCTCCGGCAACGGCAAGACCACCAGCGCCATCTTTGAGCACCTCCCGTACTCTTTCGTCGGCCATTTCATCGTCGCCGTCGTCATCTTTCATCATACTCTGCAGCTCAAACTTATGAGATAGAGCCTTAATCTTCAACCTAGTCTTCGTCTGCTCTTGCTCAGCCTTGTCAATTTGCTTTTCAGTCTTCATGATGGTCTTCATGATCTGCTTCTCGGCCTTTTCCACTTTCCTCTCAAGCTTGTCAAGTTTCTTCAGCTCCTTGGCCAAGGTAGAAGGACTCCCTTTCACCTTTTTCCACTCCTCTTTCTCCTTGCTAGATTTGCTGAGGCTCTTTTTAACTTCTTTCTCCGCATCTAATTCTGCATCCGCGGCAATAATGGATTGTACATCTTCAGCTATACTCCCGACTTCCGTTGCAGCACCAGTGAATACGCTGGCGGCGCCGCTGAAGAATCTCTCCAAAGGGTTCAGCTCGTCACGAGACTCATCGAAGGAGTCCACCCTTTCATCTTCATCTTGCTTTGACCAATCATCTGCTTCAGTGCCTGTGTTCTGCTTAGACTTGGACGCAACGCGGCGGGTGAGGAACATTTCTTTGAAGGTCATTGTAGATAGTTGATAGCCAAAGCTTCTTGGTGTAGTGGGACGAATTCGGGCTGGAGTGGGCGAGTTCTTAATATTAGTAAAGTGCAAAGTGTCCACACCGAAAGTGAAATTATTGCTGACAAATAAGAGTAATGCCAACTAAAATTTGGGTGCGCGAAGAAGGAGTGCAAATTTGTGAGATCTCAGCTCTCACAATTTTTGACCCATGAGAAACCGGCACCAACTTTTTCGCACAAACAGTTTGGGTTGTGCAGAGGAAAGGCTGCCAGCTTTTGTAGCGGAACCACGCATGGAAGTAGGAAAGGCTGCTACTCTCTGGCAGGCCGACGGCACATGGCAGTGCGTTGTCACAGGGTTGATGGTTGTACTCGATGCCATGATGAAAGCAGAAATTAACGGGTGGCTAGCTACCAACCCGCTAAATGCCCGGCCGAGAAATTTGTTTTATCTGCCGTCGGATCACAAATGAAACTCATACACATTGCAGCAGCAGAGAAGATAAGAGGGCACCGACATATCTTGATCCATCTGTAGCAATTTGCTGCACGACAGTGCGAAACAGAATAAGTAGCAACTAATCTGAAGAACTGGCGGTGGCCGGTCTTCGCTTGCACAAGTGTCGTACAGATAAGTTCATCGTTCATCCATCGCAACTATCTGGGCCATACAAACGAGCTATACCATGTCTTAACCAGGGTGAAGAAATGACGATTGCATCTTATCTGGCGCTTTTATGTGAAGTCCAGCAATCCTGGCATAAACAACATAATATCATGACGATAAGGAATTTCATCGGTCATGCATTGAAAACTGTTCAATCAGGGGAAAGTAGCACTGAATATTGTCGGGGAGAGATGTCATCTTATGATAAAATATAGTAATATATAAGCATCATTCTATTGGAACACTCGGGAAGCTGTTCTTCATTTGACAAATCCTAGTAATATGACATGTATGTGTCCATTTTCAAAGCTATCTATGCTAATGCCATCATATCCTTGCTTAAAAGTGGGGCATCAATTCATTTTGCACGGCTAATCCTGTAATGATTATGAATGAAGTAATAATTTTCACTCGCTGTGGTTGCTTCATGCTCACGCAAGAGAGAGAGAGAGAGAGAGTTCGGGGAGCTGGACTTTTCATGTTCAACAAGGAGGAGTATCATAAGGTTCAACGCTGGTTGGTGCTGTCGACTAGCTCAAGAACAAATATATTAATCAAAACTGGTATCTTCCTAACTTAGAACTACTTGTCTTACAACAATTAATATCTCTGTGTGACTTAAAATCCTTTCAAACAGAGATCGCTACAACTATTCACTCCTCCTCACATATTCGCAGTCGTTATCCTTGAGCACCTCATCAACGCTGTCTACGGTCCTTTCATCGTCGCCGGTATTACTCATCCAACCCGAACTTATGAGATAGAGCCTTGATCTTCATCCTAGTCTTCATCTGCTTTTGTTCAGTCAAGTAGATTTGTTTTTCAGACTTCATGATTTGTTTTTCGGCCCTCTCCAAAATCCTTTCAAGCTTGCCAAGTTTCTTAATTTCCTTGGCTAAGTCAGTATGACTTCCTTTGACTTCGACCTCCTTTACACCTTGCACTTCTTTATCCTCACTCTCCTCTCTCAACTCTCTCAACTCTCTCTCCTCTCTCAACTGACTCAACTCTTTCTCCTCATCTAACTCCGCGGTAATAACGGTTTGGATGTCATCTGCAATACTCGCAGCTTCCGCGATAGCATCAGAAAGCACGTTGGAAGGAGTACAGAAGAATCTCTCGAAAAGGCTTGGATCATCTCGAGACTCTTGAAAGGAGACTTGTTTCAACTCAACAGACTCGTTTGCGTTTGCAGACTCGTTTGCATCAGTCTCCTTCTTTGCGTTTGCAGCAACGTTTTGCTCAGTATTCTGATTAGACTTGGAAGCAGGGCGGCTGCTTTGGAACATTGATGTGATGGTCGTCATTGTAAGTAAAAAGAAGCTTGTGGGCTGTGGTGAGTAGAGGGTGTTGAGTGGTACCGTAGAAGAATCAAGATTGTGAGAGTGGCGACAAGAGGCACGAAGGGCAGTACGAAAAATGGCAGGTGCGCTATATAAGTGCAAAATTTGTTGCGAAGCGAATTTTTCAAGTGCGACATCCACAAGAATCCGGTACCCAATGTATCGACTTTCTCCGATAAAAAGTATAGTGACCCCACCCCTGCCTCTTGCCACCACAGGCATATGCCATCAGTCTAACTTTATTACTTGAACTCGTGTCGCAAAAAGGGTTCCACACCGTGACAATCTGGGTAATTGAAAACCTTACCCCATGCAATTATGTAAACCATACTTGCATCCAAATCCAAACAGCGTTACTTGGCAGATTCCCTGGCGCTTCAATGTGATTGAGTCCAGGCCTTTGCTGAGACTCCCCAGCAACAACATAATTTTCATAACGTTAAGGAATCTAACCAATTCCATCGGCCATATCTTAATTATTTTAAAGGCTATCTGGGGAGAGATTCTCCATGTCGTACTGCTGTGGCTGTGGTTGTGCCTGTGGCTGTGCACCGGAGTCCCTGCCCCTGCCTAGTCTTCCTGACTGATTCGCATTTGGCTGCCATTGCACCACATGCAGCATCATTGGAATAATCAACTGAACACTTGTGGAGTACACACAACTCGCCCACTCACTATTGTTGCATCATGATCACGCATGACGCATGGGATAGAGTTGGAGATGATGAGTGTAACAAGGAGAAGACATAGGTTTGAAGGCTCCTATGGTTTGAATAATGACAGGCGTTTCTAAAGACCAAAATGGTGTCCCGCAATTTATAATGTGTTCAAAATGGAAATAGGCTGTGAAGAATTCTGGACGAAAAAATCACCTGTTCGTGTAATGGTAGAATGAGATGACTTGAGCGAATGCTATGGCTATGAACCCACAACTTCTCAATCAGACGAGATTACTAGTGGAAAAATACGACGATTCATTGAAAGTCAACGCGGCTCTAAATGCTGAGAATCGATCCCTTCGAGTGGACATCGAAAATAAAGAGGCAAACGCGTCAACATTGATTGAACACTACCAAGATCAGATATGTGATCAAACGGCTCGTTTGGAAGAGCTCAAGGAAATCATCCGTGTCAAAGATATTGCTGAGATGGAAGAGAAGCAAAAGAGGAAGGTACATGATGATTCCATCTCTATCAAGCTACGCGAAGCTGGGGCAAAAGAAGTCGCCTTGCTAAGGAGAATACAAGTGCTAGAAGAAGAGGTCGAGAGAATGACGTGTGCACAGATACAACAACAAGAGGAGAGTGAACAAAAGCATATTTCCGAACAAGTAGCGATGAAGGAATCGTTTGAGAACGAGTTCGAAAGCTTGCGACAAAAGTTGGTTTCAAATATGTACCAAGAGATGGGTGATGTGATGGCGAAAACAATGCAATTAAACGACAAGCTAACAAGTCAGCTGAAGACTGCTCTCGCCGAGATGGAATCAATGCAAATTACTCTACAAGAGAAAGAGAAGGAAGTTTCGTTTGCAAAACGAGAGATTAAATTGCTAAAGTATAAAGAGAAGATGATGGCCCAGAGAAGAGCAGAGAAAGCACAAGCACGTGCATCTCTTGTGGCAAAGACGCAGGAGGAGAAGGAGAAGGCTGGTGGTGATGTCGTGGAGGAGACACAAGAGATATGCTAACGATATGATGATTTATTTATTAACTCATTAGCTCCATTAGGAGCAAACAAGTACCTACATAGCACATCTACGAGCCCTTCAAGAAAAGGTTCTTCTCACCACTCACCACTCTCGGCTACTACTCAGCACCATGACCATGACGGATAGCACCTCCTTGACCGAGGCATTACAGCGCAACAGCAGCATTGGCAAGTCACCCCTCTTTTCCATCGGTAACCAAACTTTGAGCTATGACACCTGTTGGGATATTCTCCATCAACACAAGAAGTGGATACGCAACAAAATCATATCTGTTCACGATGACGCGTGGAAGAAAGATGGATGTGTATCATCATCGTCATCACCATCTCAAACCGAGAATGATATAGTAATTGGATATCTTGCTGATAACTCTCCAAATCTTTTATTATCAATGTTGGGTTGCATCGATCTAACTCACTGCAGTGGTAATAACAGCAGCAGTGACAAATGTGAACGTAAAGAGGCGCTGTCTCCGCTCCCTGCCATGATCAATGTGCGTTGGACGCCGTTGGAAATACAGCGAGCCCTTCGTGTGAACGCTGATAAGAGCAAGAAGAAGGCGATAGATGTGAATCAGTGCCACGTAACAATATTGCTTTATGGTGAAGGATATGAAGAATCTGCGAGGCAAGCTGTGCACCTGATAAATAGTGACACAACCAATCATCATCATTTTGCTGTGGCTCTACCGCTTCCTTTATTTGCAAACGACATAAACAATACTCAAGATCGTTCTCAGCATCATTACAATCCTTCCAAAAGCAAAGAGTTGTCCGATTCAGATGCACTCATTCTCTTTACTTCGGGAACATCCTCGCCCAACGGAGCCAAGGGCGTACGTTTATCACATCGATCACTCTTCATTCAAGCACATGCCAAAACTTGCCCTCCATGCAATTATGATTCACAAAGTAGAGTAGTAGCAACGACTGTACCTTGGTTTCATGTTGGGGGAATAAGTTCGGCTTTGGCAGTTGTTTTGGGTGGTGGTTGTTTGGTGTTTCCATCTGACGATGAGGAGGAATGTCGGATTGGATCAGAGGGAGTGCGGAGAAAAGGGTTTCAACCAAACATAGTGCTGCAATCGTTGCAACAAAGAGATAATGCTGCATTAGTTGCTGCAAATACGCTAGTGGTTGTTCCAGCCATGCTCCACGCAATGTTTCAACTGCAAAAGCAACATCAGTTACCACCCAATGACAATGTGCGACTGATTCTAGTCGGAGGTCAATCTATTGGAGATAAGCTATATCAACAGACACGTCAACTCTTCCCAAAGGCAAGAATAGTGCAAACATATGCATGTACAGAGGCTGGATCATCAATTACATTTCTTGATCTTGGATATTCTACATCTAACTCGGATGGAGCTGCTATCAAAGCTAATGTGGAGCAACAAACAAAAGTGGATGGAGCTACGCTTGTTGGATCAACGCCACAACATATTGAGATTGGAATATTCGACGAAAGAAGTGACACAAACAACATTATTTCTGTACCAAAGGGTCAAATGGGAATCATTGGTGCACGTGGGCCACATGTAATGTCTGGCTATTGGAATCGTGGCAATACTGACAATAGAGATGAGAAGTCTCCGCAGGTTGGGGATTGGATGCTTACCAATGATCTAGGTTACATTGATAGTCAAAATGATCTATACTTTTGTGGTAGGGTCAATGATGTCATTCGAACAGGAGGAGAATCGGTGTTGGCCACCGAAGTTGAGAGTGTCATAACCATCTATCCAAATGTTGAAGAATGTGCCATATTTGCTCTTCCAGATGACAAGTTTGGAGACGTAGTGTGTGCTGCCGTTGTATTGAAAGGAGAGCAAAGGATGATAGAGATAAATGAGGCTGTTGAAGATGATCAGTTGAGGATGTTGCTGAGATCGTTTTGTGAACAGCAACAGTTGGCTGGATTCAAAAGACCAAGGCGTGTCTTTTGCATGCATTCTTTGCCCCGTAATTCTTCTGGAAAGGTGCTGAAGTATGAGATAGTGAAAGCATGCGCGACTTGCTCAGGTAATAGAAGTCGGTTATAGACAAGAATCTAACTACATATTAGTGAGTTGCTGTGGTGTTCCATTGTATATTATTTGATCTTTTGACTTGTAATACTTATGGGGCTGCAAGGGTCGCATCCCGGTCCCAAAGGGTTCCCGGTGTACAGTAGGAATAGTATCTTGGAAAGAATTACTTCTGCTCCACTAATGGGAAGTTAAGAGGAAATTTGTACCAAGAACAAAGCATCTACGATCCAAAAGGGTTCGGGTTCTATGAAGAACTTAGCAGAGAACACTGCACACACGTTCATCGATCCAGAGCTTGTTTGTCCGACTTTTGAGCTTTTAGCAGACGGGAAGCGGTGCTGGGTCGCTCCTTCTGAGCTAGCTGGAAAGCAAGGAGAAGACTTAGATTAGTAGATGTGAAATGCAGTTAAGAATAATAAGCTTACAAGAACCTAACATTACTACTCATTCTACTCTTAATTGGATTCAATGGCAATGGTACAATACTCCTCAAATGATACGGCAGTCACGTCTGAGCGACGGCCTGCTGGCAAGTCGATGAGTTGTTCTAAGGGGAGCAAGATAGTGCAGCTCGAGCTATCGCATGATGTGTCGACTTGAGGGAACTCTGTTCAGCAAACTTTCCCAATCCGATCCAGGAGTCTTCTTCTCGCTGGGGCTGCTGTTCCTGCTGTTTCTGTAGCACAGCCATCATGTGGTCTCGACGCACCTGCAATACATCTGTGGGTTTGCCCAGGACCAAATGATCAATACCTACAAGTTCGTCTCTTGTAATGATGCCATTCTTGAGAACATACTTGATAGATTCTCCGACGGAAGCAGGGGGAGAATTGAAGATCAGATGCTTGATTCGTTTCGTTTCCATCATCACTTGTGCACCAAAGATCTCGCGGTCTTTCTTGGAGTAAGCCTTCTTCCTGGCATACAGATAATCCAAGTCGTCGTAGACACGAAGCGTCGAGAATTCCGAGAAGCTCACTCCAAATTGTGACTCGGAGACCGCAGCTTGATCTTGATCAGTTTCTTTGGAAGAAGCACGCCGGGGCCAATCCTCAAGCGGACTTTCATTCCGTGCTGCTGGCGATTGTTCTCGGGGGAGGCTGTTGCAATGCATCATTTGCTTTTCTTTTGAAGCTGAAGGATAGAAAAGATAATAAAGAGGGCGTGTCAAGTGCTCGATGTAGAGTAATCTTCTTTGTCTTCTTCTTTGGAGTAATGTTATGGCAGCGTCGGGCTACTCTTGTGCGGACGATGAACGTGTACTTACTTAGTGTATGCAGTGTTCTCTGCTCGAGTATGTATTTTCTCATGAAACTGCGAACCCTTTTATTTTCATTTTGATCGTGGATCGAGGATACGGGTTCTCGGTACAAAATTCAGCTCTTTTTTACTACCCTGCAATGGTGCATTTGCTTCAACTATTGTCGCTACTTCAACTTCAACTTCTTCCCCTGAACTTAAGTAGCAAGTGGTACATTTCTCTTCTAAATCTTGGCGACAGAAAAAGAGCCAACGAATTAGATATTCATATGGAATGCAGATAAAGACAAGCAGCTGACAAGAACCTAACTTTACTAATACTACTACTAATTATTCAATGCACTGTTTACAATTCACTTATGTTGCAGCCCAGTTCAAGCGGTTTGTTGGGAGACGAAGACGATGAGCTGTTCTGCGGTGAACAAGCTATAGTGTTGCTCGAGCTATCGCAGAATGTGTCGACTTGAGGGAGCTCTGCTCAGCAAACTTGCCCAAATCGATCAAAGAGTCTTCTTCTAGGACGGGCTGCTGCCGCCGCTGCTCGTTTTGTTTCCGAAGCACAGCCGTCATGTGGTCTCGACGCACCTGCATTACACGTGTCCGTCTTCGTAGGATTAAATGATCAATACCTACAAGTTCTTCTCTAGTAATGATGTTATTCTTGAGAAGGTACTTGACAGATTCTTTGACGGAGGCAGGTGGAGAATTGATGATCAGATTCTTGATTCGATCTGCTTCCATCATCGCTTGTGCACCAAAGATCTCGCGGTCAACCTTGGAGTAAGCCTTCTTGAGATACAGATAATCCAAGTCGTCGTAGACAAGAAGCGTCGAGAATTCCGAGAAGCTCACTCCAGATTGATCTGTTTCTTTGGAAGAAGCACGCCGGGGCCAATCCTCAAGCAGACTCTCACGTCGTCCAGGACTTTCACTCCGTGCTGCTGGCGATTGTTCTCGGGGAAGGCTGTTGCAATGCATCATTTGCTTTTCTTTTGAAGCTGAAGGATAAAGATAATAAGTGCTCGATGTAGAGTAATCTCCTTTGTCTTCTTCTTTGGAGTAATGTTATGGCAGCGTCGGCTACTTGTGCGGATCGACGAACAGTAGTAACTATGCAGTGTTGTCGCTGAGTTCTTTTTCATATGTAAAACGCCGGCGAACCCTTTTGATCGTGGATACGGGTTCATACCTAAACAGCGGGTTCTAAAAGCTCAATAGCAACGGCCTTAGAGTTACGCATGTGGCATGCATATTGTATGTCTTCAACTCTTTTCGCTACTTCAACTTCCCCTGAACTTCCGTCCGGTACCTGGAGAGAGAGAAGGATGGTAAGGCCTGCTTAGAAGATGTGTTTTCAACCTGGCCTGGAGATTCGTGTCTTTTTGAGAGTAAGTATCCTCATCTCTTCCGCAAGTTTTACAATAGCTAGATAGCAGCAGCTCGAACCTGAAGACTGAAGAAGACACACAACAAGCCACCATGGCACCGATTGCAATGGATAAGAATAATTATGACGATACACTATCTTCACCACGCACTGCAGCCGCCTATCTATACTAATGGGGTGGTTGCGGCAGTAACGAGAATGATGATGATGCTTACTGCAATAAAAATCAAATCATTTGCAATCACAACACATCTGGTGGTGGTTGGCTTGTGTTTTGTAGGTAGCATCATTTTACAATATGAGAGACTTGGTTGCAAAAGTACTAATAATTATTTCAATTACTTTACTTCATCCCTTTGCTTACGCTTACGTCAGGAATGGGATAAAGCTATCCCAAACTTGCACACCGTCTCTGATTGATGCAGCAATATGTCGGCATTGCATTATTGTCCTGACCAATTCAGTGTCTTCTCTCAACTTGGAAAATATGCTCATCAAATCGTAGACTCTTTTCAGAATGGTGATAGTATCACCTCGGCATAATCTTACCCTCTCTTCTAACATGAATGTTAACGCTAGCTCGCAAAACAGCTGAGGGGTGTGTCCATCCTGCTCGTCACCAGAAAGACTGTATGGTAAGGCACTCATGGATATAAGCGCCTGAGCAAACAGTTCATCATTTTCAACACACTTTGTCAAAAGACAGGTCATTTGAGCCAAAGAAGTCAATCCTACCCGTTGCATGGCAAGCCCCTGCTTCTTATCTGCCACGTGAATTGTCCACAATGTACCGCATGCAGCTGCGAGGACAGAGTGAGACTCGTTACTGGATGCGTCAGACCCATCAAGGCAAATTTGAATGACAGCATCTGCTAGAGGAACTTTCTCCAAAAAGATTGATTGGTCCCCGTCTAAGCTATCCGAGTTTGAGTATTCGTCGCAATAAGATGTTACAGCGGTGGAGATTAGTTGGAGGAACTTGCACTTCAGCGTAGCAAAGGGTAAAACAGCAGAGATACTTCGCCAGCTGATTACACCATGTAGCCAGGATAAAAGACCAAGTCTTTTGATCAAGTGAGTGGCAGAACGAGAACCTCCCGATTGTATCAAACACTGAATCACATCAATTGTTAGAGATAGCTCGCTTTTGCCTCCAACCTGGTCACACAAACTGTCAAACGAGCTCATTATGAGCTCGGGCACATGATGCTGTGATATAATCCGATAGCAGAATTCATCCACGGTACTATCCTTCAGCGTCAGTAGGGCCCAATTCCTTTCAGTTCTGCATCGATTGAGATCATCCGACGACGAGCAATACAAAGAAAGGAATGCTGGTAGGCCGAAGCAATCTTGGAAAGCCCCGTGGTAGTCATTAAGTCGCAAGAAATATTTGTTCATTGCCCCGTACATATCATCACTAGGCCTTGACATAATCATCAAAGCTTTAGCAAGAAACACTGCCGAGAGAGCTGGGAGCATGGTCACATTAAATCTCTGTTTCGAAACGCTTGTGCTCCCTAGCTCCACACTATCATTTGCTTCAGAAAGCTTCTTTATTTGCATCGCTCTCCGTACAGTCAAACCCCGTTGTAGTGATGCCATTATCATCTCTTGTTGGGGTCTTTCACGCCATGATTTCATCTCGTGTGACTCTTTCATTTGAAGTGCTCTCAAGAATAGACCACAAATAGCAACGGCGACTTTTCTCACTGATGGGCACCTGGACGAGAGCGATGCTATAGCAAGCGAAATGCAGCCCCTATCGCAAAGTCTGCGAGCAATTACACTAAAAGCTTGGTGTTGAGCCAGGTCCTCTTCGCTTTCATCATCATCGTCGTCATTATCATCATCCTTGTCAAGTTCCATTTCATCTGCACCTTGGGATTCCTTTCCAGCACCTCTTTCTTTTGGAAAGTTAGCTTCTAGAGCTCCCAAGACTAAAGGAAGAATGAAACCAGGACTATATCTCGGGTCTTCACCAGTACCTCGCCAAATATCAGTCGTAGAATGGATCTTTGAAGCAGGTGTGACCTCTTTAGGCTCATCCAAACTCGCCGCAGAGGAGTTGTTACTGTCTGAGTCATCGCCTATGCCAAAGGAACTACTCTCTGACACGTCATCCATGTCTGTGTCCATCTGATCATTCTCATTGCTGGCATTCCTAAATTCGGACTCAACATCGCTTTCAGCCACAGGCACCAAAGTATCTGCAATAGGGAATTGTGTCAAAGTCGAACGAATACGGTCGTGATTCAGAGAATCTAAAAACCATTCCCAACTCTGCTGTTCATCGAAAGGGGGCGCACTTTCGTCCGCACTCATTCTTAGGCTATGCTTTTTACACATTGCACCCCATTGATAATCGCATAGCAAGATCTAATGAAAATTGAAAGTTACACATTTCAGTCAGTCGTTCTTTTGATAAATGCCAAAGATGTTCACGCACACATTACTTACCTCATTCTCACAGCATTTGTTTGCATCGTAGAGAAATAACAATCGTCGAAGTAACCCGTCTGTGACGCTAGTACTGGCATCATACGCGGACAGAACAGAGCCCCAAGCGTCAGTGCTGATTTTTACATGGGTAGCATCGAGTGATACGCAGCACAACAAGAGACGAATTAATTCCTGCTGTTGTGAGAGTCCCTCACAAAATTGTGACTCGCCGTCACTTCTTGAGATAGGACTAGATTTGAGCCGTGTCGAGAATTCTTCCTTCTTACTGATTGCCAAGCCAAATGCCGAGTGAGAGATGGCCATTGCATGAACCTGACCGGGTCGGATAGTTCCTTCTGCGGCGAACATATCTTCTGACGACTGAGACAAGATAAGCCGAATGATCTTCAGGCACCCTCCAAATACTGAGGAGGATGCAAAGGCACTTGTATCCATCATTCCATACTTCAGGCACGACACGATCAAGCCATCTACAATCGACGACGATGATGAGATGGCATCGTCGCTGAAACAATCTTTACGCTCCCAAAGATTCGCAGTGTATCCAAGCAACGTTTCCAACAACATGGTCAGTTCCTCTTCCACTCCCTTTGTCCGCACAACCTTCTTTAAAAGCTTTGGAATGAGTTTGCAGCACCGAAGGAATGCCTTCACGATGACTATTAATTCGTTTATTTCTTCCTCTTGAATTGACGCGGCGACACAGATCCCCAACCTGACTATTTGAATTTCATGTTGGGCCGAAAGGACAAGGGTGCCCTTTTCAAGTGAGCCAAATACTTCCTGCAGACATTGCACCGTCTCGGAAACATTGTACCCACTAAAGCATAACTTCTCGATGACATCTACAATCATTTCTAAAGATAAAACTTGGGCTCCTTTGTTCTCTATCCCAGGTAGAAGGGTTAAAAATCGACTACTAGCCACCTCTGCTACTTTCGACATAATACCTTCCACAGCTTCATCAGAGCTTCCCTGCGTATATGTTTTCATCACAAGCGTAGACGCAGCCATATCCAAGAGCCCACTTTGCCAAAGACGTTCATACTTGTCGTCGTTCTTAAGCAATACCTTTGCCAAGCATACGAAGTTGGTACTATCGTATGACATGACAGAGGCAAGGAAGCAACGCTTGCATTCACGGCCCAATTGGTCTTGCTTGAAGAGAGTGAGTAAACAGGAATCGACGAATGCAGCCATGCCCATTTTACACAAGCTTTGGTACACAGGCCACGCTAAGTGACCTTTCTCTGGGGAACTAAATATCTCAGCAAGACAGTCTGATAAATGGATACAAACTTCCACAGACAACTTCTCTTCAAGATCGTCCGAAAGAGCAGCCCATAGATGAAACATGGTTGTCGCCAGGAGTGGAGATATCACCGAGACCTTCGCATCTGAAAACATACGCAGCACCACTGAAAGGAGAAAGTGTTTCAATCGCAATTGCTTGGGATGATCGGAAGCCACAACAGTACAACATTCCTTCCAGATATCATCAGTAGCACGGCAATGGTGGTTAGCAGGGACTATATTGTGTCGTAATAGGGAAGTCACGACTTTCATGCCAGTCATTGTCTCATCGCTGTCGTGCATGAGAGATGATTCCAACTCAGTATTTATACTCTGGGAACCACTTGATCTCAACATCGAGAAGAGCACAAGCATAATTCCTTCAACATTTACTGTGTTGAGTGTGGATTGAACCAATATCGTTTCAATCTCTTTTACCACACTGGCACCCTCAACCGCACAAATATGGACGACAATCTGCCTTAAAAGTTTTAACAGTTCGTCGCGACAGTCCCCTTCTGTTGTGTACTTCAGTAAGCTCAAGCACTGTCTCATCATTTCCGGTGTGAAGTTGCATTGTAGTATTTCTTGCACATTTCCAATAGATACTCTCAGCATGCAATTAAGCAGACATTCTCTGTGAAATATGTTTGATGACAGTGCGTAAAGATGAGTATTTGCATCGGAACTGTCATCCAATAATGCTTTTGCCACCTGGTGCAAACCTGCGGCATTTTCATCTTCCGGAGAGTGCTCACCAGCTGAGTACACGATTAACGCAGCAAAATGCTTTGCATTCGTCTGAAAGAGGAACATCTTGGTGGCAATTTGGATCAAACACACCTCAAACTCTTTGGTGAAGGAAACTCGAGAGTCTTCGGCATCCGACATGAGATAGGAAATCGAAAGAGATAAAAGTGAAGAAACACTGGATGCTGAATCATATCCTAGTTTGGCCTTTGACAGTGCCTGAAGGATTGTCATCTTGTGCTGAACGGATTGTTGCCTTGCTTCGGCTATCATAGTCATGAGATCTTGAATTGTATCTTCGCTAATGACATCTACCCATAGAGATGTCTCATAATTTCGACACGACATGGCCTCGAAATCATTGTCGGAATGGGGAAATATCTCCTGCTCCAATAACGACAACGCTAACTCTCGAGCCGCATCATAAACTTCTGGAGTTGCTGTTGACGATGATGTCATAATGGATAGTGCACTCGGAAGCATCTTGGATGAAAATGAAATCTGATCGAGCTTTGATACTAGATGCAGGGTACGTAATAGTCGAGACTGCAAAAGTGGTTCTGCACTGAGAAAGGACCGCTTAGGAGATTCTTCCAATGGCAAAAACTTGACCCAATCATACTTGGCATTCGCAACTAGAGATGAATCAATTTGTGCATAGCATTGAAAAGCCTCACATAGTTGCAGCATCACAATGGTAGTATTGGATTGGGACGAGCTCTCGAATGGATCAAACCGCGATGTAATCGAGAGGAGAATTGTTAGCTCAGGCATTTGACTCATCACTGCCTCTTGTAGGGTCCTCTGAAAGTCCTTTTCTGCATTATTGCTATTCTTCATATTTGAACCACGCTCATCGTCAAATGATACCCCGCGAGCTCTGCGTAGCAACGTGATGATAAGCTTCAACCCACCCGATGTCAGCAAAGCGCATGAGCTCTGCAAGACTTTGCTGAGAAGAGTTTTGGTCACGCAATTGGGGATGATTTCCGAAAGAATTTGCTGCGTTGTGGGCATCTTTCCATCTCGCAGTGCTTTTACTCGAGGAAAGGGTATGTCACGTACCACACCCTCAACGAAAGTTAATGCAGCCAACGATCGATAATTTGGCTTTGGATCAGAAAGTTGCAACGATCGAAAGAAGTGAGGAGTTATCTCTGGTGTTGTCCTGAGACATAGCCCGAGGATCATCTTCAAAGAGACACTATGGCCCTGACCAGAGAGTAGAGAGTGAAGAGATTTTGACAGCTGTGGGAGATGAGCTGTGAATTGATCATCTTTCTCAGTAGTGAAGGAACTGGAGTTATCGCGTAGGAATGGCGAGCGGCGTGTGTCTGCAAGCAGAGCAAATAATATTCTCCTCGCTTCTACTGCTGCTGTTTCGATGCTATCAAGATCATCGTAAACATCGTCCCCATTGATAATATCCTGAATCGAAACTAATGTTGGGTCAAATTGTGGTGCAAGTAACGATAACTCGGACAAGCTACCAAGCACTTCACCAGATAGCAAGTCGGCCGTTACGCCCATGCCAAGCAAAAATCCGCCCTTGTTATCCTTCTTGCTGCTGCCACCTTTAACACTTTGATTCTTCGTCTCAGATGATGGGAGAATAATTCCATTCACTCCCCTCAACAGGCGGGCAATGCACTCTGCATAAATGTCATTGTCCACACTTCTCTCATCATCACCGTCATCATTCCCAGCTTGGCTTTGTCTCACAATGTCCAATAGACGTTGGATCCCGTAACGTAATGCAATGTGACCAATACCAAAATTACCCACGTCCTTCTTCCCACCCCCTCTTTTTGTTGCCCAACCGGGAGATGGAACCTCGGTAAGACGTGACAGTACAATGAAATCCTGTGTTTCAAGGAGAGTACAAACCAATCGTACACACTCTACTAGCGGCTTGACGGAAGTTGACGACAACGATTTGTTCCCTTGCTGGAATAATTGGACCATCCATTCAGTGCCGCTATCCACATTGCCACTTGGGCTGCCTTTCCCCGCAAACTTTCCTCCTCCACCACCATGACCAGCAGCAGAGGAAGGAATAGCATCTTTCACAGTAGTTGATTTGCCCCCGCTGCTACCATTTGACAACCTACGAAGGACTTCACGAGCCGTACCATTCGACAAATGACAAAGTGACGTCAAACAATGCAAAGCCGACAACAACAAATCCTGCTCACGAGACTGCTGTTTCATCAATCTACGCTGCACCCTCTCATTCTTCACCTCAATCTCCTGCAGACGCTTCTCCTCCATCACCTTCTCCTCCTTCGAAAGCTTCTGCTGCTTAAGCTGAAGCTGCTTCTTCTGCCTTTGTCGTTGCTCCTTCCGTTCCTTCTGCTGCACCTGCGTATAATACTGTTGCCTCGCTATATACTTGTGAATCGCATCAATCCACTCTGGCAAACGCTCCTTGATCAAGACTGTCATGATTTGTGGTGGCAATGCACACTTTTTGGAATTGGTGGAAGAAGAGGAATAATCAATTTGTTTCCAATGGAGCTGTGAACGAAGTTTGTCAATGGGGACAAAGCTGAGTATCCATTCATTGACTGCTGTCCAATATTTGGTTTGGAGAGTTATGGATATGATCTTTCCTCGGCTTTGGTTTCCTTCGTTGCTTTTAGTAGTGGTAGCGGTGGCTGTACCCCGTTTCTTCCTTCGTCTCTTCCCACCACCACCACCACTACTTTCATCATTCCCATCATCAGTCACCACCCCACCACCACCACTACCATCATCATCCTTGCACAACAACTTGTGCACCCCCCCAGGAGGCAAAGCACTAATAAACTCATTCTTATTCAACTCCACCCCTAACGGACTATACCTCCGATAAACCTCCATGAATCCCGTAGGCCACGATGTACCATTTCGATTGATCGTTCCAGTCTCCCCCTTGGTGACGGATGTTCCGACAAAGGGTACATTGTAGTTGTTTTTATCTAGTTTCCAGGAATGTTTGACTTTGGGTGTGATGGTGGGTGTGGAGGATGATGATGTTGATTGGAGTAGTTTTTGACGTTTGTTGGTGGATGATGATGATGATGGGTTGTCGACATCTTCATCTTCGTCATCGAAGGAGATGTAGGAACCATCATCGTCTTCGTCATGACTCTCATTGTTGTTATCGTCAGCACCACCACCATTTTCATTTTCACCTGCACTAGTATCATCAACATCACCACCATCAGAACGACCAGTCACCAAGCATCGTTCATACTCCACCACACGAACAAACTGATGTAACTTTTGTAGAATTTGTAGCGGGTCCTCTCCGTTGAGTGCTGATGTGAATTCTAGTACGCCTAGTGGTGTTGGTGCTGATTGATCTTTTCGTTTACTGCTGCTTGATGTTGACATTGTTGCGGGCTGTACTTCTGTCAGCAAGTGTGAGCTTAGCTAGCGGCACAGTGTGGTCGGCCGGCCATCATCTTTGTTCTCTCATTGGAAAGAGGGTGGAGATTGCAAATGGCGCGAAAGAGGGAAAAAGTGGTCGACGTACGGACGAAAGAAAACGCGAGTCGCGCAAGTTTGTCTATTTATGAGGGCCCTTTCTCACATTTTGGCGCCCTCCATCACCCTTCTCTCGCCAAAAAAGCTCTTGGCGTCAAAAACTACACGGCATCAACAACCAAGCCCGCTCCCTCGCTCTCTTCATTCCCACAGTAGACAACACCACCCCTATTCGTTGCTTCCTTCATTCCCATTACCTCATAATAATAATAGCATCACAATAATGGAACACTCTTCATCATCACCAGAACAACAACAGCCACCATCGGCAACCACCGCCGCCGCCACCGCAAGTCGAACATCCTCCTCCTCCTCCACTGCAACATTCGCCGCATCAGCCACCTCCACCACCACCACCTCGTCAACCTCCCTCTTCCGCTCCACCTCCACCTCCATCAAACCACAACACTCCACCTCCTCCCTCTTCTCCTCCACCCGCTCCCTCTCTTCTTCCACCTCTACAATGGGCGGATCAACCACCATCGCCATGGGCGGCGGAGGAGGGGGATGTGGTGAAAATCTCCCACCGAGGACATTGGCACGTGTGGCACGAGATGTACGTGATTTGGTCAAGAGTCCTCCGGAGGGGGTTAGGTTGGTGGTGGATGAGGAGAGTGGTATGCCTGGTAGTTTGGCGGAGATTGTGGTACGTTTATTGTATTGTGTTTGATTGTTGGATTGTTGTTTTCTTTTTTGGAGATGATGTTCTGGCGATTTCGATGGATTGATAGATTGTCGACTCTATCTTTTGGAAAGGACGAATCAATAGCAATGGACAAATTCATCTCTCTTATCATCACAACCATTTACATCGACCGATATCAACGCTCAACGCTCACCTTTTCTTTCTCTTTCTTTTCCAAACGCATCGGATACCCTCCACCCTCCATCTCTACAGGCCGAAATAGAAGGACCCGAAGACACACCCTACCACACACGCTACTTCCAACTCAAACTAGTCCTCTCCACCGACTTTCCCTCCAAACCACCCCGAGGATACTTTCTCACCAAAATCTACCATCCAAACGTTGACCCCACCACTGGTGCAATTTGCGTCAACACACTCAAGAAGGATTGGACACCCACTACATCATTAAGTCATGTCCTTACCGTTATTCGATGTTTGATGATTGTGCCTTTTCCGGAGAGTAGTTTGAATGATGAGGCGGGTAAGAACTTTATGGATAGTTATGATGAGTATGCTAAGAGGGCGAGGTTGTTGGCGGGTGTTCATGGATTGACTAGGTGGAGTAGTGCTCCCATTATGATGAATGGTGCAGCTAATAATTCGAGTGGTGGAGAAGGAAAGACTCCAGAGAATGATAGCGATAATGAGGACATGACCAAGAAGAAACAACAACATCACCATTTGGATGGAAAAAAGAGTCCAACGACACTACCTAATAATGCAGTGGATAATAGTGGTAGTTCTCCTGGAAAGAAGTTGAAGAAGAGTTCTCATCATAGTAATATTGTGAGAGCAAGTGGTAATGGTGGTGGTAAGAGTTTGGATAAGAAGAGCAAGAAGAAGAGTTTGAAGAGGTTATAATGTTTAATTTGTGTGTGTGTGTGAATAGAGTGTGATGGATTTGTTGATATTGGGGTGTGGAGGTTTATTGCAACAGGACAATATGAATTAGTTGGTTGGAATGAATAGATTGAGGAAAAGAGTATATATTGAAGAGCTTTTCCTCTCGCTCTTGTCTGCAAATAGAAAACCTCAATGGCGCATAAGTAATATCAATTTGGTTAGGATTATTAGATCATTCTCTCAAGATTCGTCTACAATACTATAATCATCTATCAACTTCACTATGACGTCACATTACTTATCTAGATGGTCGTGGTTTGTACACAGCAGTTTCCTCACAAGTCCTTTTTTCAACACGATTTTGAACCGCAACTCCCAAAAGAAAAGTGGCCTATCTACCGCCTCTTCCCCAGCAACAACGCCAAACCTACAGCAGCAACCGCCGCAGTCCCCCCAATAGCAATATCCCTCGCCATCTTCTCCTCCCGATCATCCTTCGCCGAAACCGACGCCGTGTGCAATTGAGCAGCCGCCTCATTCTCCGGTCGTGTTCTCAGTATAGCCTCACATAGAAATCGTGCGTCATCGTACTCTTCTAATAAATAATGAGCTGTGGCCGATCCAAACATGCAGTCTACCTGGTGCTCATACCCGTTCTTGACCAATGAGTCCAGCATGGAAATAGCGTATTGTAATTCAGATTTATCACGTGATTTGGAGAGGGCGAAGGCATATTGGAAGGTGTTGTCGGAGTTGGGATCGGAGGTGCATTTGGAGGCGAGGTCTTCGAGTAGATCTTGTTGTGGTGTGGACAAGGCGAGCTTTTCGTCGAGTTGACGTTTGATTGAGCGTTGTTTTGATTTGGTTGTTCTCATTTTCGTTTCTGTTGTTTTTTGTAGTTTTAGTTGTCGACTTTTGTTGTTCTTGATTATTATACTAGCTTCGCTGAACTGTGGATAGGTCTCGCTTGCAGTTGTTCTTAACTTTATGATACAAGTTGTACTTTTGCGGCGATTGAGCAGAGATAGAATGAGCGTGTAGGGTGTAGGCTGGGTGTAGGCGACGGAAATGGGAAGTGGGACCGTCCACGGCTGAGCTGAAACCTGCGAATCAAAAACCGAGCGCGAATGATTGATTCCCAAACAGACTGTACTTACAGATGTTACAAGCAGATGACAACTCCTGCCTACTTTTAAGTACAATGCTCAATCCACATACATCCAACAAATCGAAGCTAGTATTACATAAGCAGTGGAGGAGGGCTTAGGAGTAGTATTTAGCAAAGTAGGGATCTTATCTAGATTAAAGTTATTAATCTAGATTAACGTTAAGATGTACATATTACTCGATGAAGTACATAGAGTGTGAACAAGCATCGCCTGCTTTGTATAACTACTTCTTGCACCGTATTCGTTAGTCAAGCATCTTCGTTATCGTAATTCTTAAGTTATCACTCTTTCAACATAAACAAATACCCCATTTTACACAAACCCTCACTCAGCTTGACTCAGCTGATTCTTATTCACAACACTGACACTTGCTTATGCTTTGCATCAGCAAAGCGCCTCTCAAACAAGGGATTATAAGCAGAAGATACACTGACCTTCTTACCATCTCCAAAGCGCACTTTGTCAGCACATTCTTCGGGCTTGTCCTGCTGATGACAGTACTGATCTTCAAATGCTCTTGCGGGCATTTGGTAGCTCTTCATCGTTGCCCCATCAAAGTAGCGAAGAGAAGTCTTCCCATCCTTGGTTGGTAGGATGCGACGGCTCAAGTCAAGTTCTACCGCGGCGGGGCTTCGGTACCACCTTTTGCGAGTCTCCACGTCTTTGAAGGCAATAAGTGTGGTCCATGGAGCGTCAAATTGACAGTGGGACTCTTCATAGATATGGATGCTTTGATAATGATACAAAGGAGAAGAGAGAACAGTTAGAAACACCAAGCTCATCGAAGTTGAACAGAGTGCAGAAATGCGGCTCATATCATACTATAGTCACCTCACCTCTTGAATCCGATTGCATCAAGCATCTTGATCATTGTAGACCTATTCTCAAAGCTCCCATTCTCGTCTGCTGCATCATCAATTTCAGCGGCTTCACCAACTTGCACGACGAGAATACCATCGTCCGTCAGAGCACCATACAACGAGCTGATGTAGCCATCGTCTGTATAGAGCACCTTGGCAAATGGATGGTCATCGTTTGGGTCCAAGCAGTCCATAATCACAACATCGAACTGTGCCTCGTGCTCAGCGGAAGATTTGAAGCGACTGGACGATCCAAAGTTATCATTGAAGTATGCCAAGGCATCCTCAATACGCAAGTCGGCTCTCTCATCCTCAAAACACCATTCATTACATCCTTCGTGGTGGGCAATGCTTGAGCAGTCCTGCCAACCAGGTAGATATTTGGTACTCAAATTCACCACACCCTCATCAATCTCAATCATGACTACCTTCTCGAGAGTGGAATGCTTCAGGATCTCACGTACGGTAGCACCTTCGCCACCACCAATTACTGCCACCCTCTTTGGATTGGGGTGCGTGATCATCGCAGGGTGAACAATACTCTCGTGGTATGGAGCGTCTCCATAAAGTGAGCTTTGAATTCTTCCGTCCAGAAGTAGGATGAGGTCAGGAGCGTAGAATTCAGGATGTAAGCTCTCATAGCTTCCATCATCCCCAAGAGACTTGTAGTAATCACTGAGTCTACGGCTAGCCGGATCCAATATCTCATAGATATCTACCGTCTGATAATCAGTCTCAGAAGCAGAAACGATAGGGTTCTTGATGTCAACGTCATGCGAGCCAAGAATTTCAGCGCCCAAATCAGAATCTAGAGGGTTTAAGTCAAAGCTATACCCTGGCACAAATCCTTCGCGGAATCCACGTAGCTTGTGACTCCACAACATCATCGGATCATCCGCATCCTCTCCCGCTGCCTTTACTCCAAACAGCTGCTGAATGCTTGGTAGTGTTGGGATGAGCTTGCCACTGCCGCATGTGAAGAGATCCATGGCAATCACACCATCTGTAGGCCAAGTATGGAAGGCTACGTGAGACTCGAGTAAGACTCCTGCACAGCTGACTCCTACGGGGACCAATCCGCTAAAATGATAAGTGAGAAGGAGGTGTTAGCATTTCATCTGTCTGCAGCTCAATCAAATATTGAAGACTATTATCATATAGCGAACTTACTGGCAATGGTAGGACAATAGAGTGAGCTTGGACTCATCTACCAATTGAATCATGGCTTCAGCCAAACGTTCTTCGGAATTGAGGAAGATTGGATCAACGTTCTTGATATCAACTAGAAGATGTTGACCTGCCGGAAGATGAAGACCTTCCACGAGATCATTGTTGGTCTCTTCATCGTCGTCGCTGCTGTCATCACTACTATCGTCTGAAGAATCTTCACTATCCTCGCTGACATCTTCAGTACTTGCACTTGCATACACATCAACACGCTCTTGTTCATCATCCAAGTCATCCGAGGACCGGTCGAGATGTAGATCATGACTTGTGCGCGATCCCTTTACAAGGAAATGTTTGAATGTATATGTCGTAGGAGGGACTTCTTTACCCGGAATGACGGTTGGCGGAGGAAGCTGCTTGACGCTCAAATCCTTGGCAACGCTAAGATGTTGTGGAAAGGAGCCGTGGAGTTGAGTGGCTGAATTGGAGAGCATAAAAATGCGGACAACGAATCCAGCGTAGAAAGCAATTGCCACAAAACAAAGGAAGCTCCCGAAAAGAATGATCGGATTGATGTAGAGCGTGTAGCGTTGGCTGTCTTGGTAGCCATCTGACTTCATCAGCTTGTTGCGGCTGCCAGGGACGACAGGGGCAGATGGATGATTGAAGTCTTCCTTGGCATAGACGGGTGAGAAGAACGCTGCTATTCCTTGGCTGGCACGGCTAGAGAGGCGCCGAAACATGGTCGGACGGCTGCACATCTTGTGATGAAGTTAATGTTAATGGATGATGATTGGTAAGTATCGTCTACTTTGACTTTGTTGTTACATAATCATTAAGTATGATGAGTTGGAACAATATTCTTCTTGGAGTTCAGTGCATCATCATCATCTTTTCTTTTCAGTTTGGTATTGTAAGAAGTATTCCTTTCATAGAAAAAATGGAAGTGATGAAGAAGAAACGATGAAGAAGAAATGATGAAGAAGAAATGAGGAGACGTTGGGAACCCAGCCACGACTGAGCAAGCTTGTGGAAAGAATGACTGTGGAGAATGACTTGTGGAAAGGTGATAGGTATGGTACTTATGTAGACGCAGAACGAATGCAAACCAAAGAGCAAGAGCCATGGTTGTATATGATATGGACAAGGTATCAGGTAAGTAGTGAATATTGACTCAATTGAAATTACTCTAGACAATAATCAATAATATATGCAAAGTTAATACAACCCGCCTGTGTCTTTCCGATAGATATCTATTTCTGCAAGAGCAACGCTTCCCGTTTGCGATTCGGTATCTTGCACACCACAATCCTTGTCGGAGTTTGCTGGTGCATCATCATCATCATCTTCCTCCTCCTCTTCGGCGAGCACTTTCTCCCGAATCGTTTCAGAAAGCTTTTCCCAGTCTGACATCAAGAGCACAGTTGTCATGATCATTGCTGTCATTATATAGCCAACAACAACTGAGAAGGTCAGTCCGTTCAGGTCGTAATTAAGGGCAACTGTGAAGATCGCACCAAGGGGTACAGTTATGCCCAATGAAGTAGCGGTAGCAATTACTGTGGCCTGGCGGTACCTAAGCTGTGCGCCGATAAGTGACCAACAAACCATTCCTACACTCATCATCACGTTTCCCAGGCCAACCAAGGGGAAGAGCACAATCAACATGTCTTGGATGGTCTCATCACTTGTCAAAAAAGCTGGTAAGACATTGGACAATGCATAGAAAATTGATGTCGATACCAAAGACACCACCAAAGCCATAAACATCGACTTGTATGAGGACAACTTCGCCAACTGTGGCTTGCCTTGTCCCAACTGATACGAACAGCGAACCTCGCCTGCGCTTCCAAGCGCTCCTGTAGTTGACTCAAAAACATCCCACACATAACCCAGTACCGCCCAAGTGGCTGCTTCAGCTGGCCCTAGTACGGCTGCAAACACTGTCAAGATTTCCCACTCTGCGTATGACAAAAGACTCCCAATCGCTAGCGGGAAAGCTGTTTTCAAATACTCTCTCACCGCCTCTCGGTTTCTAAACGCTAATGATCGGAATGCACCATCTTCGTATTGTTCCAGCCAGCCCATTCTTACGCATATGCACATATTTAGCAACATGAACACGATTTGAATGGCCAAAAAGACAAGTCCAACGAAAAGTAATGTTGAGTCGTAGTAATGCAATGCCACCCACACCAGAGGCAGTTCCACAGCGGCTCCAACACACGCAATTACATTTGCGTAGACTTCCTTTCCGCACACCTCCAAAAATTCGTATAGTACCCAGTCAATGCCTGATATGACGTCCATAGTCATTGACACCCACACATACGTACTTGCAATCTCTGCAGCTTTCTCATCAAATCCGAAGAGAAGCAAGATATCCCCCATGTATGCACCCCAGACGAAAAACATAGGTATTTGGAGGAGGGTATAGATCACGCAAGCTAGCTGTAAATACTGCCCCACCAAGAAATAGTTTCCTGCACCATATGCCATGCTTCCCAAGGAGGAAAGAGGTTCAACAAAGCCTCCCAAAAAGCCGCCCGTAATCCCTGTGGTAAGGCCTACCAGTGTGTAGGCAACCATGGAATCAGTTCCAAGATATTGGGAGATGAATCCTAATACGACAAGATCGCAGACGGTATAAATAACTGCCGATATTGTAAAGGGAATAGCGAGTCCAAGGATACGTTTCGTTTCATGGTCGTATTTGATGATGGATCTGAAAAGTTCCCACTGCTTTTTGAAGGAATTGATTTGATCATCATCATTTTTTGGCATTGGCATCCCGGAGCCAGCTCCCACGCTTGACTCAATCGCCTCTCTACCAGTACAACGGCGCCGTTGTGAAGTTCTTCGGCGCCTTTTCTTGACAAGATCTATGGCTGCTGATATGAATGCCTGTAGGAGGCGCATAAAACCGGTTTGCTGATTGCCATCCGCATCATTAGCATTAGGTAAAGCTCTCATTCTTATACTCAGCTCAATCTCTCCATTACCACTGGTATGCTGTGTATATGGAGCTTCTGCAACAATTCTTCGAAGCATGCTCTCGCGTTTTTCCTTTGAACGGGCTCGTTTGATCGCCTCGTTTCGATCCCCGTGGTGTTGTCTTCGTGGCGATGAGCGTTTGTCCCATCTATAGATAAGATGATCCAGGACCCAAGCAAAAGATTTCTGCAACAAGGTTTGATGATCTGCTTCTTCTAATGACGCAGATGGAGTGTAGGTATGAGGCTCTTCGTCCGAGCCAACCACAGTACTGCCACCCTTGTCCTTGCAGAAGAGATGTGTACTGGAAAGATATCTTCCCATTCTTACCGAAAGAGGCAGTAAAACAACTGATAGCACAGATATAACAGATGCAATAATGAAGAGAAGCCATCCTGTATCTACTGTAGTTGCAACATAATTATCATACACTACTTCGTTATCATCATCTTCAGTGATGAGATCTAAATGTCGCCGGATGTCAACATGACGCAGTGCGCCAAGCGCAAGGGAAGCCAGGCCGATCAAAGTGTGAATTACTCTTGTGTACATGTTCTTCACGAGCGTTTTGTTAGTTCTTCTGCATCCGTAGTAGCATAATCAAGCATTCTTAGTAGCTACGTCATGCTGAGAGTTCACTGCCAGTGCACGTGTACTTAAGTATGCATGCAAGCAACGCTTGTGTAACGTTCATCTCCATTCTTTCTTGTGGGATTACCATTCTTTCTATGTACCGTTATTCTTTCTACGTACCGTCGATTCCTTCCATTCCTTCTCCATTTTTTCTTGAGGTTTTAAATAGGTTGGTACATATGTAGATGTAACGGGTCGGGCTCTGCCACCTTAGAACAGATGATAGTAATTTGATAGCGAGGCTGATGTAACCAAAGAAAGAATTCGCCAGGCATGAACTATGTTGCCGTAATATATGCCATACAATTGACTTTGAAGCAGGAACAGTAGAAAGTGTAGTGAAACTTAGAACCCTTCGAACAAACCACCAGCGCATCGCTGCTGCAAATAAAGAGCACCGACAAGTGCAAAAGAAGCAGGATATATATTGACACAGATGATTGAATAAGTCAGCTTATGGAGCAATCTCATGGTGGGTGGATCAGATGCTGTATGTTTTGATAGCTTATGTTACTAAGTATTAAACTTGCAGGGAGGCGATCCTCGTCGCGTCAGTTGAAGTTGGAATAGCCTGCTATGACGAGAAGAGTACGACACATACACACATTCACCCCACAAAAACAGCCAAGGCTTTCATTCTCCGCTAAAGTTCGTGTATGTAGCCAAGCACCTCTACGTAGCAAAGCAGATATGTATTGAAACCTGGAAGGTGTCAACAATGAAGTTGGGTGCTATATTAATACAATTAAAAAATCTATAGCTTCGTGAACCCTCTGCACCTAGAGATATTGCACTCTACTCGAATTTACTCTTTTTGTCGAGTACCCTCTTCATTACATGCTTGCCCAATTTCATTAGCCCGTACAATGGAAGAATGATGGCCAATGGCCAGATAAATGTGATCATACGCAGAAAAAACATTTCGCCCTCGAGCTTTGCACGAGTATGGACATGAGGGAAAGGAACTGTAACTGTAGGACAATTATTCTTGTGGATCTCCAAGAAATCACAAAGAGGAGCCCATCCCTGCTTCACATTGAATGTCAACAGTCTCTCGGATGGAATTGCAGTCTGTACTGTTTCAATGTATTCCAAGTAAGTCCTTCTCAAAACTTCAGGATTCAAGTAGTCATCGGGGCTTCCTCCTGTGGTCTCTTCTTTGTATTCATTCACGAATGATTCATACAATGCACCTACAGTTGGCATCCATCGGTATGGAATCTATTCCAGAATTTGAACAAAAGGCGCAGCAACGGACCAACTCTGTACATATTTTTCAGGTGTATCTCTAACTGTCAGAATACCCTTTACTTCCTCATTACTATGGACCCATTCATATTCAGTTTCGAATGATGCATTGTATCCTCTTAGTCCAAGTATCTCATGATATTCCCGTCAGTGTCTATTTCTTCTTCTTCCACAGCAGAGAATAAATCAGTCAGTTCTGTTTCCTCATCATCATGAACAACGACGTAGCTTAAGATCTCAAGTGCCATGACAAGACTCGTAGTGCCAGTTCGTCCTAACCCAAGTCCAACAACTTTCCTGTGGAGCGAAGAGATTGTGTGAGAGTGTTGTATTTGAGATTTGAGCAAAGCAAAGCAATAATAATGTACAGTCCTCAACTCTGCCACAAACGTCATATAATGACCACGTCGCAGGGCTCAATCCACAAATTCCAAATCACAATCCAATAATCCAATGCAATCAAATCACACTACAATCTACAAGGTACTTACACTTGCGTCTGATCTTCTTCATCAACTTCATCGATGACTAGTTCACCGGATTGCATTCCTGCCTTGACTTCTTCTGGTTCATAATAGCCCATAAGTGCAAGAAAGGACTGGAAGCCAACAAATGATCCTTGAAGGAATGCGTTGAGATAACCAAGATTCTGCTCCTGGAGAATGGAAGGTCTCGCAAAGGCTGCGTGAAGTTGCAGTTGCAACAGAGAGAGATTGAAAAACATTGTCGGATTGTTCATACTTTTGATTGTAGGAGAGGAGAAGTGTCGTGTAAGTCTATTTCACTGTGGAAAGAATGACTTCCTTAGACTTTCATTCGACATGACACGCTGTTCATTCGACTGGCACGGTGACACCTCGCTTTTCAACCCGCCGGTAGCATATTTTGGCGGGAGGCGAGTTCGACACCCATCCTGTCCGTGATGCAACGCTTCTATGTCTTGTCCATGTTCTATGTAACCGCTTCATCTCCATTCTTTCTTGTGGGTCCATTCTTTCTCTAGAGATATGTTGATTCTTTCTACCGTCGTTAGCCTTCCGATTCCTTCTCCTCAATTTTTTCTTGAGGTGTAGGTTTAGGGCATAAGTAACGGGCGACGGGCTCTGCCCGCCTTTGTTTTCGTTTAGGTGAGGTGATCTGGCAACTTTACCACGAAAGTGACCTGGCTGCTTTTCACCGAAAAAGGCCTGGGGGCGTCCACGTGGGCTCCTACCACCATCGTCTATAACGCCCTCTATCTACTATTTCGGAGTATCGACATGTAAGACCCTCCTCGCAGCATCCTCGCAGCATAGCATCCTCGCAGCATCAAGGATTGTTTCCATTATCTACTTTCCATCCTCACACAAGGGAAGTAGTATATATTAGTAAGACAAATAATCCTTAATTCTTTCTCAATCAACATGACTTGCACAGTAGCAATTATCGGATGCGGTCCCGGCGGAATGTTCATGCAGCACGCTCTTGCACTACGCAAGAAGCAGCTACAAGATGAGGGCAACTTGGCAGCTGTTGCGTCACTTCCTCAGTTAACTTGCTTCGAACGAGGAAGCTCGCCAGGTGGAGTTTGGAGAGCTGATAGGAATGCTGGAGAGACGAACATGTACGAGGCGCTGTTTACGAACGGTGAGTATCAGCAGCAGACACAGAGATGTGTGTGTTCGCCACTCCATATCTCTTCATTTTGTTCCAATGCTGTTGATTCACATACCCTTCTCAACTGTTTTCATTCTTTATACAATCTTTTCCATGTATAATCCACGTCATTATAGGACCAAAAGAGGCAATTGAATTCTTCGATTACACATTCGATGAGCACTTTTCTAGGGCTTTGCCTACGTTCTTGCCTCGTTCGCTCATCCTGGAGTACATGTTGGCTCGATGCACCAAACATGACCAGAAAATTTTCGACGACGTCAAGTTTAACACAAGTGTCGAGTCTGTTACTTTCAATGAAGAAAAGGGCAAGTTTGTTGTACAGACAATTGATCTCAAGACTCAGATTGTCACGGAAGACATGTTTGATAAGTGCATTTGGGCAGCTGGAGAGAACGGCAAGCCTTCAATCCCAAAGAGCATTGCCAACACTTTGTCCTCGGGAGGTTTCAAGGGGATGGTAATGCATTCTGCTGCCACAGGGGCTGATTTTGATCAGCTTGTTTGTGGGAAGAAGATTTTATTGGTTGGAGACAGTTACTCAGCAGAAGATCTCACTCTCATGGCCATCAAGCTTGGTGTCAAAAGTGTAGATGTCTTGTCCAGATCAGCATGGGGTGTCGCCTGCAACACTGCTAGTTGGCCAAGGAACTGTGTTGAAGTCCATGAGAAGTACGCAATCGTTGGTGTGTCTGATGGAGGTCGGGGCATAGTGATTGAAAACGAAGAAGAAGAAGATCAAATGACTTTGAATGATATTGATACAGTCATTTTCTGCACAGGTTACATCATGAACATGGATATGCTAGATCCTTCGTTGAGGTTAAAGGACAAGGGTCCATTCTTTTCGGACTACGAAGAACTCCACAAGCAAAAGATGGGCTGGAAGATGACGAAAAATCATCTGTCCAAAGACTTGGGAGACGTGCCAATCGGAAAGATCGAAGACTACAATATGATTTGCCCACATCTCTATCGTGGTCACCTTCTCTCCAACCCCAATATGATGTTCATGGTGGGAAGACTGGATGCGCCTCTTCTCGACTTGGATGTTCAGGCTTGGCTCTTGCTCGCTCACCTCACGGGCGACATTACTCTGCCTTCAGAAAAAGATATGAAGCGATTCAACTTGCAGGCATTGATGGATGAATTAAATGATCCCTACATTCGTGCAGAGATTGACAAGAACTACGACGATCATTGGGATGATACTCTAGACGACGACGACGACGACCACTGGTTCAATCAATTTGGAGACAAGAGAGCAAGAGAAATGGATACGAATACTCTTACCCTTCAGTACCGTTTTTTAGCGAGAGATATGATTGATGCCAGCTATCCTTTGGACCTTGGAACGTACAAGAAGCTCAATGGAAAGGCGAAAGCTATTGTTGAAATGCAAGTAGTATCCGGTTTTGATTTCCACACCGTTGAATTGGTCGAAGGATCACGAGATTCGTCTTGGAAAACATTCCGTGATGGCAACCCAACCAATATTCGCTCAATCATGACAGGCACTAAAGCGATCCCTTTTAAATGCCATTGGCTCGACCTGGAGGGTGATGGTGTCGACGACATCTGTGGGACGCCCTCGCCTCTTAATCTTAAGGGTAAGGTCAAGAGTAAGAGTAAGGCAACAGCAATGAAAAAGATGCTGCAGGCCATTCGTCCACCTTGTGTGACGTCGAGAGCACATGTGGATGAGGATGGGAGAGATGCCAAGGCTGCAGCTACAGAGTGAGAGTTTTAGGTTTAGGTTTAGGCTTTAGGGGACTGGTGAATCGTGGTCGTACCATGTAAAATCAGATTATTTGTACTGGGGAATGGAAATGGTAACAACAATTTTACTTAGGAAGTGATAACTATAAAGCTTCTTTTACATCATGACTCCTTCGGTTGGATTTTGGTCCACCTTGTTCTACATTTTGCAGAGACTTTATGGCACAGCCTGGCGCATTCTATCTCTGCTACACCAGCGCCATCCACACTCTACTATTAAATCTTTTTTGCACTGTTTCACGTTTTCTCATAGGTGTTTCATAACGAGTATTATTCCTTGGACTACGCCTCGCCGCTCATACCAAAGGCGGACATTCATATATCCACGTCGAGACCTTTTAAACATTGGATTCATCTTCAACATTCTCCTCAAGATCAAATGATCCAACAAAAATAGATCGCTGCCCGCTTGTAATTGGCAATCCCATATGCTTCATATAAGCACCCCATATAATTGCTGTTCCAGACTCTGCTCTCTCAACTCGATCTGGCAATTTCGTCACACTCTCTCCATCGTTGTCATCATCGTGATGACAATAAAATGCTGTCCCCCCACCTGCAAATGAATCATTCAAAACTACGAGCAACGTCATATCCATTCCATCCTCGTGTTTTTTGAAAAAGCCGCCGACATCATAAATGTTGACCTTCGGTTCAGGATGCAGTGTCCCGGTATGATCGGGTTCTGTATACCATTTCACTGTAGAATCTGTCCAATCTGCATGACCAAACACCATTCTACCCAATTCCAACATTATTTCTTCAATTGGTTCACATACTACTTCTTCTTCACCTTCTTCCTCCCAATGTCTAGACCCGTCAAGGAATCTCAACAAGCGATGCAAGAACAATGCACTAATTTCTTTTGCATTAGAATTCAGTAGTTGTTCAACAGAGTATCGGGTGCAGTTGTGATGAGCGGCCACTGTCGCACCCATCACATGTGTGCCATCATTCGTGTCTTCTTGCAAGTCACTACTGGACTGAATTTTGACATCCATCGCAGCTTGATGGAGTATTTGCATTTCATCTACAGATGCAAAGTTGGAGAGTGTCACATAGGACAAACATTGTGATACTGCTTCACCGACCGATTGTGTTTTGGATGCTGCAAGTTGATTTACGAAATGTTCTTGCCAGCCCTGCCCGGATGCTTCTTTTCTTTTTGAACATGTGGAATCTTGAAGCATGATGATGTTGTAATATATCTATCCCGACCATGCTACAATACATCATGGCGTGTTGAAGTAGGTTGAAGTGATGGCAAAAAAGAAGATGAGAGGATTTTGACGGGTGAAGGTTGAACGGCTTATCTACTTTCACTTTTGTTATTGATTTGGTCGCCATTTTTCTGTTGTACTACTATCTTGTTTATGACTATCGACCTTCTTGTTGACTGATCCTCATGATTTACCAGACAGGAAGTAGACAGATGAATGGAATATTGCAGCCCCGTCGGCGCCGCCGGGCGGTGACCTTGGACCCTACTACTCCCAGTCATAGCGGCGGAAGGCGGAATGAAGGCATCTTGCATCTGACAATCATTTGACAGCTGGTGGCGCCAAAATTGCACAAGCTTTCTTTCGCTGGGGAGCTAGAGAGGCATGCTCTCGACCATAATTATTCAGCGAGCATTTTGCTGCTAGCTGTCGACGTAGATAGTAGTGTATGATCAGTGTATGATTATGTTCTATCGTCTCTTATAGAGTGCGAGAGGAGGAGACTGCGAGAGACAGAGAGATAGTCATTATTGTAATAATTCAAGCGCCCATCTCGGCGGTAGCATAAAAAAAGAATGAGCCGACGCAAAGGAGGAATAACCGTCTACATATCTTGTTTGTCGGTGGTTTTTCTAACAGCCATACAATTCTCCCTCCTCGCTGATATTACCAACAAGAAAGAAGGAATATCACCAAATGATGCCCCGGTGATACTCAAAGCAAATGCCAAGCCTACCGCACCATTTTCATTCTCTGCATGTCTAATACTCAAAGACGACAATATAATCCTTCCAGAATGGCTAGCATATCACTACACAGTGCTGCCACTGGACCGTCTTATCGTGGGAGTAGATACATTGTCGCACACCGACCCTTCACCAATATTGGATGCCTATCAAAAGCTAGGAATGAACATCACTACATGGAAAAACGATTCGTTCTGGAAGAATGGTGGAGAGCCTTGGTCAAAGAAAAAGTTTACAATTACCAACTCAACATCCTATGATGACTTACGCCGGCGGAAAAGACACAGGCAGAACGTATTCTACGAGGCGTGTCTGCAAAAACTTCATGATGAGAATAGAACGTGGACCATGATGATTGATGCAGATGAATATCTTGCGTTCAATTATTATGATGATTCAGAGCAAAAAAGTTCTGAAAATAACACGAGGACTCAGCTTCTTGATCAATCTTCACCTGTTACGATGGCAGATGTTGTAAGTCAATGGGATATAGATCCGAAATTGCCTTGTGTTACATTTGCTCGGTACCTCTTCGTATCCACAGACACACAAGACGACGATGGCAAAGACCTTCCACAGCAGTTACTTGGTCATCCTGATTTTAATGCCGCGCTCTTTCATACATTACGTTATCGTCAACGTAATCCCTTGAGGTCGCCACAAGCAGGGAAATCCATTTTAGATGCGTCACGGTATGATCGTAGTCCCATCGACAATCCGCACAGAGTTAAACGTCTCTGCACTGGGTACAATGTCTTTCCGGACAACAAAGTCATGCCATTTCGAGTACATCACTATGTTGGTTCGTGGGAGGCATTCCGCAGCCCAGGATTTGATCCTAGAGGCAGATCTTATTTCGATAAGCGTAATAATGTAGGTGATACTGTAAGAGACAACACAATGAGTGCGTGGCTGGATAAATTTACGACACTTGCTGGTGGCGCAGAACAGGTTATTGAGATGACACAGAAGTTTAGGCTTCATGCGGAGCTGGAGATGGAACGAAAGATATTGGAACAGGAGCAGCAGCAACGGTATGATTGGGAAAAGCTCAATATGAAGACGGCGTATTGGGCTTAGCTGATGCGAATGTGTTTAATACTGTGCTATGTTGGAGTAGATCTTGTCTTCGAGAGCCAAGAGAGATGCATACCAATCTAAAGCGAAATATCTATTGAGCTGTTGAAGATACTAGAGACACCAACCTCTTTGATGTTGTGACGTGCTTTGCAGATCCAAAACAGATGTTCATACCCGTCCGCCTCATCCAATGAATGTAACAAATAAGCTGAGGAACTAGGTTTAAAGATGTTCATCTATTTACACCATCTCAAATGACGTTCATCTTCAGCTACATCAAACGCCAACATAAAAACACGCAGGCCCGTCCATGTTCATGGAGGGGGCGGAAGAATCTCTTGCATAGCCAATTCTTCCTTTCAATCATCTGAGTATGCATAGCTATCATCGTCGTAGACGACGGCGCTGGTCCTTTCATGGTCGTCCCTCTCTTCCTCCTCCACCTCATTTCCATTGCAATTGCCACACAGGAGACCATACTCATCAGCAAGATTATAAAGCTTCCATTTCGTCTTCCACATACTTTCTTCAGCCTCTACCAAGGCACGTTGGGCCTTTAGAAGCTTCTGTTCCTCTTTGCCAAGTTGCTTGACGAGCTTTTTCACGGCATAAGGACGACCATTCCTCTTCAGCCTGAATGTCGCGATGTCAGGCTGCTGCTGTTGCAGTTTCTTCTTCTCCTTTTCCGTTGTCACAGCCGCCACTTCCACGCTGTCGTCAGCGGCACTGTACTTTTCACCGCTACTTGTACCATGACTACTTCCTGTTGCGAAACTGAACTCATCTGAAAACTGTGAGTCGTCATCATCATCAAACATGCCCAACGCTGTAGTGGCAGCATCGTCAATCGCTTTTTCAAGAAAGCTCTGTAATGATGGCGGCTCAACTGGTTGCTTTCGTCTCCTGCTGCCACCATTAGCCCTGTTGCGCTTGGCAACGGCTGCTCTTTTTGCATCTCGTTCAGCCACGTTTGCAGCTTGTAGCATTTTAGGTTTAGGTGGTTGGCTTCTGCTTCTGTTTCTCCTTTCACCTTGGCCTCCGCCTCTACCGCTTCGGCTTCTAGCGCTTCGGCTTCTATCCATTGTTTACAAGTCAAAACAGATTCACAAGTCTATTGTTACTTCGTGCCAAGTTGATTATAGAGGTAGTAATGTCTGTTCCTCGCGTAGGTCTATCGTGGAATTGTGAATTTTTGCAGTGAGCACGAAAAATTGGGTCGATTGGATGGCATCCCCGACAATTTAGTGAGCGGCGGAGTGAGAAGGGGAGAACGAAAGAGAAGGGGGACCGGTTATCCTACTTACACAGGATTTGGTATGATTAGAAGTAACCCTGCCAATTTTGTCAGAGTGACATCGCTTTATATACTAATTCCTACGTGCATGTGTTAATGCAGAATTTTCATAGAAAGACTCTTTCTCCTCTTCTTGCTGCTTTGCTGCCAGCCGTCCTGTGCGAACGGACTGTATCCCTTGGGCAGAATTGGACTACATATTTATTATGCTTGACATTTCTTTTTGTGTTTGAATGTACTTATCCTAAAACTTCTGTTCTCAGTATCTCTCCGTCTCATGGTGTTGAGAAAAGGCTGTTTGTTCATGTTTACGTGAGAGTGAGACCCAGCCAGCTCGGAAACAAGATGAGACTGAGGAGACGTTACAATTATTGTTGTCATTGCATACAGCTTGTCTACTTTATATTCATTAATTCAAACAACAACATCGAACATATAGATATGAGTTGAGAGCAAGAAAACACTCTGAAATGTCCGCAATTTACTTCTTGCTTGTCTCCTTTTCGTCCTCAGACATAGCATCCTCAGACATGGCATCGCTAACTTCACTGACATCATCTGTCTTATCTTTTGCCTTACCCAATTCCCTATCAGACTCAAACAGCTTGCACATTTCACTTCCAGTAAACTCTCCAAGGGATACACCACTCATGCGAAGTTGATCCATGTTAATACTTTCAACACTCATGAGTGAATTACCCATAAGAGCTTGCTCATTGTTTTTTAGGTTTCTATTTGGACGTCGTTGTTGCGTGAAACTATTTTTCAACCCGATGCGCTGCGCTCTCGCCCTGCTGCTCGTCCCCATAGAATTGGCTGATACGGTGGAATCTTCGTGTTGTGCAGCATTCTGTTGGAGATGAAACCCATGCTGAATGTTTTGGTTGGTATTTCCTGCTTGAAGTGTATTGCTTGAATTGTTCATTTGGTTCAGTAAGTTTTGGGTAAGCAATTGCTGAGTAAGTTGCTGTTGAAGCGCATCTGCAGAGTTGTTGGCAGCGTGGTTGTGAATGGCATTCAGAAGAGCTGCGACTTGCTCACTTCCCATGTTACTACTCGCTTGTGCAGCTGCCAACGCTGCATCGTATCCGCCATTATTACCCAAAAACATGTTGTTACCACCAGAAAATACGGGGTTTGGCTGCTGCTGCTGCTGTTGTTGTTGTTGTTGCTGCTGTTGATTCATTTGCAAGTGATTTTGCAATAGTTGAAGTTGAGCAGGATTGATATTACCAGCTTGCTGCTGCAAAAATTGCAGTTGTTGTTGTTGCTGCTGCTGCTGTTGTTGAAGCTGCATATGAGTTGCAGCAACAAGAAGAGCATTTGCTCCCTCTTGGGTGAGCCCAGGATTATTCGTTTGGATTTGACCTGGAATCCCCGGCAATGGTGGAGTAGATACGGGCTCGGTACCCCTCTGAGGATCCAATGAGTTTAGACTGAAGGATCCCAGCGAAATATTGCCCATCAACGAATTTGCCAGGGGATTATTCTGCCGAGCAGCCCTCAGAGGACCAAGAGCATCTTGATTTTCAAACTTGTACTCAGCAGAGCTCGTATCAGTACCGTCAAGCTCTTTCATAAGCTCGGGAGCACCCTCTCTCAATGCTTGGCGTGTCTTATCAAGTGCTTTCTTTTCACCAACGTCGCTCCACAACTTGGTCTTGGCATCCTGTTTGAGGAACCTTCCTGGTGGATTCATGGATCGAATTTCATCGTAGATTAGCTTGCTGTAGATGGCTTTTTGATTTTTGGCTGTGCAGTGCGTTGTAAGAAAGAGAATAAGTTAGCATAGATCAGTTGTGTAGAAGAGGAGTTTGCAGAGTTGATGCCACAGTGCATGCATGGTGGTACTTACGACAAGCAACATACGCCTTCTTGTGGTGCTTTACCCTGCGGAAAAAGTTAGTAGAAGAGGAACAGAAAAGGTCAGGTATTTGGATGATGAAACTGGGGCGAAGCGATACAAACCAGCAGCATAGACGAGCCAAGAGAGGTTGGTTAGACGCAAAACCAGTACATACACCAGCCCAATGCTGCCTTCTGACGATTTCCCTTGATCCCCCACATCTCCCCCTAGAGAGTACACAAGATGCGCACATAAAATAATAACATATAATTAAACTCACAGTGCTCGAAAGTTCTCATTCCCAGAATGGTGATTCACAAAATTACCACGACCGGATAGTACATCGTTTGCATGTGGTTGGGTGATCCCTTCCAATTGCTCTTGTTTCGCGGAAGAAGACGATATCTGGTCAGCCATTTTTAATATTCGTGG
Organism: Skeletonema marinoi; assembly: GCA_030544225.1. NCBI lineage: Eukaryota > Bacillariophyta > Thalassiosirophyceae > Thalassiosirales > Thalassiosiraceae > Skeletonema > Skeletonema marinoi. Next base: position 649,742 of record CM060490.1, read on the forward strand.
TGATACCTTTTCAGGGTGCAGCAGCTGGGGCTGATTAAAAATTATATATAATGAATGTGGCGGCGGCGATTGATTGGAGCGGATGTTTACCGAGACGAACCTCTACTAAGCGGCGATAGGGAGAATATTAAGTAGTCAAAGGAGTTTCCAAAATGTGAGGACAAACAAATCGGTGACGACTATTGACGAAGCAACTGATGATGAAGATGATCGTAGTTTTCACGATTGCATTATGATTTTACGATTTGAGCGGTTTTCCTCAAGGCAACTTTGAGTTGAATTTAGGGGTGGATTTGGAGAGAGAAAGGGGGAGAACAGATGAGAGGAAAGAATCGGGCATTAAATGATAAGTGTTCACCCAACTCATGCACTTTTATACCCACATACACACACAGCAGGAGAGAGAGCAAACCTTGTTTCCCCGGCCGCGGCGCCTCCAATATGAATGGTACGAGATGGTACTGCACTTTCCATACACAATTGAGTCCAAGTACACTGAACACGTCTCTCTAGGCTACTTAGCTTCAAACTGAGAAGATAATTAATTACAGTACCAAAGAATATACTACCTCTGTGTTGAAACTGACCACATATCTTCCTCTCCTTTGCTCTTCTTTCCAAACAAATTCATCACCCGTTTCAAACCTCGCTGGTTATTCAAGTCTTTGACTGCATCTGCCACACTGGATCCAACAGCTCGGGGATCGTACTCATCATCACACTCACTGCCTTCATCGGTTGACTCGTAGAAGAATTCCGTGTGGTCACTGCCTTCGCCATCGTCTGTATCAGAGTCTTGCGAGGAGTTAATCGTAGTTGATCCACTGCGAAAGTCTGAATAGGATGCTCTAGGAGGTATTGTTTGAGCGTAGCGACTGTCAGCAGGTGCAGAATCCCTCTTTTGTCTACTCTTCAAGTCAACTTGTTCATTATGTGATTTCTTCCTATATTCACTTGAAGGCATTGGTTGTATATAATCCTCCTTCCTGATGTGGTTGACAGAACTATTCTTGTACGTCCTATTGTCAACATCCTTGAAGTATGACCTTGGCTGAGACTTATTATTATCAAACATTCTTGCAGCTGTTTCTTTTTCCACTGCTGGTGTTGATTTCAAACCATCCTCCTCCGTTTTAAACCTTGCAGAGTTATTAGAATGCACCACCTCGTCTCTTGGCAAGTTAGATGACGAAGATGATGCCGAAGACGTATTGCTGTTTCGTCTAGAATGAGCTAGCCGTTCTCCCCCATTACCACTTGTTGTCTTTTCTGGTAATAACTTGGCTGATTTGCGGTTGTACCGTTGATTTGCAATGAGAGGAAACTTCTCTCTTGTGCCGCAAATTACGGAAGGGTCACTTATTATGCTGGCGTCATCTAAACGTCTGGCCATTGCCACTAATGAATCATCGTCAAGCGAATGATCTCGAGTTTGTCGCTGGTATTTTGGATCATTATAATACTCATATTCTGCTGGTTTTCTGCCGCCCTCTGATTTCGATTGTGTTTGTAAGTTATACAATGCCTTATCAATCGTATTATCAATATTTTGTAGCTTCATGTCGAAATCATCATAATCCTCAGAAGATTGTGCTTCATTTATTCCCGTTTTATTGTCACAGTCTTCTGTAGATCTTTCAAAGATGACGCCACCACAATCATGCCTTTGCTGCCGCGGATTCACGGAAGATGACGTAGATTGTGGCTGCGGCCCTTCAGCGGAGGTTTGTACTGGAGCGGGAAGAACATCAGATTTATCCACCGACGATAGAAATTCTTCCATCTCTCTCATCAAACGTTGATTGGTCGACGATAGGGTTTCGAAAATAACATCCTCTTGTGTTTCTGTCATCTTTTGGGCTCAAACAACTTTTTTGTCATTAGTGTTTTACTTATGTAGAGATGAAGATCGCCACGCTTTTTAGTATTTAGCCCTGATGCCGCTAATAATACTGCGCCGTTGTTGCAGTGGAGATTGAGAGTCTATCGCCCGTACTTATGAGTTGCTACTCATTTTGATCGACAGCTGACAAGTAACGCGCGCACTGACCGCCACCAGCCGCCCGCCATGTCCTTTCTTCATCAGATCCCACAACGCGCCCCACCACCGAGTCTCACGATTCACGATCTAGGTAAAGTGACACAGTGAGATCCTTTCGCGCGGATGCTATTAATTCCTACGCTAGAACTCAGAAAAAAGGAGAGGAAAAGGTCGTATCGCGACTTCTCGCTGCTCGGCATTTGGCTAAATGTGTAAACCTTTTACTTACCTGTCCCACAAAAGTGCGTAAAATAATGTAGCTTATCGATGGAAAAATGATCGGAAGTAATGGAGTGGCTGTAGATAGTTGTTCCTTCTCAAGTTGTTACATAGTTGTAAATGAAGAAACCAGTTGGTGGTTAAAAGATCAAAGACTTGAAAGCAATTTAGACAGTATGCCTCCACAGAAGAAGCAAAGGCTACATAAAGATGCGGCGGTGGCGACTGATGATGGTGGCGGCGATGATTCGACCAGTGCTATTGATAGACTGGGCACCGACATGTTTGCACACATCTTCGGGTTCCTCCCGTCGAAAGATATTATGCGTGCTCGTCTGAATAACAAGATGAGACAGGCTGCTAAGAAAACGATTGTTCCCGACGCCGACTTCCGCGTATACAATCAAGCAAAGTACAATTGCATGGCGGCGATGACGTCTGCTCTGCCAGGTGTGCAACATATTTCACTCCGTAGCCTCGGATGTTTTCGTCACATGAAATACAACGACGGCGAGGATCCGGATGTACAGGAAGCCGTCCGCACTGCAAATTGGACTACACTTGATATTGGAATCATATCCAGCTTTAGAAGGCTACACAGTTTGGAAATTGAGAACGCACCAATGAATGGAAAATATTCCTTTCTGTTCAACTTTCCTCTACTGAAAATATTGCGCATACGCGCTTTAGACTACCTATCTAAACCCAAATGGGATCTAGACATGTTGTCAGGGGTGCCATTGCTCAAAGAGTTGCACCTACATGACAATGAATTCTTGAATGGCAACATCAATAGCCTGAGAGTGCTTAAAGGCACCATCGAGAAGGTGTACATTTCCAACTGTCGCCATGTACATGGTAACTTCATGGATCTGGCCGACTTTCCTTGTTTGAAAGAACTTGATCTTGGATTAACTTCTGTGACAGGTGATATTCGAAAGATAGGTGTGCAGGATTTCTTAGCTCTGGAAACTCTCATTCTACCAAATGGAGTATATGGCGCACAAGGCTATGAGTTCCAGAACATTTCTGACGCGCCTGATGTCGCCAAGGCAGTTTATTCTATCAAGAAACAACGCCCGGCTCTATTGATAAGAGACTGGTATGCGTACCTCTCAAAAAATTCTGTAGATTGGTACGAAGGGGTAGACAGCGATGATGAAAGAACTCCACTATTCATTTGTCTGGTGGAAGCAGGATCACGCTTGGGATACCGATGGGAGTCTGAAAACGGTCATTCATGCGAAGTGATTTGGTTGGATCAAGAGCCCGAAAGAGACGTAGAAAGCAGTGACTATGGAAAATACACTGAACAATTGCACCACATCGAGAGCCGGGTATTCTTTCGAGGATTTTCCCAGCCTCCTACAGAAGAAGAGTACAATCTTCTATGCAAAACTCGATGACCCACCTAAACTTTAGCTAACCTAATTCGGACAACTTCTTTGTCATCGAGTGTGGAGATGACGCAAGCACTTCTTTTCAAACAGATCCGCCTCGCTTTTGATTATTTAGTCCTGATGCCGATACTACTACGCCGTTGTTTTGCTCAGTGGAGAGTATAGAGAACGACGTACAAGCTTATTGACTACTAACGCAGTGTTTCAGAGGAGCATCCAGCAACCATTCACCTTTCGCGCGGGTTATCATACTAATTCCTACGCATAAGGCTACCAACCAAAGACAGAAAACAAGATGAGAGAAATAAAATGATAGGACAACATCATGACATTGCTCTCTATCAATCAAACAGTTGTTGGATAGAAGATCAGAAGACTTGAAAGCATGCCTCACCCAAAGGAGAAGAAGCGAAGGCTAGAAAAAGAGGAAGATGTGGTGGTGGCGACCAAAGAAAATGATGATAATTTGACTACTATTGATAGCCTGGGCACCGACGTGTTTGCACAAATCTTCGGGTTCCTCCCACCGAAAGATATTATGCGGGCTCGTCTGAATAACAAGATGAGACTGGCTGCAACAATTACGATTGTTCCCGTCGCCGACTTCTGCGTTGATAGTGAAGCGGAGTACAATTGCATGGCCGCGATGGCGTCTGCGCTGCCAAATTTGCAACATATTTCACTCCAATGGTTCGGATGGAATCGGGATATCAAATATATCGATGGCGAGGATCCGGATGAACAGAGAGCTGCCAGAACTGTAAATTGGACTACACTAGATATTGGTATCATATCCAGCTTTAGAAGGCTGCGCAGCTTGGAAATCGATGAGGATGCACCTTTGAATGGAAGATATAACTTTCTGTTCAACTTTCCGCTACTGAAAATATTGAGAATAGAGGGTTCCTCAGTTGAGTCAAACTTCAACAATCTAAAATGGGACCTAGGTATGTTGTCAGGGGTTCCAATGCTCGAAGTGCTTTCGTGTACAGATGAATTGGGAGGCTGCCTGACTGGAAATATCAATAGCCTGAGAGTGCTTAAAGACACCCTCAAGGAGGTGGAAATATATGATTGTCATGATATTCAGGGTAACTTTATGGATCTGGCCGACTTTCCTCGCTTGAAACATCTGCATTTGGACGAAACTGCTGTGACAGGTGATGTTCGAAAGATAGGTGAGCAGGATTTCTTAGCTCTGGAATATCTAGTCCTACCAGATGGAGTCTATGGTGGAAAGGGCTACTAGGGGGCACCGCTTGGCTAGAGCTCCCTTTTGCAAATGAGACGAAGCATTGTGCAAAATTCTTTCGATCTTCATTCATGTTACGCAAAGAGTATGAATAGGTGGTGCCGTAGCTATAGCATATGAGATGTTGCAGGATTGAATAGATACCGACCCCATGTCGCCGCAGTGGCAGGCGAATGGGGTCGACCAACATAGCTCTCTGTTCTCCTTAATTTGTGCTTGTGCGTAAATACATCGTGTTGCACTTTTAATAACTCTTTAATGCTCTTCCGTAAATTCTCTGTCAAATGAGTGTTTGGTTCGAACCGTATGTTTCGCAGTTCTTCTACTATGTTCATACTTTCTGCATCTTCAAATCCAGCTCAAACTTGCCAGCACAAGCATTGAATGTTAAGATTCAGTTCAACTATTCATGTTCATGCTTTACTTAGCCAATATATAACTTCTGCCGCAGTCAAGGTTAAGGGTGCTGATTTTGTCAACTCAAGATATCTCAAAGAGAGAGAGGTTGCTGACCACACCAGTAGCTTGCAAGTCCTTGCTAGAGAGAGAGAGAGCGAGGGATGCTCGACTTCTGCGTGCATGAAGGATGAAGGGCTGCTCGACTATAGGCCTTGTGATTGAGCTAGCTTCATTTAAAATAAAAACGAAGGCCTATAGACGTCTCCCGCAATTATGTTCCATCTTTCAATTCTGAGCGAACAGGGGTCGATTTCTCAGTTATAAGTTTTGTTCCCTGAGCTCCATGGATCCCTCCCCATTCCGCAATATTGACGACGCCGAAGAAAAGAATCTGGGGGGTGTTTGGCAATCTTAACGAGTTTCAGAACATTTCTGATGCGGCTGATGTCGCCAAGGCAGTTTATTCTGTCAAAACACAGCGCCCGTCTCTATTATTGGAAGGTTGGTATGGAGGCTGCGGGAAAATAGGTATCCGTACGTAGGTATGTAGATACGGTAAGGTATCGGTACGTACGTACCTACGTACTCGACTTGCCGTACCCAATTTACATTTCCGTTCAAAAATGTAAATTGGGTAATTTGGCATCGACGCCAAATTACCCAATTTACATGAGGCCGGTGCCAATTTACCCAATTTACATCAGCAATATCTAATAAACCTAACAGAACATCGTCGTGGTTGCAATGAAGCTACCCCCCACTCTCTTCTTCGGATGACATATTATTTTATCGTATAAGCCGCCGTCTCTTAGCCTCACTCGCTTGCCGCCGTCGCCTTCATCGTTTTCGGTTTTACGATGACCGATCCGGCCCGCAGGTCTTCGTCACCGCTGTGAACTCGGATTCCGACGGCAACCGCATCTTCGTGCTTCCATTCAGCTATGTTTGTCAGCGCCGGTGGATGCACTTTTACGGGGTGATGCCAGATCTTTGCTGTGTCATGGAGAAAATTAGATGTACACAACTCCGAAGACAGAGCCCAATACAAACATCGCATGTGGGCACGGTAGGATAGCTCCGACATTCTTATTACTCAAAGCAGCAACAAAACCAACAACATGAGAGACATAACGAAGATAACGATTGAAGCTATTATGATGGAAGCTTCGATCACATAGATTTTATTGCGGATGAACCGCCTTCTCTTTGGAGTTGGGATAATGATGATATGAATATGTGAAGGAGGAGGAGAAGTGATGGTGATGGTGGAGGAGGTCATGATATTGATACAACAACCAACCAACATAGTTATCAACAACACTCCGCACTACTCCAATAAGATTGGACGCAAGTGTCTACAGCGGAGCGTATCATTGATCCCGCCCGCCCTATGCCCTCTGTCTTCGTGGATCTGAGTGCAATCAACCCATCACGTTGTTCACTGCTTAAAGGATGTATTTCGCGAGTTGGGAAACTAAGCACCGCTTTAATCAACCAATCATGTCATGGGTGCATTCTACACAGTGTCTTTCTGGATTTGACACATGACAATACTGTGCATTAGCGAGTGCAAGCAGTAGCATCCGCAGCTGAGCGGTTGTGCTTCAAGAGACGATTCTAATGATTGTCATATTGTTATGTACTTTGTCATTATGGATTTGGAGTTTCAGTCTGGGGCGTCTAATTGAGATTGTAGTGGTAAATTTAGCTGCTGCCTTTCTACGGCTGTACTTAGATGGTTATCACGATCCAAAGTCTCGTCCTCCAAAATAAAGTTGGCTGATTGTCATGGTGTACTCTCTACTTTTTGCAGACTCCGTTTTCTTCATCTTCTTCTCACACTGCTGCTCATCATAATCATCACCATTACCCTAACACCTGCTGATTTTAGAAACGAAATATCGTAGCTTGTATGAAAACATACGCCCATTTCCGAAATTTCTTTCCGCCCAATCCATCCGAAAAATTCGAGTTATCTTCCTCCCTACCGTAAACCTTGAGAAAGTAAAGTGCCCACATGAGATGTTTGTATTGGGGTCTGTCTTTGGAGTTGTGTACATCTAATTTTCTCCATATGACACAGCAAAAGTTCTAACACCATCCCTTAGAAATTCAACCATCGGCGCCGATTACATAGCTGAATGGAAGCACGAAGATGCGGTTGCCGTCGGAATCCGAGTTCACAGCGGTGACGAAGACCTGCGGGCCGGATCGGTCATCGTAAAACCGAAAACGATGAAGGCGACGGCGGCAAGCGAGTGAGGCTAAGAGACGGCGGCTTATACGATAAAATAATATGTCATCCGAAGAAGAGAGTGGGGGGTAGCTTCATTGCAACCACGACGATGTTCTGTTAGGTTTATTAGATATTGCTGATGTAAATTGGGTAAATTGGCACCGGCCTCATGTAAATTGGGTAATTTGGCGTCGATGCCAAATTACCCAATTTACATTTTGAACGGAAATGTAAATTGGGTACGGCAAGTCGAGTACGTAGGTACGTACGTACCGATACCTTACCGTATCTACATACCTACGTACGGATACCTATTTTCCCGCAGCCTCATGGGAGACTCTCATCACATTCTCCAGATTGGTATGATGACGGTTTCGGAAGAGCCCCATTATTCATTTATTTGGTTAAAGCGGGCACACGAGTTGGCTACCAATGGGAATCTGCGCACAATCATTCATGCGAAGTGATTTGGCTGGATCCAGAGCCACAAAGAGAAAGCAGTGACTATGAAGAATACATTGAGAAATTTCACTATATTGAAAAACGGGTATTCTTTCGAGGATTTTTCCAGCCTCCTTCAGAAGAAGAGCTCAATCGGATTACGGAAGAGCCCCGTTATTCATTTGTTTAGTTGAAGCGGGCACACGGGTTGGCTACCGATGGGAATCTCTGCATAATCAGTCATGTGAAGCTCTTGGTATTCTTTCGAGGATTTTTCCAGCCTCCTACAGAAGACGAGTTAAGACTGCCCTTGCTCGGTCAAAAACATCCATGTCATAGAAGAGGAAATCCTACGACTGCACTGAAGTAATCAAGTAAATAGATCTTTCAAGATGTGGGTTATGGCACCGAGATGTACGGCAGTAGCAAGTGGAGTCGCTTCGTAAATGCAAAACTCAATTTACCTAAATAGTTACACAAAGATACTTTCTTTTTACTCAAATGATTTCTCCGACGGCAATGACTTTGGACTTTCATCATCATCACCAAGCATTTGAAAGAATCCATTGAAATCATCCTTCTGCAGTGATGTCGCCAAGCATGCAGCCACAATCAATGCACCACCTATGTAGTCATTGGCACCAAAGTCAGTTGATAACCAAAGAGCTGCAAAGAGCGCAGCCCACAAAGGCTCTGTAGCCAAAATCACAGATGCCTCGGCACTCTTCATCTTTCCTAGTGCCGTCGTTTCCACAAATCGGTTGAGCGCCGTGGTCATTAATCCCGTCCAAAGAACAGCCGCTGCAGCCATCTGCAATGACGAATCGAATAACATCATCGGAAGACCATATGATTCTGATCCAGCTGTCCCAATCCATCCATCTGCTATACACCAAATCATACACAATAATGCCGATACAGAAACTTGTACCGCGGTGATAGGCAACGCTTGACCTGGTACCTCCGTCATCATCCTCTCGGTAATAAAGAATGAAGTTCCGAATCCAACTGCTTGCAGGAATGCCAAAAAGTCGCCCGTTCCAATCTGTGAAAAGACTTCACTGATTGGAGTCGCACCTGTAGGATCATATAGTTCCAATACACCAACTCCAATGATACAAAGTGTAGCAGCCAACCAAATCTGTGGCTGATTTCGAATGGACATGTCCTTCTTGTTAATTAGAACTTCCAAGGCAGGACACACGAGAACTACAGCAGCACCGATGAATGACACTTTGGCAGGGCTGATGTCCACCAACGCCAAACTCTGAGTGATATACCCCAGTGCAGTGAAACATCCACAGAGTAGGGCAGTTGGGGCCAATTTACCTTCTAATTTGAATAGGAATGGAGAGAGTGCCAATGAAGCTAGTAGCATACGTGCCGAGGTTGCTGCAGAGGGTGGTAATGATTCATTCATCAACGCACCCAATGGGAAATTGGTACCGTATAGTATTGAAGCAAATCCGAGGAGTAATCTTGGTCCAAGATAGGAGTTTAGGACCTTGTCGACAATGGTAGGTTCGCAATCCTCTGGTACAGAAACGTCACATTCAATATCATCATCGTCGGGAAGAACGCACACACCACGTGCACATACTACACCCATTGGATTTTCAGGGTCTAAGAAATCATCGTAGAACACTACTGATCCATCTTTTGTTTCGGTTTTTACTGTTTCATCTTCTTTAGTTGTTGATTTTAGACATGATGTTCCGCTTATGCGAGTAACAGTTGTTTGTTGATAGCGCGATAGTAGCTGCTGCTGCTGTTGATTAGAAATTGTGGCGAGTCGTCTAGATGAGGAAGTAGTAGCGGGAGATGAAAAGCATTCTATCGGTTGAATAATGTTGGCAATGCCAATCGCAAGTAGAGAGATGCGCATGATATGAATTAGGAGCGGCATACTTCGATATTTGACGTGTTGTCGTCAGATAGATGTAACTAGCTTGGCCGCTCTAGAGAGCAGAGATGTTATTGAAATGAATCTTGCTGGGTCAGCTGCAATTATATCGCTTATTTTGAAAGCAGTGGTGGCAGTTGGACGCACTTGAGGAACAGATGTTGATGCCAATGTGTTTTGTGAAGCGAGGAAGATGCTTGAAGTTTTTTGCAGGAAAGGCGGGAAGTTGGGCACGTGACACGTGACGGCACGCGCCATATTTTTTCCGCCATCAGGAGAATAGATACAAAGCGGTGTACCATAGATACAATACTATCATCAATAATCAGGACCCCGAATCCGAACGAGTGTACCGAAAAAAAGGGACGTCCCTTTATTTTTTTAAAGGGACGTCCCTTTATTTTTAAAGGGACGTCCCTTTATTCTTAGCCTATTTATCTACGCACGTTTGCCTTCGAAGAACCACCCCTATCTACACTTGGGCGCAACTCCCAAAGACACTCACTTTCAATTCATCGAAGTCACTATTATATCCAATTACGTTTGTTAATTTGCACGTCGCAACCTTTGTCGAGTGAGATAATTGTAGCTATTGTACTACATGTTGATGATAAGACACGATGCACGAGAAGTGATACGCGGGGATTCGACGGTGCAGGTAAGGCGGAAGTATTCGATGGCTAACCGGTTCCGTTCTTCAATTGCCGTCGTATATTTCGCGTAGTAGGCACCTGCCGTAGGAGGCGATCACTGCCTGACTTTTGAGCATGCACGGTATGTAGTTGGTTTTGTTGATAATACTTACCACTACGAATGTAAAAGGTACGTTACTAATAAGCATCCCTTTATCTCCAACATTCTAAAGAGGAGCAAATCCCTGGGACGGTCACTTTAATAATGGGAGTCCCCATGGGACGATACTCATGACATATGTATGGAGGCAATATACGTAAGTGACCGTCACATCAACATATATGGTATGCTCGTGGATAGGTACTCAGTCTAAGGCGAAAGGCCGAGTTCGGCTAAGTATTTATTAACACACTTGGAACAACTAACTAAAGAAGGGTACATAGATATCATAGGAGAACAGTCAAGTAAAAAGATCCTTAATTAATCCATTTCACTCTCTAGCTTTCCCCCAAATGCAGTGATGCTCTTCTTCTGATTGAATTCTGACTCTTCTTATGCTTTTGAAAGTCTAATGGACGTTGTCGTGCACCTTCAGTCTATCAAATTATTGATCCTTTGCGGCTATCGCCCAGCGTGCTTCATTTATTTCATTTACTTCAATCGTTGTGAAGATCTTCTACACCTCCATCACGGCACTTTTGGATAATCCTTGAAACCTTTGATGCCGCCCTTCCATCTGCCATACCGAAATAGTTTTGAACATGAAGTTCATCCCCGCCTCCTCTGCCGAGGCAGATGCCTTGTACACTGATGACCCGCAATGAGATTGCACGCAATTGAGTGAATAGAACAGAGAAGCCACCCATCTTCAGAATCGGCATTAGGGTGCAATGTCATGATGTACTATTTCCCCCCAATCAAAGAGTAGGTTGTCTGTCATCGTCCCATTCAGCAGATTCCCAAGTTGTTGCTGCTACCTCACTACCACGGCCGACGGCATGAAATAGAATCAAAATTACTGCTCTTTCTTCATACCCATTATCGCTGTGTTTGACGAGGTACAGCAGTGCCAAAAGAGTCTTCCTCGCAAGACCACCTGTTTTTTTTGTTACTTTTGCCCCTTTTTTGATAGCCAGAGCAGTTGCTCTCAAATTCAGAGCACGATAGAGTTCCTCGAACCATTGAGATGAATCGCCAGTGTGAAGAGCGTCGACTTCGGATAGATATTGCACCTGCAAAAGTGGGGCGAGAGGATCGCCATCACTTTTTGTTTCTTCGAAGAGGTATCTATTGAGAGAATTGGCTTAGAACGGGAGCGATAGGCGGTGTCGAACTCAACATCAGCCATTCTCAAGGACCTTTCCGCACACGAACGCTTCTGCTAAGTCATTAAATTTGGGGTATACTGTGTTAACCCCGTTTTAGCAAACAACTGATTCGTTTCTTGACGAACTCATCACATCATATCATCTGTTCGATGCAGTTTTGTACCCTTTGGGAGGACGTAGATAGGACATTGAGCTCCCCGATGGGCAAGGTCGGCGCATCATAATTATTATTATTGCCCGCCGCTGACATTTTGATCCGTTGAATTATCTGTCAGCAGAAGGGGACGGGACCGTATGTAGGTACTTAGGAAGATTTTTTTTGACATGGTGTTGAGTTGGAAGTTGAAGTTGCTTGCGGGCGGAGGTGGAAATTTTGACCAAAAGACGGGGAGAACGGCCCCCGCCGCCTCCGGCGGCTGGGACGTGGCGTCCCATTGGGACGCTTTCGCGTCCCAGCGAAACAAATTTTCGTCCTTTTGTTCCACTTTTCGTCCCTTTATCCCTTTTTTTAAACAAAGGGACGTCCCTTTATTTATGTATACCCAATCCGAACCCCACGCCATCAATTATTCTTCCGCCGCGCTGCTGTTGTTGGCTGACCAGCCCAGGGCTCCTAATCAGCCCTTAGTCTATCGCCGAAGACACCACTTCCCCTGCGCCGACGTAATCGCCATCGTCTTGCCCATCATCTTGCACCCCTACCTACGGTCTTCTTCCAAGATGGAGGCCCTTACAAATCTTTCCAAAGAGCAGGCCTATTCAATGTTCGGTTCTAGTACAAGCCAACAATACATTGGGCGCCAATTCCGCGTTGATCACCTGACTTCCGAGAAGGGCAAGACACTCAACGGCAAAATATGTCGAGTGGTGGGATTCACTTCGAACTATGCTACGAATCCGGATATGAGGCTTCAATGCAAAATTATTGAAAGTGATGGATCAGAATCTAAAGCCATGTTGTTGAAAGGTTGCAATTTGGTACCTACAGATTCGAGAATTATGTGGGAGCTAATGTCTGCGTCGAAGCCATTGCCGGACAAAGAAATCATGAAGGGTTTGAAGCAAGCACTTTCAGCGCATAGACTTGAACCAGGTATGAGGAGGGATCTTATGCATCGTCTCAACTTGTACAGAGGTGTTCTCAACAAGTTGAAGCAGTCGGGTAAAAAAAGTAAAGGTAATGCACTCGAGGAGGATGAATATTGTTTTCCATGCATGGCAGCACCAGCCGTAGAGGAAAATGAGGAAACTGTTGAGTACATTATGCGTTTGAATCGCCCAGCGTGCGTGGGAAACAATAAACTGGATTTAAGATTCATGGATTTGGGACTGAAAGGAGACAATGTTGCAACGTGTGGTATCTGCACGGAGACATTGAGTTCTTCTGAAACAAAGCTGGTGACACTTCCATGTGTCCATCAATTCCATGCGTCCTGTCTCCAAGAATGGTTGTCATCTGACCTCGGTCGGTTGAATTGGAACTGCCCTACATGCCGTCACAGCGTGCCGCACAACATGAAAACCTACATGGTGAATTACGAGACTGAGCTGTGCAATCGATTCCAAGAATTTCCTCTGTCAGGTTTTTGTCACAAGTGCATCTTGTGGTTTATGGAGAAAGATCGTAATCAAGCCTTGCAAGGTGTTGCCAACGAGAATGGGGCCATGACTATGAATCAAATTGGTCAAAAGTCAGAGGAAATGTACTTGTGCCCTCCAGGTATGTAGCGAGGGATATTAGCTATTTATGTGCATCAAATAGGAAATAATTCATCATCAATCAATTCATCATCAATACATCATAACAACTTGTCTCGTTAATTAGTACAATCAATGTTTACTGAAAGAAGTATTGATCCATCGGTTCAACTCCACAACTGTCCTGCAAGTACCCACTAACCATCAATTGTCCCCAAGCCTGTGACAAAGCAGGCCCACCCCTATTCTGACAGAGTTTCGTCTTCTTCATGAATTCATTGTACCTTCTGATGCTTCTTCCATACTCAGCAACCTGATTGGGGCCACTCGGGGGGATAAGCTTTAATTCATCCTTCAAACCAGTTGCTGTATTTAGAATGGTGAAAAATGAATTCAAGGCAACTCGACCTTCCTCCCATGCAGCCTTTGCATTCGGAACCGCATTCTTGTCAATTTCGACAGATAAATCACGTTTGATACCTTGAGTAGCTTTGTTGAGTTTCGACATGGCTCGTTCAAATGCAAATTGAGTGTCACGGACATCATCGGCGTATTCCGGTGGCAAAGAAAGACCCATTATTCTCATTGGATTGACATAGTCTCTTTCAATTCTGGATGGTTGTCCTTGTCCTCCCCTGGCGTTACTGGATCTTACCAATTCAGTAACTAGACCATATTCATCTGTTGTTGCGTTGTTCATGGTTCATTTTGTGTTGTGTAAGTGTGGTGTAGAAGAAGATTAGTAACGCACTATGATCACTGATTAAATAAAACACAACAACACATTATATCTCACCTGTATCCGCAACCATATTCTGAAGATCAAAGATGTAATAATCTGCCGCAAGTTGAAGAGAGTACCGGTACTGAAGATAAGATTTGATAGCATCGTTTGGTAGATCAGGGTCAAGTGAAGCGGCGTTTGTGACAGTTTTTGCAAATGCAGCTTGTGGATTAGAAGTAGTTGCTGCAATTGCAGAACCCAAGAGGATGGATGAAGTCACAAAGGACCGGCGTGTCGATGGGACTTCTGCGTTGGCGTTGAGAGATGTGGAGGAACAACCAGCTGAGGTAGTTCTGCAGCTAGTTGTGCTGAAGGCTCGTGCAGCCCCAAATGCTGATGATAGCAATAGCAGTGTTGATGAAGTAATCTTCATTGTAGAATATTATGCGTCTGTGTGAAGCAGCTGTTACCTATTTATGTATTGCCTCCGGCCGTCATCGATGAGCTGTTTTCTTGAGAGGAGAAATGATGATGATTTGGCCGAGGATTGTACGTACGACGGAATCAATTACATGCATGGCGCGACGGATCTTTTGACTTCAAATAAATGCCACAAACAGACACCATACCCTGACAATGAAACCAGTGCTCCTAGCCACCTTCATCATCGCCCAGGCGACATCCGCTCTACATGTACCAGCGGCCGACAACGCGCTTACCCGTCGGGCTGCTATTTCCGGAATAGCTGGAATAGCATCTACTATAATTCTCCCTTCAAACCTCCCTGCAATTGCCGATGATGAAGCACAAGAACAACACTGCAAATACGAAAATCGCGATCGGAACAAAAACAAGGATGCACTAATACGAGAAGACTACTGGTATTTCTCCGGCCGACGTCCTCCACGTAAACTTGATATCAATGCACTTCCCGCTGACGATCCCACTTGGAATGCTTGGGGCGAGTGTACAAAATCGGAAGCTACGGGAAACTCATGTGTCTACGTCTCGTTGAAGCAACGTATACCAGCCTATGGAAAGTACTTCTTCTCAATTGATAATGGTATCAAAGAGTACTCGCAATTGGGCAAGATACTACGTGGCTCGAATCCTAATTGGAATGAGGCTGCGAAACTTGTGGATCCTGGGCTTGATACCAGAATGCCAAGCCCTGCTGTAGATTCATTGCTGAAAATGGCCTTGTTCGCCACCCAGATGCTTACTAGTCCCAACTTTACCGGTCCAAATAGAGAACTATTGGTTAGTAGATATTACATCAATGAATGCGCGTTTGCTTTGGATGGACTTGCCAAGTCAATTGACGAGAGAGATGTTTCAACTTCATTGGCCTTGTGGGAGTATGGACAGGATTCTTTCAATTCATATCTTTCCATTCTCAATAGGAGCATTTCTCCAAAGGTGGGAGATAAGATCGATCTTGTCTCGTAACACAATTACACTTCCTTAACATTATACACTATTACAAGGCTACCTACCATCCTCTGGGATGTAGCACAAACACATATTTCACACTCTATTTGAAACCAGTCTGATTATTTCCCATCAACGGCAACAGGAAGATAACCTCTCTTTATCTGCACAGCAGTCGAGTTGGAAGCTCCTTGAATGCTCATTAACCAACAGTATTCTCCAGACAGCCCATCCTTCATTATACCTAATCGCCGTCCATTTTTATAAACTGACAATGTGCCCTCATCCAGATCAAGTAGCAAACCAACTGAGAGGCAAGGATTGAAAAGAGAGGATAAGTGTGAGTATGTGCATCATGGTATGCAAAGACGAGACAAACAGCGGAAAGAAGAGCAGAGATGTTTCTTACCATCTCCTTCAAGAGCATGTTCCATTCCACACCAATCATCAATGGTTTGACTCGTCGTTTCCCAATCTGTCCACTGACATGAACCAGGGTATGTCTCATACAAGCAACAATGGACATTGCTTTCACCCCAGTTTTTCCTCGTAGACGATGTAGCATCAATCATATCTGACCAAGACTCAAACGGATTGAAACCATCCTTGCAGCTGACATCATTCTTGCCAACCCAATAATCATCAAAAGGTCGTATAATTCCAAAAGAAATCTTTTCAACACGCGTCATGGTGAATTTGACACTGTGCACTCCATGCGACATGATGTGATTGCCAATAGCCACACAAGAAACAGTGCTGCTACTGGGCGCTATAGAATGTTTTGTTAGCGGATATTGTCTACGACGCAGAAGCCACTTTGCCTGTTGCAGTTGCTGCTGTTGATATTGCTCACGCAGAGATGCATATACATGATATTTCTTGTTGACGTAATTGATACCGCTGCCCAAGATTGAGCTGAATGAAGGCGGAGCTCGGAGCTTGAGAAGCTCGTGATAGCGTCCAATCCAAGTTGTTGATATGCCCTTCTTGTATGGCACCCAGTTCTTTTCATGTGTAGGCGCAGATTCGATCAATTGACGTGCTCCATGCTCCATCAGAGAGAGATCGTCCGTAGCGGCAGCAGCAGCAGAACCGAAGCGACGACAGGTTAGTGCAACATTGAGCATATCCGCCGTGTCCATAAAAGACGCAATGTGCAGCAGAGCATCATCCGTGAGAGTCTTCATGGTAAAGATATTGTTTCATTATGAGTTCTGTTCGTGTTCTAACATGATGTCGTAGTCCGAGTTGAGCAAGATTTGCATCAGCTTCAGAAGGGCTTCTTTCTTGCCTTGCACTTGCCAAGTGCAAAAAATGCGGGCTCAAATATTATTCAATCAGACGCGTTGCATACCACCCCTACCACCGGGGGCTAGACAGCATGGGAGAAGAGAGAAGCCAGAAGTGCTGGCGATCTCTCAACTTTCTCTCGTCGCCCCTTTCCCCCGGTGGTAGGGGTGGTTGCATACTACAATTGAAATTCTTTGTGTATTTTGCCTGTATTTTTGACGTGTATCAGGCATGTCACACATCATGCGAAAAATCGCGCATTTTCAAAAATACAAAAAAATACACGTTCAAATAGGGTGAGCTCGATAGCCCCCTTGCCCCCTTTCTTGTCCGGCCTTCTCACAACTCACAAGATGATGCCAGTGAAGTGATATGTCTACTCGTCACTCATGAAGGCAGCCATCCTCCTCAATTGGTGCGAGACAAACCCCTTATCCATATCAATAACAGACGAATGCGTTTTTCTTGTTTTCATCATTTTCTGTACATCTGATGGCAATGACGACTCGCCATTCTTCTCGAGTTTGTAGTAAGATATCATGTGCTCCCGTGCTCTCCTCGCATTGTCACGTACCATCCTTAACGACAACACCTCGTCTCCAATTGCTTTCAATACCAACTCCTTGAACTTCGTTTTGTTGCGCTTTAACTCAGTATCTTGAATCCTATACCATATCTTGGATACGCCCCAATCATATTCAATACCTTCTCCAGCAACTTCGGGTGTGCACTTCGGAGAGTTGTATATGATGCACCCGAGTTTCTCTCCGTGATGATGCAACAGAGTCTTCTCGTTCTCGAAGTCAGGTAGTTGCTGCATTAGGTATTTCAAACTTGTCTCTTTTATAATCTGGCCGTGCTCATCTTTTATCCCGTCTATTGTGTACTTCACCGCTGGATCGATGAATCCTCTCTCAAATAATATTTGATACATTCCTTTGGCCATTCCGATAAACCCCTCTTGGACGACGTTGTCTACTGTCTTTGTCAGTGATATGCCTGCGGCTGCACTTCGTTCTTTGAGTTGCGGCAGCGTTCCCTTAGTCATAATATTTCGAGACGCCAAATCTGCAATGAAGTCATCTTTGATCTTGTCTACTTGCTTCGTCCCATCAACCACATTCCTACGAACCTTCCGCTGTTCCTCCGTCCATTGTTCGGGTCCTCTCTCTTCTTCGCCACGATGATTTTTATCCTCGAATTGCATCTTTTGTGTCTCATTAACCTTCAGTTTCAATTCATGATTATGCGTGGTGCCAAGGCATTCCTCGCTGTCTATTTTTGATTCTCTCATGTGGCGGGCTTTCGCTGATGGTTTTGAAGTCATGCCTTTGATATCTAGTCCATCGGGCTTTTTTCTATCATGCCCATTAGACCAGTCAAATCCGAATGCATAATCATAATCCCGAACAAGTTTATCTTGTGTATTGGGCACGAGTGTCATGTGACGCTGTGCTGCATTTCCTTCCGTGTAAGGTGATGAGTGGAGGGCATCAAGAACATCAATGCAATCTTCTAGCTGTAGAACCATCCGATCGTATGTCCAGTAGCCTTCTGCAGAGTTTCCATAGTCAAACATAATTACAAATGGCGATCGTTCTAGATCCTTTTTCAGACATGTTCCAAGCACTTTCATGGCAGCATCTGTATCGCTGTACTCTTGACGTTGTGTCCGACGGAACTCATTCACCTTCGCCAACTGTTCCGCAGAGAGGACGTATCCGAAACCAAAGTCACGGCTTTTAATTGCCGATATCATAAATCCTTGGCCTTGGTCTTTTGGTCGTTGTGGCTGCTTTCCTCCTCTACCGGACCAAACTTTAAGTGTCATCAAATACTGCCGGTAGATAGCCTCGTCTTGGCCAAATATTAATAGAGGAGAACGAACACTTTGACCAAAATGGACATCATTTTCACGCATTGACTCGTGTAGTGTCTTGCGTGTGTCTTCATCATCTTTGAAATGTCGCGCATGCACCTCAACCATTTCAGTGTTGGCCTCGTCCAATGATTTGTAGTCGTATCCTGCTTTGGTTGGTGTACTTTTCTCATCAAACAGTTTCGCTTCACACCATTGCTTTACTAAAGTTTTGGGTGCATGAATGAATAGATGGCTCTTGTCTCCACATTTGTTCTCTGCCAACATGAATTGCTGGAAGCTCTTGCAATCGTCGACATTAAAGTCGACGTAACGACACAAATTTCCATCTGCGTCGTAAGCTTCGTACTCATACCCAGCGTCATCCGCGACATGCTGCTTCCCATCGGCGCTTTGCTGACGTAATAGATCGGCATCTTTTTTGGGGATTTGTATCCAGCGGAGCGCTCTTGTCTCGTATTGGAACAAAACAGTATGGATGTATAGCTTCCGAGCTTTCAAAGTGAGTGGATGCTCATGTGTATCATTGTAGTAGTGTTTCCTTGCAGTACACCACTTGTAGCCATACAGTTTCATCCACCTCAGAATTGTCTCCTGCGAAATGTTCTTTTTCCTTCCTGTGGTTCATTCTCATCCTGATGCATTGTTGGGCGTCCTCGTCCTAATCCAAAAGAGAGGAGAAAGTTCGGTCGGGAGATCTTCGTCGTTTCATCTTTCCCTTCATTAAACTCATTGAGATGAAGAGGAACCACCTGAGCATTCACATAATCCGCAAGCGCTTCTGATGTGAGAGTACCTTTACGAGCTAGCTCATCGGCGTGGGACAAGAACATCATTTTCGCAGTAGGACACCCAACAAAGAATTGTGGTTCAACAATTTGCCCAGCGGCAACTTGTGGGTTTGGATGGGGAAACTTCTCATCACCACTGTCACGCAGTTGCATGTGCCACCGCTCTATCGTTTCTGCACATGTTATATATTTAATGCCGACTAATTTCATTGCTTTCAGCGCATGTTCACAGCACTCTCTCCATGTTGTTAGTCCATCGCCCATCTCATCCAAAGCTGCTGTAGAGCAACCATAATGTAGCGGCACTTGTGTTGGATGTTCTCGATTTCGGAATGCGATGCATCATCACTATCATTGCCGCCTCTCACAGCTGTAAACCAGTCTTCAGCACCCTCCTCACACACTGCAATACGGGCCTCAATAAATGTTTTCACGAGCACGGCACACGCAGCATCGTCATTGTCTGGCTTTGTTGTGCCATGTGGCATGAACAAATTCCATGCTTTGCCAGAGTGGAAGTAGTTCTGTTGTGCCAATTGTTCCGAACGTTTTTGCTGCTGCGGCTGACACTGCGGCTGTTGTTGTGTATTCCCGTTATTATCATCGTTGCTATTATTGTTAGTATCGCCATCTTCTTCCATTTGTGGCACAAAGTTTTTAATGTTGCTCGGGTAGAAGTTGCCATCTGTTCTTGGTGGATTAGGACACTTGTCCTTCTTTGTGTACAGATAATACCATTCATTTTTGTTTCCCCACCTGTTTGCGTAAAAACCGCTCTCACTCTTAGCATTATACTCATCCTCCACAGATTGATTCATTCTCCTGCAGAACTTCTTTGTTGTTACTTCCTTTTCGTGACCCTTGAGAGTGCTACAATATTGTGGAAGGACAGAGCACCAATCATCAGCGCTGAACCATTCGTCATGTAGGTTTTGATTAGCGAGGATGGCATTCATAACAGCTGTATGAAGGAGATTTCCGGTTACGGCAACTTTGGCATTCTTTGGTGTAGTTGCTGACCGAGTCGGTGTAACCATCGACGATGCGGGAGAAGCTTTTCGTCGGCGTTTCTTCTTGTTGTTCATTGCTTCATTTAGAGCCATACTTTCAACGTTACATTCGCCAGGTAGATCAAAAGATTCGCCAGCAGCTCAGCTCCACCCAGGGTCCCGGCGCGAATATAACGTGCAGGTAGAAGAGGAGATACGATTTTCTAAGTTATGGCACTTTTATGGCGGAAATGGTGCCATGGCGCGGTGGATGTCGTGGTGGCGCAAAAACTCTTTAGGGGCTTTTGTGTTTTACATGGAATGCCGGGTGAGGCATTTGTATGATTCCTACGTACGTACATTACTTGATCGAGTCCTTAAGGCAGCTATTATGCAACGGGTCTCACAAACATGCAGAGGTGAAAGTAAGTGATAGGGTGATGGAGATCAGCCTCATACTCTAAGATGATCCGCATTTGGCCGCATAGAACGTATGGCGTAGTCATCTTATTCCTACTCGCATGCTTCCTCCACTCCTTCTTCTGGCATGTTGATGTAGCCTACGATGTAGCCTACGAAGCCAAAGAACGAGGGGAAACAGTTGCAACATACAACTTCCCTCCTATATATGCCGGGCAGGTGATACCGCACCTCACACCAATCAACCCATCCACTCTTATACCACGTGGATCTTATCCTATCGATGCAGCTCATCGTAATGGATATCTTCACACAGGACACTGTCTTTTTATAATGGATGAATCTGGATTGCTCCTCTTTCTGAAACGATCATCCGATGTGGTCACTTGTCCATCCACTTGGAGTATCTTGGGAGAACATTCTATTGCAAATGAATTGGCACATGATACTGTTGTTAGAGGGATGGAAGAGGAACTGGGGTTGAAAGAACAATTAAGCACCCTTGGAACTAATTACCCTTCCATTGAAGCAGATTTTCAAACCATGAGCAACAACTCAATATCAATACATGTTGCAATACAAAACATTACTCAATATCCTCTATACTACATCCGACACTATGGACCAAGACTCGACAATCGAATCGATTCTCAACTTACATATCTATGGTTGGCAAGGCTGCCAAAACGACATGAGGAAATACAAATCAAATTGGATGATGAGGTGGCGGATCACAAGTGGATTTCCTTGGAGGAATTTTCGGATTGGATTGAAGCGGATGCTCGTGATCATGACAAGGAAGAAGAAGAGCATAATCTACGACATCATGGTGGGAAGAAAGATGATGGCCCTCCAAGTGGAGACTTTTGCCATCATACGATTCGCTCTTTGTATGCCAAAGGTTTGGACAATCTCAAGTTGATGTTGTGAGAGAAGTGTTATTACGTTAAATTCCTGCTGACATTAATCCCTTCTCTTCCATCAAAACTATTATAAATCATCTTAGAGCAAATGACCACGACAGAAACACTAACACACACACACACACACACAAAGTCTTGAATCATTCAACTAATACTTGGCATTACTCGTTCCAAACGCATTATCCACATGCGGCACAGCCGTAGCCACCACCGCATTACCATTCCCATAACCATTCGTCACAAGCGGCTGCTGCTCCTCCTCCGCCACCGCCATAACCGTCGGAACATACACACCAGGAGTCAACTCTTCCTCATCCTTTGGTGGTGCAGGTGAATCACTTGAAAATTCCACTGTAAAGGTGCTCCCTGGCCCCATGCCCGGAGGTACGGTGATGGCATTGAGTTGTCCATCTGGTGCTCGTACGTGTATCACGTCTCCGGAGTTGACTCCTGGTGGTAGTGTTACGGATATATAGGTTGGTTGTCCGTTTGTGTTGTTGGTACCCATAGCGTTATTAGTACCATCTGATCGATGTGGTTTTCCTTCTAAACGCAAGGCATTCCCACCTGGACATGTCACGAAATGAGCATTCGCCACTGCTGTATTGGCATCGACTTGTGTGTAGTCAGAATCGGGTGGTTGATAGGTTGGTTGGGCGACACGTCGATTGCCTGGATAGGTGGCTGCTGTGGAGTTAACACATCCCATTTTGTATTATTTGAGGTTTGATTGTTTGTTTGTATCTTTCAAGTGTTTGTTTTTCGTTTATATTTTCGAAGAAAAGAAATGCAAGGAAATTATCGAGCGGTGAATGTTGTGTAGTTGGTGTCGAGACTGAACTGTTGAGGTAGCGTTCGTTTTATGGAGGTCTTGGTTACTTCTCTATCTCTCGCCAGTTCGTTTACGAAATATCTAATGAAGTGAACCGAATCGTGAAGATGCTTTTGCTTTTGGTAACTTTCGGGCTGATTTTCTACTTTGAGAACCTTTGCCCCCCTTTCATACCTTTTTACATGTAACAGAGCAGACAGGATGTTAGAGGGCTGCCCTTCAGCCCGCTATTTCATCGAATTCATCTTTCACATTCTTCACGCACAACAATCACCTCATACCACGCTCGCCTCGATCTCATAATATCACAGTCAGTCAATCAAACATATATAAAAGCATAATAGTTCAGCAATCATGGGTCGCTACACCTCCGTCCAAGCATACACGGACAACAATCCGTCCATGCGCTCAGTCCCCTACGAACAAGCCACCGGAAAACCATCATCATCCACCACCACTTCCACCGACTCTGCCTCTGCACCACCAAACAACAACAATAATAATCAAGTAACCACCGAAAAAGTAGACAACCCCTACGGCTCCACAGCCGGAGCAGGCTCGGGCGAATTCCACATCTACCGCCACGCACGTGCACGAGAGGCAGCACGGTGGAAGGCCATTCATGAGTCTGAGGCGGAGGCCAAGGCGGAACGGGATTTTCAAGATAAATTGGAGAGTGAGAATCAGGTGGAGTTGAGTAAGACGGAAAAGAAGAGGAGGAAGAGGGAGAGGGCGAAGGAGGCGAAGAGGAGGAAGAAGAATATGAGGTTGGGTGGGGTTGCTTTGGACGATGATGGGGATGGTAAGGAGGAGGAGGATGAATTTCAATATACTTCGGTAGTTGCTGCTGCTGCATTGGGAGATCGTGAAGAGAATGGAAACGAACGAATAAAGACAGGAAAAGAAGAAGGAATAGAGCAAGTAGTGACTGCAAGCAGTAATAATGATGACAGTGATGATGAAAAGAAGTTACCTGCTTCGTTTCCAAATGATGGTTCTTTCTTGGAACGAATGAAACAGGAGCTTGGACAGCAGAGTTGATGAAAGAAAACTCTCATTGTGTTCTTTTCTTCCCCTTTGACGGGAAATCATCTATTGCATAGATTCATTAACGTCAGTAACAACATAATTCAAAGCATTTTCCTTGCTTTTTCATAACACTTTCACTTGCACATCTCTCAATCTCTGTAGCCACTTCTTGCCTATCCATGCTTTCTTGATTGGAAATTACCAGATCCCAGCAAGGAGTTACAACAGGCAAAGGTTATCGAATCTGATTGGGTTGATATTGCGGCGTTAAGGGGTGTTTCTTAGCGTTGTGGACACACATCAGAATGATTAGTTGATGGAGTTCTCACGATCCATCGCTCGCGGTATTGTTTCGCAAGAAGGAAGAGACAACATACGATAAAATAACAACAAGATGAGAGTCCGTCGAATTCTTTCTAGATTAACCTATGAAACAAATATTTAGCTTACACCACGGTCATTATGACGAAAGCCTCTATTTAATGTATTGTCGGAAGGATCCACCGACAAGCCCCCTCCCCTCAACAGGAGAGGCAAGCCACCGGCAATGATCCCGTTGACACTTCAAATTGCCTCCCCCTCTTCATTAATCAAAAGGGGACGTACGAAGCGTCAACAATTATTGTCCACATTCCCCTATCAAGAAAATGAACCATCACCCTCAAACTGAACCTCACTCAAATCCTTCAATATATATTTTTCGTAGAAAAAGAACGCAAGGACACATCAATTCCCTCCCCTTATTATTATATATATATTGATATCAAAATTACTGCTTACACGGAAGCAATGAAGGCTTTGCAGGGGAACTCAAGTGGCGCCAAGTTGGTCACACGCACCACATTTCCAGCTCCAGGAGAGTTGAAGACAACATACAAGGAGTTGAGCAAACCATTATTGGTAAAGACTTCGAACTTCTGCTTGAAGTTATTGGGTCCGTTCAAAAGTTCCACTTGGGCATTGAGCTGACGTGTATCGGTGTAAAGGCACACTTGGACCTGTTCCACGGAGGCATCAAAGTTGACCGAGTGGACGGCTCCTCCCTCAATGTATCGGCCGGCGTTGGCGGTGAGGAGGTCAGCACGTTGTTGCACCATGGAAGGCTTGGCGTATGCGGCGGCAGCATTGAGGGGGAAGTCACCGGGTCCGGTGTTGTTAATATCAATGGCGGCGGCCTTGTTACGGGTACCAATGAGGGTTTGGATGGGGCGCATCATACCATCCTCGGTGTAGGCCTTGACCTTCATGGGGGTCCAGTCGGGTCCGATCCAGAGCTCGATGAGGGTTTCGACGGGACGTCCGTTGGAGTCGACGCCGACCTGGACGATCTCTTGGTTGGGGTCGGGGAACTCCCAATGTTCACGAGAGGAACCCTCGATACGTACGGAGCGGCCGATGTCGGCGAGGTCCCATTCGGTGGCCACGGCGTTGAGGGCCGTGGTTTTGACGGCGGGCTTGTTGATGGAGAAGCCGTTGGCCGAGGCGGCGCAGAGGGCGATAAGGGTGGCGGTGAACTTCATGGTTAAGGTATTTAAATGATGATATATTATTTGAAAGAGGCAAGCAAGAGTCGGCTTCAGTGCATGTGATGGAATCCGAGAGTGGCTGCCTGGATGGAGGTGGTGAGATTTGAACGCAAATCAAATCGTAGGAATTAGTATGGTGTACAATAGTGACGTATGCACTGAGGCCCCGATCATGGTTTGAATATGGCCCGGCTATGTAGGTATGGACACACAAGTAACGTATTAGTAATGTGAAGTCTTTAGGTACACAAAGATCGCACTCAAGTTCAAAATCGGAAGCCCTTCAAAATCGATGAAAGTCAGCAGGCAATAAAGCAGCACGTTCTAGCCAACCAATCAATAACACCGACGTTATTATTATAAAACGCAGCATATTCTGCCTCGCCTACAGAGCCGAACGCAACTTCATCGATATAATCGCTTCGCCTGTTATATATATTTGCAGCATGAGGAGCATCAGAACATTTTCTCAGCTACACAAGATATGTCATCAGACTCGTCAGATCAGCAGCAGCAACAGCAGCTGTTGCAGTGTCTTGAACAAACATCATTTCTCATGCTCAGTTGAGAATAACAACACTATCCGAAGAAGCGATATCAATGGATCATCTTCTAATCGCTATCAATCAGCGGCAGTACGATCGTTATCATCCTACACGATAAGAAATGATCCACATACTATTTCCAGTGGCATCAAATCACTGCGAAAGAATCATCATCATCCCATTTCTCCTACAATCACTACAAACAATCAGTCACCACGCCACTTCTCCGCTTCCCCTGATACCGAAACACCCATTGACACTGCCCGTGCAGGACAATTATTATTGAAAGGGTTGGATGTGCACAATGTATCCAGTGAGATGGATGGTCATCCTCTGGCTGTTTATACCATTCAACAAAACGAACAAGAAGAAGAAAGTGATAACAGTCACAGAACACCGTTGCTATTGCTGCATGGGAGGACTTGGAGTTCCGTTCCTGTCTACCATCTTGTTGGGGAAGACAGCAATGATAATAATGATAACCAACAAGAAGGAGAGGAATGCGGCAACAATTTCTCACTCATGGAAGCACTGTACAACACTGGACACATTCAACCATATGCAATGGACTTTCGTGGATTTGGTGGCACACCCAAAGATGAGGAGGGGTATGTCGAACCATTAAAGTGTGTCAAGGATGTGGTATCAGTACTCAAATGGATTCACAACACAAACGACTCCGAAGGATCAACAACTCGTCGTCCACCAGCACTACTAGGATGGAGTCACGGAGCACTAATCGCACAAATCGTCGCCCAACGCTTCCCCGAACACCTCTCCAAACTCCTCCTCTACTCCTCCATCTACAATCCCAACATTAAATATTCCATTCCACCACCCTTTCACGAAAGTCCAATGATGCAACAACAACGTCAATCACAGCCGCCGGGTCATACCGATCATGATGATTTTCCATTGCATGAAATGGTGGCTCCGAATGAGTATGATTTGGCAATGGCAGATTTTACGAATTACTTTGATACATTCAAGCCCAACACTTCATCATCATCGTCTTCTGCAGTTCAACGACAGTATCAACCACCCAAATCAGCCAAACTATTCGCCAACGCCGCATTGATAAGTGACCCCATCAAAGTCCAATGGTGGAACCTCCATCAATTGAATGAATGCCATCCATCCCAAATAACCTCCACGCCTACCATGGTGGTGGTGGGGGACAATGATCCCTATGCACCAATGGTACTACAGGCGGAATTATTCACAAATTTAAGTCGGGGGGTGGATCGTACTTGGAGTATTATTGCCAATGCGGATCATGCGGTTCATTTATCGGAAGAGAGGGGGAGGTTTGTGCAGAGTGTTGGAAGTTTTGTGCAGAATAAGTAATTGGAAGGATGTTGGAGCTTCGTTTTTTTAGGTTATACTGTTAATCACCCAATCGAAATCTCAATGCTCCTTCGTCACCACTGGCACCATAGCCTACTTTTCGTTCGTAATGACCAGCAGCCAAGTCCCAATAATGTGCGACACCCTTTGCTTCCAATATCTTTCGTGCCGTGGTGGAATTGGCCGCAGTCTGAAACATGAACGAGTGAAATGCACGCTTTACTGCCATACCTGTCCATATTAACTCGCATTCATTGTTGGGATTGAACTTTTTACGTGGCACCTTCGTTGTTGTCCCCTCTTCACCATCATTGACATTGTCCTCTTCCATCATCTCATCTTCTTCTTCCTCCTCCTCTTCCTCATAGAAATCTTCACCCTTCCACTTCATCCTAACAGTCATCAACCTAGTATACCTCTTAATCGCCTTCTCACCCCCCTCGGCAACAATCAAAACCTCCCCAGTCTCACACTCCAACACCCCACCAGTAATATGATTCTGCTGCGCATTCAAATCAACCTTGGCACGATGATACGGGTGACCCATATCCCTCACCCAATACAACGCCACACATACCGATTGGGTCGTATCCTCCTGTAACTTTCGAGCATGCTTGGCCGCCTTTTCCTCCTTGGTGAGTTTCCGATCTGCATTCATTTGTTCGTGTTTCAGTTTTCGTGCTTGGATTTGTTCCATGACACGTGCTTCCATTTTGGATGGGTCCAATACCGCCTGATCACCGAGTACCTTCATATAATTGGATAGGGTAAGACGTGGTTCGGGTGGTTCAATCAGACCAGCCGCCTGCAAGTCCTGTTGTTCACGTTGACGTTCCGCACGACGTAGTTTCCGATGACGCTTCTGCTCTGCCTTGGTGAGATGCAATGTCGGTGGTTTGTTCTTGAGTGCCTCTTGGGCTGCCTTTTGGGCAGGTGTGATGATTGGGATGGGGTGTTGGACCAATGCGTGTGATTTGGAATGGGTGAGGGAGGCGGTGTTGTAGCATTTTTGTACGAGTTGATTGTGTTGCTCTTGTTGATTTTGGAATTGTTGCATTGGAGTCATTATGGTTTTTGCATCATTCATAGCAGCAACTGCTGCGGCAGCTTTCTTGACACCACCACCACCCTGCCTCCGTGCCCTGGAGGCAATCACCTTCCCCTCCTCCGCCGCCAACTCCTTCCGTAACTTCGACGGCAACAACTCTGCATCCCACCATTCCATAGCATACGGCATGGTCGACTCTGCCGCCTTGAGTGCATCCATCACTGGTAAATCCTTATCTGAGGCAATCTCCACATCCTTCTTGGACAATAGTGACTTTTTGGTATATTCCTCTATATCCAATTCAGGAGCATCCACTCGGGATGGTAACCGTTCCTCCAGTAATTTTCCCGCTTCACCACTTCCATAATAACTCCCTCCACCGGTTGCACCATCGACAGCCACACTGGCCATACCCACACTCTTGAGCACATTCCCCACCTTACGTCCACTAATATACCCCGATTCTTCCGCACGTGCGGCCATTTCACGCTTCTTTTCTCCGATAGCAATGTAGGTACCGGGTGTAATGAAGTTGATGGGGCGGTGACGTTGGCGTTGTTTTGAAATTTGACCATTGGCTAGGCGTGGATCGAATATTTCTGTGGAGGTTGTGGTGGATGTCGATTGTTTTTGAATGTCAGTGGCGTTGTTGTTGTCGGTGGTAGCAACACTATTGCTTTTCACAGCTGATTGTTTTTGATTGCTGCCATCATCATTGACAGTATGAGCCAAATATGGATTAATCTTGGGACGATTCGTAGGCACTACTGCTGCTGCTGCTGCCTTTTCTAATATTCGTGTAGGTGCCGTAATACTCATGTCGAGTTCATAGACACGTGCTTTTTTCGTCGTGGTGGAGGAGGAGGATTTGTTGTCGTTTTCAGATTCGAGTGATCGCTTTTTGGTTTGAGATGGTGCAGCGCTACTGGTGCTAGACGGGAATAAAGCTTCTAATGCAGCTGGTGGTAAAGCAGTGCTAGCACCAGGAGTACGAGCCTTGAGCGCAGCCAAACGAGCTTGGATGGATGCCTGAAGTGCCGCCGCTCTTGCACGAGGATCAGCGGCGGCTGAGGCTGTGGTTGATGGGGCGGCTGTTGTACTTGAAGCGACATTTTTAGCAGTAGCTGGTGGTCCTTTGCCTTCTTCTTGGGGGTTTGCGGATGAATCCCACCGTCTCTTTCTGCGGCGGGGTGCTGTAGTAGAAGTTTCGTCCGCCATGGTCACAAGATTTTGATTTTGAGCTCTGTTTTTGTGTTTTGTGATGATGGATGGGTGTGACACATCTTGTGATGTCAGTGTCAACAAAGTGTAAGAGGAAAATGGGAGGAGTCGCTCTCATTCAAAGAGAGTGATCCACATAAATGCGACTTCTTGTCATTGCATTCAATCCAAATCACGATTACCATGATTGATCAATACAAACGTAATCAAAACTAGCCGTTACTTGCAATATTATGAATGCTTCTACTCATCGCAAAAAGATGCTTGGCAAGATCGAATCAAGCAAGGAGAACTCTCTAGCAGAGCATGACCTCTCATAAAATACAAACTGCGTGCTCAACATATCAAAACACAACAGCACAGCACATCAAACCCATCATCCCTATCGACCCATCAACAATTAATACCTCCTCTCAACCAACTACTGATCCACCATGAGATTCTCCCTATCAGTAACTACCGCACTTCTCCTCCAAGTCTCCTCCACCGCGGAGGCTGCGTCTGCGTCCTCATCCTCTTCATCTGCCACCTTTCTCGATGCATTTGAGTTTGGACGCTCTCCTCCCATTCAACGCAAGAGGAACTTGGTCATCCAAACTGACTCAACTCGTCGTTTGGCCAAAACATCCAAGGTAGAGGCTGAGGCCAAGACTGCCAAGGCAGAGTCATCTTCCAGCTCGGGCGGATCATCGGATTCCAAAGCTTCCAAGAAGGGTGGCTATCGTCTCATGCCCAAGTCTACCAAAGTGGCAACTGCCGCCTTTTCCGTGGAGACACTCTCCATGGGTACACTTGGCTCCATCTTTGTGGAGCCTCTCCGCACGACCAAGGCAGACAAGCTGATGTTTGCAGAAATGTCCTACTCCTTTGCCGATTTGGACTTGAGCATGCCTACGTCGTTTTTCAGCATGTCGGGTGATGATACGTCCACTCCTACGTCTTCTCCATCGGACGGTAATGGTGGTGACAGTGGTGGCGATGACGGTGGAGGAAGTGCCTCTGTATCTCCATCCCCAGCCCCAACCCCTCAAGAGCCTTCCAACAACTTCCACGAGGTGGTCTTCAAGTACCTCGCTGTGTGTACCGGTGTCGAAATCGAGATGGACTGCTTGACCTCCACTACCATTGATGCACTCATGGCCACGCAGGGAGAAGACGCCACCTCCCGTGCCCGTGCACGTCGATTCCTCGGAACAGACGCGACAATGGAGCCATCTCCTGTCTACACCCGTGGTTCCAAGTCGTCCAAGTCACCTAGTATGTCCCCTTCGGTGAGTGGGGTGACTGCTACCCCTACTTCGGTGTTTAAGGGCGTGACTCCCCGTCCTACGTTGACTTTCTATCCTACGCAAGGTTCAGCAACGCCCCCTCCTACGGTGACTCCTGTAACTCCCTCTCCTACGCAAGCTCCTGTGACACCTTCTCCTACGCAAGCTCCTGTAACTCCATCTCCTACGCAAGCTCCTGTCACTCCATCTCCTACGCAAGCTCCTGTCACACCCTCTCCTACGCAAGCTCCTGTAACTCCATCTCCTACAGTAAACACAGCAACTTCCTCTCCTACCAACACCATGACAATGATACCCACCTCCCCTCCCACGGATCAATGCCGCCCCGAAGTAGACGAGAACGACCTCCTCTCCATCCTCACCACATCCAAACAAGAATGCATCGACTCCGGCACCCCTGTCTCCGAGGATACATTCCAATCCACCCTCTCCTCCTTCCTTGCCATCTTTGACGAGAGCAACACCTGCTGGGACTCCCTCTGCGGAGACTCTGATATCACTAGTGACCTCTTTTACGAGATTCTTTTTGAGGAAGCCTCCCAATGTGCCGATGTCACCTTGTCGGTCGATGACTGCATCCTTGATCACATTCTCGACATGGTCTTTCAATCCGGTGCTTCCGATGAAAGTGGATCAAGGGTACGACGCAGCCTCCAAGACTCCTGTTGCGAAAGCACACCCACCGAAAGTGACTTGAACTTTTATGCCACCTTTTTGTTGCTTGGTGCGGATGCCGCATGTGCCGAGCAGGGAAGTGTGGAGATTACTACGGAGGAGTGGAATGCGGCTACGCAGGATTTGGTCAAGTTGTTTGGTGCTACCGAGTGTTGGGGTGTGGAGCCTTGTGAGGAGGATGATGTGGATGGGCAGGAGGTGCCTACTCCTGCTCCTTCGGATGAGAATGATGCCATTTCGGGTGATTCGGAGGATGCCCTTCCCTACGATGGTCCTGTGCTCTCTGACAATGGTCAAGTTTGCACCCTTACCACGGAAATCTCTGAGGACGTTCGTTCTTTGGAACTTTCCTTCTATTATCAGGTGGAGACCACGTCGGACAGCTTCGACTTGGGACTGATTGAGCGTGCCTTGATTGCAAAAGTTTGTGACGATGCGAGTAATGAGAGGCGTTTGAATGAGTTGGAAACGGAAGTAGTTGCTGTGGATGCCTCCCCGGATGATGTCGTATCGGAAGAGTGTGAGTATCCCTGTGCTCTCTTATTTATGCATTTGCTCTTGACACTCTACTCACAGTTGAACTTGCCTCTTCTTATCAGACACCTGCACCTCCACCACCCCCGCAACAAACTGCCAAGTCATCAAAGGAGCCATCACCATCCTCCTACTTGGCCCCATTGCCTCCAACGAAGAACCCCTCCTCCTGGCCAAAATCGCCTCCCTCTTCCCCATTGCCTTGGACGATACGGAAGCCTCCATCACCTACCTTGCCACCCCCACCCCCAACTCCTCTACCAACTCTACTACCAACAATTCCACTACCACCACAACTCAAGCAGCCTCTTCCACCATTACCACCTTTGGAATCACCGCTGCCGCCACAGCCATCCTCACCATTGCCCTCCTCACTCGAGGAGCCGTCTCCCGTCGTTTCACCCAGGATCCCCCCGAAGATACCGACAAAGAGTACAAGGGCAATCAAGAGTACAACGGTCAAGATGAATTGACCATTGCTGGCACTGCGGAGTTGACGTGTGCAAGTGAGGATGCTAGTCCGAAGCATCATGTGGTGAATGATGTGGAGAGGGAGCATTGGCGCGAGCTTGGTATGGGTATGGGTGATAATATCACTGTGTAGAGTGAATTCCGAGCGAAGCTTCATTGAAGAAGTATACTTGTTGAATTGAGCATTGAGAAAATGTTATTTGAATTAGATGATTGAATTATGCTGCAGTATATTGTCTGCAGCGATTGCTAGATATGAATTGATTAAAATCAAGTTGATTGAATTGAAAGATTGTTCTTCACTGTATTGTAGTCTCTTTTTCAGTTCTAGCGCTCCGAATAATAGCAAATGGCATCCAACTCATCAATATCAAACGGCAATTCCTTCTCCACAAACGTTTCCCTCGACGGAGGCACCTCTTTATCGTAATAGCGACGAAACCTTGCCCATGGAAAATCGTGGGGTAGTAAAAAGTGGTGGGATAGTGTGTCGGCGTCGGTGGTTAGGGCGTTGGTGTAGGATTGGGTGTCGAGGCGGGCGAGGAGTTGGACTGTGAGATTGTCGGGGGAGATTGGTGTGGAGGAGCATGAGGAGGTGCTGCTGCTGCTGCTGCTGCTTGAGGCAGCCGGGGAGGATGGTACCATCATCAACCATCATGGTGAGGATCTTGAAGGAAAATGTCGAGTGAGGCTGGAGGCGGTAGGCCTGTGGTATAGGGGGCAGTTGGCGCTGCCCACCCACTATGGTTCAGGGCCACGGTTTACTACCTCGCTTCCCTTCTTCTCCTCTGCTCTCTTTTCTCATCGCCTCGCGTCTCCTCAGCAAAAACAACTAATTTTGTCAAAATGGCCCTGCCTTCATGAAAAGCGGCAGTACTATGCAAATACAGGTCCGTTGAAGTCGATTAGTGGCTCGTTGGAAAGCTCTTGAGCTGCTCTATCGACCTAGATGGGTGGCGAGGCGGGTTAACGATTTTCTTTGACGAAATAAACTCAAATAGATGTAGGAAAAGTAACCGGATTTAGGCGAATTGGATGTTGTGCATGCTAAGGAGTGAATGTCGCCAGAAGTAATGTAGTTGATGCCTCTGACAAGGTGGGCGCACTCCTCAATGATTATTTTACCAAAATTAGCTACCGCCGCTCGCAGCGGCACTCTCGAGGATATCTTTGCATGCATCTTTGTCGCCGACCGTCGATCTTTCTGCCGTTATCCACTGTCCAAGGGATGAACAATATGCTATGTTTCTCACACATCATTTTCATCCAATGTAAAGACCACCTCATAGTTATAATCTGGGTGATAGGATCAGTGAAGTTTGTATTGCGGCTCTTTTATTTAGCGAGAAACTCAGAGCGAGCTACATCATTAATTGTCTGCGTGATGGCTCTCGTTATGGGCGGTGTAAAGTAAGGATCTGTGGGTAGGATATATCTACATCTTATGGGAGGCGCAGTCTATTCCAACTTCAACCGACGCGACGAGGATCGCCTCCCCAATGCTGGGGATGATTTCCATCTATCCTCAGTGATAGCAGAGGTCGACGTGGGATACAATGAAGTGATAGAAATTATTATGATTTCAGTGTTAAAGTGTGTAGATAACTTTTTGAGAAGACAAATATAGTATTCAATATTCTTATTCCGAGTTGAAGAATGAGAAAACATTCTGAATTACAATCTCTGCCCCACAATTAACTCGTAGCCGTTCCCTCACACCTTCAACATCAATCGTGGCTCTTTCGTTTGACTTGATAGATTGGATTTTTTCCTTCTCTATAGCGCCCTTCCAGAGTGCGAGTTCGAGGAGTGTTGCTGTCTCCTTCAATACCCTGCGAGTCTCCGCTTTGTAATGATCCATCCTGTCAAGAACTTCGTCCATCCATGTTTGTATTAGAGGCGCCTTTCTCCTCATATGTGGGGATGCAGTGAGAAGTTGATCAATTCGGCCAATCTCTTCATTCATCTCATTCCTCCAGCTCTCCATGTGCAGATAGAAGACATCTCTGAGAATATCTCCAGCAATAGCAACTGTTGTCAGCTCATGACAGTACGCGAACGAAGAGGGGAAAGGAAACATGTCGTGGCGCAGGGGCAGGGCAATACGTCTCAGAGAAATGCAACCCCCGAATGCCATTCTCCGAATTTGTGTCAGTCCCTCCGGCAGATCAAGAGCAGGGAGACTCACACAATTGTAAAACGCAAACGCTCCAACAACATTGATAGATGGAATGGAAACAAGTTCGAGGTTGGAACATGCCATGAACACTTTGTCTCCAATCCAATCCAACTCACTACCAAATTCTACACCCGTTACGTTCCAACAACCATAAAAAGCCCCCATGGCAAGAATCCTGACACCATGCAGTCGGAGGACACCTCTCAGTGAACGGCACCAACCAAATGCATACATTCCAATTCTTTCCACCCTATCATGAAAGTCCACCTCCATAATGTGGGGGCATCCGCGGAATGCATTGTTGTGTACAACTCGGACAGATTCATCGATGCGCACGTGAGTTATAATGTTCCTCAGATTTTGTGGAACTTCCCCCCCTGTGTAGACAAACAACACCATCCCTTGAATATTACTTTTTCTTCCTCTTGAAAGGTCAATGAGGATGTCCCTCCCGTCAAATAAATATGAGATAGATCATCTCTACAAAATTGATGTCGTGAAGTTGAAAATGGCGTGTCACGCGGGATGGGTGGAGGATGTGCATGACTGGCGTAGACTGCGTCTAGAGGGGAAATTCTCGGGCAACATCAACCAAGCAACTATTCCAGCCAAGGCTGTGGCGTTGGCCGCATATCTTGGACCATTTTGGGAGCATCGGCAAGGATCGGCGTCATCCACAATTTTTTGAAAATCGTGCAAGGGGGGTGCCCATGGTCTAAAGCTATACTATTCCTCCGTAGAAATCTGGCATTTTCTACGTGGGAATTCAATTTTTCGATCGAGAGGGATTCCAAAATTTGCCGCCTGCAACACGGCGAGAAAATATCATAATGCACTCAGCACACCACGAGGGCATGCCATATTTATCGATAACATGTATATAGTTGATAATACCACCTTCTCTAATCCTCCGAGGCGGTGGTTTGGGGCGGACTGCTGCAACCTAATCTTATTAGGAGTAAAGAATTTAGGTCTTCAGTGCGGAAAGTTTTGATGGTGTGCTATGTGCTAACTTCTTTTAACCATACATGCAATGGAATATAGGCGTATATATATATCAACTTCATCGATTCTTCGTTGGAAAAATAAGCACTAAGTCAGTGATCACAACAAAATTTTATATTTAATTAGAAATTCGATGCTGAAGCTGCCGGTGAAAATATACGACAAATTAGTAAGCCTGCGAATACTCCATGGTATCATTGCCAAACGTCACTTCAGCAGTTTTGGGAGACAGTGGAGGTGGGCGCTGAATGAATGGCGTTCCATCGACTTGGTCAATGGACATGTCGGCCTCGGACTCGATCATTGGGAAAGGAGGTTTGGATGGTGTTTGGGGACAGAAGGTCTCATTATTTCCGTCGAAGAAATCCTCCGTCACCTTCACAGCGTTATCTGCATCGGCACCTGTGTGTCCACCAAACATGATGAAGAGTGCAATGGTCATCTGCTCCTTGCTCCTGAACGTAAACTCAAACGTACGAAGTACGGCGCCAGTTGATATGTTACCGGATGTGTCGTAAGCATCCCACATAATTTTCAGTTGTGATCCAGCGTTACCGAAAACACCACGAAAGCTTGGAAGAATGGTGGATTGAAATACCATTTGATGATCTTTATCCCACACCTCGACTTGCTTGCGTCCCGTGATATTGGATGAAATGATATTCAACGTCCCAGGACCAAAAGAGCCACGATTTTGATCGCCATTTGTGCGATCACTCAACTGACGTTGTAAATTAGGGATCTGAGTGCTAAACAACAGAGTCCACTTTTCTTCAAGCTCTTTCGCAGGACGAGGAGTCGGAGTCTTTTGTCGGGGAGAGAACAAAGCTTTGGGGGAGAGGTCTGCAAAACCTACTTTCTTGGGCGATGCAGGAGACAATTCAGTCAGTTCCGGCATTGAAATTGTTGTACCAAGGGATTGATTCAACAATACGGCAAAGAAGTCACGGAAGGTAATGACTGTTGCTCCGTTGGCTTTAGCATTAGCTGAATCCGTGATTTGCTGGGGAGTGGCAGGATCGCTAGTGATAATGAGCAATGCTTTAGCATGTCCATTCTTGGCCAACGTTTTGATACTACTCTTCGTTCGTTCGGTGGCACCAGCAGTGGAGATGAGTGCCTTAAACGTTTTCCTGCTTGGTCCTTGGACACCAGCAACACCGGCCATGATGTAAATGAACAATCCATTGCAAACACCTCCTTTGGAATGAGCTACAACCCCGTTGGCTATGGATTTCTGTAGCGAAAAGTTGTACTCTTTCTCAGCAGCTTCTGGACTGCTAATGAGAAAGTTGTCGACAGGTAAGATTGTATCTGTTACTTGAGATTCGACCAGCCACTGGAGCGTTACAATAGATGCTGCACTGCTCAATGCAGCGAGAAACTTTGGGCGCGTTGGGTGAATAGATGAGGATTGATCTACCGCGGCAATCAAATGAGTAACTTGAGCTAAATCTCCTCCTTCGTCACAAATAAAGCGACACCCGAGATCCCTCAATGCCTGCAACGCGGATTAACAAAATGAGAGCTCGTAAGTGCGTCGTTTGTTTGTGGAACAATTCATGTCATTATTTTAACGTCAATCTCACCTTTTTGTGTTCACCATTGGCATCGACACCAGAAAAGGCCACTACCGCAGAGGGCTTCGTTCCCCTACGTTGACGTGGGCGTGTGCGGATAGTAGTCTTCATTGAGTTGAATGGAGACATCATTGCAATAAATGAGTTGGCATGAGGTTCATGTGGTCGAGGCCGCCGCTAAAATTGATTATGATGACCGTTGGAATGATCAATCGCGGCGATTGAAGTCCGTTAGAATGATCAATCATGTGCGATTGAATCGCACTTAGATTACATGTACCATCTCAGAAACGTAGACAAGAATCTATGTACGTGGGAATAGTACAAATTTATCTTCATACTCTTTTGAACCAACCTGCTCTGCTAACATTGCAACAGACAATGAGTTCATCGCTTGACACAACACCGACCGGCACGATGCTCTTGCCACGTATGAGGGGTCGGCAGCTACAGTGCTGGACCAAGCAGAGTGCATTGCGCAAAGATGAAATATTGGCAACCCAGAAGACATATCCTGGGCACCGTATCATTGTGGCGTTGGAAGCATTACCATTACATCTGAAGATGCAGGGACTACTCGGTCGTGAAGGAGAGATTGCTGGCTTTATAGACAATGATACATGCATTGTGAATATTAAGCGCAGAAATGGAAAAGGGTGTTTCCCTGTTGAATTATACATAGGAAATGCCAAGGTAGTACGAGTTGTTCCACCCACGATGAAGAAAGAGCGGCAGCAACAAAAAGGATTGTCTACCGGTGGAGACGATTCAGCAGCCCCTCGTGAATCTCCTCCACCATATCAAAGAAGCCTTAACAACGTTTTGAAGAATTGCTGTGATGCGATGAGGAGTCGTTTCTCTATTGTTGCTGAAAGTGTGGGACAAGTTTTTGCGATTGCTAGTGAAGTGACTTCAAAGTGCATTAGCTTGGCCCGCAAATCCGTCACGAGCTGCATTGATTGGTTTGGAGGGATGGTTGAGTCAGTTCGACTTCGAAGGAGGATTTCTTTGCTATCGATACTACGCAGAAGGTTGAGTTTCTTGAAATTTATGCGATTAACGAAGCATGCCCGAGAGTATGCTTTATCGAAAAGGGGTATGTTTGACTGCATTGTCCATATCATAAGGAAATGTTTACGACTAGCCCATCTTGCCATCGATAGAATGTTGAGGAATTGTTTACGGCTAGCTAGAATGTGTAGGAAATGTCTATCCCGTCGTTCCTTCCATAGAATGTTGAAGAAATGTTTACGACTATCCCGTCGTTTCTTCGATAGAATGATGGAATTAGCCGGGAAGAAAGTGTTTGTTATCCACATCAAGACTCTCACCGGCAAAACAATAGATCTATTTGTGGATTCATGGGACACTATTGATGTTGTGAAGAGCAAGATCCAAGAGAAGGCGGGTATCCCCTCTGCTCAGCAATGTTTGCTCTTTGCTGGAAAGCAGGTGAAAAATGAACGCACACTATCCTTCTACAAAATTCAGGAGGGGTCCATGTTGCAGTTACGTCTTCGTCTCCGCGGCGGTGGACGCAAAGCTTCTTCCAAAGATAATGACGCTTCCAACCAGCAAACTGTTCAATTTGGTGAATGGGCCTTCAAGCCTCCGGAATCAGGAAAGAGGTATTCGAATGATCAAGTGACGTTGCTATTCAAGCTAGGATTCAAATGCAGTGAAATCGCCGATGAGTTTTCCAAGAAGGGGTATAACCCCAAATCATTGAACACAGTGAAGGGGGTTTTGAAAGGGGTGGAGATTGATGTTACGAAGCCGCTAACTGCAGAGGACGAGAAGGCACTTCAAAATTGGTCGACTGATGGGAGCAATGTGGCAATAAAGAGGAAGTCTGGCCCTACCTTCACACACAAGGATGTGAAGTACACCCTTGTGTACCCTGAGAATGGCAAATACTCAGATGAGCAGATCAAGCTACTCAGACAAAAGTTCCCTGCAAATTTATTGGAAAAAGAACTAAAGGGTTACAACGGAAGGGACAACTTAAAGGCCGCAGGAAAGGGAGTGAAGATTTCGAAGGAGGAGATGTCACAAGATTTAAAGAATTTGTTTGTGATGTCCACATCGACCGTCGAGACCTACACAAATGATATGCCTACAGACCCACTTGACGACAACGTGGTCACGCCTACTTCGTCTACCGGTGGTTGCAGTGAAGATGGCAAAGTCTCCACTGCTTTATCCGTCGAGAGCGATGCCATTGATACGCCTACAGACCCACTTGACGACAACGTGGTCACGCCTACTTCGTCTACCGGTGGTTGCAGTGAAGATGGCAAAGTCTCCACTGCTTTATCCGTCGAGAGCGATGCCATTGATGCACATACAGACCCACTTGACGACAACGTGGTCACGCCTACTTCGTCTACCGGTGGTTGCAGTGAAGATGGCAAAGTCTCCACTGCTTTATCCGTCGAGAGCGATGCCATTGATGCACATACAGACCCACTTGACGACAACGTGGTCACGCCTACTTCGTCTACCGGAGCCGATTTCGCTGATGATTTCGATCTTTCGTCCCCGTCCTCTCTGTTGTCAGATTCCTGTGACGAGCCACCAGATGAATTGAAAAACGTGACAACCGCAAAGCTACTAGAGGAGCTTAAGAAGCGGATGAAAACAGACTCGAATTTATACATTGGAGGGTTTGTTCAAGAATATCTTGATAGTAAGACTGAAGAAGGAAAGGTTGTAATCGAATCGAGGGCTGATTCGAAGTCAAGATTGGCAACCAACAAATACATGAAAATTCGGAGTAAAGAAAGGGCAACTAGTTCCAGCTCAAAACCTGCCACTCGACAGAAATATCTGAGGAAGATGGTAAATGATACGAGTAAATACATCAACTCGATGATTAGTGGCAATGATGAGCACAGGGATGAGTATAGGACAGAAGTCAGTAGGATGTTAGCCGAGGATAACAATTTCTTGTTGGTCAAGAAAGATAAGGATAGCGGTGGTAGCTTGCTCCAAACAGAGGAAGTAATCGCATTGCGCGATGCCATGGGTGCAAGCACAAACGCTATGTACACACTTCAAAGCGCATTGCAATCTTTCTTGCCAAAATTTCCACGAATCTTCCCCAGTTGTCTGAAAATGAAGGTCGCTGCTGTTGAGGGGAAAGGGAAGCATGATATTGTTGTGAAACTGGTAGAGTTGCTTGTAAAGGCAGATGACGAGCAGCTCAAGACGTGCATATTTTCTTACAATCGACGACCCTGGAAGATAGTGGAGCAAATAGTTGAGAATGCTGTTGCCACGGGCGTCTACCAACAGAGTCAAGAGTTCAGCAACTGGTGCAACAAATGCATCGTCGCTCTCAATATTGACAAGGGTGGAGGTCAAATCACTGCGTCAGAGCGATGTGCTAACTTATCGAGTGGAAATTCCATGAATGATACGTACGCTTTTGGTGTCGTCGAGGGGCCTGTGTCCGAATGCTATGAGAACGAGAAGAAGACAATATTCGCTGAAGATTGCCCGCTCAATAAGTTCTTACACATGATGACGGATAAAGCTTACTTCATTCTCATGGCGAAAACAAATGTTGGTGGGTGTCGGGCCATCATCTTTTCTCTAACGTCGATGGAGAGATGGGAAGAAAGGTCGATAAAATCCATCATCGGAGAACTTGTCGACGATGCCGATTTCAACACGTCAACACAATCAGGAGCTCCTGAAGTTGACGTTGATGACGAGGTGACTGTCAACTTGGTCAGATGTAATTCAAAGAGGGAACACATCGTTGGGATTCAGTTTGTTGGTGGCGATTGTGTCCACACTGAGAGGTTCAGCTCTCCTCTTATATTTGGTGGCTCAATTGAAGAAGTGGAAGTTTGCACGGAGCAAGTTATCGGTATTCCAGTGAATGATATGAAGCAGCAGAATATTCTATGTGGCATTTCAAACAACTCGTGCTTGTGCGCCTGCCCAACGTGCATCTGTGAAAGGAAAGACTTCGGAAAGCTGAACAGAACTCTGTATGAGCGTAAGCATGGCAGTGTCCCCGAGACTTACGAAGACACCCCTTTGCGACAGGGTGAAAAGTGGGGGGTCCGTGCGTGCTTCGAAAGGTACAAAGTCGAGACAATGAATGGACAGATGAAGATGACCCAAGACAAAATACGACAACTTAGTGCAAAGTGTGCTTCTGTGACAAAGGGCGTTCTGTGGGATTATCTCCCTGAAACTAACTCCGGCGAACCTATGCATATCTCTGCAGGTTTGATAACCCACTTTTTCGATGAAGTTAGAAAAATAATCAGACAATTCGAGGAGGACTCATCATTCATGGCTGATGCCATTGCGCTGGAAGCAGATATTCAACGCCTCATCGACTCTGTAGCGACTACCAAGCAATCAATGAAGGACAAAAACGCAGACAACGTCAACATTCGACTCCATCAGGAGAGCCTCCGAATCCGACGGGAGTATGAAAAGAAGTTGAAGGAAATTGAGGCGAAAAAGAAAGAGCTGTCCGAGGCAATAGATGACTTTACTGAAGAGGAGGGGGCTGAAGCGGTTGAGGAGATCTATCTTGAAGACCTGGAGGAGCTCGAGGAAATGTACAATTCAGAAATTGCCGAACTTGAAGCTGAAGCGAAGAAGATCTATGATGAATGCGATACACATGCTTCAGAGACAAACTACGCGCACAATTTGGCATTGGGCATTGGGTATACAAGGCTGACGACTGCTGTGAAGAAATTTTTGTCCAAAGGCTCAAAAAGACCTCACGGCGTCATTGAGTATGTTTTTGACAGAGCTATTGAGCAGCGTGGTATTGGTGG
The DNA here is from genome assembly GCA_030544225.1 of Skeletonema marinoi. Lineage (NCBI taxonomy): Eukaryota > Bacillariophyta > Thalassiosirophyceae > Thalassiosirales > Thalassiosiraceae > Skeletonema > Skeletonema marinoi. The sequence goes on from CM060490.1 coordinate 691,831, forward strand.
TGGAAAATATATGGCGGAGCATTCTGGTTTTGAGCAAACCAATGGGAATGGTTTGAATTCGCTTGAGAACTTCGACAAAATAGCTGAAGCATGCATTTCGATCTATAGTGAGTCCGATGAAAAGTACAATGAAGTTAAAGAGATGTTTGAGAAGTTCAGCGAGGTGGCTAGGAAACTCTACCCCGTGTGCAAGCAATTGAAGAGCCAAGACAAAGGCGATCCAGATCTTTTCGACAAATCTGTTCTCGAATTCGTCGATGCTTTTGAAGACGTGTTCAAAGTACCTTGCTTTAACAAGTTGCACTATTTGCATGCCCATACTACAAGCTTTTTGAGGAAGTTTGGATGTTTGGGTCGTCTCAGTGCAGAGAGCCATGAAGCCGTCCACGCTAGGCTTTCGAGGTCTGGAATTCATATGAGCAAAATGGCACGCACGCAGCGTACTAAAGCTGTCTTCTCGAGAACAAATTCAAGTCTCAATGCTATTGTTAGAAAGGCTGCCAAGCAGATCAAAGATAAGAAAACAGGGAAGAAGCGAGGACCTTACAAGCCGAAGACTCCCATGCGAGAAGATATTGATTATGATGCTGAAAACCTGGATACCTACGATAGAGATGGAGAGAAGTTCTTCCTCGTCCCCGGTGGTGGATGTATTAGGGAGGAGCACAAAGAAATCTATGAGTATGCTGTACACGGCAGAGCCCCACGTGATTGGGTCAAATGTTTTGAGGGTGTCGTCTCTGACTTTCAAAGACATCAAGTAGCATTCTCTCGCTATTAATGCCCATCCACTGCAGTGAGAGGGGTATGTGTGAAATTTGTAAAAATAAAGGTTATTACGTTTACTTTCGATGCCCCGGCCACTCCACCCCTCCTTCATGCAGGGCAATAGCAATAATCTTTGGAGGGTCGTTATCTACACACTTTAACACTGAAATCATAATAATTTCTATCACTTCATTGTATCCCACGTCGACCTCTGCTATCACTGAGGATAGATGGAAATCATCCCCAGCATTGGGGAGGCGATCCTCGTCGCGTCGGTTGAAGTTGGAATAGACTGCGCCTCCCATAAGATGTAGATGTATCCTACCCACAGATCCTTACTTTACACCGCCCATAACGAGAGCCATCACGCAGACAATTAATGATGTAGCTCGCTCTGAGTTTCTCGCTAAATAAAAGAGCCGCAATACAAACTTCACTGATCCTATCACCCAGATTATAACTATGAGGTGGTCTTTACATTGGATGAAAATGATGTGTGAGAAACATAGCATATTGTTCATCCCTTGGACAGTGGATAACGGCAGAAAGATCGACGGTCGGCGACAAAGATGCATGCAAAGATATCCTCGAGAGTGCCGCTGCGAGCGGCGGTAGCTAATTTTGGTAAAATAATCATTGAGGAGTGCGCCCACCTTGTCAGAGGCATCAACTACATTACTTCTGGCGACATTCACTCCTTAGCATGCACAACATCCAATTCGCCTAAATCCGGTTACTTTTCCTACATCTATTTGAGTTTATTTCGTCAAAGAAAATCGTTAACCCGCCTCGCCACCCATCTAGGTCGATAGAGCAGCTCAAGAGCTTTCCAACGAGCCACTAATCGACTTCAACGGACCTGTATTTGCATAGTACTGCCGCTTTTCATGAAGGCAGGGCCATTTTGACAAAATTAGTTGTTTTTGCTGAGGAGACGCGAGGCGATGAGAAAAGAGAGCAGAGGAGAAGAAGGGAAGCGAGGTAGTAAACCGTGTTTTCGGCCACTTTGAACCATAGTGCACCTACGCGTTTGTTTTAGTAAAATGAAAATTAGCCTGAAATAGTTGATTTCAGGCTGATTTGGGTCATTTTTACACGTTTTTGACAGACTTTAACACAGAAATGGCCTAACAATTGGCTATTTCATCAGAGGTGGGCGCCCACGTGGGCTGCGCCAACTATCGCGTTTATATCCGCCCCCTATACCCACAGGCCTAGGAGGCGGGAGTCTTTGATCGAAGGAAGGGGCAACCATTTTGTGACAGCTGCGGCACTCCAGAATGTAGAGGGGTAGACACATACAGACGGAATGATTGATGGTTTTGTCAGAATCGCAAGGAGGGCGAAGGTGGTGCAAAGTTGAACGAAGAGAACAGCAACTTAGACAGCAGTAAAAGGAGATGCAACAATTGTCGGGAGAAGCACTTGGCTGCTCAGAGGGAAGAACGTATTGTCAATAACAAGTCATCCCTTTTACACGAAGCTCATTTGCATGGCGCACTCAAGCAGGTGCTTGGAGACGATACAAGTGCGGATGAAATGCTCACAATGCTCGAGGGTCATGCAAGATCTCATCTTACTGTTCAAACACCTCTCATCTCCCTCCATCTATTTAGGTCATGGTGGGATGATTTTGATCGTCGGGACAAGCCTTTTGATCGGAGAAAAGAAGGTCTCATTCAAGCCATGACATCATTTTGCAAAAGTAGGGAAGTCACTGTTGTCAAGTTAACAAATGATGATCATGGATTGGAGTATAGACTTCTCAAAGAGCGAGTAATTGTGAGTGAAGTGAGACTTGATAGTCCATTCGCTGGAAAAGTTTCGATAGATGATCAGGTCGTTTCAATAGATGCGAAGGATGTCAAGCAAATGAGCGCCGAATATATTCAACTATTACTCTCAGAGGGAAATCGTCCCCTCTATGTTACATTTGTTGACAATGAACTCCTTGAGAAGAAGCTGAATCTGTCTGCTAAGAAAGAGGCGAATCCTCAGCCTAGATCGCAACCTACGCATGTGCGTGATCATATCTACACTGCAGCAGTTCCAGGTAAGATATTCTATGTTCTGTTTATTCGCTGTACTAATCCAGTTTACTAACAGAATATTTGTCGCTTTAGTCGTTCATCGGCCGACATCTCAAACTCCATCGATGGGATCAGCGCCTCTTCCGCCTCAACATGAGCAGATTCCAAGAGAACATGCTTATCGAGCACCATCGCATGATAGTTACCGTTCCGAAACATCGCCTCATACTAATTATCCTTCACATGATTTTCATGGCAGTGCAGCAAGTCGTCATCCTTCGATACCTTCACGTCCTGAGTCTTTGGCATCATCTCACGGGTCTTATTATCAAGAGACTGCAGCTCACATGCCGCCTCGCCAATCACCCAATACCGCACCCATCGAGGTTCATCGGCCGACATCTCAAACTCCATCGATGGGATCAGCGCCTCTTCCGCCTCAACATGAGCAGATTCCAAGAGAACATGCTTCTCGACTAGCTGCGGCCATGTATCATGGTGAAAGACCGATGATGCCCGGACGAGCTAATGTCACAAGCATGAACAATGGCAAAGGGTGCACCTGCCGCAAGACGAAATGTCTGAAGCTCTACTGCTTTTGCTTCTCAGCTAGTTTGGTCTGCAACCCTCGTCTGTGTATTTGTGATGACTGCAAAAATACCTCGGCGGAAGCAGCGCTAGGTGATCTAGGAGCTATCGCCAAAGCAAGGAGGATGGTATTGCAACGGAATAGGAATGCATTCCAGAGCAAATTTTCTCCAGGTATTTTGAGGGAGAACCATCCTGTAAGAGGGGCACCTCCAGTAACAACATTTCAGGCACCACCACAACGGGTGTTTGTTGCCTGGAACCCAGCTGCCTACCCCCCAGGAGCAGATACTAGGATGCAATCTGCATCAGTTGATAGTCGACCTATAATCACTGACCATCAAGCGCCAGAGGGGCCTCTAGTCAGTGCATTTGTGCAACCAATGCCTCGCGAAGTTAGCGGCTACTATCGCACATCTCCCAATTCTTTGACGGAAGCAAGCTCATGGGAGACTCGGCCCCGTGTCGAGAGTCTTGAAGGAGGACGCTTCTATCAACCTGGAGAACCTTATTACCAAGATGCTTACCACCGATCGAGCTATCAATCTCGTACATACTGTCACCCTCAAACAGTAATCATGTCATCAATGCCGCAGGCGCAGTATGGTGGAATGAGGAGACCTCAAGGTGTTAATCGTGTAGGGTGCAAATGCAGAAAGTCTCAATGCCTCAAGAAATATTGCGAGTGCTTTGCTAATGGATCCAAATGTGGGGAGTCTTGCAAATGTGAAAATTGTGCAAACCAGCCGACCTCTACAGGAGCCAAAGACTCAATGGGCGCAGATGCGGATAGGAAACGTAAAGCAGACGAAATGCAGTCCAAAGGAGTCGAAGATAACATGCCCCTGACAAGGACAAGCCATTTGCTTCCTAACCAATCTCAGCCAAACAATTGATTCCTTCTATTCAGTTGGTTTTGTCCAAGATGTTCTTCCATCAGAATGGTAGTAGTATAGTTTCGAGCTGTTTGGATCTTTTGCAGATTTCCAGCCTGCTGGTAATTCATCAATTAACAAGCTTCTCTCTGCGGTGGTTCTAGTTCTACAAAAGTAATACGTCTTGCCACTGCTTGGATCTTTTGCGCACTCCCACCCAGAAGGTAAAGCCTCCGACTCAGTTAAGCTTCCTTCCTGTCGACTCGAGCCTTTCGCATTTCTGCGACACTGTCTCGTGTTTAAATGCAAAAGCCGAAAGCAACCAATCTCTTGCATTCCTCCCTCTTCCACACCACTCAGACGACGGTACTTCCCACGGCATCATCCTAATCTATCATCCGTCGTTGCTATCATTACTACAGTCTGCGGAAGTCTTTATAATTGCACACTCTGTGAAGAATTGAAGAGGCATTTTCATACTTACATAACATACTATTATACAGCATTAGACGTGTCACGTGAACCCTCATCATTCAATCCGAGATATATATCATAAAGAAATAATAACATGACTACTTCCAATGATGAGAGTGCCACCGCAGCAGCATCTACTACTACTGCTGATGCTACCTCTACAATGAGCAGTCAAGATGCAACGACCAAAAAATCATCATCAACTCAACCACTACACCGCCATCCATCCATAACAAGCACCACCTCCACCACTAATAAACCACCACCACCCTCCCCAGCACTCAGTACCACAAGTAAAACCAGCATCTACAGCACTCGCAGCCACAGTAATAGCAGCAGTTGCGGCAATAGCACCAGCGGGAGTAGTCGGACGAATAACATGTCGGTAGATGATATATTGTCCAATCCGAAGTTGAGTATGAAGAGGAGGAGAAGGGTTAGGGATGCCTCAACTAGTGTTAATAATAGTAGTAGTAATAGTGGTAGTGGTTTAACAAATGGTGGTAGAAGTAGCACTGCTAATTCAGCATTGCAACGACAAACTACCACTACAACAACAACAAACAAATTGAATCCAGGGCAGGGAGAACGAAAAAAGAGATTGGAACGATTGCAACGTGAACAATTGGTACAGCGTCGTTTGTTGGGGGAGCAGCAGCAACAGCATCAGAATAGTGAGGTGGGACGAAAATTATTCCAACCGCATCAAGATGGTTCGGTGGAGCAACAACAACGGCAGGATGGAGGGGATGGTGCAGCTCAGACGCTCATGTCCTTGGCGGCACAAACATCTACTCAAAATGATCAAAGAGACTTGCCAACAACTACAACAACAACAAAGAGAAGGTCTCCACGAGTTTCAACTACAACTGTTACAACTTACAATGTCTCTGAGTTATCCAAGAATGGTATATCACAAGAGATTTCTACTGCTACTACTTCTGGGGCTACGGAACAATATTCCACTAGTGACAAGAACAATACCAAAGCAGAAGAAAATGACGAACACAATGATGATTTCGATGACATGACACAACAAAACTCTCCAACAACAGTGGAATCTGCCCTAAAATCTCTTTGTTCCAAGTATGATTCTTGCATTTCTACCGATATTGATAATTCTCCACAAGAACACCAAAATGAAAACGAGGAGGAAGAAAAAGCAACATCATCCACATCCGCAGCAGTGTCTCCCTGGAGTGTCATTCAAGTGCTACCTCAAGTATTACAATTTATCAATATAAAACACCATGATACCACTACTCTTCCACCATCAGAAAGTAAAGTGGATCAAGAGAAGCAATCCTACATTCAAAATGAGTTGAGCAAAATTGTCATTTCGGTAGCAATGATGAAACGAAAGGTGATGAATCGAACTTATGATGATGGATTGAATGATGCTACCAACAGCAACGATGACACCGAAAAGGCAGCACAACAACAACAGCAACTTGCCGCCAAGAGGGAAGCAGCGCTATTGCAAATGATACAACTTCAAGTATGGATTCGCATGATGATGTGGTCACTGGAGGGTGAGCCTGGTTGGACTTATTTGGAGGAGGTGGTCAAATTGACGGAAGGGGAGGAGGATGGGAATGCTGACGGAGATACCGGCAAGAGGAGTGGTAAGAAGCAAAAGAAGAAGAAGAAGAAGGGCAAGCGGAAACAACCGATCAAGGACGGAACATCAACGAAGCAGACGACACCGAGGCAAGCTCTGGTGAATCATTTGACTGCATTATTCGAACTAGTTCCATACGTGTTACCCCCCTCCATGGACTTTTCCGTGTGTGTCAAGGACATTTTAACATTTGGGTATCGGCAGAATATTCCCGAGTATGGAGCAGAGATACTAGATCACTTTGAGATTGAAATGGTGGAACCCATCACGTTGAAGAGGAGTGGGACGGATACATCGCATCGATCGAGTAGGTCGGAAGTGTCTCATTCTCCAGTGAAGAAGAAGGGTGATGCAAATGGTTCTGCTGGTAGTAGTAGTAGGAGTCCAAGTAGACAGATTGCGGAAAGGAGGGCAAAGCGTCAACAAGCCTATTTTGCATCTCTAATGGAAGAAAAGGCTGCATCTACATCTACGTCCGTCAATGCTGATGATGAATCAGCGACAATCACTGGATCAATCAGCACAGTTACATCGACCTCACGAGGGTCGAAACGAAGTCGTGGCCCAGATATTGAAAAGGATGATACCAAGCTACTCAAAACATCCGTGAGTTTGACTGCCGCAGTAAAGCCAAAAAGTAAGGAAAATCCATTCTTGAAAGGGTCGGCACGTGGGACGTATGTGGGGAGTCACCTCGGTTCAAAGCTGGCGAATATATCAACCTTGTTTCGTGAGGTGACGGTACCTGTAAAGAAGCCAAAGATGAAAACAGCATCAACGGCATCAACAGCATCCTTGTTGGCCAATAATAAGAGAAAGGCTGTGCCAAAAGAAAAGAAGAGAAAGGGTGACGAAGCTGGACCCAAGGCTCCTTTCAATATTACTGCCAAAGTTACAAGAGAACAATTCAGCGCTAGCGAAAAGACTCGGATTAGAGAAACTCCTACGAAGAAACTCAGAGTTGATAGAACCTCATTTCTCCCGGGAAGAGCCGATACCTACCCACCCCTATCAACGCCAAGACGCATCATTGAAGAAACTCCAGCCAAGTCTCGACGAGTTGTCATTTCTGAGACACCTCAACAACAACCAAGATTTCGAAGGCAACAGCTTGACTTGTCGAATGCTACCAGTCGTCAACAAGAGAAACGAGTTCGGAATCGTCATCATACCAACAATAATATCAACAATGACGGCCTTTCACCAATGATTCAGTATGGAGGACTATCACCAATGCCTCAGAAGAAGAATGTAGTTGCAGAGGCTGCCAAGGCAGCTGCAAGGAAGAGGAAATGATGAATTTTCAATCCACACACACATCTTTATTATATTGTATATTGTTAGAATTGTAACTGAAACTAAGGAAAATTACATAAGATAGAAGTTCTCCACCACTTGCACGATCAATTTTACTAGAAGTTCTTCACCGCTTGCACGACCTACAAGGGGCAGCTTCTGGCTGCAATAGGCACCGCGAACAACATAAATAACAGGTGCACACTAATTAATCGTGTAAACCTTTATAGAGTTCGCGTAGGTGACAGTACTTTTTGACATCAGAGTTCTTTGACACTCCTTGACATTCACAGTTCGCATCTTGAGTACCGAGCGAATCTCCCCGCCCCCCCCGCCCCCCCCGCCTCCGCCGCTCTTCCAACGCGTCAAGAGGCTGCTAAAGCGGTGCCTGACTTATCAATTACACCTCGCCGACATGGCTGGAGTGGATTAGCCCTCAAATGAAAGTTTTATAGCCTCTCGTCACCGAAAATTACCCGGGACTTCAAAAATGGGAAGCGTGTGGTTGAGAGCCTGCATTGAGCACGAGACACTACAAAATAGCGAACCTCAAACGCCCTGTATGCAGCTGTAGACCAAGAGGAAGTCTATCATAATAAGATGATAAAAATGACGGATATTAACGAAGCAGCCAATGGTGGCGGTGGCTTGGCAGCAGCTCCCCAAGCGCAAGTACCACCCGAGGAAAATGAGCTGCCAGTGAGTGACGAAGACGTCGGCTCAGATCGCAACTTGGAAAAAAGATGCATAAAGATTGGCAGAACCGTAGGCGGCTTCTACCATCGTGCCATCGCGGCATGGCCTAGAACATCAGCCTTAACCTTTGGAGTTGTTGTGCCGTTGTTCCTTCTTATTGCAGTGAGCGTCTTCTTTGGTGAGTGAATAATACGTCGGACATGTGTTTTGATGAGTTATGCACAAAGACATCTATTCAATCGTATTAACTTTGCAAACCATTTTGATTGCAGGATATTTCTTGGCTCAACTCGAAGGACCTGATGAGATTATTTACAACAATGATGTCATCTCGACGCAGATTGCGCTCGCCTTGCAAGATCAGCTGATTGGAAATATCACTGAGACTCTCCCATATATTTGTGCATGCACATATTTGGCAGACAAAAAACAACAAGGCATATTTGATGAACGTATGGAAGAGTATAAGCTGTGCCTTTGGAAGCAAGGTAATCAAAGCATGCCTTCAAGCTATCCTTCTTTTCAACCATCAGATCAACCTTCTTTCACGCCATCGTTGAATCCAACTGCAACAAATGTGACATTGACATTGAACGGAACTGATTCATCAAGTATTTTACCTATCATTGAATCAAGTCCAACAATCGCATCAAAAAATACTACTACTGCATCAAACAATTCAACAACAAATGAAAACGAAGAACCAATTGTATGCAAAAAACCAAAGTCACTGCAGACGCAGACGATTGAGTTTGCCATCCAGCGTGTCTTCATATCTCAATTCAAGCGGTGTGATTTGAATCTGAATCTGACGAACACGAACACATCCACGGAGTCACTCGGAGATGGTGCCATCTGCGCTGAGATAGGAAAGTCAACTATCTTTGAAGATATGTTCCTGTCTACAGGGGATTTGTTGACGGAGATGAAGACCTGTGGCAGCGAAGCGTTGGAAATTGCTGAAGATTATAAGCTGACGAAAGTCATTACAAGGAGTCTATCCGACGCGTCTCCTTCATGGAATTGGAATCGTTGCAACTCGAGAGACAAGACTACTAACAGGGAAGGAGATTTGGCATATCAGACAAAAACGAATCTGAATCAGCTGTTTGTAAGTTATGATTATGTATTTCGTGCATTGTTTGGAACTTGATATCTCTCTCTTTCTAATAATAATTCCTGCCCCATGCAGAATCCTTGGGTAAATGTTTCCCACCTTAATCCGACCTATCAAGAAGCGGAAGCTGTAGCTGCATGGATGAAGAGCCAGCAGGAGCTTTATTGTGACTATGTAGCAGAAGGTCTTGCAGAAGGCAAGGAGCTCTCCGATGCTCGATATGATGCACTTGAGAGATCATTTGAGGAAGCTAACGGTTTTGATGATGAAGATTGCTACCCCAACATGGTAAGCTTCAGATGTTAGTCGCTTGTAAACTTTTGCTGTCTGTATGTATAATATCTATATCTAACTTACATGTATCATATATCACAGTGGGCGGGATCTTGGTTTTGGTTCACGATAATGACGACGGTTGGGTAGTAAGTCACTCATTGCATTGCTAATGTGTCATAATTGCGTTGGTAACATCTTTCTCACACTATTCTTTCTTCAGTGGAAACACTGCTCCCGCCACGGAGGGTGGAAGGGTAATGATCTTCACACTTGGATTCGTTTCGATTCTATTCTTTGGCTTTGTCCTCGGGAAGGCTGGATCCATCGTCGTGGCCATTGTCGAAGACTTCCTTCTAAGAACTCATCTATCTTTTTTGACTCGAAACTGGATTCAGATGATCATATGGGGAGCTCTTTACTATGTGTGGAGCTTACTTATTGCATCTTACTACGTCTACTGGAATATGCTTAGACTGGACGAAACTGTGTCTATGGATGATGCTTATTGGTTTGCCTATATCACCACGACTACTGTGGGTTTAGGCGATTACTACCTCGATCATGCAGCCATTATCGGGATAGATCTACTCGTGTGGCCTCTCTTGATCTTGTATGGGTTTGTGTTACTTGCAGCTTTTCTAACAGCATTGGGCGCTTTGGTTCAAGCGAGTGATGATGGTACCGACTTTGCCGACAAGTTGGCTGCAGAGGAGAGTTTGTTTTCCTGCTTCCCGAGATGGTGTCAGAGGGATGCTGAATTTGATGCACGCGTTTCTGTTCGTTCGTCAATTGGTAGTGCTAGTGTTAGAAAGCCTCGCGAAGTTCAAAATGATGGGAATGCACTGGTGAACGACTCGGTAGTAGGTGACGTGACTAATGCGGCTGATGACGCTATTCCTGTTCTGAACGGTGAGGACAATGATAGTGCGTCATCTGAGTCTGGTGGGCAGGGGCAACAGAACTGAAAACTTTGAGATAGTTTCTCTATGTACCTCACTTTGTATAGATTACTTGTTAAGGAATGATAACAACTCTTAACCAAGAAGTTTCCATTCACCGTATTGTATAGCTTGGACCTCTAATACGCATATCTACTTCAATCGTCTTAGCCCCGGCTATCTCTCACAGTGCGTTATCGTACAAGCAGCCTGCTGAACACAGAGCTACATATATCTAAATACATACAAATTGTCCCTGGAACCTTGTTACAACATTCACCCATGAAGTCTACGACGATGTAAAGCGAGTCCTTCATCGTTGTGACCTTCTTTCTCCACATTTTCCTCTTTCAAAGTGTTCATCAAAAGACTTGTGCGCCCAGCATACGTCGAGGTAACCTTTCGAAGGATGCTCCTCGCTCAAGGGCTCATCCTTGCTAGCATTACTCTCACTATATGTAAGACATCGAAGGCTTCTTGTGCTGGGCTCCCTTGCCTGCTTTGCCGGGGTAAGACAACGAGTAAGAGCCGTCCGAAGGATCGTTTGTGGGGCAGAGTTGTTGCGAGGGACGGATAATTTCACTCTATCATGATTAAAGAGCAGCAGCAGCACACGGAGAGTAGTTGTTAGTTGGCCAAAAGAAACATGAGGATACCACCAGAGGGGGTGCGTCGCGGTAAATTTATCATTTTTGGTAATCAGGTTCTCGTCACTCTACACAGGAATTGGTATGATCAAAAGCAACGTCATCGCTCAAACTCAGTTCTTATATTTTATTATGCCTCCATGCGTTGAATAATTTATTTTTCACAGTTGCAACGAAATAACTCGATGAAGCCATTTCAGTGCTCTTTCGTATTATCGTAGTGGAAAGCATTCAAATCGATAACAGTATCCGCGCCATCCTTTGGAGTATTGCCCTTGTTGTGCATCACCACCCCCTTTGCCCCCCTACATCGAAACAACAAAAAATGAGTAAGGAGTCACCGCCGCCTTCACCATCCAAAGTAGCAGCGGCAGCCGCCGCCTCAGCTGCGGTAGAACCCGACTTCGACATAGTCGTTCCCAGCCTAGGTCCCGACGCCACCCTCGAACAACGTCAGCTCGCTGAATTCAATCAATGGGTCCACCGCTATAATATTTATCAGCATCAGCTGGAGGCTTATTGGCGTGGGCGATTGCAAGCTGAGGCGGATGATGGAAATAATAATGCTGCTGATACTTTTCAGAGTAAGAAGGGTTCAATCAATACGGATAAATGGATGAGGCGCTATGAGGAGTTGGTAAGTGTTCATAATATGACGTGTGCCGATTTATGATTAAGGGGGGAGAGGGAGGGATGTGATCCAGCTCGTCTCTAATGGTGCTGCCTTCTTTTCTTTCAATAAAACTCACCCCGTTCTTGACACTTGACACCCCCCTTTCTCTGTCCTTTTCCAACAGATTGAATTCAAAGAAGAACACGGCCATGCCAACGTCCCCAGTCAATTCACCTACAAACTCAGTCCACCCCTTGGAGATTGGGTCAAGAGAATGCGCCGTACCAAAAGAGACGGAAAACTTACCGATGCTCGCCAGAAGTTGCTTCTGGACATTGGATTCGAGTTTGACAAGCCCAAGGGGGGAGGCAAAAAGGTCGTCTTTAGCGGGGTTTGGAATAAGGCCTACCTGGAGCTGTGCGATTATCAGGATGAGCATGGAAACATTGAAGTCCCAGACAACTATAAAAGGACGCCCGAATCTTCCTGCCTTTTGGATATGTGGATTAAGAGGCAGAGGACGGCATTCAAGGCGGGCAAGTTGGATAACGACCTTATCCAAAAGTTGGAGGAGGTGGGAGTCGACCTCTCAGGACGTGCAAGGCCTTTTGGGTATGAGTTGGATGCCGATTGGACTTCCACCTACAAAGAGTTGAAGAAATACAGTGACGCAAATGGTAACTGTAATGTCCCAGAAGGCGACGGAAATCTTGGTGCTTGGGCAAAAGCTCAGCGTGAGGCATATGGTGAAGGTCAGCTCAACGAGCACAAGGCTGGCATGCTGCAAAATCTTGGGTTTAACTTCTTCTCAAAAGGACCTGCAGTCAGCAAAGATCCTTGGGATTCCCGCTTTTCAGAGCTCCAAGCCTACCACAAAGTTCATGGCGACACGAATGTTCCGAGGTATTTCCCCCTCAACTTGGCACTTGGAGAGTTTGTTCATGATCTTCGCACGGGCTATCAGCATGGTGCACTCACAGAGGGTCGCAAGAAATTGTTGAAAGACATTGGCTTTACCTTTGTGACGAGTAAAGGTCGAAAGAACACGAATAAATGGGACGCTACCTTCGAGGAACTAAAGCGTTACAAGGCCAAGCATGGAACGATTGATATACCAGATAGCGACAAGTCTAATGTGGTACTTGCTGGATGGGTCAGCCGCCAACGTCGCTATCAGAGGGATCAAACCCTCAAGAAGGACCGGTACGAGAAGCTCAAGGCGTTTGGCTTTGATTTCGGAGGCCCCGCTCAAGTACGAAGTTCTTGGGAAACTCAGTACCAGGCTATTGTCGAGTTCAAGGAAGAGCATGGACATCTCAAGATTCCCACTAACTACGAGCCGAATCCATCATTGTACTTTTGGATCGGAACTCAGCGTCAGTCTTACAAACATGGGAAACTCTCTGAGGAGCGTATTGAAAAGTTGACCGAGCTTGGTATCGACCTGGAGATTCAGCAGTCGAGGGAGAGGCCCAAGGGGAAGAGTGGACCTGCGTTCTTGAACCCAAAGGAGTGGGATAGATGCTTTGACTGTCTAGTCAAATACAAGGAGGAGCATGGTGATTGCAACGTATCTCAGAGAGAGGAGAAGGATAGGTTGGGTTCATTCTGTCACTACATGAGATATTATCATAAACAGGGTAAGCTGACTGACGAGCAAACCAAAAAGCTTGCGGATATTGGATTTAGTTTCAACATTATCGATTCGCGATGGTCCGATAAGTATGAAGAGTTGGTCGCTTTCAACGAGGAAAATGGAAGCTGTGATGTACCATTGGGTCACAGCTTGTACGCTTGGGTCATGTACCAAAGACAAGCATTCAAGAATGGCAAGCTAGCCGAGGATAGAACTGACCTCCTTCGCAAGATCAATTTCAAACTCGAGGTTGCGTCTAGGGCGAGCAGAAAGTCGACAGGCGAGGCAACATCTCCTACCGCCGCAGAGAAAGTAGATCGTGACGAGTATCTCTCAGAGCTTTGGGAAAAGTCTTACAATGAAATGGTTGCATACAAAGAGAAGTATGGAAATTGCAAAATTCCCGTGAACTACACTGCCAATCCTTCTTTGGGAGCATGGGCATTTGCTCAGCGAATGGCTCACAAGAAGGGCAAACTATCTGACGAAAGGGTCGCAAAGCTGACTGAAATTGGTTTTGCTCTTGGAGAGAAAAAGTAGAGAATGCATCAAGTATATGTTTGTTGTTACATTGAATTCAAGCAGTCTGCATAAGAATATAGATAAAGACGTTCTTTTATCGCCTGAGTACATGACGTTGCTGGCAATTAAATCAAGGGAAGTTCACCTCTTGCTTGGTAGAGTTGCTTCCGGCATGCAATCAAACAATCTCGTTTGGAGCTCATAACCGCAGCCTCCCCCAAAGGGTGATATTTTGGTGTAAGTAAGATTGGCATTCAGGGACCAAAATATTTCTTTCTTCATTTTACACTCTAGCTGAATCAAAAAGATTTAAGGGGGTAAATATTTCCTCGCTTTGAGGGGGTGACATCTCCATTTCGACGAGGTGACGTACGAAGATGTGGCTTTTTGGCAAGTTTTGGCAGCCGCCCGATCCAGATGCCCGATGCCTCACCCAACAAATCCGCAACAAAAGCTAGCTGTCACCATGGTCAAGTTTGCCTACGCCTCAATCCTCCTCATCCCAGCTGCAGCCTACGGGTTTGCTCCATCAATCACAAGTGCTCCGGTACGTGGCTGGAAGAATTGACTCTGATGAATTTCATCGCACAGTTGTGATTTGCAAAACACATCAAGTGTCATTTGTCCACCAAATTTGATTGGTGCAGTTAATGTCATGACATATCGATGACTGTCGTTCTCAAATCAGTTATCGGTGATGCGATTTACTTCGCTTTGTTATGTTTCACTTCAATCGAGACGATACCATGAATTTTGCTCATATAACTTGTTCAATTTTGTATATCATAGGTCCTTCACAATGTTGGAAATGCCATCAGCTCCCGACCGGCCTTCGCATCCGACAAGCGTAGATCAATTGCGCCTTTGTCCATGGCAAGTTCATCAGCTTTGCAGATGGTAAGTACACAACAAATCGTCTATTTCAGTGTGCATATTTACGTATCATATGTCATCGATACGAGCGGTAATGTCACACGCCTTCGATGAAAAATGATATCCTAATCTCACTTCAACTCCCTCTTTGTCAAACAGAGCGAGGCTGCTGCAGATGGAGAAAAATCCCTCGGATCAAAAATCTTTGAAGTATACACAAAAACAGCCAACGCTGCCACAACCCTCTTCCCCCTCTGGACTGTCTTGTTCACTGCCATTGCTCTCAAAAAGCCATCTACATTTGATTTCTTCACCACGGAATATTTCACAGCTGCATTGGCAGCACTTATGCTTTCCATGGGTATTACCTTGACACCTCAGGATTTTGTGGAAGTTACCAAGGAGCCTAGCTCCGTATTGATGCAATTCTCTCTCTGTTATGGTATGATGCCTGCGTTGGCATTCGCTCTTGGTAAGGCTTTTGGATTGGAAGCTGGACTTTTGGCTGGTATGGTTCTTGTTGGAAGTATCAATGGTGGACAGGCGAGTAACTTGTGTACTTACATTGCCAAGGGAAATGTTGCTTTGAGTGTGTTGATGACTACTGCTACCACTGTTGGGGCAATTTTGATGACTCCATTTTTGTGTAAGACGATGTTGGGAGCAGTTGTCCCAGTTGATGCCGCAGGAATTGCCAAGTCTACTATTCAGGTTGTCCTTGCTCCCATTGCAATTGGGATGACAGCCAATAAGTTTTTCCCAAAGATTGTCAAGGCCATCCTTCCCTTCGCTCCTGTGGTTGGTGTTGTGTCTACCTGCCTTCTTGTGGCTAGTGCCGTGGCACAGGTCGCTGAACCTATCTTGGGAGCTGGTATGAATTTGCAAATCCCCGTTCTCCTCCTTCATCTTCTCGGAGGTATTGTTGGCTACTGGTTGCCTAAGCTTACTGGTTTTGGAGAAGTAAAGTCACGTACTATGGCTATTGAGACATCGATGAAGTCATCCGCTTTCGGATTCCTTCTTGCCAAATTGCACTTTGGAGATTATATTGCCCGTGTTCCTTCGGCTGTTAGTGTAGTATGGATGGCTTTGACTGGAAGTCTTTTGGCCGTTGTTTGGAGGTACATCCCAGTCAAGGAGGATGAGTAAGAATCTTAAAACAAAAGACAACTTCTTGGGAAAGGGATCCTTGATATTAGTAGGAATGCTCTGGCTGCTATCAATTTAGGGTAAGGGAAGCTTCGATGAATTCCACAATTTGCATATAAAGTAAAGTATCAACGTTTTGGTATGAACAAAGTCCTTTGTTAAATGCATTCATTTATTTACACATAATATTTCACACAAGCTACGCTCGGTCGATAATTTTACCTACAGCTCATGGCATACCGTTACCTTTTTCGACCGCTGCTTTTGTGATTTGTTTCTTCCAAGTACTGATTTGAACTTGTTTTTCAGTCCACCTTTTTTGTTGCCATTCTTGCTCTCTTTCTTTGAAGTGTTGTTCCGATGAGGACTTGCAGATGCCATCTTTAGTGATGGTTTGAGGGGCCTTTGATTTTCGCGCTCATCTGCTGGAACGTACAGTTGCATAGACGCTTTCAGTGCTTGACTCAATGAATCGTTGATTTGTTTGGATCCGGAATTGTGCTGTTCTCTGAAAGCCTCTGGGTCAGAGATCTGAGAATTCTCAGTAGCAGTAGACCCCGCTGAAGATACAGGAGAGTTCTCTTGGGATACAGACTGAACCGTCGGAAGATGCGTTTCCTGACGATTACTGGCAGGGTACTTGTGCCACCTATTTTGACTATCGCTGGTAGACATCTCACTCCCAACACTCATATTACCTGCACTGACTTCTACATTCTTCGGCATAAAACCATCAGCAGAGACCGATCCCGAGCACGTAAAAGTATCAAAAGCTTTGGAAATGCTGTCTGTGGATGGGAATTCAAATGCCTTGGCAATGTTGTTAAAGAAACTAAATGGTTGATTCTCAGATGGCCGGTCCTCAATATTCTGTTTCAAGTCATTGGTTTTAGGGTACCAATCCTCCTCCTCCTTCGTCTCGATGAGAGAATTGGTGCTGTCAGTGTTGTCATTACTCTCATCTCTTGATACTTGAGCAGCGTTTGCTTTTTGTAGAAGTGCATTCGTAGCCGCATCTAATGCATTCATTCTTTCCTGTATCTCTTTTTCTCTCTGAATGTTCAACTCCATAGCCTCTTCCAACGCTTTGTTCTTCTCTCTGATGAGCTGCTCCTTCTTATTTAGCTCTATCAACCTCAGCTTCTCCTCCATTTCCATTTCTCGCTCTCTTTCTTCCATGTGTCTCTTTTGCCTTGATATGGCTGAAGCTGTTTCGATGGAACCTAGTTTTTCATCAATCTTTTTTTCTCTCTGCGCTAAAAGCATGATCTTATCTTCAACTTCCTTCTCCTTCCTTCGTCTTGCAACAGAAGCTTCTTCAATTGCTGCTAATGTCTTGCTGATTTCCTTTTCCTTCTGCGTAAAGTCAAAAACTCTTTCTTCAACCTGCCTTTCCTTTCTCCTTCGTGCAACGGAAGCTTCCTCTATTAGGGCCAGCCTATTATTGATGTATTGCTCTTTTTGTGCAAAGTCTATTGCCTTCTCTTCTATTTCTCTCTCTTTCCTGAGTCTCTCCTCCTCAGCCACCCTGATTGCTTCTAACTTATTGTTGATCTCGCGCTCTTGCGCGGTAACTTCTTTCTTGTTGATCTCTAACATCTTGAACTTTAGCTGAATTTCATCCTCTTTCTCCTTTAGCTTCTGCCGCCGAGCTACGATCAACCTTGCATTAGAATCTAGTTCTTTTTCGGTGAGAGCTTTGTTCATTTGTTCAATGTCGTTTTGCTTCCTCGCTCGTTCTTCTTCCTTTTTCTTGAGCTCTCTCTTTCTTTCATTAAGTTGCTTCTCTAAAGCCATTAATCGTTTCTGCTGAGCCATGGCCTCTTCTTCTTCTTTTCGCAATTTCCTTTCGTTTATCTCCTTCTCTCTTTGAATCTTGTGCCGTTCTGCTTCCTTTAAAGCTCTCTTCTTCTCTTCCATCTTAATCCCTTTTAGCACTTTCTTTTCGTTCATCTCCTTCTCTCTTTTTATCCTACGTCGCTCTACTTCCTTTAAAGCTCTCTTTTTCTCCTCCATCTCAAGCTGTTTTGCCTTGAGCTCTCTTCGTTTCGCGGCGATAGATGCAGTGACTGATGATGCATCTGCTTCGCCTGTAGATTTTGAGTGTTGCTTGCTTTTATGTGCTGCAATCTTTTCATTGATCTCATTCTCTCGTTGTTTGTTGCGACGTTCTGCTTGCTCCAAGGCCCTCCTCTTCTCTTCCATCTCAATCTCTTTTGCCTTGAGCTGTCTTCTTTTCGCAGCTATAGATTCATTGACAGAATGTGTTTCTGCTTCTTTTCCTTTCGAGTATTGCATGCTGTGGATATGGACTGAGCCACTCAACGCACTCAACGTATCAGACCCGACACTTTCAACCTCAACACTTTTATCATCATCTTCACTTTCCATAACTGCAGATGAAACAGCCGACGCTACTTTCTCATTCCCATCAGCCTCCAACACAACCAAAGCTAATTTGGTAGACAAGAACATTAAAGTTTTGCTGTCTATTTGCTTTCCCTCTTGTTTCCTACCTGTGGCAAGAACAAGATTGGATGCCTCATGTGCTATCTTTTCCGATCCACCCGCCTTTAGCACCGCCATAGCGGCTCGTACAGATAAAGCAGACCAGTATTCTAAATCATGTTGGTTTGCAGCATTATCTCTCTTCGAGCTATTGGAGTTGAATGACTTTAATTTCCGACTTCTAGTTGAGCTGGATGACTTGCTTTTGATGACGAGGTCGCGAGGAATTGGGGTGTCATCGGAGCGTTTACTATTTGCAGTTTTGTTTGCCTTTAATGCTGGCAAAGAAAAAAGCACGTCATCCTCCTCTCTTTCATCCGAAACAGCATTTATGGAGACCCGGCTGGAGTAGTCATCCCGCATGTCTGTGCTGGTCTTTAAGTGTCTTGACCGCTTGCTCGACTTTGAGTCCTTTGATTTGATGCTCGATGCGTATGGCGTTTTAGAGTTGACAGATGATGCAGCCATTGACCTCATTGACGAAAGCACCTCATCTTCATCATCGGTAAATCTGTAGTCATTACTTTTGTCTAAAGACGACGCACTAGGGTATCCGGAATAGCTGAACGAATCACTCATCTGTTCGACTTTTGCTGCTGCTGCTGCAAGATTAATGTCTTTCACTCAACGTCGCCAATAATTTATAAGACGTGCGGGCGTTTTTGAATTTTGGTTTGTAGGTGCAAAACACGGTATACTAGCTATCTCCCCGTTGCACCACCTCTAGTCTATACTCCTTAGACCGTCAGTGATCCAATACAGCCTTGCTTTTCGGTGTACTTATTACCGTCGCTGGTTACTTACTTACGTCGGCATGCGGATGACAGGCTCTCGCTCTTCTCTTGTGACAAGCAGATACCATTGACTTTCTTCAAACTTATCGCCGAAGTTATGTGCCTCGTTTCTCATGTCTCGATTCCGGTAAATTGATGTCCCTCTTCTCCCCCTCTTCGCCCTTTCCCTCGAGGATACATACATAATATGTATGTATCTAGCATTGAATGATTGTGACGCGGTGAGAAGAAAGAGGCTATGCATATGCAGCAAGAGAGAAAAAGAGAACTCTCTACGTGTGCGAGGAGCAATATTGACTAGTATCATATAGGACTTCGGATGGGAAGCTTCGATAAATTCGAGGATAACGTAATGGACATTAGGCTTTGTTACAATGTGCTCGTTAATTACATGATATTACTGATTACAAGGTGATGGACAACACCGACAATTTCCCTACGCTTCATGCAATTTCTTTTTCTGAAAGATTGATTTGAGCATGCTTCTCAACCCACCTTTTTTGTTGTTGACCGCTTTCGGTTGTTGATTGATCGTATCCTTGAGTGGTTTGGATTCGATACTATTTTGTTGTTTCAAAGACTCTGCTCTCTCCTTCTTTCGTCTCGCTAAAGAAGCTGCTCTCTCCTTTTTTTGTCTTGCAACAGAAGCTGCCTCAATTGCTGCTAACCTATCTTTGATTTCTTTTTCTTTTCGTGCATAGACAATAACTTTTGCTTCAAGCTTCCTCTCCTTCTTCTTTCTTGCAACGGACGCAGCATCAATTGCGGCTAGCCTCTCGTTCATCTCATGTTCTTTTTGTGCAAACTCTTTCAACTTATCTTCAATTTCTCTCTCTTTCTTGAGTCTCTCTTCTTCGCCCATCCTGATTGCTTTGAACTTATTGTTAATCTCAAATCCTCTTTCTTCTTCCTTCATCTTGAGCTCCCTGTTCTTTTCATTCAGTTGCACCTCTAGAGCCTTCAGGCTTTCCATTCTTGCAACGACCTCTTCTTCATCTTGTCTTCGAAGTGCTGCTAGCCTTTCATTGATCTCCCTCTCTTTTTGCTTATTACGTCGCTCTGCTTCCTCCAAGACCATCCATTTCTCTTCCATTTCAATCTCTTTTGCCTTGAGTTGTCTCCTTTTTGCAGCCATAGATGCAGTTACCGACGGCGCCTCTGGTTCGGCTGCCGATCCATTTCCATTTAACATTGCAATTGCTTTCTGCACAGAAAGAGCTGACAACTGTTCCATATCATCTTGGTTTATGATCTTCTTGCTCTTGACGCTTTTGGAGCTGGACGACATCGATTTCCGGCTCCTACTTGAGTTAGATGTCCTACTACTTTTGATGTCGAGGTCACCAGGAACAGGACTAGCAACAGATCGACTCTGTGAGATTGCAGATGCAGCCTTGGAACGTTTACTATTGACAGAAGGGTTTGACATTGATGCAGGCAAAGAAACAAGCACATCATCCTCCTCTCGCTCACCCGAAGTTACACTCCTGGAAGCCCGACCGGCGTAGTCATCCCGCATGTCTTTTGTTGCTGACTTTTGTGACCGCTTACTAGACTTTGAAGCCTTTGATCTGTGGCTCGAAATAGATGGACTCTTCTTATAGCATACTGATGACGCAGTCAGTGGTGTATGGGTCGAAAGCACCTCAAACTCATCATTACCATCATCGTCGATGACTTGAGTTGGCACACTGGTGGAGAACCTTCCAGAGGAAGCTCTTCCAGAGGAAGAGCTAGGCGAATCTGTCATCTTTTGATTGATGTTGCTGCTGCTGCCTAATGTAATATTGATCGTGGGTAGGTCTTCTGTGAGGGGTAGAGCTTGTAGGACGCAAAATGATGGATTCCGCAGCGCTACCCACCCTTTACCTAAGCTCTAAGCTCTTCCAATCGCTCTTGTCTCTTACACTTGTTGATTGCCTTGCTAAAGTCCATGAAAGAGCCCGTAGTATTACAAGTTGATGGAAACAAGATAAGAATGTAAGTTGTCTTGATAGCATGAAGAGGCGAGGTGCTCACTCTCACAAATTCTTCAGTCCTTTCTTCACTGAATCTGCCACTCTTTTCTCAAAATGCTCGCCAATTGAGACGGTATCTTTATGTACTGTCACCTTCAATCCGGCTTCCTTCCAAACATCACATCTGAAACAGTAAGTAGTTCTGTGGTATCCGAGTAAATATACACTACGGTTTAGCATCATTCACCTCATCGCGCAAGGCATTCAAGGCATAGTCGTAGGTCGTAGGTAGAGCAATGAGTCTTGGTAGGTTCATCAACTATACAGATTTACAATAGCTACATTTGATGATAGAAGTGTCCAGATGGAAGTGATAAGAATAAGCGAACTTAATTAGATCCTCCCTCCCATTCCAGTGGAAGAAGCAGTGATAACAGTAGCAGTCGCTCCTCTGGTGATTTATTTCTTCCACCGTACTGATTTGAGTTTGTTTGCAAATCCACGTTTGTTCTTGTTCTTGCCCTTCTTGCTCTTTTTCTTCGAAGCGTTGTTCAGAGGAGGACTTGCAGTTGCGGATGTCATCTTTAGTGAGGGTTTGAGGGGCACGCTGCTGGACATCTCACTCCCAACACTAATGTTACCTGAACCGACTTCTACATCCTTCGGCATATAACCATCAGAAGCAGAAGTTGATCCCGAGCACGTAAAACCATCAAATGCTTTGACTCTCCACTGATGATCCACCTTCTTCATCTCGATATTCTGTCTGGGTAAATCTGCGCTGTCAGTGTTGTCATTAATGTCATCTCTTGATACTTGAGCAGCGTTCGCTTTTTGTAGAAGTGCATTCGTAGCCGCATCTAATGAAAATATTTTTTTCATCATCTCGATTTCTCTCTCAATGTTCAACTGCATAGCCTCTTCCAACGCATTGTTCTTCTCTCTGATGAGCTGCTCCTTCTTATTTAGCTCCATCAACCTCAGCTCCGCCTTCATTTCCATTTCTCGCTCTCTTTCTTCCATGTGTCTCTTTTGCCTTGATATGACTGAAGCTGTTTCGATGGAACCTAGTTTTTTATCAATCTCTGTCTCTCTCTGCGCTAAAAGCATGATCTTATCTTCAACTTCCTTCTCCTTCCTTCGTCTTGCAACAGAAGCTTCTTCAATTGCTGCTAATCTATTGCTGATTTCCTTTTCCTTCTGCGTAAAGTCAAAAACTCTTTCTTCAACCTGCCTTTCTTTTCTCCTTCGTGCAACGGAAGCTTCCTCTATTAGGGCCAGCCTATTATTGATGTATTGCTCTTTTTGTGCAAAGTCTCTGGCCTTCTCTTCTATTTCTCTCTCTTTCTTGAGTCTCTCCTCCTCAGCCACCCTGATTGCTTCTAACTTATTGTTGATCTCACGTTCTCTTTCTTCTTTCTTCATCTTGAGCTCCCTGTTCTTTTCATTCAGTTGCACCTCTAGAGCCTTCAGGCTTTCCATTCTTGCAACGACCTCTTCTTCATCTTGTCTTCGAAGTGCTGCTAGCTTTTCATTGATCTCCCTCTCTTTTTGCTTATTACGTCGCTCTGCTTCCTCCAAGACCATCCATTTCTCTTCCATTTCAATCTCTTTTGCCTTGAGTTGTCTCCTTTTTGCAGCCATAGATGCAGTTACCGACGGCGCCTCTGGTTCGGCTGCCGATCCATTTCCATTTCCATTTAACATTGCAATTGCTTTTTGCACAGAAAGAGCTGACAACTGTTCCATATCATCTTGGTTTGTAATTGATGCAGACACTGGAGCGCTTCCCCTGTTGCTCTTGACTCTTCTGGAGCTGGACGACATCGATTTTCGACTCCTATTTGAGTTAGATGTCCTACTTTTGATAGCAGGAGTAGCATCAAACCAACTCTGTGAAATTGTAGATACAGCCTTGGAACGTTTACTATCGATAGAAGGGTTTGACATTGATGCTGGCAAAGAAACAAGCACTTCATCCTCCTCTCGCTTACCCGAAGTTACACTCCTGGAAGCCCGACCGGCGTAGTCATCCCGCGTGTCTTTTGTCGCCGACTTTTGTGACCGCTTACTAGACTTTGAAGCCTTTGATCTGCGGCTCGAAATAGATGAACTCTTTTTACAGCATACTGATGACGCAGTCGTAGCAGATGGACTCTTCTTAGAGTATACTGATGACGCAGGTGCAGACAATTGTGTATGAGTCGAAAGGACCTCAAACAACTCATCATGACTACCATCGTCGATGACTGGAGATGGCACACTGGTGTAGAACCTTCCAGAGGAAGCTCTTCCAGAGGAAGCTCTTCCAGAGGAAGCTCTTCCAGAGGAAGTGCTAGACGAATCTTTCATTTTCATCTTCTGATTGCTGCTGCTGCTGCTGTAAGATTGATCGTGTTGTACGTCTTCTGTGAGGGGTAGAGCTTGTAGGACGCAAAATGATGGATTCCGCAGCGCTATCTACCCACCTTCACCTAAGCTCTGTGCTCTTCCAATCGCGTTTGTCTCTTACAATCGTTGATTGCCTCGTTAAAGCCCAACGAAAGAGAGCTTGAAGATACTTTTATGCATGGACAAGAGTACATGATGTACCTGGTTGGGCAGATGAAAAGTTGTGGGCCCATACAATGGCAATGGGCCGCCTGTAAGGTAAGCAGGAAGTAGCGAGGTGAGGTGCTCACTCTCACAAATTATTTAGCTCATCTTTTCTCGAAATCGCCAATTCTTGTTCTTGTTCTATCTTGTTCTCGTTCCGAAAGGTTTTCTCATTATGTTCAAAAGGTTGCTCTAGTCGTGGTAACAGAGTGAGGTTTTGGTAGGTTCGTCAACTTAGATTTACAAGAGCTGCATTTGATATGGAAGTGCTTTCCAATTGATAAGGATAAAAGCGTGCTGCCCTTGTTCCTTCGGTTGTTAGTGTATGGTAGTAGTATGGATGGCTTGTTCTTGGCAGTCACCTCGAAACTGTGTCCTTCGCGGCAACATGGCCTTGTAATTATCTTATATCTATACAGGTTCTATGCACACATCAGCAAATATACAACGAGTATTCCCCGGGCACTCGCTGAATCCTTGGCCGCACCGAATTTGACAGCCCAAAAAGTTGAAAGTCTGCGTCCCTGCAGATGTTGTTGTCACATCAGCACAATAGTAGGATACATCAATGGGAGATTGCGTTGGTGTGTTTGACGGAGCAGGTGTGGGAGGTGGCGTCGCTTTGAGCTTGTAACCTGCATTGATGTACTTGGTGGAATCATATCCAGGTCCTACAGTAAAACAGGCTGTCTTGCCACCATGTCGTGTAAACCCAACAACATCGCTATCTAGTACTGAATCATCGTTACCTGCAACTTGTGGTAGCGTGAAGTTATAGTCATCACCTGGCTGTGGCTTGAAGAATTCAATGTAGTATTCATTTTCCTCGACGTCATCAAATTTGTATAGTCCTTGCTCTTCCGAAGCTCCCGTATTTACCCAATCATTCCCATCGGCTTTTGGGGTACATAATTTGAGATTGGCCCAGACTCCCTTGAAGGGCGTCTCACTGTCATAATCGAATTTTCCATTCTGGTTTTCATCAAAGAATAGAAATCCCTGAATAGTATACGATTGCGGAGCGTCTGGAACAGTTGCGGCTGTAGGAGGTGGAGTTACCGGTGCGTTTGTCGGCGGAGGAACACTCTGTTTTGTTGGTGAATTCGTCGGTTTCTTCGTAGGTGGCGGTACTGGTGCTGGCTGCGGTTGAGGTGCCGGCTGTTGTCCACCAATATCACCTTCCACAAAGAGGGCACGTGTCAATGTTGAAAATACGGTTGCGTCAGCAGCCTTCAGGTAACTAACGATCCTATCCTGGTATCGCTCTTGATACGGAAGACGAACAATTGCCTCAACAGTAATGGCAGAATCAATCGTATCGTACTTGGACGTTTGTTGGTACGTCATGGCAAACCCATTTGCTTTAATCGCAACAGTTTGCAAGTCACGACGAAGATTGCGACGATTATTCTGTACAAACTCAAACTTATTCGCAGCCAATCCAATTGTAACATTGCCTATACTCTCCAAGACGTAATCACCATCATTATACGCACTGATAACTCTAGCAGAGTAGAAAATGTTCAAGTAATCCTCCAAATTCTTGACAATTCTGTTCATGGCACCGTTATCCAACTGACCTGGATTAGTAACACCCTCAAACAAAACCTTATGATCTGATGTGGTAACAGGGCCAACCGTGATGGAAGGCGGCTTTTGCTGCGAAGGAGGAACCACACCCACCACACTACCAGATCCAGCCGCTGCAATTTCCTGTTGCGTAGGCAAACTCGTCGAACAAGATACATTATCAGCAAAGTCACAAACTCGTTTTCTGACATCGTACAATGTCCCCGAGGAACAGTATTGAATTGGACCCACAGCTGTCCCCCTATCCGAACATTGGATGAATCCTAAACAACCCTTGGTGACAGTGGGTCCACTCTTACCAAATTGACATTGGTATAAACCAAAATATGTTGGACTTGTCGTTGGAACAGGAATGGGTTGAAATGCATCGAGATTGTCATTCGTTTGGTCTTGAGAATTAGACGCAGTTCCATCTCCACTACTACCCTTACCAACCACAACCGCAACAGCAATCACAACACCAATGATCAAAATGATAACCGTGGGTATCAAAATCATTTTCGTTCTTCGTCGTTTGGCAGATTCGGTAGTAGTATCCTCTCTGTCATAATACTTTTCTTGTTTCTGTTTCTTTTCATATGCGGCTAGTGCTGCTTGTTGCTCATAGGTGGAATTATTCTTGATAGTAGTAGTAGAAGATCGTTTGGTATTTGGATCTTCTCTGAATCCACCACGAGATTGTTTCTTGGATATGTTATTGTTGTTGTTGTTGTTGTTGCTGCTGTGGTTGGAAGTGTACATGATGCCATTGGGATCAATTGGAGGTGCACCTACTCCCCTTGGTGGTGAATACTTTCGTTCCCCTCCTCCTCCGGGATAGGACATGTGGTGCTGCTGTTGTTGCTGACCTCTGTTATCATAATAAGGCTGCGATGGCATAGACGATGACTGCTGCTGTCGAGGATTTCGTTGTGGCTCCCTCCTTCTTCGATCAGACCTACCACCACCACGATGACTTCCCCTCCCTTCATCCGGATGATTCCTATGATTATACCTCCTACCACCCTCTCGACTACGAGCACCCTTACTCCCACCATGACGATCATACCTCTCCCGATGACGATAATCATCATCACTTGAACTAGAACTACCACTGCTACTACTACTATCATCACTGCTACTACCACTACTCGAACTATCATCCTCACTCTCACTGGCAATATCATCCATACGATAAGCTCCCCTAGATGGATGCCCACCACCATTGAAATTGGCATTCTCATGATAATGCGGTCCTTCAATAAACGAAGGGTCGGAAATCACCGAAGCTGCATCTAACCGTTTGGCCATTTCGAGAATGGAATCATTATCATCAATTTCGGTAGTGTCGTCTTCTGGGTATAATGGTGTTGATGAATTTGATGGTGGTGCTGCGGCGGTGGAGTCATCGTCAATTTCGGAAAGGGAGTAGTAGGGTGAGGCGGATGTGGAGGGGGCGGTGGTGGCGGTGCCTCCGCTGGAGGAGCCTCCTCTTGGTGGTGGTGGTGGTGGATTGTTTTTTCGTGTCATGTTGTTGACGCTTTTTCTTGTGCGTATGATGTGATCACTTCTGATTGACAGGCGACGTCAAAGCAAACACCAGGACCCCTGTACCGTGGGCAAACACCTATCAACTATGTAAAGATGCACTGCTGCTGGGATGTAATCAGGATTCCAGCCTCGCTCCGGTCCAGGGGCGGTATCATGGACAGCTGGGATGGGCTGTTGTATTATCGTGCCAAAAGTGGAAGTGGCAGCTTTTCATCGGTGTTTTTGTCCCACTGAAATGTCTTCTCTTCTGGGGCTGGTGCAAAGTCTTAATCGTCTGAGTAGATACCGTCAGTGCTATTGTTTTATTACCCTATTTTAATGTTGGTCACTCGACTTTGAGATTGCACAGAATACTGCTATTAGAGTGGGTATTTGTCGGCATCAAAAAGTGATTCATGCACTTCCACAAATTTACGTGGAGCAGACTACACTCGTCAGCGTCCTATTACTCATATATTATCGGTCAGCACAGGTAGCGAGGAGAATCATTGCTTCTTGATCCATTATTTGCAATAAATTGCTCTTGAAATAGTGATAAAAGAGGCGAGCGGACAAGTGGGCTGGTCAGCAATCGTTGCACGCTGCATATCTCTAAAGATATCTAGGAGTAATCAGAATAGCCAGCATGACATCATCACAAATAACATACGATGCCATAATGGCATTGCAAAATTCCACATTCCATCATGAATGCTTCATATCCGTTATACAAGATGCAACCATACCAACCATTTCATCAACATCTCAACCTACAACAACTACTACTACAAACAGTCCGATCATCTACTGCAACTTTATATTCCCAATCGGTCTCAACGCCACAGTCGAAATCAAAGACATACACTGCAGTCAATTCACACAAGTAGCTTCCAACACGACAATCTACACTGAAGGAGAGGCCACAGCCATACTAAAACCGACAATAACACCAGAAGAAAAGAAGTCAGGGACATTCTTTACTCACGAGTATTGTGCACGAATTGATATTTTGTATGATAGAGGTGGAGATGGGATGGCAGAGTCGGTATTGTATAATCGGTTCATGATTCCGATTACCTATCGATATGAAAAGGGCAGTAGTAGTAGTAGTAGTAGCAACGATGATGCAGTTATTGTTTCGGCAAGTGTCGTGAATGGGAAAGAACAACAGGCAGTTGATGCACGAACAATTCTTAGTGGTGTGGTTGTTGGATCTTTGATTACGTTATTCTTAGTTTTATTGATACGGCGATTCAAGCGATATAGATCAAATAGGAGAAAAGATGAACAAGCGAATGTTGAGGTTACACCTGTGCCCAAAGGACTTTTAATATAAGTTATAAGAAGAAGTTCGATTCCCTGAGTCTCAACCCTCTCTCTATCTCTAGATCTTGACCCATGACAAGTAACCATAGTAGAATAAACAAGGAGGCGGCTCTTGTAATGTGGGATTGGTATTCATCTCGTCGTCATCAAAGTCTCCTCCTTTAGCCTCACATGCCAAGTACCAATCCATCATTGGGCCATACTTTTCTGTTTCCAAAATGACACGAATGTAGCTCTCGTACATGTCGTTTCCAGCAAAGTTGACGTTAAGGATATATTTCTTGCTACTGGGAGGAGGTACAGCAATTGCGTCTGTTGTTGTTGTTGCTGCTGTGTCGAGATGTTGAGAGATGTCTTCCATGGCTATCAAAGTCGCCAGAGGATTCTTTGCCAACTTTGTGTTTGGCGGTTGACGACATGACCAGCCTTCAGGTCCTACAAAGTGATCCATCGGAATAATGATGCCAGATGTTGGTGTATCTTCATCCTCGCTGTTGTCATCATCACTCTGTGCTTCTTCCTTTTCGCCAATAGGCTCAACGCTTTCCTCCTCTTCTTCATCACTTGCCATGTTTTCGCGGCCATCATCTTCGCTGGCTTCATCTATACTCCCTTCCGATCCATCATCTTCGTCATTTCCAATCGGTGGGTATTGCAACGCTGGTGGAAGAATATTCTGAGCACCACCTTTATTGACAAAGTCACTAATCACCTCGGGTAATCTACTCATCATACTTTCCAAATGCTTTGTTGCGTCTTGTTCTCCTCCTGGACGAGATGTAACTATCTCTCTCCACCCTTCATCACTCCCAACAAGCAAGTGCTGCAATGCGTCTGAAAAGAGTTTTGCGTATGTTGTTCCCATGAGAGACACGTTCAACGATATTCCAGGCTCAACCGTTTCAACCTTATGCCACATACCAGACGGGAAGTAAAAGCAATCACCTGGATGCAGCGTGATTGTCATCTCTGGTCCATAAGCATTGTTTTCACCATATTCAAATCCATAAGCGCTTGTTTCTTGTGATGTTGTAGTTCCTGACATGCACGATAAACGAGCAACCTTCAACTGATTCTCAATCACGCTCCCTTCACGAGCATAATGCGGAGTAGTACCTCGTAGTGGATGGCGCACTCTTCCTCTACGCAATGTCCATTTTTTCACTCCACTCAATTGAATTGTGAAATTTTCTTGAAAGTCCGTATGCCATCCTGTCAGATGCTTCTTCGCACTGCCATTATCTTTTGATTTACTGCTCGAAGAAGAAGTACTGATGAATAACTCTACCTCACCGCGTCCTAACGTGGTACCTCCACCAATTGTGACTACATCGGCATGTGGTGGATGATAGTGCCCTCCACCTAATCCGGTAGCACGCAGCAAGGATCCAACTAACAACTGCTCCAAAGCCGGTGGAGCACGACAGTACGCAGGATGGGACCCAGATTGATGCAAGGCAAATGCAGATTCTGGATCTGAAATCTCAACACTATTGAGAGCTGCATTTGAGTTCGTCTTGGAGGGAGGTGGTCGGAGCCACAGGAATACATTTTCACTAGATGTTTCCGCAAATATCTCTTTGACATTCAGCCCGAAAAGGAAAGTATCGCAGATGTAGGTCACCAGTTCTTCGTTACCAGCTTGTTTGTTGTGATTGCGATTGATGCATACAGCGTCTTTACGGAAATGATTCTTCAGAAAATGCTCGGCTGTCATGGGGTAGAGCATGTCATCCAACAAGTTACTGGATTCTGGGCGTAGGATTGCATTAGGAGCATCCTTCTTCTTCTCCTCTGTTCTTGCCCTTTTCTTCTTAGGCGCATCATCACGATTATCTTGCACTATGATCACAGGCTCCTGGGACATCCTTACTTTTCTAACAACAATACCATCGACAAAGACTGCGGGTACTTTTGTGGTGGTGGTGTAGTTGATGTGGTGTGAAGTTTGAGAGGTACTATACCAGTATTTTAGCCTCTAGGTTGGATTGATGGCTGAGATGTGGCGACTCGTTGGCGAGAGCTAGAAGATACTTATCTTAGCCTGATTTTAGCTCCGGTATGTGCTACCTACATACGCCTACCTCTCTCTTACTTATTGCTACGTGGTAGTTATTTACCTACATACTGAGTGAAAACAGAGGAGTGCTTGATTGAGCAAGCGAGGTGGGGAGTTTTAATAGAATGGCATGCAGTGCTGTAGTTATCACTGTTTTTATTGTTATTTTTCTTGAAAGCATTGCTCTCCTATCTTATGAATAGATGAAGATACATTCACTCGCTATACCTCTATCTAGAAGATCACTCTTCACCTTCACTCCATTCCGAAGCAACATTGCCATCGTCAGAGTCCACATCTAACGACTCAACAAATATTGCAAACTCATGTTCTGTCATTCCAGCCTCGGTACTATTCAATTCATTGCTGCTGAACCAATCTTTGTCATCTGTATCTGTATCTGATGTCCCCAACACTATCAATTTGAGATCCTCAATGGACCACTCCAAATTTCCAACTTCGTTTAACCAGTCCAAGAGCTCTTCCATTGTGACCTTGCCAGATTGATGCACATCCATTGCCAGGAAAAGTGAGGTTTCTTTCATTGCCGATCCAAACTTTGCTGGCGAACGGGACGAATGAGAAGTGAGGAGTTGTCTGAGTTGATTTCGGAGATTCTTGCGCTTTGTGTCAGGCTGGATATGAATAGGAGCTTCACTGTCGACAATATCCGCATCTTTTTCGATATGTCTTTGAAAGCCGACCGTGGCAGCAAACCCGGATTGGGACATAGAATATGTTGTGTTGGAAACTTCACTATAGTATTTTGCAAACTCCGCATACCTCATGCCGGCAGCATCGCCGTTCAGTGATGCATGTGAAAATATACATTCTTCTTGTTCCTTTGTCACGTCAATCTCAAATTCATTGTGTAGAACGGTGCGTATGTCACTTGGTGATACTCTCCCATCGCCATCTGCATCAAGTAAAAGGAAGGCGTCGTGGACGGATGTTGTCTTGGCTTCGAGTTTTCGTATGAGAGCTATTTCGAAGGGATGAGGATGAAAGACTCTTATGTATGTGCCTGGTGGGTCCATGGTTAATGCTTGGTCGCTTGATTGATAATAATGCTACTGTGCGTTGTCTTTTTGACGCTGGTCTCTAAGCTGCTTGTGATTTATGCGCAGAACATGGAATTCCTAGATGATTGCCTTCTATTTATATGTCTGTGCTCTGCCGGTTGCGTTTTGCGTTCGCATCTGTCATTGTCATCTTGGCGCTCGCATCATGAAATCATGAGCCCGCTAACTACTAAGTAGAGTACCGAAAGCGCTCACAAAATGCAACAACAACAACACCAAACACTCAAGAAGCTAATCAATATAATACCATGCATCGCAGCTCAAGCACTCTTTCTGTTATTTCTAGAGAATCCACCACAAGTGAGTTACGGCCATTGCTCAAGCGAAGCTTCGGCCAACAGCACCGAGCCTCTTTTGATGAAGCTGACGGCAGGAAAAAGAAGACGAAGACACTTCAGAAATCTAAAGGTGCAAACAAAGACAAGGCAACAAGCCACTTTAACCAGTCAAAGAGAAAGCCATATCGACTGATAGTTGACCAGCCGACGTTAAATGACGACAACTCGATAATCTATCTACACCCAGACAAGTTGTCCGAGCTTGATCTATTCCGAGGAGACATTGCTCTACTCAAGGGGAAGCGCCATCATGATACAGTTGCTGTAGCACTTACTGACGAGACATGTGACGTATCAAAAGTGAGAATCAACAAAGTATTAAGGCAGAACTTGCGAGTAAGGTTGGGTGATGTCATAACATTGCAGCGTGGCGGGCTTAACATTCCCTTTAGCAAGCATATCCATATACTCCCAATGGCAGACACAGTTGAAACTGTCTCTGGTAGCTTGTTTGAGGTCTATTTGAAGCCATACTTTCTAGAAGCTTACCGGCCAGTGAAGAAAGGTGATTACTTCACCATTCGTAAGGCTATGCACACGGTTGAGTTTAAGATTGTTGAAACCGATCCTTCACCATATTGTATCGTGGCGCAAGACACTGTGATCCATAGCGAAGGAGAGCCCCTGAAGAGAGAAAATGATGACGACGCGTTTGGAAATGATGTAGGCTATGATGATGTTGGAGGATGTTCAACCCAAATGACGGCCATCAGAGAAGCCATTGAGCTCCCACTCCGACATCCTACGCTGTTCAGACACCTCGGCGTTCGTCCTCCACAAGGTGTCCTTCTTTATGGTCCTCCAGGATGCGGAAAGACGCTGATTGCACGAGCAATAGCTAACGAAACTGGAGCATTTCTCTACCTTATCAATGGCCCAGAGATCATGTCTATGGGATCAGGTGAATCGGAATCCAACCTACGCGAAGCCTTCGAGGAAGCCGAGAAGAATGCCCCGGCGATCGTCTTTATCGACGAGATCGATTCTATTGCTCCAAAGAGAGATAAAATCAATGGAGAGGTAGAAAGGAGAGTTGTAAGTCAACTACTCACACTCATGGATGGAATGCACACATGCTCGAGAATGAAGTCAGTGCTTGTTCTCGCAGCAACAAATAGGCCAAATGCTATTGACTTGAGCCTACGTCGATTTGGACGATTCGACAAAGAGATAGACCTTGGTGTTCCTGACAAAGATGGCCGGCTTCAAATACTCAGCATCCACACCCGATCCATGAAGCTTGACGAGTCTGTAAACTTGGAAACTCTTGCTGAAGACTTGTCAGGTAATGTTGGAGCTGACATAGCTGAACTTTGCACCGAGGCTGCGATGACTTGCATTCGCGAGAAGCTTGATATCATCGACGTTGAAGCCGACTCTATCGATACTGAGATTCTTGACTCATTAAGTATATCCCACGAGCACTTTCTAATGGCTCTTGGCAAAGGCCACCAACCTAGTAGCCTCCGAGAGTCACATGTGGAAATTCCAGATGTCACCTGGAGAGACATAGGCGGTCTGGAAAACGTGAAGCAAGATTTGCAAGAGATGATTGGATTCCCAACGAGATATGCCAGTAAATTTGAGAGGTTTGGCTTGAGCCCAAGCCGAGGATGTCTGTTCTACGGTCCTCCTGGATGCGGAAAGACTCTTCTGGCAAAGGCAATTGCTAACGAAGCCAAAGTCAACTTCATAAGTGTCAAGGGTCCTGAGCTTCTTACGATGTGGTTTGGAGAATCCGAGGCAAATGTCCGTGATGTGTTCGACAAAGCAAAGCAGGCTGCCCCCTGTATTTTGTTCTTTGATGAACTAGATTCGATAGCGCAGAAAAGAGGTGGACGAGCTTATGATGGAGGCGGAGCAGCGGATCGTATCATGAATCAATTACTCTGTGAGATGGATGGGTTTTCAGACAGCAACAAGAACGTTTTCATCGTCGGCGCTACCAATCGTCCCGACATTCTCGACCCAGCCCTCATCCGGCCTGGGCGGCTTGATCAGCTGATGTACATCCCAATGCCTGACTACGAAAGCAGGCTTGCAATCCTACGTGCAACTCTTCGCCGCAGTCCCATGTCATCTGACGTGGACTTGTCATACTTGGCACGGAAGACTGATAAGTTTAGTGGAGCTGATTTAAGTGAAATATGCCAGCATGCATGCAAACTAGCCATTCGTGAAGAAATTGAGCACGAAGCACGGGAAATCGACGACGTTGAAGATGAAGAAATTGAAGATTTCTTACCTGAGCTTCTACCGCGTCACTTTGAGCATGCAGTTAGAAATGCTAGGAGGTCGGTCTCCAACAGAGATTTGGCTCAATATAAATCCTTTGCCACATCACTCCAGCGTGGAACATCTTCCACTGGGTCTGGGCAGCTACTTAGAAACTTTACTTTTCCAAGACGTCCTACAAGTCAGGGAGAAAACACTGATAATGTTGAAGCAATGGACGAAGATGATGATTTGTACACTTAAATTATAAACGCAGTGCGTAGCTACATCATAGCTTCTTGCAGTTCTTTCAAGATCGGCCCAACCTCAGGATCGCTCATGTATTTTGTCATTGCCATAGGATTGGACATACACTCCTGAACAGCCTGCATCACCTTTGGATTAGATTGCGCCTTTTGTAGAACCTTCTGAACTTTAGGGTTGCCCATTGCGGCTTGAGCTGCCTTCATTGCGTCTTCCATTCCAGCACCACCACCAAATGGGTTTGCTCCACCTGCTGCCCCTGCAAAAGGATTTGCCCCTCCTCCTGCCCCTGCAAAAGGATTTGCCCCAGCAGCGCCTCCTCCTCCCATACCACCCATATTCTTTAGAATATCACCGATGTCCATTCCTCCCATTCCTCCTGGAGCACCTCCACCTCCTCCGAATGGCA
Organism: Skeletonema marinoi; assembly: GCA_030544225.1. Lineage (NCBI taxonomy): Eukaryota > Bacillariophyta > Thalassiosirophyceae > Thalassiosirales > Thalassiosiraceae > Skeletonema > Skeletonema marinoi. The sequence goes on from CM060490.1 coordinate 726,596, forward strand.
TGCCTCCAAATGGACTTCCTCCACCTCCGCCTCCAAATGGATTACCACCAGCAGAAGCACTTTCAGCACTGTTATCTCTAGATTTCTTTGTTTTGGGTCCAACACTATCATTAGTAATCACCTCCACCTTGGCCGTAACCTCCTCCACTTCTTCATCATCAGCAGACACAGTCCTTCTCTTCTTCTTTTTAGATTTCTTCACCCCATCCACTCTTGCTTCTGCCAAGGCACGGACAAATTCACTCTTTTCAAAGAATGATTTTGTGGATACACCGAGTGATTCTAATTCAGATTTGAGTTCACCTACTTTCATTGATTTGCATTTGTCTTGTTCTTCTTTGATTCGTTGTTGACGTTCCTCTGGATTTGTTGGTGCGGTGGTGCTAGTTGTTGATGATGACGACGGTTCAGTAGCAGAAGACGTGCTGCTGCTGCTAGAAGATGTGGAAGTTGTTGATGTGGCCTGGGTTGAAATAGGTGTTTTCCCTTCTTTCCTCGCAGTAACAAGAGCATCCACAAGCTCGGACTTTTCCAAAAAGGTTCTAGTCGAGATGCCATATGACTCTAGCTCTTGTTTGATCGCTCCAACTCTCATGGATTTAACTTCATCCTCTACGTTCGTGCTTTCGGTGCTGCTGAATAGGTGGAATCGCCTACTACTGCGATGCTGAGGAATGGTGACACATGATGTTGAGAATGGAGGAGAGATCATAGACTTGGTGCCCAACGTGGTTGTGAAGGCAGCAGCCTGGTTGCTGATGGATGAGAGAGCGAAGATTAGTGGTATATATGAGTGCATGATTTCAGTTTGTTGGACAACAGATACGTCGTCTCTATCTAGTTAGATGTTATGGTCGGGAAGTCTATCTATCTATCGATGTCGATGAGCGGTTGCTCGCTCGTTGACATGTTCTTTCAAAATTTGATCTGAGTCAATAATCGAATGCCAAATGCCACGTGGAGAAATGTCACAAGAATAAGACAAGCGTCTTAGATTCGTGGCTATTGTAGCTTAGTCGGTTGTAGTAATATAGAAGTAGAATATCATTCCTGCTGCTCGTGAAACCGAGCATGTAGCAGCCAGCTTCTAGCGACCCATTATAGTTGGTCATGATAGTATAGAAGCATCGTTTTCAAAGTTTGCAGCATTTGGTTGTCGTATTGGTCTCGCTACAACGTCGTAGGTGACCTGATGAGGCCATCTGAGACGGTGCAAGCTCCTCTGTTGCGGCCATATCGTATCTCACACTGTGAATATAGCAATCAACAGCTTCTAGCGACCCATTATAGTTGGCCATGATAGTATAGAAGCTCCTTATTTCTGGCTCAAGTATTTGTTTGTCGTATTGGTGTTGCTACAACATCGTAGGTGACCTGATGAGGCCATCTGAGTCTGATATGGCGCAAGCTCCTCTGTTGACGGCCATATCGTATCTCAAATTGTGAATATGGCAATCAACAGCTTCTAGCGACCCAAAATAGTTGGTCATGATAGTATAGAAGCTCCTTATTCCTGGCTCAAATATTTGTTTGTCGTATTGGTGTCGCTACAACGTCGTAGGTGACCTGATGAGGCCATCTGAGACGGTGCAAGCTCCTCTGTTGACGGCCATATCGTATCTCACACTGTGAATATAGCAATCAACAGCTTCTAGCGACCCATTATAGTTGGTCATGATAGTATAGAAGCTTCTTATTCCTGGCTCAAGTATTTGTTTGTCGTATTGGTCTCGCTACAACGTCGTAGGTGACCTGATGAGGAGATGGCGCAAGCTCCTCTGTTGACGGCCATATCGTATCTCACGATATGAATATGGCTATCAACAGCTTCTAGCGACCCATTATAGTTGGCCATGATAGTATAGAAGCTTCTTTTTCAAGTCTGCAGCATTTGTTTGTCGTATTGGTCTCGCTACAACGTCGTAGGTGACCTGATGAGGCCATCTGAGACGGTGCAAGCTTCTCTGTTGACGGTCATATCGTATCTCACGATATGAATATGGCAATCAACAGCTTCTAGCGACCCATTATAGTTGGTCATGATAGTATAGAAGCTTCTTATTCCTGGCTCAAGTATTTGTTTGTCGTATTGGTGTCGCTACAACGTCGTAGGTGACCTGATGAGGCCATCTGAGATGCAAGCTCCTCTGTTGACGGCCATATCGTATCTCACGCTATGAATATGGCAATCAACAGCTTCTAGCGACCCATTATAGTTGGCCATGATAGTATAGAAGAACCGTTTTTACGGTTTTGCATTTTTAGTCGTATTGGTCTCGCTACAACATTGTACCATAGGTGCCCTGACAAGGCTCAATTTTGGATATCCACTAGCCCTATTATATCACAAACATCGTATCTCACACTATGAATATAGCAATCAACAGCTTCTAGAGACCCATTATACTCGATTACGATAGTATAGAAGGATATATACCACTTCTCCTGCTCATTTCGATGAATCAGCCTAGCTACATCATTGTAGGTGACCTGATGAGGCCCATTTTGGGGTTTCCGCCAGCGCCATAATTTACTCGTGCGCTCTTACAAAGCAAGATATGTTTTGTTTTTCTATATCATCTCTGGCATTTTCAATACTTCCTCCACGTATTTTCCCTTTAGTGCATGTATATCATGGATTAGACACATTAACCTTGTCAATCTACTACTTCAACCTTACAACTGAGTAATGATCTAGGAGTATATTGAGTGCTGTAAATAACATATGATCAGAGAGAAAAGTTGGTGCTAAATTGTAATTGTTTAAATCCATGTTATTAGCTCAACTGGTCTAAATCCCTCTACAAAGACCCTCTCTATCTCCCCACCACATAATTGCACTATTTTATACCTTCTGGTGAACAAACATATCCCCAACAATGACAGGATCACCCTTTGTAATCACACTCACTCTCAAACTCCCAGACCCATAATTTTCCAAGTAGACCTGCTCATACTCGTTCTTCGGAGCTTGCTGAGCCTCAACAGTACGTGCATTGGCAGCACGAAAGTCTGCATCCGACTCGCTCTCCACAATTGTTGATTTTGGCGAAGATGATCCAGGCGTTTCTCCCAACTGAAAGCGAAATGGTGGGTATATTTCCAACACAGATGGATCATCTTTACTAGCTACAGCACCGGATGATAACCACAACTCTTTCTTGGATCCACCAGATAGTGCAACCACTCCCCCGACAAGGCCCTGTGCGACTCTCCCCTCTCCCACTTCTTGCTCAGCGATCTTACCAAAGTATTGATATGAATCCGGTCTCAACGGAGAGGGTAACTTCAACAATGGACTAAAATCCGATTTATTATACCAAAGAAGTTTCCATTCTCCATCTAATGCACTGCTGTATTCGGAAGGAGAGGATGATTTAAGTGGATTGAACGGAATCAAATTTTGTATTGCTTGTGCAATAGCCTCGTCGGATGATTTACTAGCAATAGCTAGTAGTAGCGCATCTCTTTCTTGTGGAATGGATGCAGCTGAAGTAGGGTCAATTGATGAAAAGGGATATGCCACCACTTTTGCTGAGGCGGGTTGATTATTGCTACCCAAAATAAGATTTGTTGCTAGGAACGAAGTGAAAGCCTGACTAAAGAGGCTTCTTCGTGAGACTTGTTTGTCACTACATTCAGCTGCTTGTTTTGCTGCGGTTGCCGTAGTAATTGCATCATCGTTTGAGGAGGCAGATGCAGAAACGCAACATACAGAGCTTCTTTCTGTGTATGAAGTGCTGCTGTAGCGGCTGAAGCTACCTACGCTCGAGGAGATGGGCGGTTGGAACGAAACCGATGGGGCAATGAGGGAACATAACAGCAATGATATAGCCACCATGATGGTAGATTTGCCACCTCTATTTGTTGCTATTATCATCGTCACTAATAAAAACTACTAGATAGTGTAGGTTTTTAGATAGTTGGTGTGTTTTGGCTTGTTTTGGCATGCACTGACGTGATTAGTGACTGGATCGATACGGGACTGGGGTGCGAGAGGAAGTGAGTGAGAGATGAGAGAGGCAAAAGCTAACGGCAACTTTCTCTTCTTTGAGAGAATGAACTGTCTTCTAACTGTAGCTGTCACATCAAATTTTTGCCGATTTCGCACTCTCACACAAAATTTTGTAGCTTTGCGCTCCTCCTCCTCCATCTTGTCCTCTTTCTTTTCCACATACTCCATCTCACAAATTTGAAAGCCACCCACTACTTACATCTCACGATACTCTAGCTCAGAAATACATCCACTATGGCCATCAAATTCAATAGCCGCCGCAAGGCTTCCAAGTCTGTCAAGCAGGATGTTTCAGCTCAATACTCTCAGCGCCTCTCCGGCAAGCAGGGCGTTTCAAACGTTTCGACCGCGAACAGGACTGAACCAGTATTGCTTTACAAGGAGCAGCGTGCAGAGACCAGCTCTGATGAAACAAGAGATGTTCACCCTATGGCGAGACTCTTTGACGATGCATCCAGCGTGATTTCTGGTGCTATGTCGGAAGCTGCCAGTATGGCAAATGACGTCAAGATGATTATTGCCGCAGACGTCGATGATAATGTGAGCGCTTTGGGGGAAGAGAGGAGTGTAGCACCACAGCCTGAACCCGAAAAGATTAAGGTGTATGGAGGTCCAAATGACTTGGCCAGGCTCATCAAGGATCTTGGCCAGCAAGAAAAAAAGATGGAAAAGCTTGGGCAAGAGTACATTAATGCTGAAAAAGATGTGAGGAACACTAGGAAGAGGATTAAGGCTCTATCTGAAAAGCTCAACTTGGATGGTGCGATTAATGAATGCGAACAGGAGCAGGAGAACGATGAAGGAAGCCTTGGAGAAAGCGTCGTGGAGACCCTTTCCGCTGCAGGAGGCGAAATTGTCCGTTTTAGCAGTCGTATTGAGGATGCTGCCACCAAGGCCATTTTCCCTCGCAGTAAATAAACTGTATGAACGTGAGGAGATGAGATGTTGTTTGTAATTCACTAGTCCATATAATTATTTTGTTACCTGATCGGGGTACCGTACAGAATGTATGTTACGTACACAGCTTCTAAACTTCTTTGGATGTAGTACTAATGATGTGAACCTTGTTGAAGTGTTGTTTTTGACTGTTCATGGTTGATTTTTGCATATTGACATTGATTATGTTACCATCACAATTCCAACACTTGAACTCCTGATTAACTATCAATAGAGAGAGTGCTTTCAGACGTGACATATGAAGGCAGACGTCAATATTACATTATTTGAGAGATGTTAAGTGGGAGACCTTGTACTGCAGCGTAACATTGCCAAAATGATCATATCACAGGTGGACGGAGATGACCAATTTTATTGCGTCGATGGCGACTGCAATTTCTCAACGCAGGCATGATCCCCGACAACTGTTCGCCTCCATGATATAGTTGATAGTATTGCCGAGTGATTGAAGCGCATATGCTTGTTATATTCGAAACGTGAGAATGTAGCTGCAGCGCCAAGGAGCGGCAGCTTCATTGTCAAAAAATGGAGCAGTTGTTTGTTTCGGTTCCGAGGTCTACGTAGGAATTAGTAGATTCGAGGGATAGGAAAAGAGAAAAGAACCGGCTGGATACTTTCGAGAAGAAGAAAAAGCTTTCGCTTCTGTAATCTCGGCCAAATTTTTGCCTGCATCTGACAACACTTTCCACAATCTCCAGATTCGAAAGCACTCATTACAATAGCTTAACATAATACATTCACAATGGCAATCAAATTATTCAGTAGCCGCCGCAAGGCTTCCAAGTCTTCTGTCAAGCAGGACGATTCATCTCAATACTCAACGAGCCCCGTCAAGCAAGTCGCTTCAACCAAGAACAGGGAGGCTGAACCAGTATTGCTTTACAAGGAGCAGCGTGCAGAGATTTATTCTGAAGAAATTAACCCTGAAGAAACAAGAGATGTTCACCCAATGGCGAGACTCTTCGACGATGCTTCTAGCTTGATTTCTGGTGCTTTGTCGGGAGCCACCAGTATGGCAGAAGACGTTTCAAGTATCATTGCCGCAGATGTCGATGATGTGAGCGTTTTGGAGGAAGAGAAGAGTGTAGCGCAGTATCGGCCTGAACCGACTCAGGTGTATGGAGGTCCAAATGACTTGGCCAGACTCATCAAGGACCTTGGCCGGCAGGAAAAAAAGATGGAAATGATTAGACAGGAGTACGTCAAGGCGGGAAAAGATGTGAAGTACACTAGGATGAGGATTAAGGTTCTATCTGAAAAGATCAATTGGGATGAAAAAAGTGCGGTTAACGATCAAGAGGACGACACAGAAAGCGTCGGGACTGTTGGAGACGAAATTGTCCGTTTTGGCAGTCGTATTGAGAATGTTGCCACAAAGGCCATTTTCCCTCATGACCACGACAACAAGAAAAGTCTTTCCATTGGTTACGAAATTGTCCGCTCTTGCAGTCGTATTGAGGATGCTGCCACCAAGGCCATTTTCCCTGTTTGAACTGATGAACATGAGGACGATAAGTTGTTGACCTCATTATTTTGATAATGAATGTTTCCTATAAATGTAATCAAATTAATTGTTATTTATATCTTCAGACCCCAATTATCTATACCCATGGGCGCTTCTTTGGTAGATGCCTGCTGCTCCTCTTCCATCCACTCAATGGTTTCTTGTGCATTCTCTTGAAACTCTTCCACTAGCTCGTTGAGAGGTAAGATACTGAATGGTTCTTCCAAGCTGACTGCAATTTCTTCGATGCCAAAGAAGAGAAAGCAGATAATGCAGATTGCTGGGATCATACCAGTGTGATTCCAAGAGGTAGCAAAAACATCATAGAATGCGAAGGGCATAAAAGCCATCCACAGAGTGAGGAACTTTAAAGTGTGCCGAGTGTAGAGTAGCGGGATAGGCGTCATATACAATCGTTCACATTCTGCACAAGCAGTCGCAACATTGTTGAATGTGTTAATGATTGTCCGTTTGTCTAGGTTGGATATATCTTCAGAGAATGCATCGACAGCACGGTGGACATCGTAATGACTTCTGTGCAATTTGTTCCGTGCACTGAGCAATCTCTGCACTTGCTGTTCATCTGGCATGTTCTTTTTTAGATCCTCTGCGTAGGTTGTATCAAATCCTCCGCTCACCTCGTGTTGCAATGTTCGGACTACGGCCCATGAAGCTGCACTAAGCTTTTTTACACCCTCAACATTGGAAGTACCCGAACTAGCCGCCATGAGTATCATGTTTCCCAACGATGAACAAGCCACTTCCCAGTGATGAAAGGCATCCTTATACCGTCCAAAGCTGCAATCATTGCGAAACACAAGCAATAGTCCTAACGGACCCCCACAAAGGAAGAATGGTTCCGTAGGCAAGGCCAACTTGAAAGTAAGTGCAGATGGTAGCAAATCAGCCAATGGAGCCTCATGATGCACCTCATTCAAATCCGTCCATCCCTCAATCAAAAGCTCATTCCAAAGAATGATCCCCACACAAATCACCGCTAATATTGCTGCCTCGTCCAGCAAATTCTTGACAATGGGAGATTTATCAAACTTGAATAGATTAGCAAAGAAACGATCGGAAGCACGATGACGTAGCCAATCGTCGTGGCTGTAGCGTGCATATTGGTTGGATAGACGAGCTTGCTCCATTTCACTTGCCATTAGTTCGGCGGTGTCATACCTGTCTTCTTGTTCGTCTTTGCTGTCTGAGTTTAGGGATGAGACTTGTAGCTGTGTTGATGAGTAGAAACCTACTACACCTACACGTGATGTGGACCGAGTCTTGATGCATTTTGATTGTGTTCCAATCGGAGTAAAGGCAAGAGCAGAGAAGGATCCACCATTAAAGTTGTTGCTGCTTGTCACAAGAGCAACAAGGCCGATGCTAGCATGTAGGTGCTTCATGTTGCTTTGATTCGGTGGCTGGTTTAGTGGTTAAAAATGAGGCCTTCGCCTCCTTCGATCGACGACCGCAGCGGGGTGTCATGCATTAATTGCATGCATGTGGCATTGGAAAGTGGTGTGGTCATGCGAAGGGGAAGCGGGCAAGAGAGAAGAGAATGCAGGTCACGCGTGTTTATTTAGGGTGCTTTCTTCAATGCTTTCTTCTTGCCCACATAAGACCACTTTCATCAGCTTTCATCTTGACCAAGCACCACAAGCACAAAGCGCCAGCAAGGAACACATATATATGACAGAAATGACACTGACCAATAGAATCAAGCCTTGCTAAGCACAAGTCATTATGTTGCATTGAGACGCTGGATTCGAAAAAGTATACGGCAATAAACCTCATACGATGGTAAATAAGGAAGAAGAAGTAACAAAAACAGTAGGGATGGACCAGAAGAAAAAGATAAACTGCTGCTGTCTTACACCCAACATTACCCGCATCGACGATGATGAGAAAGGACTACACGTTGACATACACCGCGGTATTTTCGCCTCCAATACTGAGAAGAGAACAATCATCAATACCACCTCCACGACGAATAACTTGAATACCAACTGGTACGATCAACTACTATCCAACGTCCGATGGCATCGAGTCAAATACAAATCAAGCCGCTTCCAAAAAGACTGTACCACGCCCTGCTACACTGCCTTTTACGGCGGGCGCACCGAATATGCACCGTACATTCCTATTCCTCAATGGTTCCAACCATTAATTGACGAGGTCAATTCTCATCTTGGAGATCATGTTCAATTCAATGCCTTTTTATTGCGATTATACTTTGACGGCAATGATGAGATCGCTTGGCATACTGATGGAAGAACCTTTCTGGGCGAGAAGCCTACCATTGCAAGTCTTAGTTTGGGATGTAAGGCTACATTTGAGATGCGCCGAATGACGAATGTTTGGCCTTGTGTGAATGGCAGTAACAACATATCATCTAACGACTCTACCACAAACACAAAAAGAGCAGCTGCTGCTACAGGAGTAGACACTACTACAGCTATACAATCATTTACACTTCACGATGGAGACTTGCTAGTTATGAGAGGAAACACACAAAAGCATTGGCATCATCGTGTCCCAAAAGAAAAGGGACGTGGTGTTCGATTGAACATTAACTTTAGATGTGTTGCCAGGTGAAGATGCTGAGCGGGGTCAAATGACGTATTATAAGTACATGGTTTTCGGCGATGTGCCGATTGATCAGGAACCTCCTAGCTGGACATATGATGAAATTGTATCAAAGAAGGGTGGTATGATGAACTTTGTTCAAAAGGGGATCAAGTGCCATGGTTCCAAGAGAGAACAGCAGCAGCAGCAGCTGCTGTCGGCCCAGAAAAGAAAAGAACCTAACAATAACTATAACAATGCCGCAGCCGCCTCCTCCTCTAGCAGCAGCAGTAAAGAATCAGATATCCAAAGATACTTGACAAGTGAGCAAAGTGTCGATAGAGAAGTGTTCATGTCGTTGCCAGACGACATACGTGAAGAACTTGTCGGTCAATGGAAATCGCAACAGAATCAACAGCAGTCAGCAACGATAACCATTTCACCATTACAAACAAGCAGTAGTTCAAAGAGAAAAGAAAGTACACAAAATGTTGCATCTTCTTTTGAAAGGAAGACGAAAAAGAAAAAGGGAACGATTGATTCCTCCTTTGCAAAGAGATAATAACAAGTTCTTAAAGTGTTATAGGCTAGCTAAGTCTTATCATTGCAAAGTGCAGATCCTATCAAAGTCTCATCCAAATTTCTTGTTCTAGATCATACGACAGTGTTGTTGTTTTCAAGACAGCGTATTGTTAGGTTGTTTCGCAAGTCGTCTTCAGGTGCAATCTCCTCCTTCACCACCTACTACATGATTTGAGGCAAAAGTGCAAGCCCAGCAATAGTCAAACAAATCATGAGCGCCTCACTGCTCTCTTCATCCACCATCCCATCCATCACAGGCAAGTTCATCGTGGCAGATCTGGGATTCATCATCCCGAACGCAGCCCTGGAGTCCTCCTGCATGTGTTCTGTGGCAAGCTTGTCTTTGAGAAGTCCCATTTGGAGAGTAAGATCCGACTCGAGAAGTTTGTGCGAAATATCTTCTTGGAGCCCGTGAGGATTGTTGATTCCATCGGTGTTGCTGAAAACGTGAGTAATTCGTTCTTCGTGAAGAGCTGCAAAGGAAAAGATGTCAAGCGCAGCAGTGAGTACAACATGTGCGTATAAGCAAGCAGAAGAAAGGAAACAAGAAGACTATTCAACACCTACCATCACGGATACGCTCCATCTCGTCAAGAGAGCACTCTCCGAAATGATCGGCGCAGTATTTGGCGTCCATATCGACGTCACCAGTCATTACATGTTTGGAGGTGGCGGCGAGGAAGGATGACGGCGTGCGATAAGCTTGTTGAGGGACAAAGGCACTCGAGAGTGCAGCGTAGGTTGCGAGAAGAAGTGAGCGCATAGTTGTTGAGTAGTGGTTGTTTATTAGTATTGTTAGGCGAGTTGTTGTTTCCTTAAGGATTTTGTGTGGGAGATGTTCATCATGGTCGCCTTATTGCTGTCATAAAAGTATCTTTCATGTCAAGTGTCAAGAAGTGGAGTTCTCAAATCTTATCTTTCTCTCATCTCTCGATAGATCTCTCTACTCTCTACCATATCTGCCCTCAACAAGATAGAGGGAGTGAAGAGCCAATGCAATGCCAGAAGTGCTCTCTTGGTCTTGGCACAACATAAGGATTGATTCCTTCCTACTATATTCTATTACACTATGATCATCAAATATATTCACTAACACTGACAGTTGACAATTAGGAATCATGCTCTCTGGCATCCATCTTGTGTACTCCTATCCGACTGCAACAGACGAGTGGTGCCTTTTATTTGCATAGGCATTATTCCTGTGATGAATATTGAAAGATCGCGCTACATGTACACGATCACGATACCCATTTCCGTGCACAACTGTCTGCGGAGAATGAAAACCCTCATCGAAATCGAATGCCAATGGCTCATTTGCACTCGGATCCTCCTCAATCGCAGTTGTTTCCACATCCTTTTCGCTGTCATCGTTATCGTTGACTTTCATCTTGCGAGCAGTTTGCCTCCTGGCTTTGGATCTTGCAGCCAGCAAAGGTTTCCACGTTTGCTCAGCTAAAAATATGCCAGCTCCAAACGTGAAGGCAGCTAAAGCAAGTGCGTCCCAAGATGCTGTATTGATATCGATAAGATCACCAGCACTCTTGTGCATCCCACCAACTGCTGCCAACACCGCAGAAGAACCTGGTGCGAATATGAATAGCACAGGAATCACGGATATTGGCGACGGTAAGCCACTGACAGCTTCCACAAGCATTGCGACCCACGTTGCAGCGTAAGCCGAGAGTACGTTTTGAATCGCTTCCGGTAGCTCGCACGTATCTGGTGTGCATTGAAACTGAAGGTATCCAAGCGACAAAAGACCAACCTGTCCGACGATGAAAGGTCCAACCCAGTCACGTACAGGAATGTAGACATTCGCCAGACACAGGATATTTAAGGGCATGTTGTACACACCGACGACGAAAGCCCAAGTCATATAATCTGGATAATACTGGGGAAAAGCCTCGTCGCACCAAACTGAATCTGGAAGAGAGCCAATCGCTCCCTTTGTATCTCCTAAGTCAGACAACAACCATTCGGACGCTAAATTCCGTCCAAAGACTTGCCACCCCAGGACGAGAAAAACAGCCAGTGAGGTGGCTTGAATCAATCCCTTGATTAGTCTCGAGGCTCCATGAACAATAGAGCCTTGTAATATTTCGATAACGGCCCAAACTATTTCTGCACCAGGCAAATGGATGAGCTAGTGAGTTGAAGCAGAGAGGAGAGGAGAATGTAAGAATAACTAATATATACATCTGGAAGTATCTATCAGCTCCTTCCAAACTCACCAAGGCGCCCATGTACATTGGCGTGATATGACACAAATCTTGACCTCCATTGCAAAACCTCCATACCAAAGGCGTAACAAGCCCAATATTAAAAGGCACAAGAATCTCTTCGAGGTGGCTAATTTTCAACTTCTCGCAGAGACGGTAAGTAAGGACCGTTACGGGGCTCAAGCAAATGGCACCAAGCATGTCCCAGTAGGAGCCGTAGTAGGCTGCTACTGTTGCCCATGGCCCAATTCCTACGAATACCAAATCATACAGAATCCATCCATATGGCAAAGGCGTGTCCAAGATTCTGTTCAATACCTCCACAGCCACATGAGCTTCGTCCGGCTGGATTTCTCCAGCAATCACTGCCTCAGCCAACATTTGTAAATCTTTGAGTGTGGAGAAGACAAAGTCACGTTTGCAAGTCAAGAAATGTGGTGGTGCACTACCAAATTGAGCTTGCAGCAAGCGGTGACCAACTGATAATCGTGGCGTTGGAAGTCGCAGTGCGGCCGCAGCTTTGAGCACTGTTGTTTCAACATCGACTGTACAGTGCCCTGTAGCAAGCAAACCCAAGGCTAGGCGCAACACGAACACAATCTTGTCTTCAGTATTATCATCGTCATATGATTTTTCGTAGAATGATCGAATTTCACTCTCCTTGGCAAAACATCCAGGGCCGATGACTCGATCGTTTTGAGGAGAGTGGTCCTTTTCTTCTTCATAATCCTCTGCTTCCTCGTTTTCTTTTGTTTCGTTGTTTGATGTAATTGTATGATGACCGCGCCGATGAGCCGGCGGTGGTATTGATGCCAAGTATTGGTGTGCTTCTTCCATCAATTGCGGTATAGAAGGCCGTTTATGTAATTCAACATACAATCCATCACAAAGGCTCTGTCGAAGTCTTTGCATCTTGGTGCTTCTATTACTATTGATATCATCATCGTTCTCATATTTGGTTTTGCTTTTGGTGCTGAACTCATGTGTATTACACCTTCGCAGCCAAAGTCCAGTTGTTATTGGTATAGTCACTCCCAAAATGCATAATATAATAATGACTGCCATATCAATGGGGACGAACAGCGGATAAGTGTTATTGTAAGGCCCTCTATCGCTGTAGAGAAAAAGAAAAGCTGGCACTGCCACTCCCCCTACAATCAAGGCGACCACAATGAGAATGGTGAGTATGCGAGATGTTGATATCGGCGACGTTTGTTTCTCTGTATCATTTTGGTGGTTGCTGTTTGATGCGGTGGTGGAAGTAGAGTTCGCCATTATTTGAAGAAGATATGCGTTGACAGCGGCAGTTGAGACACTCGGAATTAATGTAGTCGATAGCTTAGCGGATACAATACAGGATCATAGTGAGGCCGCACCCGGACGGCATCATCAAAGCATTTGATTTTGATGATTTCCTTCATCCTTCCGTCCATCTGGCGAAAAATGGCGCCGAGTGAAGAAAATGGCGCCGACACAATTTCAGTGAAAAATGGCGCCAGTGACTTGCCTGCCATCAGCTAGCCATAAAACTCCTCTCTACGCCATGAAGCCTCTCTAGCCTAGTAGTAGAGGAATAGGGAATACCTATATACTTGGCTATTAGAGCGATGACCAAGACCAAACGCAACAATCTCGTTGGTCGGCAGCCACTGCTGCTGCTGCCCCTGCTGCTGTTGCTTCTGCCGCAATCATGTTTCTCCGCGGCTCCGCTTTCATCCTTCGTCGCACGCACCCACGTTGGAGTTGCATCATCTTCTGCTGTGCATAGAGTTGTCACATTAAATGCAAAACGTAACAAAAGAAAGAGAGTGTCAAATAGTAAAACAAAGAGCAAGGCGGCACAACAACAATCTCAGCCGCAGCAGCATTCATCTTTAGCAACTCAAAATCCGCCCGCAACACTTGCAGGGGTTGAAGAAGATCATCGATTTGAACAATTCTTCTATAGCGATGCTGCAGCCAATCAAATTTATCAAGTTGTAGATCTCTATGATCGTCCACTATTACTATGCAATCCAACCTTGGCAGTGATGGCAGAAAAGAAATCAAAAGAATACAAACTCCTCGATCGAGATACTAGATTTAATTTTCTTGATGGGTTTCAAGAGTTCAGCCTGACTGAGCCACATTTGATTACAGATTATGATTTTGATGCTGTCTTCATCGATCCTCCATTTGCCAATGTGACTCCTGACCAGGTGGCAAGGTGCTTGAGGTTGATGGGGGCTAATCAAGTTCCTCTCTGGGTGGCGTATAATTCGAGACGAGAGGAGAAGCTTCTGGGTGCACTTAACAAGCTTGATTGTCCAGATTTAGAACCAAAGTGGCAGTTATCATACAAAGAAGGCGTTAGTTCTAATACGCAAGACTCAATTTGGCTGTATGGCCCGGTGAATGCATAGAAGCGTTTGTATACTTACTTATCAGAAGCGTTCACTTTACATTACTAAATCTTCAATTCAGTAGTTTTCCAGCCATGAGTATACAATCAAGATACAGCTGATGAGTATTATCAGTGAGACTATAATGAGTTATTGTAGACGCTCACTCATCTATCACCGAGCAAGGTAAAATTTCTCCCTTTTCTCTTGCGTGCCTCCCGCCACTTTTCTCATGGCCATCAGCAGCACTAAGCCTAAGTATCGATATCGTCAACCACCAAGTTGGACGTTGCGCCCCTTGACCCGCATCATCTCCGCTGTTACTAAGTCTCCAGCTACCAGCATAATGAGGCTAACCGCAGCATGGTTGGTCTTTATGAAGTCAGCGATACTGCTGCAGCCATCTCTCAGCTTCATCTCCAAGCCTTTGTCACAGATACGATCAACATCACCTGTACCATCGAGAATCACTATTTCTTCGACAGTAAGTGATGTAGATTCCAGCGGTCCAACACTAGAAGAGACAATGTCAGCTGCATCCTTTCTTCAAGAACGACTTGAAGCTGAGCGGGAAAGGCCACAAACATCAATAGATCTGCTTGGAAACTTGCACTCCATTGCACTTTCGCTGATGGAATTTGATGACGTTCATCTTGGTGATGTTTCACCTATGGCAAGAGCGGCAGAACTGTTCCAATACTCATTAGATAACTTTGGTGAAGATCCTGCCGTACGGGAGCGATTAAGTGCTGCATTCCGTACCCTTGGGCAGCTAAACAAAAGTGCAGAAGAGCTATTCAAAGTGATAAAAACGTTGGAGGAAGAGCAAACCGCAGATGATGAGACATTATGCATGCTCTATTTAGATTTGGGCTTCCTGATTGATGATATCATACCGCTTCCTGGGGCTGGTTATGATTTGGAATCAGTGACAAACTATGATGAAAAGGATGCTCCCAAACTCACATTTGAACATGAGGAAATCGTAGAAACTGTCGCTGATGGTGAAATTACTTATCAATTGAAGGAACGCACCATACCATTAAGCTCCTTTGACTGTTATCGGAATGCAATTATTTTAGACCCAACATCTGGCTTGGCGCATAAAAAGTTAGCTGATGCTCTGGCAATCATTGGTAAGAATGAAGAATCTTCCAAAGCGTTTGGTTTGGCAGCAAAGTTTTTGCCTGATGATATCTGCTGTGCAACTCATTTGCATTTTGCGTCAATGCAAAATGACAGCGAAGAAGCTAAACTGGCAATACCACTAAAGAAAGATGTGAAGTTAGGTAAAACATTGGATGATATTTGTGTGGACTCCAGCCTCTTGGACACTGGATCGTCTGGATCGTTGCCTTCACTGGCTGCAACATTTGAAAAGAATGGAGTCATCGTCTTTCCGGGAGCTTTATCACTAGGTGTTGTCAAAGTGCTCTCTGATAAGGTGGACGAAATCATATCCTCGTCAACAGATACCGCCGACTGTACTGTATCCGACTTTACTGATGAAACAAAGGCAGCGAAGCGACGGATTCACAAGGCTCTCCCATTGGTTGATAATGAGGAATGCACAAAGACAGTTTCAAACTTGATGGGAAGACTTCGTCCTCTTCTTGCACTAATACTACAATGTAACAGCAGCGAGGATGACATACCGTTGATTGGAGCTGGCTTCATGCAAACATCTCCTATTGCAACTGGACAGCAGTTGCACAAGGATGTCCATCATAGTGATAGACATGAAACTTTTGATGGAAAGCCGGAATCATGGGACTGCAGCCTCAATGGATTTCCTCGCTGCATTTCAATACAGGTTCAACTAACAGATACAACCCTTGGAGGAAAAATGGGGTCACTGGAAGTAATGCCAGGGTCTCATAGGCCAGATCTCGTTTCGCCATCATCCATTGCAAAAGCTGTCAAAGACCCCAGCGATAGTGGAAGCGGGGTGATACCTGTGAATGTCGTTCCAGGAACAGTCACCATCTACTCATCACGTCTTTGGCATCGTGGGGGTGCTAACGAGTCACAGAAAGACCGCCGATTTTGTTTCTTTACTGCAACTGAGAATCAAGAGAATGCACCTCCTGGGTTGATACACACCATGCAAATGTCGGATGTTGGGAGATGGTGCATATGCGGCTCTGGTCTCGAGAAGAATTAAAGAAGCTGATAGCAATGCATTCACCTAATAATTATACTAAGTTTCTGTTACATCATACATGTGCGTTCAATCTTGTGGCCAAGTATTTACACTTGCTCAAATGAATGCCTCCTCATCCAGCGTGTAGAACTCTGCATTATCACCGTATGTTGCTATGAACTTGTTTCCTAACAATTTAAGGTTGCTCCCAATAGCTCGTTCTCGGCTGATCACCCTCTCTTCTTTCCACATGCCGCATACTAATGTATACTTGACGGCGACGCTTCTCTCCCAAGGCTCCTGTACTGACAAGATCATTGTTTCGCCATCGACAGCGATACCAACTACTGATCCATTCCAAATATGTTTACCAGCTAGCTTCACTGCTTGCTTTAGAACATACTCGCCTTCGTCGTTCAGAGTGTAGTAATGCAACGCACCATGTGAAGCAGTATAATCTCTTTCAGTTGGTAGTTTTACTCCAAACCCAACAAGCAAAGAACCACTGTCATCAGTCATAACTATCCTCAGGATTCTTGCATCACATTTGGTTTCTCTCGAGTGAGTGTCTTCGTCTTCATCAACATACACACGTCCTGGGAAAATTCTGTCAATGCATCTCCATACTTTAACCTTTTTGGAGTCATCGTATCTGTAGACATGAATAGATGAGGATTCTCGGGTAACAAAGAAGTCTCCCTTTACTCCAATAACTGTACGACCGTATTCTCCGAAGCGGGTCCGACACACTTCTTGTTGCACAATGATCTTGTTCTGCCTCTTCTTGTCATTGATGATTCGGAAAATGTAAATTGGGCACAACCTCTTTGCTCCCTTTCTATTTGCCGCCCTCTCCTCATCCCATGATATAGTTCTAGGATTAACAACCATTACATTCCCATCAAGTGAAATAGTGCTAGCAAAGTTTGGAAATCCCTCTGGGGCAGCCATAATGTCCACTCTCTTGAACTGTTCCTTGACCTTTTTGTAAATATGTACCTCTCGCTGTTGACTTTCTGCAGTAGTGACACCCACCACCATTAAATCTCCAGAAATGGCGATCGATTCTGCTCTGGAAACACCCCTTAGTGAAAGAACTTGTGTTACTTCCCAATTAGTTGTGGAATAGACGGAAATATTTGGGTTCTTCTTCGCTGAAGGTCGACCTGCAATGACAGCAGTGGTATTGTGCACATCACAAGCTGGCTGAAAATAGCTGAAGTTTTCCTCCAAGTGTTTCCCATTATATCGGGGATAGTCACTCCTGAAGGTGTTGGTGTTGTTGACGCTTTTTGTTGGTGATTCAGTGGATGAAATTGAGATTACATCATCATCATTAGAACTCTGTTGTGCTGCCGACGACGAACCTGATGTGTCTCGGGCAGTCTTTTGCTTAACACGCTGCTCAGTCTCGTTGTCGCCCGAGGCTTGGCGTTTCTTCTGATCATGGCTGGTAGGCGGCATTATCGTTTGGTGCAATAGTATGGTGATTGCAGTAGAAGCCTCTCATCTTGCACATCTCTATCAATCTTGCTTCACGTTCATGCTTCAGTGTTCATGTCATTGTTGCAAAAGATGGGTATCTGACATTCCTTTATGTCATCGCTCTCATTCAGACTCTTTTGCCTACTGTTGCAAGCATACATAGCATGCATAATCATAAAAACCGAACGCAACTATGGGAGGAACAGCAGCCTGCACCAAGCCGTGGTGGCTAACTTTGCATCTTACGGCTGCAAACGAAGCACTATCGACGACGCCACCAGTGAACTTGATTGCACTCAGCAGTATCACGACATGCATCTCCATCGCGGCCTATCAATATGGTTACTCCTCAATACTTTCTTTCCGCCGCATCGCCAAGTGGTCGTATAGTATTGGATACAAAGCAGCTCTTGACTACGTATCGGTTCAAATTGCGAAGTCGATCCCATGGATGCGCAAGCAAATAGATGCCGACATCCATAAAGAAAAGGAAAAGACAAGGATCCAATGTGAGAAAGATTGGAATGGTTTGCTGGACCCTTCTGCAGATGAGAATAGACACTTGACTTTACCACCGAACAAAACTTCGTCTGCAGAATTATTGACACTATTAAAGAAATGGTCAGTATCCGAAACTTCACTGTGGGATAAAGGGCAAGCCAGCGGAGCGATCTATCATGGCGGAAGTGATTTGATAGACTTCTTGTCAAAGGTGTATGGACTCTTTTGCGTGTCTAATCCAATGCATCCAGAGTTATTTCCCTACGTTAGAAAAATGGAAGGTGAAGTTGTGAGCATGCTGCTCGATATCTTCCATGGAGGTTCCACAGCCTGTGCGACAATCTCATCTGGAGGCACAGAATCAATCCTACTTTCGTGCAAGGCTTATCGTGACAGAGGCCGTGATTTGTACAATATTACAGAACCAGAAATAGTGGCTCCAACAACCATTCATGCCGCATTTCACAAGGCCGCACATTACTTTGGAATGAAGCTAATTTTAGTTGACATCGATGAAGAAATGGGAGTAGTGAATGTTGATGATATGAAGCGAGCCATTACTAGAAATACTGTATTGATTGCAGCATCTGCTCCCAATTATCCTCATGGAATCATTGAACCAATTGAGGAGCTTGCATCACTCGCGTTTAAAAGAAATATTGGATTTCATTCTGACTGTTGTCTTGGGGGCTTGCTGCTCCCATTCGTTGACAAGCTACAAAAAATGGGAAAGCTTAATGGTTTGGACTACAGTAGCATTCCTCTTCCAGTGTTTGATTTCCGAGCAAAAGGTGTAACAAGTATCAGTGCAGACATGCATAAGTATGGCTATGCTACCAAGGGAAGTTCGTGTATCATGTACTCCTCTCCAGAACTTAGACACTATCAATACTTTGTATCTCTGTCATGGACTGGGGGTATATATGCTTCTCCTACATTAGCTGGAAGTAGAGCAGGAGGTGTCAGTGCCTCAACTTGGGCGGTAATGGTGCATATGGGTGAGGAGGGTTACCTGGAAGTGAGTGAGCGAATTATACGCACGGCAAGAACAATACGAAAGGGCATTGACACAGATATTTCAGAATTGGAGGTGATAGGCAATCCTTTATCGTCCGTGATTGCATTCCGTTCGACTATATCAGCAATGAACATTTATGGAGTCGGCCAGGCTTTGGGAGAAAAGGGTTGGCATCTAAATACGTTACAACATCCAAGTTGCCTTCATTTGTGTTGCACAAACTTGCACACCAAGGATGGGATGGAGGAACAGTTCTTGATTGACTTGAAGCGAGCAGTAAAAGATGTGAAAAGCCATCCAGAAAGGTATACCAATGGAACAGCCGCTGTTTATGGAATGACACATTCAATTGCCGACGTCACACTACTAGATCCAGTCGCATTTGGATATCTGGATGCTCTATTTTCGTCGGGTTAAACGTATATGGTGTGCTTACAGCTGCTGCAGTTGATGGCTTGCTTTATGCTTACACTTAACTTGCTAACGATAACGATACTGTAGATTCAAGAGGAAAATTTAATTTTTGGGCGCGAACAAACACTTCGAAGCGAAAGCGATTTCAAGAGATGATTTTATCGCATTGCTTTCAAAGAGACGTAATCAAAGAAAAGCAGAGACGAAAAAAATGCCAACATCGAACATTCTTCCCGTCGGAACGGACGAATTCGACTCGAACTTGAACAAAGTTTCTTCTGCGGTTCACTACTCATCGTCTCCGATCAAACACGAATACGAGCATGATCATGCTGCTCTTCCTTTCGGGACTGAAGCAGCAACCACAGAGAAGCTAGAAAGTGATTTGCATTCAAAGCCAAGCATATCGGCGGTGGATTTCAGTCACGGCGAATCTGTGCCCACACCGGTGAAAAAGGTGAGTACTTTTGACTTTTGACCTCATGCAACTTGATTCTTGTATGCAGCCTTTTGTCTCACGCCCGAGTGCTTCCCTTCATTTTTTACAGAGACGCGTCGAAAGTCCTTCTCCTGTCGCAGACCACAACGCGGTAGCCTATGGAACCTTGGGATTCAATCAAACATTTGCATATCCAGCGCCCCCACACCAACAGGCAGGATCGGCCGCAGCTTTTCCTGGTCAGAGTCCTCATCCAGCAGCACCTTCGAACCAACCAATTCAGCAGCTTGAGTCTGGAGGTCAACTCTTTCCTGGTCAAAGCCCTCCCTTCCAAGCGAGGAATGGTGGCTACTTTGTCGGGATGGGCAATGGCTTGCAAATGCAGCAAATGGCACCGGCACCCAACTCAGTCGAACAACAATCTTTTTCCACAGCAGCAGCAGCAGCAGCAGGAATGGCACAGCCTTTGATTGTGACGCACATACAACCTAGTACGACCGCTACAGTTCCTTATCCATATCACATCAACTACCCAACTGGACAACCTCTCATCCAACATCCCAATGGACAGTTTTATCCAGCAATCATGAACGTCGTTTCCTCGGATCAGCGTGACCATCCCAATGATGCAACTCTACTCGCGAGGATCGTTGACGATCCACCCAACCCTCCTGAAACGGCATTGGGACAGCCAAAGAAGTGGATTCGCTGGACCGACACAGAAGATCTCGTCCTCAAGACGGCAGTTAAGAAATACGGCGAGGATAAAATGGACCTCATATCTCGAAGGATTTTCTACAATACTCGTGACATTAATCAGTGCCGACAGCGATGGAAGAAGGCACTTCAGCCAGGACTTGTCAAGGGCAATTGGACCAAGGAAGAGGATTCGCTCATACTTGAAATGGTCAAGACTTCTTCAGTCCCAGGTGGAGGAGGCGAGTCGCAGACAAAGTGGTCTGATATTGCCAAGCGCTTGCCAGGAAGGCTCGGAGAGCACGTCAAGGCTCGATGGGTCAATCATTTGGATCCAGACATACGCAAAGGAGTTTGGTCCAAGACAGAGATGGATCTTCTTACGGAAGCTCAAAAGGAATTGGGCAATAAGTGGGGAGAAATTGCTAAGCGGTAAGTTTTTAACGCACGAAGAAGCAAAGCAAGCGCAGCCGAAAAAAAAAACGCACGTTTTGCTTCTTTTAGTTTGTTGCTTCGTCTATTAACTCCAGCCATTCTTTCTTCTATGTAGCATCCCTGGCCGTTCTGAGAATTCTTGCAAGAACCGCTACTATAATGCCAAGACTTCGTTGAAGAGAAAGGCTGAAAAAGAGGCCGAGGAAGCTGAGCAGCGGAGACAGAGGGGAGAAATTTTCTCCTTACAAGCGAGGGATGATGATTATGATGATCGGCGCTCGAGTACAGAGAGTCATGAAACGATTCAGAGCCTCATTTTTAAGACGGAAGAGTCTCCTGAAGATTAAATGATTCTGAATGGATACGATAAACTTGTTAGTTGACATGAGTTAGCATAGACATACATAGACTACATATTTTGACCACCAT
This sequence comes from Skeletonema marinoi, assembly GCA_030544225.1. Classification (NCBI taxonomy): domain Eukaryota; phylum Bacillariophyta; class Thalassiosirophyceae; order Thalassiosirales; family Thalassiosiraceae; genus Skeletonema; species Skeletonema marinoi. The sequence goes on from CM060490.1 coordinate 748,379, forward strand.
GTGTTTGTACTTGCACCTGCAGTATCCTCGGTCCAAAACAACCCAACCCCAACCAACCTTTTCACTCGCTTCATATGATCACCACCAACAAAGTACTTAGCCTTCTCCTCCCCAGTCATCCTTCGATAAATGACTGCGCGATCGACTAAGTACCGACTGTACTTCTATATTGTCGTTTTAGCTCATAATTTTCTCTTTTGAATTATTTTGAGACTCAAACTTCAAACTGGTATCAAAAAATCTGACATAATCACATACTGATTCCACTCGTGGATTGAGATGAAATTTTCTGGGTCTTCATCTGCACTTTCGAAGGGTTGGTCGTAGAATTATCCTAAGCTTCGTCTTCTTTTTGAAGATTACATACTTTTGCCTGTGATGCAAAGTAAGTCATTTTAATCTACTTTGCAGAAGAAGCATATTTAGAAGCTAGAGGGTAGACAGCTGCCAACGATTGTAAAAGGCCCAAGATTCGGGGTAACGGTTTTGGTTCCTTGATGTATTTGTGAAAGCTGTGAAAGCACAGTTTGTCCACAATCAGGATCAACGTGACACAGTTCACCTTCACATCAACTTGAGCGAATGAAGGCTACCACAATTATTGTAAAAGCGGTTACGTTCAGTGAATGCAGACTAAGAGTGCTCCTACTTATCCCCCACTGTAGTTTCAGTTTGACAGTAAATGCAAGTGTAGCTTCACCTGAAGAAGAATTTGAATATATATCGCCGAAACTAAAACATTTCCATCATGACGCAAAGTGATATCCAGAATAATCGTGTCATGGCATGTCGCCTCGCCCGAAGAACCAGTGATGACTTCAGTGAGACCTACGGTGATTCATCATTGGACTCCATCGCACCATTCGAGAGCGACGAGATCATCCTAGGCCGGAGGGTTGGATCGGGGGCCTTCGCCGGTGTGTATCAGATCAAGAATTTTAACTTGCATGCCAATGAATCCAAGAAGATTCTCGGTGTTTCAAATGGCGGCAGTTACACCGGAGAACAGATGCAGAAGAGGGAGGCCGCTGCCAAATCCGTCCAGAATGGAGTCAAGTATGTGATGAAGTCTCTCAAGGACCAGTTGGAGGATTCCGAAGAGAAAGATCTCTTCCTCGATTCCGCTCAAGATATTGTCAACGAAGCTGAGATGTTGGCGGCCTTCTCTCATCCAAACATCATCGAGCTTCATGGCATCATTGCTAGCCGCCATGAATCCTTTGCAGAGGGTCCATCTGCGTTCTTCATCATCCTCGAGAGACTTGATTGTACTCTAGAAGACAAAATTGAAGAGTGGAAGAAGCAGAACTCCTTCAACCCATCAAGTTCACTCAAGGCATTGAGAGGTAGCATTACTGCCAGCATGGTACTAGACAAGGACAAGGGAGAGAAATCTACACCAGGTGGAGGAGGATCTCTTGACAAACGCCTGAGAATGGCTTCTTCTCTTGCAGGTGCAATGAAATATCTGCATGAGAAGGGTGTCATATTTCACGATCTCAAGCCAGAGAATGTTGGTGTGGACAAGCGAGGCAACGTAAAGTTGTTCGACTTTGGCCTTGCTAAATTCATGCCTCAGCATGGCGACTCCTACAAAGACGTATATGAGATGAGCGGTGCTGGAACTCCTCGATATTCTGCACCAGAAGTGTTCTTCAAAAAGTCCTACAACCTCAAGGCGGATGTGTATTCATTCTCTGTCGTCTTATGGGAGATGGTGGGTTTGAAACAGCCCTTTCCAAAGTGCAAGAAGAGGAAAGAGTTTGAACAGGCTCTACCAAAACTTGAAAAGGTCCTTGTCATAGATAAAAGATGGCCTCTGCAGATTCGAGGCGTCATCAAGAGGGGCTTATCAAAAGATCTTTCTGATCGCCCAACAATGAAAGAGGTATGTGCATCTCTAAATGAGTATTTCACTTCTGCAGCCCAAGATAGTGACGTAGAGAACACAAGAACACCTTCGAGGAGGACATCTCGGGGAGTGCGTAGCCAAAGCGTCATTCTTCCTCCATCCTCGCCAAAACTTGGATCGTCAATGACTGCTTTTAGAGGCAGGCGTCGCTCTTCTTTTGACACTGAAAACACTTTTGAAGATTTGCTTGAAGAGGTTGATCATAGGGGACAATGAATGGAAGGGGGAAGTAAAGCATAAAAATTTTGAAAGATATAAATTTTGAAGTTACACGCAACACACTACTATGTATGATGTTACATCACATGTATTTGTTCAATGCTATGTGCTAGCTCGTCCCTAACAAGTTTAGCTTATGATGGATCATCAACCATCTGACTCCTACGCAATCTTTGACTCGCCTACTTATCACATCTATCATTCATCCTTTTAGCATAGATCTATCGCCCACGAGAGACCCACGAACATATTCTGAGGTAGGGTTTTTTATCTGATCGTGGAATGTGGAATGACCTCCCATTCCACGATCACCGAACCTTTTTACGACCACCATGGCAACTTTTTGGGCACACACACAAAAGAAAGCATGAGATAGCATCCCAGTAGCCTTCCCAAAGCATCCTCGTTAACGGCTCAATAGCTCCATACTACTTCCATACCGCATAACAACAACGACAACAACAACCATGAAGAACCAGCAGAACCATCAACAGCAACAGCAGCGTGCACTCGAAGTAACAGAGCAAGTACACGGAAAAGAAAGTACCGAACTCACCGCTGACGGCTCCTCCGGAATCGACGGCTCCTTGGTGATCAACACCGCCACCACCCCCACCGTAACCACGACAACATCCACCCTCTCCACAATCGATCAACAAGCCTACGAAGAACAATTCATCCAAGAACCCACCGGTGGAGAAACTACCACCACCTATGACCTCTTTCGCTCGGGTGATGTCTTTTCCGAAGAGGCCATTCGTTCCAAAACACACTATATCAAGAATGAAATCAGTGGCCAGCTATGGCTCGATGTAGATCGCAATGGAAAACGTGGATCATTCACTGATTCTACATTGAATGCAATCGAACAAGACTCGGGAGTTACCGGAGTCGATGCCATAGTCCTAGTCGACTGCGATACCAACACCGAAGTAGCCGTCACCAAATCTCAACCAGTCCGAGGAGATGGAGAAGTAGTCATTCAAAAAGTCACTGAAACGGGTGGAGTAGCAGGAGGGTATCGCTTCCCCGAGGTAATGAATCGTCCTGGACGGTATTACATAGTGTACAAGGCCCCCACGAACTTTCGGATGAATACGAATGTATTGCCGACTACGGAGGTCAAGGCGGAGAGGAATGGGGATGGGACCTTGTCGTATTTTGAGTGTCCCATGGTGGGTGGGGAGGGTGGGATATTTTATGATGAGGCGGTGAGTGGTGGGGAGTTTGATTATGGGGGGTATTGTGGACGAAGTGTGGGGTGTTTTGAGGTGGGGAAGAAGAAGGATTTGGAAGAAAAGTTTGAAAACTTGGTAGTGGAAGAGGAGAGTGAGTATGGTCCGGATGATATGGTGGTGGTGTACCCTTCGGAGCATATGTTGGATGTGGGGTTGTCTCAACAGGCATGGCCGTTGGCCACTCAGCAGTACGCGGATATTGAAGTTGATCTCTTATTTCCCCAGAACAGTACCGAGGCCGTGTACACCACACTTGGGGAAACCCTCGAGAGTGAGAGTGCCCTTGCCGAAAGTGCGACGGTGGCAGAGATTCAGAGGACTCTTCTTGATTCTGTCATGTCCATTCAAGGATTTTCAGGTGTGCAACTTGAAGTGGATGGTGTTACCATGTCCATGGTGGCAGAACATGGAAAGAACTCCGAGGAGAAGTCGGAGATCTTTTCAAGACATTTGCGTTCTTCCTCAAGAAAATTGCAAGAGTCAGTTGAGGAACCATCATCCACCTCTGCTGCAGCTGCTTCTTCTGTCAGTAGTTACACTGTCGTCACCTACAAGTTCACGGCACGGGGAGAATACAACCCTCCCCCAAGGCTCCAACTGGGGCAAATTGCGGAGCAGTCCATTAATGCCGATTCAAGACGTCTCACTAAGACACTTCGAGAGAAGGTTGGTGACGTATTTGCAGATTTGGAAACTGTCAATTCCAAGCATTTGACCGTCAAGGGTTATGGCGATAGTGTTGCTGCCGATAATAGTGCTACTGAGACTCGTCCTCCTCCTCTTGAAACACTGAATGCTCAAAATGCCGAAGCTAGAAGTAGTGGTCTTGCACCATGGGCAACTGTGCCGATCATTCTCCTGGCCGTGTTGATTTCTGGCCTGGTTGGTCTGTTCTTTTTCCGCAGAGCGTTCAGCCGCCGCAAGGTCGTGAACGATCCTAAAGACTTGGAGAAGGGAGAGAAGAAGAAAGAGGAGAAGTATGATTATGCGGACGAGGAGGCAGCAGCCAAGGGCCATGGAGAAATCATGGATGCTCTCATGGTTGACAAAGCTGAGGATGTCCCTGCCAACATGACAGGAAGTGGGACCGATGGAAGCAGTGGAAATTCAGCAGAAGAGAGAAATGCTGATTCTTCTGAACGTCGTCGAAGGAAGCCAAGGGGCAGGAGGAGTAGTGCGAGAGAGGTTGCATCATCATTGAAAAGGTCTCTTACTCTTCAAAAGGAAGAAAGTGTATTAAGTGACATTACTGACACCGAAGAGAAGCGCAGGAAGAGGAAGAAGGCGAAGGAAGAGGCCCGTCGCCTTGAGACAGAGAAGGAAGATGATGCGGAAGAAACAAGTGAGAGGACAAATAGTAGGAGGTCTTCCAGGAGAAGAAGTTCCGGAACGACATTGAGAAGTTCATTGAGGGCGGCAGGGGAAGCCGTAGAGCGTCGGCGTCGCAAGAAGACGAGCAGTGGCTCTTCCAATTCCAAGCCAAGGCGCAGCAGTCGCACAGTACTTGAAGAAGAATAGGCGCCTCTAGTTAAAACCTATATGTAAAGATGTTTTATGATTTATTGTAATTTTCTCTTGCTAGTCTTTGTCCATATGGTGTGAGCTTCATGTTGCCTTTCGTTCCATCCGTGACTTCATGAAGATACGGAGTCGCGGAAAAGAAGTCGTAATCCTCATCAGTTTGATATGATGTAGCTCTAATCTTAAACGGGACGGGAAGATGAACCTTTCTTACGCTGTCAAGGAACAACGGATTGTTTGGCGTGCTATTGCGAAGGCGTGCCTTGTGATTTTTTTCTTTGGACCCACATTGACAGCCCTTTAGCTGAGGATCGTATACATAGAGACGATCAGTGTCATACTCCTGCAGTCTTGAGCAGAAAAGAACTCCTAGCTCAAAGTTAGAGTATGACATTTCATCATGCTCTTCGGGACCTCGACGAGGGGTGGCCTTTCCCTGAGCACCTTTCGATAGGCATGCGCTCGTGAGCATAAACCACGAGAACCGCTCTTCTGCTTCGGTGCAACCAGATGATTGTGAACTTTGATTTTCATTTAGATTGAGCAATCTGTAGATGCTCTTGATATGTAGCGAAGAAGAAGTGAAGGGTATCTGTAGTGGATGACTTGTTTCGTACAATGCCATACGAGATATCACAGATCTGTCTAACCCAGCGAAAGAATCCGAAGAAAGAAAAACATGAAGGCGCTCTCTTTTTGGTTTCTTCTTTTCTGCGTTCATGCGTCTCCTTATGATGGAGGCAGCTTTTGTATGTTGGTTTAATTCCCACACTGCATGTCGTTTCTCCTTCATTAATGCAAAGAAATCCCATGATGGCCAAATGATATCAACTTCTTCAAGCAGTTCATCGTCCATGTCTTCTGGATCTTTCTGAAGGTATTTTGCAACAACCTCTTCCAGACTCTCCCTTGTCCAATTCCCTCCCAAGCTCGTCGGCTGAACAATCAATTGGTTCATTGCTGGCCACAGTGGTTTAGGAATCCACATGGGGCCTACCCATCTACGTGACCTTTTCGAGTTGTTGTTTGCCAATTGCATGTGGTAAGCGTCCAGAAGACGGGATAAAATGAACGAAACACGCTGAGGTCCATACGTAATCTGTGGTTTGTATGGGGACAGCGTTGCATCCAATCCTTTTGGAGGAATGGAACCTTTGTGATGCCCCGGTACAGTAGAGACAAGGTGTACTTGGGCATCTTCAAACTTGTAACGAGTCCGTAATCCACTTAATGAAAGTCCCTTGACATATCTTCGCAAAAAAATGTCAGGTAGCATCGATCCATTAGCAGTTGCATCAGATTGTTTCATCAAGAAATCTGTCAAGATAGTGCCAAAATCTGATGGCATCCCAAGATCAACGTCACTCTGATTGAATTGGTCATATTGAGACTCGTGCCTTGCATCAAATCGCTGTACCCATGATCCATCTACTGCAGTTTGTGGTGTCATATTTGAAGTCGAAATAATGACTACAATTGAGCCACTCTTTTCGAATAAAAGAAAGAATTTGGGGTGGTGAACACCTAGCTCTGTTTTCAGGTCTGGATTCTTTGCTCGTTTCTCGTCAATCAATTCATCATACGCTGTCTCGTATGCATGCTCTTCGTCATCAGAGTAGCCCATATTACCATCATTTTCAGTAAATGCAGCAGACAATGTCTCTTCCGGCACCATCTTATTCATACCAGTAGAAAATTCACCCTTGAACTTTTCCGGAGGTCTAATCCAACCAGGAAACACTCTAGTGAAAAACACCTCACCACCAAAAAGAGGCGTAGGTTGTATCTTTGCCCACCGGGCTCTGTTTGCTAATTCCTCTTGAGACATCATATTGTCTTGAGACGAATCGTAGTAATCGCTGTAGAGAGGATCAATCGGTGTTTTTGTGACACGTTCAGCTGGTGGAGCATGCAGGAGAGAAGGTGCGGGTGCTGCAGAAGTTACTGGAATGTTTGCTTTGGGCACAAACTCCTTCTTTGGAGGAGGTTTCATCTCCTCATATTTTTCGCATAGAGAAGAATGTGATATCGATGCCTGATTGTCTGAGTTAATGCCAACACTGCCATCACATTTTGTTTTTGACAAGACCTTCTCTACTTTTTGAATACTCTCCTCTTTTGCAATGTCAGAACTTTGAGCCACCACCTCTTCTTTTTCACGTTTCACTCGCTTCCTGCCCTTGCGTTTTCGTTTCGGTGTATTGGGTAACCTCACCTTTGCACCCTCATATGTGAGAAAATTGAGCTTGTCTTCATTATTATCACCATTGTCTTGTCTACACTCAACAGGTTTTGAAAGTATAGGCGATTTTGATTGCATAGAAGATTGACTACTCCCTCCGCCCCGTAAGTGCATAGCCTCCTCTTCCTTTTCAATCTTAATACTAGTCTTGACGGCATGCATTACTGTTGCCTTTTCCTTCTTTTCCAGATAAAATCCCTTTTGGCCATGAAGCACCAGCGTAGGAACGTGCGATCGAACTGATGAACCATCCACATTCTTTGAGGAGGGAAATAACTTTGGAAAAGCCTCCTTCAAATACTCCAAATCGCCAATAGTATACGTCCCAACAATCGCCGCAGCCAAATCCAATGAATTGATAAACTCCGCTCGATCAAATAGTGGTGGTCGATTATTGTCATCCGGTGGCTTTTCTGGCGGCAACCTATTTCGATTGTGATCATATCGTATTCGTGGAGGTGGTTGTGCTTTCTTTTCTCCGCATTTGTTGCAATACAAATTATCACGACGTGTAGGATTATACGATAATGACGCTAATTGCTTATTTTTGTCCACTTGATATTCTAATAAGGAAGTGGGAGCATCTAAATAGAATCGATCGGCGTAGTAACGTGTCCGGCCGGCATCGGCTGACACATAAGGGATCTCACCAGGCGCAGTCCTCTTAGAAGATGAGGAGCCATGGGAGGAAACTGATGCTGCAGAGGAAGGAGGAGCTGCAAAGGGTGGTGGACGCTTGCGTCGGAGGCCTACCGTTATTGGTAGACGGTCTTTGCTGGCCATGGTTTATGATTGATGTTCATGTTCGTGTTCGATGTTCGAAAAATGATGCGAGGTTGTACCGATGCGTGGTGTTTTCTTACTTTCGGCTTTCTCCTTTCTCACATTTTCTAAAAACATATTGTAGACAACATCGAACAGCAACAAGATCCTTTGTTGTTAGTACACAAGAACATGCAAGGCACCATGTTACCAGTCATCCATATATGATGTGTTAAATTATTGCCATCATGATTGTCGTAGTCGCAACCTCTTCCTCAAGCACAAAATGAATGCAAAGAAAACCACGGCACCCAGCATTTGTACAAGTACAAGTGATAAAAGTTGGACTTCATCGAATGTTGCTGGATAATGCATTTCACTCTTACTTGCAATAAAAGGGACATGATCGTGGATATCACTTGTTGTGTATTGATGCTGATCTTCCAGTGAAATAGAAGTGGTATCATTGATAAGAGCAGCGGTAACAGTAGGTGGGACGCATTCATCGACTTGAAAGCCATGAACAGTGACAAATGCAATGGATACGGGAGGAAGTGTCACCCTCATGTCATCCGTGTCTTCGCCGACTATTTCTGGTAGCTGTCCATTTTCGATTGTCAAAAGCTGGTTACCATTCATGACCACGCTTCTAGAATCTCTCCTACCATTTTTACCAGTCAGAATATATTTTGTGACATGTGTACCGACAGTCATGTTTAGATTGAATGATGACTCCTTGTCAATGTTTGTAATGACGAATATTGGATTGGATCGCTCTCCTTTGGCACAAAACGCATGAATGAGCAATGTATCATATCCTGGGCCCTCACAGCATCCAAATGTGTACTCATCAGGAGAGTCTTCTCGACTTGGTGACAGTATTGGACCAATCGATTTAGTCCCAACCAACCTCTTCCATAGATGAGCTATCCAGTAATCAGGCCTCGCCTTCATGGTTTCATGAGATATCAATTCATAATAGCCACCAACTAAAGCTTGACGACAGTAGACAGTATGAGGAATCGACTTGGAAATAGCACCGAGCAAATTGGTGAACCAAAACGACCCAACAAAAGAATCAGTGATGTTTTGTCGTCCACTATTGTAAGCCATGGCACCCTCTCCAACCCACACCTCTGGTTTGTCCATGTATTTGTTGCTGGTACTGGAAATGCCGTGAAATTTGTTTGGATGTTGAATTATGGAAGTGCTTTTAGCGTACTTTACAAGCGCTTCTTCTTTGCCTCCACCATGATATTTGTGATAGGTAGCAATATCGACATGACTTCCAAGTGCTTTGAGCAGTTTCGTTGTTATTGATTGTCTGGTTGACGCTGGACCAAGTATCTTTGGTTTGTGCTTGTCATTGTTACTTGATGACCACGTTTCATCTATGATGTGTCTCAATTCAGCATAAGCATTTACTAATCTTGTTACATTCTCAATCTTTCCCTTGTGAGTAACTTCATTACCCAATTCAAACCCAAAGACTGTAGTAGCGTACTTGGAATGCGCAGTATATTGTAGTAGCTGTCTGGCATTTGTAGAATCCCAGTCTTGTTGATCATTCTGTCCTGATTCATCTTTTGTGTGGCGGATATATGCTAACGTGAAGACAATTCTTGCTCCAGCATCTTGGGCAAATTTAAGAACCTCATTCCACCGCTGCACTGTCAAGCATAGTTGAGGATTCTTGTCACATGCCTGGGCAAATCGATTTGCTTCCTCTACAGGGGTAGTGCTGGTGCTCATGTTGTAAATGGCACTGTCCGCCTGAGAGCCACCTACCCTGATAAACAATGGACTCAGACCCTTTGCTGCTGCAAGTCAAATCTGCATGAATGACTGAGGAGTTGCCCCATGCTCTAGTTTCGAGTTTCGAGTGGCCACCAGTCCAGAGTTGTTGAGATGAACTCGGGTCGCACGATGCCGATGGTGGAGGCATTATGTTGGATGGATATTTCCATTTGATTCTTCATTGTAGCAACACAGTATGGAGTTTGGATCTTAGTTGATTATGACATGTGTCATTTTTTGTCTGTGCACTTTTGCGGTGGGGTTCGCGTCAGGTTCGCGTCTCGTGCTGTCATGTCTCGTGTCTGGTCTCGGATTTTGGATTTTTGCAGAAAAAGTTATCCCTCTCGTCTCTCAGAAAGGAAAAGAGGAGGCGAGAAAAGACATTGTGTATTTGATTGATGAGCAAGGCTGAGCAAGGTCAGTTCCAAGACTCATTTTGTACCATAGTATCCTATCGACGTCGTTATTATCGTTAAGTAAGTAGCTATGCAGTTTTGTTTCTTGGTCTTCGTTAACTATCGAAGTGAGGTGGGGTGCATATCACCGGCGTATTCTAATGTCTGAAGTAAGTCAGCCTCGACCGTCGATACACCACATGCGTCAGAGCAAAAGATGGAATCAAAACGAGGTTTTTGACAGCAGCCCTGTCGGCGACAAGTTAAATCAGCCTTGTCGTCGGTTTTCCCTTCCTTATTTGTCAACGCTGGCTTTCTGCCGGCTCTGCTTCCAAGACCATTTCTTCCCAATGTAACAGCATCCATCCCGTCCGATGACGGTGTTGATGTAGAGTTGAGACTACTAGCACTGGCAGTGCCATTGGAATCTGATACTTCTGTATTTACCATACCAATGAGGTCGTCCTCGGGGTCAAAAATGTTTCGCCTGGGATTTTCGAAGCCTGCTGGATTTGGCTTCCTCACATCATTGCGTAGGAACAGTGTCATGTTGTGACGATCGGTGACTCCTTCGGCATCTTCCACACTTATCATGATGCGTTCAAACTCACGTGTTCTCACTCGTAGACGCTCTCTTGCCTTCGTATCAGTTTTCCCGATTCGTTCAACCATATCCGCCCATTGCTTTTCAGATTTCTCGTGCCGGCCTGCGACACTTTTAGTATGTCCTGATGAATGTGTTACACATACGTTTCCGAGTGGCCACTTGTAAGGACCAGCATGTTTACTGAAGGCATATTGTCTCATCACAGCATTGGTTGCATTGCAACTTCGCAGATGCTCAACCCTCTGTCGGTCCAATCGCTTTGCATTAGCAGTATTTCCTTCACCTTCAACAAAAGGCTTTTCGAGGTAACAAATATCGCAGACAGGAACGAACAACATATTTGATGGGTCCGTACTATCAGAGGAGTAACGCTTGTAATGTCCTCCACACTGTGCATGCCTCCACGTGCTACAAATGGAGCAACATACCATAGCTTTGTAGGGAAATGTTTCTGTCGTCTGGCAGCAAAACTTTGGAGAGTACGTGTACTTTTTCTCGTCAGTGCAGTAATCTTCGTACAACTTGCAATGAGGTAGCTTCTCCAGAACACCCGGCTCTACTGATGTTTTCATCCTTTTCTTGACAGATTTTAACCCTCCCTTGTTGAAGCTAATGACTTGCTGTGAATCTTTCGGGTCAATCTCTTCATCGGTATCTTCGTCGTTGAACGGAAGACCTCGCTTACGGCGTTCCTGGCGAATTTTCTGATTTGAAGGCCACCATTCATCATGATCTTGATCACGTTCATTTTCTCGGGGTGCGAACTTTATATTTGGTTTTATTAATACATACTCTGGCCCGGTGAGAGAAGAATTCTCCTTCTCGATCTTCTTTGGCTTTTCAGGAACTGTATTTTCGACGGCATCCTCCATCTGGACTTCGACCTCTGAATCAGAATCACCAGTTGATTCCGGTTCCAAAGGTAACGATGGAATGTTGAATTTCATCCTTGCACTGATGAAAGGAGTTTCTTCTAAAGAGATTTCTTGATACGTTGTGGTGGAAGCATGACTTTGCTTGCTCCATTTAGTCGCCATTTGGATTTCATCAGGGGTCATGTTCACTAGTGCAAAGTTCACGACAATATCCGCCGCCGCCTTATCAACATCGGCTTCATCATCTTTTGACGCAGTTTTTGATGCACTATCTTTTTTGTTGGTCTTGGCCACTGGTTGTTTGGCTGTCTTGGTAGTGCTAGTCTTGGTAGTACTAGTCTTGGTAGTACTAGTCTTGGTATTACTGCCTTTTTTGTCTCGTTTTGGGAGACTCTTTGTAACAGCGCGTAAGTTAGGTTCCTCTTTCTCTGTTGACTGGCTGCCTCCCTCAACATCCTTAGTACCTCTCGCTGTCAAATCCACTGGCTCTGCGGCTACCAAATCGCTGTATGATATCATCTTAATCTTCGATGCCTTAACACCGTTTGCAACCGGCTTTTTACTCTCTTGACTCTTATGCTCCCCATTCCTAGAGGTCTTTTCTTTAGGGAATGATTTTTTTCCTTTTGCCGGAGAGGGACTCTTCTTTCTAGGTGAAGAGACTTTTGCTGGAGAAGGGTCTCTTTTTGCTGGAGAAGGATCTCTTTTTGTAGGAGAGGGCTTCTTCGGTGGGGAGGGCTTCCCTGTTTCCTTGGCTGCAGTTGATGAAAATAGTTCTGAGGCACTAGCAGGCTCCTCAGATTCATAACGCATTTCCGTATCAAGAGGCTCTGCACTTTGGCGTGCCGCAGGTAGCGGCTCCGCCATAAGTGAGTTGGATGGTGGTATCTGTGGCATCTGAAGGTTCTGATCGGTTCTTCTGTGCAACATGGACAGCAGTTCTTCACGATCTCGTTGTTGGGACATGTGAGCATGCATCTGTTGTTGCGCTATCTGGTCTTGCAACAACATTTGCTGCTGTTGCTGGAGCAAGAAATCATCCGATATGGAGGATAATTGAAAAGGCTGACCGTACATACTACCGAATTGACCTTGCATTTGTTGCTGGTGCTGAAGTCGCCGTAGTTGGTTTTGGTACTCAAGCTCGGATATGAGATGTTGTTCTTCAACTTGACGGCGTCGGAGTTCAATTTCCTGCTGCATGGCTAAGTGACGGCCTAGAGGGGATTGCAGGTATTCAACCCCTCCGCCATACTGGGCTTCATTCAACTGGAATAAAGCGATGAAACAAAGCAGAGAATAAGAGATATTACAATGTGAGTAGGAGATATTGTTAAAACACACATGAGAAATACATGTTTTTCAAGAGATACACAAAATGTGAGCATAATTTTGTGACCAAACTCAGCCACCGCCCCCAATATTAATTCAGCAGACCAAAAGTACCGCTGATCACAAAAAGAGGGACTTACCGCTCTCATGTAATCGAGGCTATTGCGCTGTCCCGGATTCCCCCCAAAATTTTGTCCCCTATTATTAGAGGTGCCTCCACCGCCGCCGGGGGAATAGTTGCCTCCGCCACCGTTCATTTTTTACTGGCTCTAAAATTTAGACAGCTTTATTCAGCTGCTTAATTACGCCGGCTTGAGCGTAGGTGGCCGCGAATTAATAACAATCCCGTGCAGTGAGGGGATGCGAATGCAGTGTAGTAAATATGTGTAGTATAAATAGTGAGAGTGGGAGTGGGTATTTCCCTTGACCACTATTTTTTGTGAAGCGGAAGTAAATCAGCCAGTCTAAAGGGAGGATATATGTACGCCGTGCTGTCAGGAAGGAAATAGGGGAGGGCTGGTGGTTGATGCCTCGATGTCAACTTCTCTCTTGAATGAAGCTAACACAAAATAATGTGAGCGATCTTTGTGCAGGAGTCCGGCACGGCATCCCCCCGAACAGTGAGCGATGTGAGCTCCACCCGAAAGTGCGAAATCCGGTACAATCAGTCCAGTCGCTGACAAGTATTTAGCCTCACAACCTCTCACAAGTTGGTAGTATGTAGGTCTTGTAAAGTTTCAGTTTGACTATCCGGTAATAAAACTTGTTAAACTTCATCCTAACCTGGTTGAACTTTCTGGAGACATGAGTTCGCAGCGCTTTTTCAAACCTGGGAGTCTTTGCTGGTTGACTCCTACATCTGACGAACAATAATGAAGACTTCCCACCACTTCCACTCCTCACTTTCCACCATTTTTGCTGACACCTAAAACTATTAGCTACTTACCTACTCAAACAACTTCAAGCAAGCATGCACGTGCAATAGATACTAAGCTTAATCCAAGGAATCATACATCCCCCACCATGATGAGAAAGCGGAAGTCCTCCGATAGCAGCAACAGTGATGAAGAATCAGTACAGGCCGCAGAGCCGCCAGAGGGCAGAGACAGAGATGATGATGACGTCAAGTGCATGAGAACGCTTTTCCTCGATCAACTTGGGCAAGGAAAGGCGAGGTGGGTCCAGTGCATAACAATCTTTGTCGCTGCTTTTCTGTCTTATTCCTACAATAACGTTGGAAGCAAAGTAAACGTTCAAGTTTCAATCATGACGGTGATAGTTATTTTTGGAGCCAGCCCCTACTGCAAGAGCCATTTGGTGCCTGCAGCAATCGGATCTCTGGTGGGTGGGCAGAATGTCATCGCAGCTACTACCGACAATGAAAACACAGTATATGCAACTAACTATCTATGGTTACTCTTGCTGAGCGTCGTGGTTGGTCTGGTTTGGTGCTTTGTCATCACTCCTTTTAAAGTCCTCGACGGTTCGGCTGGACGCTTAGGAACAACGACCTTCATAGGAATGAACATAACGATGCTCCTATTCTTTGGGCCGTTAGGTGTTGTTCAATGGGAGAGGTACATTCTTGGTGTGTATCAAGTGATATTTATTGCAGAGGAAGATACTACATTAGATATCTCAAACGTATGGAAGTGGACGGACGAAGCTGAATTGGCAATAGGCTATTGCATTTCTGTTGTATGGCTTGGAGTTGCAGGTGGCGCAATCCGGATTGCTCACAACAGCACGCATCCACCAGAAGCACTGAATAATGTTCTTGTGCCTTCTTTGATAGCACTAACAAGCATGCTTTTGATAAACTCTACTGGTTACAAACATGCATTTGGGTTGTACAATGGCTTCGCTGTTGGAGCATATGTTGCTATGGCATCTTTACAGAAGATTCCGACTGTTAAGAAGTTCACTTTGGTTTCCTGTACTGCGGCTATTTGGGGCCTCCTGTTGACTCCTTTCTTTGTTGGATTCGCTGGGAGTAAGTCTACACATATCAAACCGATTCTGATTATTCAAAATGCGTTCTAGATTCTCGTGCCATATATAATAACATTTGTTTCATCTCCTATTAATCTACAGAATCAGGCTTCACTGCCATGCTGGGACATACAACATTTGAAAGCATCGAAAGACTAATCAAGAAGTGCATGCAGCAGCGTCTTTCTCGTCGTAGACAAGAGGAGAATCAGATGCGGCTAGCTAATGAACAACAACAACATCAAGAACAACAATATTTGCAACCAGTAGCCCCCACCACTCAAGAAGAAGCACCTGCTTTAATGATCCATCATCCTCACAGCCACAAACCGCAACGTGAAAACTCTGTACTATTGAAACATCAGAGACGTCAACAAAGTCGTCTGAGACATTATCAAGATCAAAAGCTGGGAGATGGGCCTAGCTTAGATAGTAATTCAAAGTTGCAGCACCGTGGTTGGTCGGCTACTCAAGCTGATTCAGCCGATGGTTGGCATCATACATTGGAATCGCAGCAGGACAGCAGTAATAATGTAGTTTGAATAGCGAACTCCATTATTTAGGACAAACGTTAGACATTTGCATGAACTTTGGTCCTCAGCTTATCTTTTCAATCATTATTATCATTCTCAAAGAGTCTCTTCCTCTTCACGATAAGTAACGCTGCCAAACCCATCCTCACTGCAATCAAACGAACGCAATACAGCTCGTCTATGCAGCTTCGAACCACTCACATCAAAATGCGACAGCTCAATACCCCAAGATTGTGACGACTCTTTGTTATGGAACTGAACCAATATATTTTGAGGCAGCCGAATGGAATCATCATCCACTGTCCCCTCAATGACACTAGTTTTCACGGCGTCATCCATCGTCCACACATCCTCACCACTCTTGAGCCTCTTGACCCCAAACACATCACCATACACAATATCTTTCCCGATAGTATTCATAACACTTCGTGCATCTAACCCACCCGAATTATGTTCTGGTCCAGACCATCGTGTTCCCTTGGTAGATGTTGTGGAATAAAGCCTTTCAATGTTGATTGTAATGGTGTCTTTGATGATGTGATTTGATGTTGTGTCAATTGTAAATGTTACCCGTATTCTTCTTGGATATACTGTTTCCTTTTGCTCCGTATCCCCGTTATCAGCAGCAGCAGCATCTTGTTCATCAGTAACAACCTCTGAAGCCACTTGAAACATCGTTTCCACAGCCACCAACTGATCCGGTGCGGTTGATGGACCAACCTTCCGATCTAATACAAGAACATCTTGTTCCTTCCCATCCTTCCACTTGACATGTCGGCTCTCATTCGTGTGTAGATTAAATTCCTCCACCTTTTTGGTGGTTTCCAAATTATCAATGCCACAGCCAACCTCCGGCAAGACAGTAATGGTTGTTCGCTCCATCTTTGTCTTCTTTTCTTCACTCTCTTCCAAGACGTCTTCGGAAATTAATACTTCAAAGTAACTTGGAATTTCTCCCCATTCTATCATACTTTCAGGCACCAAATGTTCAGGAACGGGTATTAAGTCTCCAGTCTTTGATGAGAATGTTGCGGAGAGACCGGCGTGGTCACCACCTGCAGCGACGGATCCTAGTGCTGTGGATGTGAGTGGTGACAAGGCGGCTGTGGAGGAACAAGAGGTGGGATTTTTCATCATGTCAAATAAGGATGTTGTTGTTGAGACATGGCGATTGATGCTGCAAATCTGAGGACGTACTGATGTCACTGGTGGTGCGAATGAGGTGATTGTTCTTGCTTGAGTGAGCAAGTGAAGGAGGAGTGGTGAAGAAGGTACTACGGCAGCCCTCATCATCCTTATGGTCGACGTTTTGTTGGGTTGTGTGAGATAAAAGTGAAAGTGGGGGAAACGTGTCGTTATCTGTGTGTAATTCCCATTGTGGCTGAAAGCGAAGCGCCGATTATCGTTACCAAAGATACTCTTGGATCTTCTTGGATGACAGCGATGTAATGAAGTCACACTCAACAAAAACAATGTAATTACAATATATCATCTACTGATCTATCAATAAATGCAACCCTCAAAAGATAGAGGGCTCTGGTATCACAAACTATTGATCTACTCAATAATAGTGACATCCTTCAGGAGGACATTCATCACCACACCTACTCGGTGTGTCATTCATCACTGCATCCATCCACCACTCGTTCGACCCGTCATTGAAGAGAGACATGTCGCAGTTACCGGCTTTAGCATAGCGGCAAACCTGGACATGACACGTCATTCCCCGGTGATCCCCACTGTCTACAATGGTAGATGCTTCGGTACACCCAACATGGTCGGTACCCCTCCAAAGCACTTGCGTCAGATGTGCATTTCTGGGCCAATCCCAATCCGCCTCATTTTCGACAAATCGGCCAAGGATTTCGTCGGTACTTTGCATTGCTGCCCAACTTCCTGTACCATAGTTGGAGGCCAGATTCTCGCCAAATTTCCTGTTGTTAGGATCATGGTACAATCTGTAACTACAAGTCTTGAGAAGCTCTAGTGCCCAAATCTGGGAGCTTGCTTTGAGGTTGTTGCTCCACTTGAGAGGGACGTAATCCTTGCGGTAGTCTTTATGCCTGTGTTTAGAGAGAAAATGAGATTGATCATCAAGATTGGTGAGACAAGAGAAGTGATATATGTGCTGAGACGATGACGCAGAACTCCAAGAGGCATAAAACTTACCATTCTTGACGCCGGGTGTTATGAGCCTCTAGCCATTCCATATCTCTATCAGTCATCGTGTGTGGCTGAAGGTTGATCACATGTTCCTTCTTCTCAGGAATGTATTTACCACCAAGAAGGACTTCCTTACCATCAACAGTCATCTTGTAGTAACCGACGCAATTCTTACCTACACGCCAATTAGGGCATTCCGAATTTCGTTCCTCGCAACAGATACCGTCATAGGGATCCTTCACGGTCAGGACGTAGTTTGAGGCAGGGGATAGACAGATATCCCTCACTTCAAAGTCGAATGGGGCGTACGTTCGGGTATTCCTCAGCAAGACGCTTCCCTGCTGGTTCTTCAAAGTCCAAGTGGTCTCTTCACCGAATGCATCCAATTGGAATTCAATGGAGACGAGGTGCTCGCCTGATGGACAGTTTGCAATCCTTCCTGAAAAGATGTCAGGATCCACCGGATTAACTGGCTGAGGAGTTGGCCTCGGTGTCGGCCGAGGTGTTGGCTTCGGCGTCGGCGATGGTGTCGGCCTCCTCGTCGGATTTGGAGTGTCCGTGTCGTCCGGCGGTGTACCATTGAATTGACTTTCACCTAATGCAAAATAACTCGTCGTATCACCACAACCAGAATTATCATCTAGTACTCGACCTCTGAGATAGGCCGTGTAGCATGCACCCCCCGAGTTAGAGATGGTCAATCTGTAGTCACCGGGGGCGACGCAGATGCGACGGTTGTACCGCGAATTTGTCCCATGGTTATCCTCTACAGTATGTGTCTCCCAAGAGCCGCGCTCATAATGATCAATTTTATACGAGGTGGAAGATCCAGAGTTGTTTGTGGTGAGGTCTAGTCGGAAGACCTTCGAAGGATTTGAGCACACCAGTAGGTCTCTATTATCATGCTGCTGTTGTTCGACGACGCCTCCTCGGGCACGGAGAGCCTGTCGCTCTTCTATTGATGATGAAGATGATGAGGCCGCTGCCGAGCCCACGGCCATGGCAAAGACTGCCGCCGCTAGATTGATAAGAGAGCGATGCATGTTGCTGTTATTATTGAACTATTATGGTGGATATATCACGCATGCACTCTCTCTACCGGTTTATCTGTGATGTCGCTGGCGATGGTGTTTTAGATTTATCTGCGCAGCGGTGAGATGCGACAGCAACGGCCTGCGTGGAAAGTAGATTGCTTGGCAGTTGGCAGCAACGATTTTTGCAGAAGAAGGGTCATTTCACATTTCAGTTACACATTTTGAATTTTTAAACTCTCAAAGGACTTTCTTTCTGTCAACTCCAACCAGTCGTAGCGACTATATATGAATTGGAAAGTGCAAATCCAATTCTCTCGGTAAAGAGAACGCTCTAACTCCTTCGAGTTTAGATCATACTCAGATAGTTCTATTGGAGGGCTTTACACATTCACCTTCCATCCCCACCGACCACCGACCACCGCGCCCCCACCACATCATCAAGATGATGATGATGATGTCTTCAAGAGTATGTGCTGTGGCCCGTAGTAACTGAACTAATCATCGAGGACGTACAATGAGTGACCGATTTGCAATTCCAAAGTATATTTCCAAAACAGCAATCGATTCTCTACATGCAAAATTATCTGCTGTAGATGCCGGTTGGCTAAGCAGCAACGACAACAACGATTCGTCATCCAGCCTTGATGGATATACACAACTTCTTGAGAAAATACATGATGGGATTGAAGGACCTCACTCAAAGCGACGACGGCAGACTCCTCTTGTCAATGCCGGATATTCTGCGCGTATGGCTGTCATGACATTTATCTTGGAGAAGTGGATTGATAGTGTAGTATCACGACATCATGACAATGAAGGAATCAATGTGGTAGTGTTGGGTTGTGGACTAGATGTATTAGGATTGTGGTCTAGGAATGTTCTCGATGAAGCTTTAACAAACCATCACCGTCATTCTGAAAATCAAACACCTAGATTAAATGTTTATGAAGTGGATGCGTGGGACAATTTTGCGCTCAAACAACATGCACTAGAAAGGTCGGGGATCCTTCATGCATGCCGAACAGCAAATAATAGGAATGACGATAATGCCAAGGAATCACCATTCTGCACATTGATCGAAGGAACAATAAATCAAGCGACCAGAAAAGATGATCTGAGTGATTATCACTTGATAGCCATGGATTTTAGAGACATCTGCAAAGACAATTTGTTACTCAAGAAAGCACTTGATTCTACAGGATTTGATCCATCACAACCAACAATCATACTTTCGGAATTGGTGCTTGCCTACGTTGGATATGCAAGTACAAATGCAATATTGCAGTCAATTTCAAGAGATTTATTGTGTGGCAATGAATGCAGCATGTTTGCATGTCTAGAGCCGATGCTTCCAACACAGGTTGGGCAACATCATGATTCTACCAATAAGAAACAACTTCTTTCTGTGAAAGAATCGTACGCAAGAGACTATGCCAATCAATTCCTTGGAAAGTTGAATCGTGGTACTAGTAGTAGCAGCAGTGCAGATGACGATGTCTTTCACCCGCTTGGATCCAATCGAGAGACAATCATTGCAAGATTTATATCTTGTGGCTTTTCAATGTCGAATCTTGGTGCTGTTTCGCTCAGAAAGGCAGTAGCAAAGGTGTCAAGTACTCGTCGTTTGAGGGCCAAGGAACCTTTTGATGAGCATGCTGCATTGGCGCTGAATTTGGATTGCTATGCCGTTGCATGTGCATTTGGTGGGTCAAATAATGATGGTGACGTAAGATGTTTGCTCCCGTGGCTAGATCAATCCTTGAACAATTCCTCGTCGACAATCAAAATCACTACCATTGCAGATTCTTCTCAAGACAAGCTAGTTGGTGATCTGTACGGTCGAATTTACAAACATTTATACAACAAGTATCCTGCAATTCGTAAAATGGTCAAGTCAGCACTGAAAACAGATCTCATAACAGATTCCACAAATGATTCTTCGGCAATACAAAACAGGTTCAGAGCAAGAGGGGGAGAGTTTTGGATTGCTATTGACATGGAATCTTCTGAGGTTATTGGGTGCATAGGAGTTCGACAACGCAAAACAAAAGAATGTGAAGACGAAGACGACAAAGGAGGACCCTCATCACCATTTTCAGTCGTTGAGTATGAAGTGCAACGTCTAGCTGTTGACGACAAGCATCGAGGAAAAGGCATTGGACAACGTTTGTTGAATGCTGTGTACGAGTACTCTCTGCGGCAGGGAATTTTGGAGAAGAAGAAGAAGAACGGGGTATCAGTCAAACTATTGGCAGTGACTCCTGAAGCTTTGGTAAACGCAAATAATCTATACAACGCGTTTGGTTTCATTAAGGAAGAGAGCTTTGAAGGAGGTCTTACTATGAATGTTTATTGCAAGACAACAATGATATGATAAATCAGGCTTTGTTCTAGCTGGAATGAAGAGTTTCTTCCCTAACCCTAGCTCTCTATTTATAAGAGCAAAAGATCTATGGTTATAGTTATGATACAGCTATTCTATATTTGAAGAGGTATATATGTATGGTAGTCGTCGCTATGATATGACAACTGGCACAGTGAACCTATCCAATCAAAGGGCACACAAGCGCTTGATGGATGCATCGGCAAGTGAGTGCATGTTTATGCATGTAAGAGTAGATTCATCCTCGTCGCGTGTACCATGTACCATACTCCTACTATTCATATCAACTATGTACCACGAAATGAACATCTTCGAGGTTCAAACAAGCTAGAAGTTTTCATGAAGAGAAGAAAAAGGGCGGTCCAGAAGCCAAAAGCAGCGAACAAGACACCTCGTTACTGAAGAGTCTGTCCTCAAAATTAAGTGCATCTATAAAGTAAACCGGACAGACTTATTATCAATGCTGATACCATGATATTTTGAAGTCCAATGTTATTAATTCCTACCGTAGGCAGGAAGGTGCAAAAAGACCCTTCTTCTCCTCACACAAAGTCCGAGTGAAACTCCTCGTCTTTCAGCCAACTCAACCGTTTGCCCCTTTGATGCAACGTCCTAGCAGCACCATACTTAGCATTCAATCCATCATTAAAGCAATGATGCGCCTTCCAACCATCGTCACTCTTCTGACATTGGTATCGGCCATCTTGTCGGCGGCATCTGCTGACAACAGCAACGATGCCGATGCGATCAGCCAAAGCGGCTCTCTGAGAGGTGCCGGGACCGATACCAGCATTCATCAGTCTCTACTCAAAGCCATTGAAGCTGATGAGCTTGGGGAGTTTGATGCATCAGATTTAGTATTGGTAAGAATGAACTTGTTTCGTAACGTTCCTAGAAATCAATCATTATGATTATGTTATTCTAACTGTTCTGCACCGGCCGTCGGCCCGTTTGTTTCGAGCAGGAGCCTCTACCAGATCAAAATGACCGAGAACTGGGACTTTGCGGGGACGATGCTAAAGTCTTCAAGGTTGATCTTCTAACAGGGAACGATGGGTCCGGAACGTCGTGGCGTTTCTTCAGATACAGCGACTCTACGAAAAAGTGGTCGAGAGTAGGGCTAGGACCAGACGGTGTTGTCGCCTACGATGGTAACACTCGATACGTCCAAAGGATTTGTGTTGACCCAGCTACGTATGCATTTGTTATGCGTGAAACAAAGGGTCAATCGTTCAGCTACAGCTATTCTTTCAAAGGTAGCAAAATCTTCGAGAAGAAGAAGGAAAGTAAATTCAGTGGGCGTAAAGTTCACTACTTTAGCTACACTGAGGAGAATAGCTCGGCTAGTGGCACTGGCAGTAGTGGCGGTACTGCACCAACACCCCCTCCAACACGCCCACCCTCTCCTCAACCTTCGCCCGTGCCAACACGCCAACCCTCACCTAAGCCGACTCCTAAGGCTATCAATCCCAACATAGGTGGCAGGTTAGCTGACTGTAACTGGAACGAACGCCTTTTCACTATTAGCCTCAAAGCGGATCAATATGGAAATGAAATCTCTTGGGTTTTGACAGACCAAGCTGGAAACACCAAGCTGCAGAGTAGCCGAACCTACGAGAACTTCGAAACTGACACCGTCGAAGCCTGTATTTCTGCTGGTGCATACCAACTGACCATGAAAGACAGTTATGGTGACGGCATTTTAGATAAAGGCTACTACAGGATTTATATCGATGGAGTCTTAAAATTTCAGGGTGGCAAGAACTATAAGACAAAAACACATGCCTTTGTTTTTGGGCCGCAAGACATGACTGACAGGGATCAACAGTGGCTAGACTCTCATAACACCCGGCGTGAAACATGGTGCGTTACTCTTGTATGGTTGTCATTTTTTACTTTGTATCCGAATCTACTTCTCTTCATCTGTGCCTCATCTAACTTTTTCTTGGCTCTCATTTCGGATAACACAACACAGGCATCGAGCCTATGGCAAGTCATTTGTCCCTCTCAAGTGGAGTGCCAGTCTCAAACGAAGCTCCCAGCAATGGGCGAAGGAGCTTCTCAAGACGTGCGGACAATCTTTGTACCATGATCCCAACAACAAGAAATACGGCGAAAACCTCGCTTCCAACTCAGGCAGCGGGAGCTGGGCAAATGTAAAGTCCACAGAAAGTATCGTTGGCCGCTTTGTCGAATGGGAGCAGGATTGGAAATGGCCCAGAAATGCCCATCTGACGCAAGTGCTCTGGAGGGGTACCGACCATGTTGGGTGTGCCGAGATGGCCAAGGATCTTGGGGATGGCAAGAAATGTCATGTTCAAGTTTGCAGATACACTCGGGCCGGCAACTGCAACATGAACTCCTATGATGATGGCTCTAACAAGTGGTGGATGAATGCAGTGATGGCAGACGCGAGCAATTGTGGTGAAGAATGCCCTCCTGATGGTTGTATTATTGATTGATGATTCACCGGCTTGTAAACTTTGTCCCGCGTACATTTTGTTTGATTGTCTTTCCAGCGTAATATGATGCCGCTGATAACGCAGATGGAAGTGTATCTTGGAAGTATTGCTTCCTGTTATCTGTGTAATTGGATTTCTTGTTTCTACACTCCAGGCATACGCATTGTTTGCTTTAACTGTATTGTAAAATTGATATCTAAGTGATGTTTTCTTGAATTGAGTACGAAACTATCGCTGAGAGTGGAGCTTTCAATTTATCTGCACCTCGCCCACCGACCCAGTCACTCTCTGTGAAAATCCAGACGAAGCTGATGAAGATTGCCCTGCTTGACTATCTCCCCGTTCTGCAATCGAAGCATTATCATTGTCGTATGGTATTCTCTCATCAATACTATTGGCGTCGGAATTCAAAGCTTCTCGTTCAATGTCACTGTACTGCTCCTCTTGTGGTGGTGGTTGTCTCCCCAACAGTATCATACTCTTGGCCGCTTGAAACTCTTCAAAACATGATGTCGCCACGAAGAATGTTAATGCAAATGCAACCCACGATGAGTAATACAAATTACCAAGCGGTGCACCAGGTCCTTTTTCACTAGTCAAATACGCCACCGCAAACCCAAAGATACAAAACAGTACCACACTCAATATACCCTCAATGATAAATATAGTACGATTGGCACGCCCCTCCAATGTCATAGTCGCACAACTCAATCTCATCGCCACAACTGCCAAACTCGCCACACACCCAATACACCCCGCACTCACCCCAAACGCCGCCCGTCGACAATACTTGACCGGTCGAATATCATTATACAATTCATCACACTTGGCATCATAACACGATGCCGAACTTCCCATAACAATCAACGTTACTACAACCAATATCGCCCAAGTTCGAAATCGATTCCCTCGTGAGGACAACTCACTCGATACATCAAATCCACGTTCCGTCCGCAGAAAAGAGAGTAATGCCCCCATGGCCGAAATGAAACTTGCCCACGTGGAATAGAATAAATTCCCAAAGCTCACCCCTCCCGAGGCATTGACTGCCATGCCAGATGCAGGATTGGTAGCAGTGCCTACCGAACTGCACGTGAATCCAGATAAGAGTAGTATTAATCCCAGTTCAAGTTTGGTTCCGTGGAGGTATTTTGTTGCCTTGGTGGGTGATGCCATTTGTAGGGAGAGTGTTAGGAAGGTTAGGAGGAAGGTGATGGTTATGGATGCTACGGACCATTGTTGTGTTGGGGTGGGTGGTATTGTTGGTGCTGTGTATCGTCGTTGCATCTAGAGAGAGAGAATGTTGTGAGGAATTACAGTAAGTGAGAGTATGGTCATTCAGAAATTCAATGTACATGACGTGCACAAAGAAGTGTATCAAACATGAAATTTGGCCACTCGATTTAGCGCAGCACTCACCTTGACAGCCTCAAAAGTAGAACCCATAGCAATCAAACTAGAAATAAACAGAGCACAGTACCATACTCTTCGTGGTGACTTTAAAGATGCCACCAATGCCCGTGGTCGTGTAGATGATGTTGTTGCACTTGCTATTGACGTCGAATAGGCGTCATTGTTGCTGCCGTTGCTGGTGCGGGATGCTGATGTTACGCTGTTGAGTTCATTCATTGTTGCGTTGTTGTTGTCGTTGCTTAAGCTGTGCAGCGGAGAGATATCTTCTGCTGTGCTACCAGCCGCTTCTCATGACTGAGGTCTTTTTGCAAAGAAAATGGAGAGCGTTCTGTCACCAGCACAAAACTTATTACGATACTGTACATTTGAGTTCAACCAACAACTAGACAGGTGTCTTAATTTTTATATCAGGAGTTATGGGTCGAGCAAGGTATCGATGAGATCCTACTGAATACGAGATGAATATTGATGTATTGGTTGGCGTGTGAATCAATGTAGTTATTGTGTTATGGTGTGTGTGTAGGGAGCGGATTTTCGCCATGGTCATGACCTATTGAGAGGCCCCTGAGAATTTGTAAAAGTAGGAATTAGTACATATTCACGTGGAGTCCCAGTCTACCAGCGGAACTTTTTTGATTAACCCCAATAGCCCGAAAGCTTCAAAAAGGGCACTTTCTTAGTTCGAGAACACTTGACGCATTCAATACCCACATAAAAACAAAAGTAGGCCAGACTAATGCACAGCCAAGAAACTGACGTGTGCATTAGAAAAAAAAACGGAGTCAAAATTCCGTCGGGAACACACTCAAAGTGTTCTCGAATAATTCCACTTGTCAAACCAATTCAAACGTACAGTACGTGTCACTGTCACTGGACACTTACTGGACATTGTCACAACAAAAGCGGAGAACATCATCCGTGAGTCGATGGTCATCAATCACAAAACCTTTCCTTTCCTTTCACGACCTTGCTTATGCTGCGGCTTGTTGTTTAGTTGTTGCTAAATATTTGTGCGGTAGGGAACGATAATAATGATTCTCTCTCGCACCTCCATCGCAGCTCTGCTGCTATCGCTGTCATCTCTCCAAGCCGTCCAATCATCCATCTCCTCCCTCCGCGGTGCCACCGAAACCGCAAAAGAACGATCGCACCACCGCCACCTCTTTGAATTCGACAATCCAGCCTGTGCAGATGCTGAATACGCCACCCAACCATTCTACGTCTCACCAGACGGGAACAATTGGAGTCAAGACAATGGCTGGGGTCTAAGTATCGACAAACCATTCAAGACTATTCAGCATGCGGTAGACAATCGTAATGACTGTCAGACTATCTACATCATGGAGGGAGTTTACCAAAATAACTATTACGGTCAATCCTTCAATCATAATAACAAGGTGGTCAATCTAAATGGTGTATCAGATCTCAAGCTACTAGCTCATCCAGATGCCACATCAAGGCCCATCCTTCAGTTCGATGGACCAGGCGGCATCTTTGGTGGATCGGCTTCCAGTCCACTCAAGAATATTGAGATTGCTGGGCTGGAAATCCGTGGGCCTAATGCAGCTATTACCTATGAGGAAGCCATGGCGGATCGGGAGATGAAGCGAACTTACTACACTGGTCGAGGTATTGCCATTTGGGCTGGGTCGTATATTTACATTCATGATTTGAAAGTTCATCATTGTCCTGCTTCTGGTATTCGTGTTAATAAGGGTGATTACATTACTATTGCAGATAGTGAAGTGTATTCCAATACCTGGTGGAGTTCAAGTGCTGAAAGCGCCATTGTCCTAGCTGAATCTGTCAGTGTGGATACCAACACTTGGATCAAAATGAGGTTGACGAACAACCTCGTCTACGACAACATCAACAAGATTCCCTATTACAATCCAAACTACGCCTGGGACTATTCACCAATTGGTAATGAAGATTGTTCTTCCTACTCGGCATGTGAGCAAGAGCTTGTAGAAGGCTGCCCTTGGGAATGTAGGTATGGAAAGAAGACACAAGATTACATCATTGACGGTATGGGAGTCTACGTAACTCGGAACTCAGACACCTACCTTTACGGTCAGATGGAGTTGAGTGACAATGTAGCCTATGGCAATGGTATCAATGGAGTTGTCTTCCATCGAACTGATAGGGGAGTGGTCAAGAGAAATACCGTATATGATAATGGTGTTGTGCCACGTCTCGAGTATGAAGAAGCTGTTATGGAAGATTGGATGGTCAATCTTTCCAAGTCTCGTCAGTCATATAGTGGAATCGTATTGAATAGTGCGGAAGAAGTGAAGTTGTGGAGTAACAACGTGTCAGCCAGATATGACACAGATTTTGCATTCAATACTGTGGAAGATGGGGGCGCGTCACCTCCGCCACTTACGGCTGGTGGGAACAATCGAGTGTGCAAGGGTATCGTGTCACCAGAGCTTACAAGTGTGGTTAGTGAAGAAACCGATGCTTCCGTGTGTGGTATTGTAGTCAGTAGTTCTTCGCCAACAGCTAGTCCCACACCTCAGCCGACACCTCAGCCGACAAAGCAACCAGTAACTCTCGAGCCGACAGATACCCCGACTGTGACACCCAAATACATTGAAATCTCTTGTGGAAACAAGTGCCACCTGATCCAGTGGCCTTACAAGATGGGAAGTAGCTACGTTCCAAGTGTGGCCTACGAAGAATGTGAATACGACTGCGATAATGGAGATTGCAAGGCTTTCTCTCTTCAAGATGATACCAGATCGAACTTTAGTGGATACAAGCGATGCTTCTTGTATAAGGCATCGAAGGAGCCCTCTCCTGAGATTTGTGCAAATGATCCATTTAGCCACCCATTCTGCTCATATGCAACGACTGGAGGTTCGTTTTTTGTGACTCCTGCAGCGAAAGAACAATACAATGTACAGAATATGTAGAATTTTAATCTAACCTAAGCAATTTTTGATGTGAGACAGTAGTATTAGGTATTAGATACCCAAGCTGTTGCGACTTCTGTCGGATGAGTATTGTAGTTGAGGATAACCTTACTCTTGTCTAATACAGTGTTTTCTTGCTATTTCAGCTGTTTCAGAGTTTTCCATCGGCACAATATTTCAAAGAGTTTCACTTCCAATCTCTTACACATCTTCTTTTGATACTGGCTGTGTCAATGCCAGAAGTCTCTTTTTCATGCCGGCTATTCACATGCGTGTGACTTGCATCTTGCATACAACAATGTGAGACTTCAGCAACCAAGTTAGTAGGCCGGTAGCGGATAGCGGATGCGTAGTTTAATGATGTTTAATTTAAGCGAGCTGTTTATGTTATCCAATAACATAAACAGTAAATGATCTTTACAGTACTGAACTCACATGCTATCCAATAGCATGTCAATTTCAGTGAAAATTAGCTAGAGTGACAAGGAAAGTAGATGTGGAATCATCTTACGGTGACTTGCTTGACTGTTCGCGATGCCTATGGCAGAGCCCTCCTTTGACGACTTGATTTGGACAGTCACCATGGGCGCATCGTCTGCGTTTTGCTCCATGAGCATAACACACTCCCCCGTTCATGACTTGATTTGTGCATCCAGCACTGCTGCATTGTGAAGTAGCAGCCCCATGCTTGATGCACACTCCTCCTTTCCTTGCTTTATTTGTGCAGCCTGCACTACTGCAAAGTTTGACCTTTGCACCATGCTTCCTGCAAACCCCTCCATTTTGGGCTTGCTTATCGCATCCTTCAGCGCTGCAGCGTGGATGCTTTGCACCATGCCTCAAGCAAACTCCTTTCTGAAGGGCTACAAGTGAGCATCCTTCAGCCTTGCAGAGCCTTCGCTTTGCTCCATGCCTGTAGCATACTCCGCTGTTGACGGATATGTTTGAGCAATTATCGATAGAGCACAACTTTCTGTCCTTGGTAGCTTGGGGAACTCTTTTCGGAGGTTTCGTCAAAGCCCAGAAGTCTGGTGGTCCTGGTTGATGTGCCCTCTTTAGTGGGGTGCGAGTCTCCTTCTTTATGGTAGAAGAAGCAATAGCAGTAGCATAGGTCTCGGTGTTCTTGCTGGGCAGAACCTCTCTGCAAATAAGAGCAGCAACGTCTTTTTGTTCACCCACTGTTGATGTCTCTGCTGCTACTGCTGCTGGCGATTGGCTTGCAGCCGACTGCGACATCATGCAATCTCTTGGTTGTCGGCCAGAAGGTTGAACGGAGTTCTCCTCATCATCCTCTTTTGAGACGAGTCTGGAGAGCGACGGCAGCTTGTTGGACTCCATTGATGATGTGCGTTTAAGGCTAGCAACAGCAACGGTGGTCTCCGGATGGGTTGAAGACGATTCCTTCTTTTTGGCATTAATCTTCGGCATCGGCGACGCTATGGCCTCTGCGGC
This sequence comes from Skeletonema marinoi, assembly GCA_030544225.1. NCBI lineage: Eukaryota > Bacillariophyta > Thalassiosirophyceae > Thalassiosirales > Thalassiosiraceae > Skeletonema > Skeletonema marinoi. Next base: position 777,629 of record CM060490.1, read on the forward strand.
CAGAAGCAGGGCATGAAAGTCATTCTCTTTGCCTGCCGCCGATGGTGATTCCTTGGGTTCAACCATGATGCATCTTCTGAAAGAGGGCAGAGTGTGGCGAAGGTAGAGAACAAAATATTGTGGTGCAACGCACAAAGATCCATGCAAACGCACACACATGAGCGTGCGTGAAGTGCAGTTCTTATTCTGATGATTTTTTTGAATTCGGGAAAGCGAAACAGTGATAAACAGTCACTTTCCTGTCACTCTTCTCGATTTCAGCGACATAATAGCCTTCTCGCCTTTCTCTCTTTCGCAACGACACCCACTTCACAAAACCGGCTAGTTTAGTCAGCTTAATCTACCTACTTACATATGTATGTGTTTCTGGTTTCCGATACACGGTGCAGACAAGCTGCATACAAAATCCCTTCAAGCAGTCGCCCTTCTCCCACAAGCGCAAGAGCTTTCCTCTGCTAGCTAGCTCACCATCAGTACTTTTTGTATGCAACTTCCCTTCAAGCTCGTTGTAACAATTTTTTTAAACTACAAACATCTTTTTTGGTACTTGCTTTGGTCCTTATGGAACATTACTAGAGTAGTCATTGATTGTATTCCTTGAGAGAAGAGTCCTTATTTTAACTGAACTGGATAACTATATATACACATCAACAACAATGTACATCCTTTCTATTCTCCAAGATAGACAGATAGCAATATGATTGGAGAGAGGGCTTCGATTTAAGCGCAAATCCTTCTCCTATAGACTGAAATAACGGTGGCTTGATTCACATACATGACATAGTATGTGTATCATTGCGTAGAAGACTTAATCTTCATCTCCTGTAGCACAGGGTTGTGCTTGGTGAACTGAGAATAGGTTGATAGGGTTGATGGTACGATTTCCTCCATGATTGAAGCACATCCCACCGTTGTGGAAAGATGTGTTGGAGCATCCGATAGCTGAGCACAACACTCTACGCTTGGTCCTGGAAACTTTCTTTGGAGCTTTCGGCGACTGGGTGAACATGAGGTGCGTAGGATTGATGGTATCGGTGGAATGATTCAATCCGTCTCCATGAAACTCAGTGATTCTCCTGTGGATCTTCTTCCGTGAGATTTTCTTGGGAGGTGCCATCGTGATCTCATTCAAATCAATTGAAGATGATCGCCTCTTCTTGGTGGAAGACATGGACATGACTTGATCCGCAGCGGCAGCAGCGGCAGCGGCGGATGCCGACCCGTGAGAGGAATCGGAGACAGTTCTTCGAGGACGATAAATGGATGATAGATAACTGAACTCGTCGCCTCTGCCCAGCACACTGCCGTCCTCTTCTTCAAGCGATGCATCGTTGGCCTGTGCGGCTAGAATTACGGCGCCGACATCATCTAGATTCTCCTCCAGTGATACACATCGCCCTCGAGGGTGGTTTGATGAAGGCATAGAATGGGAGGCGTCCATTGTTAAGTAATGCTTGTTTGAATGATTGGTAATGGGCAAAGGATCGCTGTTGTGCGTCGTTGGCTTGGTTTGATTTTTGTGTATGTGCCAAAAAAATTGTGTGCATCGACGGTCCCGGCAAGTTTCGTTACTGCGTTCTCGTGCTGCTTCGCTTCCGTTGCCGATCTTGGAAGTGACATTCAAAGTTCGAGAAAGTGTGCGTTTGTTCTCTGTCGTTGGCATTCTCTTCGCATTTTTCAGACAACCAGGACTAATAAGTATTGTAAAGCCCTAAGAGCACATGCGCTTCAACGTGTCTCTTGACCATCTCACTGGAGAGGGGATAACCCCCGCGATCAGACAGTCACTGAATCTCTTGCATTTTACTCCTACGTAAGTACCTAACCCCCATTACCTCTATGTAGTGTACGTGTAAGACAGATCGCCTACTGCCTTTAAAAAAAAACAAGAGACCACAGCACAAGACATGTCAACCATGACGACGGCCGCTCCTACGCCCTCCCAGCAGCAGCAGCAGCTTGCACCTCTTTCCGCCCAAACATCACTCAAACGATCCAGAATTCTATTTGACACCTCATCATCATCTTCCATTAATAATACTAATACTACAGCTCAAACAACAACGACAACTCCACTCGCCGCAGCCACTCAAGCATTCGTACCCCCCTTATTCGACTCCCAACTCCACCAACAAACCATCAAACGTAAAATACGATTGCAATATCCTAGTGAATATTCCAAATTGGCATTTCAGGCGGAAGAAAATGAAGTAGATGCAGAAGCTGGAGAGAAGCAGCAGAGAAAAGAAACGGCGACGGGGCGTGCAGTGAGAGAAATCCGTAGGGAGGCTTTGGATCGATTGAGATCTGGTGAAGATTATGTGGAAGCTGGAGGTGATAATAGTGATAAAGTTGGAGCAGAGGGTAGGCTGGTCATTCATCGTGAGGTGGATATGAAATCATCTGTAATGCACAATAATCAAGGCGATGTCGGTTTGGGTGGTGCCTTGATAGTTTCTGGAAGCAACAATACAACAGCCTTTTCTGGACCCAACTCGACTGCTACCACAGAACAACAACAACAACAAAAGGGGCAACCAATCCGATCCGGTGGAATCCTAGTAAAAAGAGATGACGATTCCAACACAACCATTCCAACACCCAAATGGCACGCCCCATGGAAATTATCTACCGTCCTATCCTCCCACCTCGGTTGGGTCCGTTCCATCGCCTTTGATCCACACAATACCATGTTCGCCACTGGTGGGAATGATCGTGTCATTAAAATATTCGACTTGGCAAAGGCATGTGTGGCAAGTCAAGATGCATTAAAGATTACATTGACAGGACATATCAGTCCAGTGCGTGGATTGGCATTTAGTGAACGTCATCCATATCTGTTTTCTGCGGGGGAAGATAAATTGGTCAAATGTTGGGATTTGGAGACGAATCAAGTCATTCGTCATTATCATGGACATTTGTCTGGGGTGTTTGCATTGAAGTTACATCCTACGTTGGATTTACTTGTGACTGGTGGACGGTGAGTGTAGTTCTTGATGTATGTGTCAACTCTTTGTGTTTCATGGAATCATTTTCTTCTAACACAAAGTCTTCATTTTTCTTTCTCTCTCAGTGACGCTGTAGCACGTGTATGGGATATGAGAACTAAACATCAGGTACATTGTTTAACAGGGCATGACAATACTGTGGGAGCATTATTGACCAAGGGTACCGATCCTCAAATTGTTACCGGATCGTATGATTCAACAATCAAGTTGTGGGATCTAGCCGCTGGCAAGTGTATGACGACGTTGACACATCACAAAAAGAGTGTGAGGGCGTTGGCCATGCCGTCTTATGAGAATACGTTCATTTCGGGTGCTGCTGATTCGCTCAAGAAATGGGTGGGGAGTGATGGACGCTTCATCAAGAGTTTTACGGGGCATAAAGGTGTTATTAATGCTATGGCTGTGAATGATGATGGAGTGCTGTTGAGTGGAGCTGACGACGGTAGCATGAATTTCTGGGACTACAACACTGGGCATTGTTTCCAACAGTCCATGACGGTGGCACAACCTGGAAGTTTGGATGCCGAGAATGGTATATTTGCGGCCGAGTTTGATCTTACTGGGACGCGATTGATCACTTGTGAAGCTGACAAAACTATCAAAATATGGAAGGAGGATGAGCATGCCTCGGAGTTGACCCACCCGATTGATATGAAGAATTGGCGAAAGAAGTGTATTGCAGAGGCAAAGAAACGCTACTAGGAATCGTACATGAACACACATGTAGTGATCACTACTTGATTCTTTTCTATTACGTTTATGCACCTACAAAAGCAATGCCTCTTTCTATTTACAGGCTCAAACACTATTCTTAGCGGCAGGTGTGGGTCTTTGATACATGAAAAAATTCTCCTTATACAAAATTTAAGCTTGTTCTTCAGCTTCTTCGGCTTCGACGGCAACAGCCGCAGGCTCGGCCTCGGCATCATCGGTGCCTTCTGCCTTCTCCTCATCAACCTCCTCATCCTCGGGCAGACCAGTGTGCTCGGCAAGTTGTGCAACCTTGCTCTTCAAGAACTGCATATCTTCAGGGAGAGCGGCCAAAGCAGCATTTCTGGTAGTACGCCTATCCAAACAGGCGATGAACTGCGCACGACCTTCCTGTCGTTTCCACCACCAAGCAAAACGAATGATGCCCAAGAAAACAGCAACGACAATGATCGTTCCTAATACAGTCCATCCAACCTTTTGCTGGACGAACAATTCGGAGATACCCAAAAGAAGAAGTGGGCAGATAAAGAAGACAACGATGATGTAAATTGGGGGAATCGCCTTCGATCTGCGAGTCCACTTTCCAAGCTCCCTGGCTCCATTTAAGGGAACCTTGCGCATGAAGGGGATGGGGTACCAAATGATGATACCACTAATATTGAAGAACAAGTGGCAAAGGGCGACTTGAAGAGCAGCGACACTATCAGATACCAAGGAAGCGAGGAGACCAGTTACTGTTGTACCAATATTGGCTCCGAGAGTCAGAGGGAGCATCTGCGTGATTCATTTGGGAGAAATGATGTGAGATGAATAACAAGGCGGACTGAACATAATTGAAAAGACAAGAAATGTAAGACTTACCTGCTCGAGCTGAATGACACCAAGTCCAACCAAGGGAGTAAGCACGGAAGTTGTAATAGAAGAGGACTGGACCAACACGGTGACAGCGGCTCCGATGACAAGAGCGAAAATTCCAGGAACGTTGGTGGCCTTGTAGATAATACGGGTGGACATACCCATCAAACCACGTTGCAAGACATTCACCAATCCCAACAAACAAACCAACAAGAAGACAAGAGCGAGGACCATGCACACTCCACCGGCAATAGAATCGTCTTGCTTAGTAGCACCATTTTGGAAAAAAGCAGGGCAGCCATATTTCTTGTCACATGTGATAAGACCAACGCGACCGCAGTCAACTCCTTTCTCTTCGCCGTCACCGCATTTGTTAGCGCATGACTTGTAGTCTTCAATGCCACCAACGCAGATAACGGGGTAGTAAGCATCACAGTTTTCAACCTTTCCGGTGGCAATGTCCTTGATAACATTCTTGTTGGCCTTGAGTACACGACCAGCGAGAGGGGATACAATCTTCTTGATGGGTCCTTCCCACTTGTCATCATCCGCCACGGACTCTGGGAGCATAGCACTAGTCAATCTAAACAAGTAGCCGCTGATAAGCTCGAGTGGGAAGAGGACTGCCACAGACAACAAGTTGAAGAGATCGTGGACAGTGGCACCGGCAAAGGCGCGTTCCAATTGAATTCCATCGGCCATCTGACCCATAGCAACAATAGTGTTGGTGACTGACGTACCAATGTTGGCACCCATAATCATATAAATACCAGTGTTGATGGACACGGCATCGGATCCAACAAGGGAGACAATAATGGAAGTGGTAGTACTAGAAGACTGGACGAGGGCGGTGGCAAGCTCACCAATCACAAGAGCAGCAACAGGGTTGACATCGTCTCCCATGATACCACCAGCAGTACATCCTCCAAGGACCTTGGCAGAGTTTCCTAGCAACTCAAGGGAGAAGAGGAAGAAGTAGAGGAAGAAGAAGGCTGCGCAGACTCCGATGAAGACCTTACCCCATTCCATGGGGGTGTGCACACAGCATGCTTGTCCGACTTCGGCCCATGTGGCGTCACCAATTTCGGCCGCATCTTCCTCCTCAAAGTCAACATCTCCGAAATGAGTGGAGTTTGTTGGACGCAACTTGCGTGAGTTTTCCGTCGTCAATTCGACCTTTTCCTTTTCAGGGTCTTGAGGGTAGACTGGATCAGCTGTAGCGGGCATGGTCTGTGATGATGATAAAATGCAATAGATAAAGGAAAGGATAATGGAATGTGAGTCATCAGTATGTGAGCCATCAGGCTAATTTTTGTAGGGTTATGGAACACAACATAACATGTGGTCATTGGCGTAGACCAAAGAAAAGCCATACAGCAACAAAGCATACTGCCACATCCAGCCACTGTCCAACAGCACTTGTCATCTACAACATCAGAGGGTTGCAAACGATTAGCTGCCGTCCATCACTTACTCTCAAATCTTTCCAAAAAAAATGATACGATGGTGCATGAAAAGGTAGGTTGTGGCTTTGCTGGCGCAACTTTGTTGCGGAGTGCACAATTGAATCTCCAGATGAATCTTCTCCGAATCTTCCGTGAATCTCGCGGCGGTAGGACGGAATTGGTACTCATTCTTTGACTCGACAATGGCCGCGAAGAGAAAAAGAACATCAATCACCATTTCACGATCTGATGAATGGTTGTGCGTGGTGCGATCATGATGTGATGTGATTGGGCCTTGATTGGGCTTCAGGAAAATATCTTGATCTCTGAATCTTTGGAATGATGAGCAAATTTGTCTATCGCTGCAACTGCGGCAAGTTCAAAGCAAAGCTCACTGGCTTGCCAGTAAACTCGAATGTTTGCCACTGTCACTCTTGCGTAGCTGCTGGGCGGTATGTGGATGAAAAGTTTGGATCAAAGAACACTTCGGTTCTACGGAATGGAGGAGCCTATATCACAACCTTCACTGCTGCCAATGTAGAATTCGAACAACCTGACTTTACTGATGCAGAACAACATGTGGATTTGTTAGGATGGTTGAAAATTGGTCAAAATGGGGAACCGTTTCGTGCCTACACAAAGTGTTGTGGTACTTTGGTGTTCACGCTTGCAACGAAAAAACTATCTACCTATTGTGGCTTGAATGGGAACTGTATTTATTTGAACGATGGTATAACTCCCTTACAACCATCAACTGAACCAATCAATATCATGACAAAGTTTGCATTCGTAGGAGATCAAGTGCCTGAACCTAAATGTAATTATGTTCCGCTGGGTTTTTTGTGGAATGTTGTCAAGAATGTTCTTATTCCGTTACCATTTGCATCGGCCTTTAAAGGTAAGGATGCCATGTTTTATAACGAGAAAAGTACATTAGATACTGTTCCTATTACTTGGGAGTGAAAGATGTAGTGCGAATGTAATAATGAGTGAAAAGTTAATGTAATAAAAGATATTCCTCTTGTCACTTCACTTGCATTCTTTTGAAATGATGAAGAATACAACAGGTCAGCACAGTTCTGTTTGACAATCTTCTGGTGGCTAATTGTGCAAGAACACAATCAATCAGGACTCGCCTCGCTAAATAGCCCACACCATTTTCCATTGCACTTGCTTCCGCTCTAGAAGAAAAGGTTTTACTCCAAAAAAGTCTTCTACACCCACTCTTTCCAACACCACGACAATCCAGCAGACTCCAAACCAAACATTTAGGTGTATCGAAATCACAAAACTGCAGCAAGAAATGAAGATCTTTGACTATCCTCCTCTCCTCTAGCGTCGAACAATTATCTCATTTTGGAGTCATATAAGGTCTGTTTCATATTCTTATGGTTGTAGCTGGTTCACGAGACAATACATCTGCAGCATCATCTGTCCTCATTCGCTCAAGCTGCTCAACCACAACACTGTCAACTTCGTCTTCACCATAAAAGTTTCGATCTGATCCATCTGTTATACCGCCTGATAATCCCACAGATGCCATATATATGAAAGCTGCAAGAAGTAACACCGCTTGAATGCCGAAAGTCCGTTCGAAGTTGCTTGCCAGGTTGAATTCACGCTCTCGTTCTCTTTGTAGATTGGTAGATGGTGATGAGGAGGATTGTTCATTTCTGTTTGTAAATAAAGTTGGTGAGGGTGCTCCAGTAAACTTTCGTATCGGTTGTGGAGGAGGTAAGTTGTCGCTGTTATTATTACTCCGAATTTCGTACATTTCTGATGATTCGTTTCCTATCAAGTCAAGGTCGTCAGAGTCATCTTCATTGTTTCTGGAGGAAGCAACTGTGGTGAAAGATATCATGTGTCGTGTAGGATGTCTCATTTGAAAAGCCCTGCATGATGTTGCTGACAGCGACACCATTAGGATCAACAGAGCAAAGAATGATCTAGAGAAGGCAACAGCATAGCTCTTGGCTCTACAAATCATTGTCGTCGTCTTTGCCATGGCGTGGATAGGACCTTGGGACTTGCAGAGGCACGAGGCTGCAAGCTGCATAAAGAATTGTATCAAGGGCATGGGCGACGTCCAACAGCTTTGGACGATGAGGAAGATGGAAGTAAGAAAAAATGCTGTGAAGGTCTGAAGCACACCCCCAAATTCTAATATGTAAGTCCTTGGTCGACTACAAGGAAACCCCGTTCATTATGGCACCTAGAGGTACAATAGAATACAACTCTAACATCTTACCCTCCTCCAACTTCTTCTTCAGCTCAAATTATCACCCCGGGGGTAAACCAGGACCCGCCACAACCTGCCGGAGGCGCCATTTTTTGGGAGCCAAATCAAAGGCCATGTTATTATTTGTAGCGCAGGACGCGGAGCTTGCAGCAAGCCTGTGGCCAATGATCATTCATAATCAGATTGTATCCATGACTATCCCTCCTCAAACCACCCTAACAACAGAATGCGTCGTCGTGGAGGACCTTTGCGAGCGCCTCAAAGGCATGCGACGCAAGGAGATATCTACTCACTACAGGATTCCAGATTATCTGGCTCCAGAGTGGCAAGCTCGCTTGGTGGAGGAGGCAGCCAGAGATAACATGGCATATGACAGTGAGCTGCCCAACCCCACTGAAGAGATAACTCAAATCAATGAGCAGTGGCGTGTGAAGATATGTGATTGGTGCTACCAGGTCGTTGACCACTTTGACTACAACCGCGAGGTGGTCACCGTGGCCATGAGTTATTTGGACCGATACATTGCCAAGCGCACAGTGAATCGACGTATCTTTCAGCTGGTGGCCATGACTGCCCTCTACCTTGCCACCAAGCTTTTCGAAAGGAACAGTCTCCACTTGCCCTCCCTCGTTGGGATTAGCCGCGGCTACTTCCTTGCTGAACACATCGTTGCCATGGAAGACTCCATGCTCCAGGCTCTTTCATGGCATGTTCATCCTTCTACGCCACGTGCATTTTGCTGGGAGATGATGAGGTTAGTATCTCCAGAACTAACACCCCGGAACCGCCATGATGTTGGTAACCTGGCCATATTCTTGACTGAGCTATCCGTCTGCGATTATTACTTCGTTACGCGTAAGTTTTTTCTTGCACATCTAATGATCATTTATCGTGTCATCTTTTCTATCATTGCCTCACGCTTACGTTTAATGAAAACAGGTAAAAACTCCTCCATTGCCATCGCATCAATTATCAATGCGATTGAATTGATGGGTCCAAAAAAGATTGAACCCAAGTATAAGGTCCATTTCCTTCATAATATTGTCCGTATTGGATTAGATATTGCTGATGATGATGAGATCATCGAATGCTATGAGCGTTTGCGTGAAATGTATATTGAGGGTGGCTACACACCAACTTCCGAAGATGAAGATGATGCTGATGTACCTCCTGATACTGCCAATACCAACAAGAGGAAACGAGATGGTGGTGATACCATTGTTTCGGCCAAAAACTGAAATACCAGCTGTTCTTTTGTAAAGAAAAGTGGTACAGAAACTTGAGAAAAATGATATAGACGAGCAACCTATCAAGTGGTGCTTCGTGTAGATTATAATAAGATAACATACAAATATCCATACAAAACACTATATTGCAAGAGAAGATATTATTCAAAGCCTTATCTACCATAATGACCATGACCTGATGCTCCTGCAGCAAATGAAGTGCCAAGACGTCCCGTTTCCTTTGCGAAATTAATCCTTAGCAGACTCCCATTTAGCTGCTGCCCTGTCAAAGACGCCCGAGCAAGGATTGCACTTTCTCTGCTGTCTGTGTTCACAAAAGCGAAGGTTCCCTTATTGGTAACACTAAGAACAGTAGCATAGGGCGATACAATATCTCGGAGCTGCTGATCAGTCGTTCCCGGTCCGTATCCTGCAACGAAGAGGTTTCTCGTTGCAGCATTTCCTCTATCATCCCTAACCTGATCGTAGTCAACTTGACCAAGAGCATTACGGGGAAGCGTACTAGCTGTTGAGGGGGCTCCTGCCCCTGTGGACCCAGGAGTATGGTTAGGGTTTTTGGACTTCCTAGTAGCAACGTTGATTCGACAAGGCATTCCCCCAAGAAGTGCTCCATTCAGTGCCTCGCGTGCTCTCTTTGCACCATCACTATCATTTGTGTTGACGAATGAGAATCTTTCCTTCGTGACAACTTCAACGACTTGCACGTAGGGTGAAAATAGATTGATGATGTCTTCCACAGTTGTAGTGGGGCCATATCCACTGAGATGCATGTTGGCATCTCCATTATTTTGATCGCCACGATAGCCAGCACCAGTACGAGCGGCCCCTGGCTGCGGAAACTGTTGTTGCGGTGGCTGGGCAAATGACATGGGTTGATACGCAGCGTATGGATTTTGACTTGCTTGTGGGGCAGCATTTTGTGTGAGCGTCTGCACTAAACTGATGAGACCTGTTTGATTGTAGACCCCATTTGAATCCTTGTACGCATTGAGTAAGCCAGGCGATGCTTGTAATGTTTGAAGAGCCTGTACATTTTGTCCAACTAAAAAGAGAGGTAAACCCATCATTAAAAGCGTTTCCATTGTAGCTTCGGATGATGCGCCCACAGGAGGAAGTTGTGCAGGAGGTGGAGGAGGTGGAAACGCTTGCGCAACGGGAGGTGGAGGTAGACTCGCTAAGAAGTCTACAGGAGGTGGAGCTTTCGGTGTAAAGAATGGTATTTCTGTTGGTGCAGCATTATTGCGAGAGGTAAATTCCAAAGCCTTTTCTACCTCGTCAAGAAGTGCGGGGCTAATTGGTACCTGACTCTCGTCGGCGTATGTTACTGCAGGAATTGCGCTCATACGATTTGTCTGCACAGCAATCTCATTAGAATCGACATGAATAGGCGGATTCACAGTGTCTTCAGGAAGAGGTTGAGGAGCCTTCCACATTGCCAACATCGCCATTGCATTCAGTTGTTCTTCTTTGTCGTCGTCAACTGGGGCATTTGCCTTCTTTGATCTAGCCAGCATCAACATTTCCTTCTCGTGCATCAGATCTTTCTTTTTGCTACTATCAGCCCAGCGTGATTTCCTCTTTGGCTTGGGTTGCTCTGCTGCAGCAGCAGCTGCTGCTGAAGCCTTTTCTTCAGATGTTAGAGCCCCACCGCTGTTGTCTGCCCAGTGGATGCGTCTTCCGTCCTTCTTCGTCGCTGCAAAATTGAACAGAAGTGGACAAAATAGTTGTTAGTATTTCTTCGTCGTTTCAACACAGCTCGTTACAAATATGTTACAAATATCACGCACGTACCGTTGTTCTCCTTCAGGTCTGAAGTCTTGGGGATTGTAAATGTCTGTTTGGGCTTTGGGGCTGCCACTGCTGGTGTTCCCTTCCCATTACTGCTTTCAACCTTTTTCAGAAGGTTAGACAAAGACGATGCACGCGGGGCTTCTACTTTAACCTTTTTCGCTGGAGGCGGAGCAGATCTTTCTTCAACAGTTTGCCGTTTCACAGGAACGTTACTTGTTCCTTTTGTGGACTTGCTCTTTTGAGCTTTCACCGACGCACTCCAACGTGATTTTACCTCGCTAATCCTATTCTTGATCGCACCTTCATTCTTCGTCCCTGCACATATTTTGTCCTTTTCAATAGCAGAGACTGCTTTTCCCAGACGAGAGGAAGTTACCATATCTTTCGTAACAGGAAGTGGAGTTATCATAGACAACAGATGAAGCAATAAATCTACCCCTCCTAGTTTTCCGTCCATTATTTCAGCAAGCCACGATTTAATGGTAACTAAAAGACCAGCATTCATAAGGCTAATTAACGTTTGGTTATTTGGCATACTTTCCGCAGTCGAGCCGATCGCAGCGAGGAGAAGACAACGCCTTTGTTCAAGAGCAAGTACACCGCATGCATCCGAAGATTGAGACATCTGTAAAGAAAAGGAGAATAGTTAGTGTTCTGTTAGTTAGGTGAAAATCAATTGTAAACTAATACAAATGTGTAGAGAGGGCAGGCGGCTCTTTCAGTTGATGGGAAACAACCCAATTGGATAGCCGAACTAAGCAGGCTAGATACATCTATTTGGCGAATGTGCGTCAATAATATCTTCTCGAAAAGTTAACCCCCGTATGAACAATATCAGCCGCTGTTACTCTTTTCTCTGCAAGTAGGGTGTCGCAGTGCCAGTGCCTCCAGGTTGATGTTGACGTAATAAGCGCAAGGCAATCAGGAAGTCTTCCTCTAAGAAATAGCTGTATCCACATCGCATATATTTATCTCTCCTTCAAAAGGAGAGTGAGTGGAAGGTAATCGAGGTGGTAGAAAGCCTCTCCCCCGAAAAAGGCTCTCCAATTAATTGCGAACGGCTAGTTGTCATAGAGAAGAGATCCGTAGCAACTGAGTACACGCTGCTCGTGGCGTAACCCAGTGGACCATTGTTAAAGGTCGTTCTAAACTTCTAGTACTAGCTACATAGAGCTGTGAAAATTGTTGACAGCAAGAAACTAATCAAGCCTATTGTCACCCAAAGGGACAAAGTCTAATGAGGTACTATTGTGTTTTCCCTTCAATAAATGCGGATGGTTTCGTATTTACGTGCAATGCTCAAGACGGAAGTTTGGTTTTATCTAAATGAAATAGAACTGGCAATCTTCGACCACATCGATGCAGATTCGCCCCCCTCCCCAGACGCTCACGAAGAAAACACCATTTCTACGGTCAGAAGTCAGATGGAGATGACTATCGAATCCGGAACTGAGTGGAGACCAATCCCATTCCGAGCCACAACTGAGAGTTTCGCCTCTTCATTTCACTGAAACGAATAGCTCGTGCTCGAAGACAATGCGAAGGCCACTGTAATATCCACGGGGGATACACATTTCACTGACCGTTCAAGCAAAGTCCGAGGGTAGGATGGAATTGACGGAGTTTTCACCAGACCTGCTACCGATCTCTCGGCTTTCGAATTCTTTCGGTAGAATAGAACGACACCCCCGTTACACTCGCCCTCCCAACTACCAGCTTCTTGAAGCAAAAAATCCCCCGCTAATTGTGCCATCACCTGACCAAAGAGAGAAAGAGAAGAACCGTGCCCAAATCTCCACTGTGCATCAAAAAATTATTAACTCACCTTCATGGCACTTGAAAATACTTCCACGGCATTTGGTTCAGAGCTAAGGATCATGCCTAAATAAATAAACGGCATGGCAAATATTAAAGAACAAGGGTTATGAGATTTTTCTGCAGAACAATACTAAAAAAATGGGAATTAATTGCCATTCATCATCATCAGATCCCTCCAACGCCACCAGCTCACTATAACGACTATAATAAACATAAATTAAACAGCGACATTTCCCTCTCCATCCCCGGCGACTTGGGAGGGCACACGAATGAATTCATGAAAAAATCGGATCGTCAACCCGAAAAGAAAAAATCAACACTCACCTTGCCCGTCCAATGCGTGCAGTAACGTCGCCTCAAATTGACTTCCTTGGATGATACGTCCCTCTCCGATGAGAGAGGGGGGGCATCGGCCTGAGGATTTGGCCAGAGATAAGAGTGTTGTTGATGCACTCATTTTGTTACGATACTTAGTTTGATAATGCGGATGTGGTGATTGGTGATAGCATGGGAACCTGGGGTTGACACTCCTTGTTGAATCTTTCTCCGACTTGTTGGATGGAAAACTTTCGAAAACCTCCAAAGTTTCTCCGAGTTTCTCCGAAGAAGTTTCGACTTTCATTCGATTTCATCGACTGACACCCTGCTTCACGAGCGATTCCGCGAACGTATGCCAAGCAGGATGTCACGTCGATGAAATCGAATGAAAGTCGAAAACTTCTTCGGAGAAACTTTGAGGTTTTCTTGAAGTTTTCGAAGTTTTCCATCCAACAAGTCGGAGAATCGCTCGCTAGCAAAATTCGACGAGTGTCAACCCCAGGTTCCCATGGTGATAGTGTGGTGATCAACGCAACGAATCTCAAAATGGCGATGACTTTTTTGTGGGGCTTGTGCTTCCCGCCACCACCTGGAACGTACTTACGGCGGAATTGGTAATTCAGCTGGCGCGGCGGCCACTTCCTTTTTTTGCAGGGCGGCAAGCGGCAAGGCAAGCAAGCCTAAAAATCCGTGGCACCATGAACAAGATCATAGCAGCAGTCAGCTTCGATAGTGTAGCTCTGGCTGCAGTCGCAATGGCCTCAACGCTCACTATCGGAGAGGCCTACATGCGAACTTCATTAGTTGATGCTGATAGTGCAAAAGAAGCAAGATATCCTCCGCTGTCTTCTTTCATTACGGAAAGTGAGTTGATGTATAAAGTGTTGTTTCAACGTGAGGCAGGCGCTGACCCCTCCCCCCTTCCTCGTCTCCTCTGCACTTTTTCTCTGCTGTACTTGATCACGTGACACCATCGTCATCTCTAAAATTCTCCTCCTCTACAGCGCACGTTCGTGAGTTAGAAGAGAAGAATCTTGTAGTGATACATAATGTCCTCTCCGTAGAAACTCTCAAACATGCCCGAGAGAATATCGAAAAACTCAGTGATGCAATGGATATAACAAATCATCTGAACGATTGTGATGTTAGGCAAGATCAAATACTTTCAATACGAGAGAGTGATCATTCTGAGCAGGGCGTCCATGGAGATGCATTAATACATTGTGTCAAATTGCTGAGAGGAATACCATTCCTGCTGAACAAATTTCACTACATAACAAGTCATTCATATTTGGTACCAAAGCAATGTCAGCTCGCTAGATACAAGCCAGATGGTTCTTCAGTATACGTACGACATTTAGACAGATGCAACCTATCAATGAATGAAATGGGAGTGGTGGAGTTTTTAAGAGCAAGTGATTATCGAGGACGTGTTGTGACTGCAATTCTATACCTGAACAAGTCAGATTGGGACTCGGGAGGAGAACTGAGGGTATTTGATCATCATGAAAAAGGCGAGGAACGAGATGAGAAAGGGATGGACATCATACCTACTGGAGGGAAGCTGATATTGTTTGATTCGTCGAAAGTGGAGCATCAAGTCCTTGCATCTTATGGTGACGATCCTCGGTATGCTTTGACGTGCTGGGTCAATGGGATCTTGGCATAATCTACTCGAGGAAAATGATTAACGTGCTCTTTTTCTTTTGTGATGTATTTCTTTTCTCGTAGAAAACGCTCCCCGCGAGATGCAGCAGACAGCGTGCGCTGTTCTTTTCTAGCCTATTCTGCCTCTGTATCTGTATCTTGAAAGCGTTGTTCTTACATGTAATGCAAGTAATTCCCAAACATTAAAGAGCTCAGACTTGGATGCAAACTACTTCGCGATTGGAGCTATTGATGAAACGGAGACAATTATATTACGACCACGAATGGAACTCTAGCCTATGATAGTTTGTGGCTCTGGCTGGCCGCCGCTGACCGCTGCCGCTTAACGAACTTGAGAATATGAATATGCCTCTATTGCTGCTATTGCATTGTGGGGATAGTTGTTGTTATAGTATAGTAATAGTAGAGGAGTTCTGCGAGTTGAATATGTAGATGTAGTGATTACTGTCTGCTTCTGTTTAGGCTTAGCTGCCAGAATGACTTTGACAAAGACTTTGATGTCGGCAGTATCAGTATGTGGATACTGGACCAGACTGGAGGAAGTAAATATTTTATGTGCAAAGAAATGTGTCATTCTTGTCACTTCCCCACAGTGACCCAAGTTGTTTCTCTTATTATCCCTCATGCGACGTTCCTTGTCTCCAATCTGTATGCCCAATACCACATGATCAAAATACATCTCCTCCATCCTTTTCTCTCCTCCATTTCTGCAGCCAGATGGCAACAAACGCGTTCCGCAAAAGATCAAGTGAAAATAAAAGCCATCATATCTTGGGTAAGGTATGACTGCTTAAGTTTGATGAAGTATGGACAGATAGCACTAGCACTTCAGCCGCTGCGTCTACTCTCTTGAAATCAAGCATTTGGAATTAGATGGAAACTAGCACGTTGGCTTGCTGTGAGAGCTTCAGCAAAATAATCGAACAGATATTATGATACTGATGCACCCATCATACTGCATAATGTGTGTGTTTTTCAACGATACATTTCTATACAGTTATATGAAGTGGTCTTGTTTCTTGTTTCTATCAAAGCTCTGGGTGAACAACTACTCATTGATGGGTGATTTTGGTGGTTATGTCCAGGTATTAGCTAGAAGTCGTCCTCAATATTATTATGAATCAATCTCGAGCCCATGATCTCAATCCATCCACTTGTCAACTCCGCTTCACAAGCATCTTCTTCCATCACCTCCTCATTTTGTTGTTGAATGATACATTGAGCAAATGCTTTCCTCAGGCTGTAGGTGGATTGCATTTTGGAAAAAGGTGGTTGTAGTTTGATTTGGCTGCTATCCGCTTGTTGCTGTGTAATGTTATTGTTGATAGTTGTCGAAAAGTTGCGTGTGGTAATAGCTGTTGCCTTTAGAAAAGGAGGTTGACGCTCCTCCTGCTGTCATCGGTGGAATCAATAATCTCACTGCTTCATTTTGTTACTTTTAACATTCTTTTTAATGTTTTTCTGCTTTCATCCAGACCTGCTCCCCATGAGCAATGATATATAGTCTGCATGATGCTTTCGACATGGGCAAGGGAGTGATGATTGGCGCTTTATGATACGTTTTGTTGTGTTGAGACGGTAGAATTTCTGAGTTCCTTGGAGTTATCGATGGACCCATTGCCGATGCCTCCATGAATGAGCCCGAAACACCATGTATTAGTTTGACCACACGGCCGGTTCGTGCACTTTACATTAAGTCCGAAAAAGACTAGTCGACGTCAGTTCACAAGCTCTCGCGGCGAGATTGGAAATTACTTATTGGAAATGCCTTGTGTATTGGGCGGCGGCGGGCTAAGTATGTTGTTAGTGACTAAGTACGTAAGTATGTAGTGAGGTCTCGGTGCTGAAAATCAAAAGCGGGCCCAAAGGATTTGTGTTGGGGTGGGGGGCCGAGGTATTAATTTGACTCGACTTGAATCTAAATATCCAGAAAGTGAGCCCAACTGATTTGTGTTGTAGGGGCTGTGGTGTACCTAAAAGTAAACGTTCTGTCGCTGATCGAGTCAGCGGCCCGCCCGGCAAGCTCTTTAGCTGCGATGCGATGTGCCCAAGAGTTATTGCTTTGCATGGATTTGTATTGTGCAAATAATTCATTTACTTACGCCGGCCATTGTTGTCAGGTAATATCAGCACTGTCGTGTCCGGTAAGATCAAAGATGGGTTCCATGGGAAACCTTGGCGGCCATCCCTGCATCGATACAATATTATTGCCTCGTTAAAAAATTCAGGCGTATATACGTCATGGTGGGTGGTGTGCAGGAATGCTTTTCTTGGAGACGGAGTTGGATGCCAGTCGAGGTGGCTGCTGCTGTTGTTGTGGTGTACGTAGTGGCCATGGGTGAGAGGCGAGGCGAACAACAGCAAACCCTCGGCAACGCACGGCGATGTTGCATCGCTGATGTGTGCAAGCCATATCATGGATATCATGGCTCTGCTCTATTGTTATCTTTTTTGTGCTCGGTCTTTATCATTACGTTTACGTACTTATCAAAATTGTATACATATATTCTCTCACTCAGACTTCTCTTCTATGATCGCCACTCTCAATTTGATTCACATGTAGAAGTTATAGAAAATATTATATAAAGTGATCTACTTGCAGAGAAACTATCACAATGAGCTGCGCACATTTATATGATGGTGAATGGGTCAGAGTTCGTCATGTCCCAGCTGGCAATGCCTGGCACCCTGCAACTGACAGCTTGGCTGGTACCGCCGTGTATGGCACAGAAGGCGTTGACAGCGCTCCCTGGTCTGTGAACTTTGCATCAAAACTTCCGGCAGAATGCCCTTACAGTGAGTTCCTTTTCTCGACTGGCGACTGCACCAAATGGCTTGCTGCAACTACTGATGCGGTCATTGGGGAAACTTATTCAAATGCGCTTAGGCCTATCTTGGCCTCCTCGGATAATGCGTCCAATTATTTGGCTCGATGGTACAATCGTGCTGGTAATCCTGAGGATCCGTGGGTATCCATTTTGGATCATGACCTTGCCAGTGCAGCAGGCAAGATGATGTATGGAGAGGATAGCCGAACTGGTCACGTAGACAGCTTGCTAAATAATGACGGAGCGGATGTGTACATAAGAGATCCTGATTGCCCATCGTCTATGCCTTCGAACGTGCCAAGCGAACAACCAAGCGAACAACCAAGCGATTTGCCATCGACATCGAATCAACCAAGTGATTTGCCATCGAATGTTCCAAGCGAACAACCAAGCGATCTGCCTTCAAATCTGCCATCGAATGTGCCAAGTGATTTGCCGTCGAATGTTCCAAGCGAACAACCAAGCGATCTGCCTTCAACTCTGCCATCGAATGTGCCAAGTGATTTGCCGTCGAATGTGCCAAGCGAACAACCAAGCGATCTGCCTTCAAATGTGCCTTCGGATGTGCCAAGCGATGGCGAGCCGAGCAGTGAGCCCTCATCTCAACCGTCATCTGAGCCCAGTTTGTCTCCCTCGGGATCTGTTCAGCCGTCATCTGAGCCTAGTTTGAATCCATCATTCTCTACGAATCCAACATCTGAGCCAAGTAGTGAGCCCTCCTCTCAACCGTCGTCCGAGCCCAGTTTGTCTCCCTCGGGATCTGTTCAGCCGTCATCTGAGCCTAGTTTGAATCCATCATTCTCTACGAATCCAACATCTGAGCCAAGTAGTGAGCCCTCCTCTCAACCGTCGTCCGAGCCTTCGTCTCAGCCGTCATCTGAGCCGAGCAGTGAGCCCTCATCTCAACCGTCATCTGAGCCCAGTTTGTCTCCCTCGGGATCTGTTCAGCCGTCATCTGAGCCTAGTTTGACTCCTTCTGAATCTGTTCAGCCGTCATCTGAGCCGAGCAGTGAGCCGTCATCGGAGCCATCGTCTCAACCAAGTTTGTCTCCCTCGGGATCTGTTCAGCCGTCATCCGAGCCTAGTTTAACTCCTTCTGAATC
Organism: Skeletonema marinoi; assembly: GCA_030544225.1. Taxonomy (NCBI): domain Eukaryota; phylum Bacillariophyta; class Thalassiosirophyceae; order Thalassiosirales; family Thalassiosiraceae; genus Skeletonema; species Skeletonema marinoi. The sequence continues at coordinate 796,660 of CM060490.1, forward strand.
GAGACAGCCCTCATCTGAGCCGAGCAGTGAGCCCTCATCTCAGCCATCGTCTCAACCAAGTTTGTCTCCCTCGGGATCAGTTCAGCCGTCATCTGAGCCTAGTTTGACTCCCTCTGAATCGAGACAGCCCTCATCTGAGCCGAGCAGTGAGCCCTCATCTCAACCGTCATCTGAGCCCAGTTTGTCTCCCTCGGGATCTGTTCAGCCGTCATCTGAGCCTAGTTTGAATCCATCATTCTCTACGAATCCAACATCTGAGCCAAGTAGTGAGCCCTCCTCTCAACCGTCGTCCGAGCCCAGTTTGTCTCCCTCGGGATCTGTTCAGCCGTCATCTGAGCCTAGTTTGAATCCATCATTCTCTACGAATCCAACATCTGAGCCAAGTAGTGAGCCCTCCTCTCAACCGTCGTCCGAGCCTTCGTCTCAGCCGTCATCTGAGCCGAGCAGTGAGCCCTCATCTCAACCGTCATCTGAGCCCAGTTTGTCTCCCTCGGGATCTGTTCAGCCGTCATCTGAGCCTAGTTTGACTCCTTCTGAATCTGTTCAGCCGTCATCTGAGCCGAGCAGTGAGCCGTCATCGGAGCCATCGTCTCAACCAAGTTTGTCTCCCTCGGGATCTGTTCAGCCGTCATCCGAGCCTAGTTTAACTCCTTCTGAATCGAGACAGCCCTCATCTGAGCCGAGCAGTGAGCCCTCATCTCAGCCATCGTCTCAACCAAGTTTGTCTCCCTCGGGATCAGTTCAGCCGTCATCTGAGCCTAGTTTGACTCCCTCTGAATCGAGACAGCCCTCATCTGAGCCGAGCAGTGAGCCCTCATCTCAACCGTCATCTGAGCCCAGTTTGTCTCCCTCGGGATCTGTTCAGCCGTCATCTGAGCCTAGTTTGAATCCATCATTCTCTACGAATCCAACATCTGAGCCAAGTAGTGAGCCCTCCTCTCAACCGTCGTCCGAGCCTTCGTCTCAGCCGTCATCTGAGCCGAGCAAAGAGCCCTCATCTCAACCGTCATCTGAGCCCAGTTTGTCTCCATCAAAATCTGTTGAGCCATCATCTGAGCCATCTTTGAATCCATCATTCTCTACCAATCCAACATCAGAACCTTCATCGGAGCCATCATCTCAACCGTCGTCCGAGCCCTCGTTTTAGCCGTCTTCTGAGCCGAGCAGTGAGCCCTCATCTCAGCCGTCATCTGAGCCCAGTTTGTCTCCCTCAGGATCTGTTCAGCCGTCATCTGAGCCATCTTTGAATCCATCATTCTCTACCAATCCAACATCAGAACCTTCATCGGAGCCATCATCTCAACCGTCGTCCGAGCCTTCGTCTCAGCCAAGTTCTGAGCCGAGCAGTGAGCCCTCATCTCAGCCGTCATCTGAGCCCAGTTTGGTTCCATCCAAATCTGTTGAACCATCATCTGAGCCATCTTTGAATCCATCATTCTCTACCAATCCAACATCAGAACCTTCATCGGAGCCATCATCTCAACCGTCGTCCGAGCCGTCGTCTCAGCCAAGTTCTGAGCCGAGTAGTGAGCCCTCATTTCAGCCGTCATCTGAGCCCAGTTTAGTTCCATCAAAATCTGTTGAACCATCATCTGAGCCATCGTTGAATCCATCATTCTCTACCAATCCAACATCAGAACCTTCATCGGAGCCATCATCTCAACCGTCGTCCGAGCCTTCGTCTCAGCCAAGTTCTGAGCCGAGTAGTGAGCCCTCATTTCAGCCGTCATCTGAGCCCAGTTTAGTTCCATCAAAATCTGTCCAACCATCATCTGAGCCTAGTTTGGTTCCATCTAAGTCTGCTCAGCCGTCATCAGAGCCATCGTCTGAGCCATCGTCACAACCATCATCTCAGCCCAGCAGTGAACCATCATCTCAGCCTAGTTTGGCTCCGTCTAAGTCTGCTCAACCGTCGTCCGAGCCATCGTCTGAGCCATCGTCACAACCATCATCTCAGCCCAGTAGTGAACCATCATCTGAGCCATCGTTGATCCCATCATTCTCTACTAACCCAACCTCCGAGCCATCGTTGATCCCATCATTCTCTACTAACCCTACCTCCGAGCCATCGTCTGAGCCATCGTCACAACCATCATCTCAGCCTAGCAGTGAACCATCATCTGAGCCTAGTTTGGTTCCATCTAAGTCTGCTCAACCGTCGTCCGAGCCATCGTCTGAGCCATCGTCACAACCATCATCTCAGCCTAGTAGTGAACCATCATCTGAGCCATCGTTGATCCCATCATTCTCTACTAACCCAACCTCCGAGCCATCGTCTGAGCCATCGTCACAACCATCATCTCAGCCCAGCAGTGAACCATCATCTGAGCCCAGTTTGGTTCCGTCTAAGTCTGCTCAACCGTCGTCCGAGCCATCGTCTGAGCCATCGTCACAACCATCATCTCAGCCCAGCAGTGAACCATCATCTGAGCCATCGTTGATCCCATCATACTCTACCAATCCAACATCTGAGCCCAGCAGTGAACCCTCATCTGAGCCATCATCTGAGCCCAGTTTGGTTCCCTCCAAGTCAAGTCAGCCATCGTCCGAGCCATCGTTAATTCCATCATACTCTACTAACCCAACCTCCGAGCCATCGTCCGAGCCATCGTCACAACCATCATCCCAGCCGAGTAGTGAGCCCTCATCTGAACCTTCGTCTGAGCCGAGTTCTGAGCCAAGTAGTGAACCCTCGTCTGAACCTTCGTCTGAGCCAAGTAGTGAACCGTCATCTGAACCGTCGTCCGAGCCATCGTCTGAGCCGAGTTCTGAGCCAAGTAGTGAACCCTCTTCTGAGCCTTCGTTTGAGCCAAGTAGTGAACCGTCATCTGAACCGTCGTCCGAGCCATCGTCTGAGCCGAGTTCTGAGCCAAGTAGTGAACCCTCGTCTGAACCTTCGTCTGAGCCAAGTAGTGAACCGTCATCTGAACCGTCGTCCGAGCCATCGTCTGAGCCGAGTTCTGAGCCAAGTAGTGAACCCTCTTCTGAACCTTCGTCTGAGCCAAGTAGTGAACCCTCTTCTGAACCATCGTCTGAGCCGAGTTCTGAGCCAAGTAGTGAACCCTCTTCTGAACCTTCGTCTGAGCCAAGTAGTGAACCGTCATCTGAACCGTCATCTGAGCCATCGTCTGAGCCGAGTTCTGAGCCAAGTAGTGAACCGTCGTCTGAACCGTCATCCGAGCCATCGTCTGAGCCGAGTTCTGAGCCAAGTAGTGAACCATCATCTGAACCTTCATCCGAGCCATCGTCTGAGCCGAGTTCTGAACCATCTTCCATGCCGTCGTGCTCGCCTTCCTCCGCTCCGACTGAGTCACCGTCGAAGCCACCTGGTGTCAATCTATTCTATCCTGAATTTGTCATTGGCAATGAAGGATGTAGGTAAGTCTCATTTTTCCATGTACTTGCTCTGTCTTGGATCTTCATTGCACAAACATATCCTAAATCTCACTTTCTCATTCGTTTAACTTCATACAACAGAAACGACGGCGACGAACCAGACTACATGGCATTAGAACCTACATCGTGGCTATCCAGTACAGTGGAAGCTTGCTGCAAAAAATTCTTCGGTGGGTACAGATACGATGCTTGCATGGGAAGATATCCTCCAGACCACGACGATTGTAATGTTATGTTGTATTACCCTGATTGGGATGGAGCTAACGAAGGCTGCGTGGATGATGGTAAGTAAAGTTGTACTTCTCGATGTCTACTTAACGCATGCTTGTATCAATGACTGATTTCTCACACACATGTTCTCGTATTTGTATGACAAACAGGCAAGGAGCCCTACTACATGCTGACCAATCATCAATATTTCCTCTCCAACACAAGAGAAGAATGCTGCAAGAAGTTCTACGAATGGGATTACTATACCTGTACTGGGACGAGACCACAATCTAGTGGCGACTACTATCCCGATTGGACTAAACTACTGGTTAGTTCCTCTTCTTGTCTGAATGATGGTAAAGAGCCAAAGTACATGTTTAACAATCCAACGTGGTATTTGTCTTCCACACTCAAAAAGTGTTGTCAGAGACATTTTTACTACGATGTGAACACCTGTATGGGCACTGAACTTGAAGGGACGGATAAGTGGTATGTCAATTACGACACCATGACGTGTGTTCAGGACTGTGTTGGAGCGTCGCCTTGTGGTGGAATTGCGAATTCGTGGGATCAGCTCTTTGGCAGCAAAAAGAAGTGTTGTGATGAGAAGATGTGGTATGATCCCAAGTGCGTCAGAAAATAGTGTAATAATTTACTGTAATTAAATGTGGAAGCCATGATGATTAGCTTGAATGAACTTCGATTCTTTGTTACTCCTATCGCACAGTAAGTAGGAGGAGTATTGCAGAGTTTGGCGGGACATACTGAACTAAGCACCCATGTTGTTAGCACCGACCGACGATGCGGCATGGTGATCGAACAAACACTTCACTACCTACTGAAATATAGGTATTATTCTACTTACATACATATACACTTCTCATCATCATTTACCTTCTTCTCTGCAAAATTATTCAGAGCATTTTCATCCAGCGGTCATTGCTGTTAGGACCTTTTTCAAACGCGTAAACCCATTGGGCCTTTACAGGCCGCTTCATCCATCCGCCTTCCCTTTGCGACGCCATCCGAACACAATCACGATCATATTTTCCATTGCATTAACACTTTAGTTTACTCGTCATGGTACGCGTGCATTGTGCCCAGTCGTTTCTACTTGATTTCGAATTGATTCTACTGATTTCTGAGACATTTTCGAGCCGAGCTGGCCAAAATGGCAGTCGATTCATGCCACATCGAATGAAAATGAGAGTGTAATAGATCGAGTGAATGAATTTGGCCAAAGCACGACAAGGACGCTTCCTCTGGAGGGTTTGTAGAATGGAATTCAAGTGCAATCATCAAATCGTAATACAATTAGGTTGTCATGTACATCACTCCCCGTGTCTAATCCTTTCCTTCTCTTTGTATGAAACGAATCTCTCTAGCTCAAAGAAACGATTGACCCAGTGACTGCGTAGGCTCGACACTTTACTCGTACGAGTTTGTAGAATGGGTTCTTGATGCATTTGTCCACGGGTGCGCTTTATCTTGCATTCAAGAGAACATGCAAATGGAACTCCTCTCTCACAATAAATCGACAATGATCCATTCGAAACATGCCAAAGGGGTTATTGCGAATGATAAAAATGATCCGAGTGCAGCTCATTGTATTGTAGAAGGGATGGACGCGATTGATGACACCATTCCATTCACATTTCTCCAACTAGCAACTTATCTTCCACCAGAACCGATAAATGCCGTTGAAAAAATGTAAGTTGGGATTAGGCATCCAGAACAGGTGGGGCACTCGAGTAAAAGTGGTCGACATTATTCCAATGAGATAGTAGCATCGATTTTTGCCATTTTTGTTGAGTGCCCCTCTGATTATGATGTTCCTTTACCCACATCCCCTTCAGATCTGCCGTCGATGAAGGAAAAAATAAGTGCTGTCAGAGGAGTGTCTAATTGATTCGAAAACGTACGATATTGCTCGGACGTCCACTACCGATGTCAAAGATTCGAATGGCCGAGACATCAGATCGACCGGGGGTTGGTAAGGCACACTAAACCCACGGTAGACATGTGGCTCCTACACCAAAATCGCAAAATTTTCAAATCGCTGGTACACAATCAGGATCTCGTGGGCACTCGATCAATCAAGGCCAAATATCCTCAGAAGAGGTTGTAGCATCGAGTTGGGCCGACTTGGTTGAGTGCCCACCGAGAATTGATGGCTGCCGATGGCACCTAGTGCATGTTATTTTAGTTAGGGGCTTGTTAGCGATTTTCGCTCGACAGCGTGTCAAGAGCGTGCCGCCACGAAAAAAAAGTTGGCCTCGCGAAAATGTAAATGGCCCTTTCGAGGGATCGGATAATTCTCCACGCGTGGAGGCTCCACACCCCTCCACACCCGGCACCCAACTCCCTCAACGCATGCATTTCCCAATCTTATCAAAGAGACGCCCATCTTCGTAGATGTCTCCCCTTTCTCTGGTAGTATGACGTGTCTACCACGTTGATCTACCACAAACATTTTGGAGTTCCTATGTAGAATTCTGGTACAAAATCTATGTAGAAAGTCTTAGCAAAAAACGTTTCTTGATGATGCCCACCATGGTGAAAAAATACGGCACTATTGCCACCTTTTTCAGTCTACTTCTTATTGTACTATTTTGGAGAGACATTGCAGCTTTATTAATGTTAGCACACGCATAACTGATGAATCCGAGTTTTACTTTAGCTTCTCAGTCTATTACAATGCGTTTAGATCAATAAACATCATTAAACATCGCCCAAAACAACTTACACAGTACAAAATCGCGTTATAAACCCACTGACGTTCGTTACTAATGATCTATGAGGCAGCCGCTGATTGTAGCATTCGACAAAAGATGTTTGAAGCGTTAATTGTTGTTTCCAAGCTTCGTCTACAGCACAACTGGACGAAATTGCAGCGGCCGTAAATACATTTTTTGAATGGGAGAACGCCCGTTTCACCGCAGATAATAGCGCATCGACAGCAGCAATAAGATCCATGTGCATCCCTCTAAATATACGGTGAATTCTACCGGTTCGGGTCGTCAACAAATCTTCGAACTGTCCAGTGAGGGGTGGAGAGATGAAATAAGGTCATTACATAAGATGTGGAAGTAATAAATTGTCTTATTTATGCAATAACTCACCTATTTTCGGCCGTTCTTTCACGTGCACACGCATTAGGGATAGGTCAAGGCCATCGGCATACAATCGCAATCATGATTTTTGTTTTATGGAAGTATTAGGGCGGTTAATAGGAGGGCGGAAATCTCATCATTGTCATCGCCATTTTGAAACAAATGACAGTTGATGTTGAGAGTTGATGACAAACGGCTGTTTTGGCGATAAATGGCGACGAAATGATTATAATTGGGAATTGTCTAATAGCTCCACTCAAGAAGTGAGTGGAGCGTTGAGGGAGTTGGGTGCCGGGTGTGGAGGGGTGTGGAGCCTCCACGCGTGGAGGATTATCCGATCCCCCCTTTCGAGGCCTTTCGAGAGACCGTGCTTCAGCGTGTTACGGCGGAATTGGTAATTCAGCTGGCGCGGCGGCCACTTCCTTTTTTCGCAGCCGGCGGCAAGCGGCAAGGCAAGCAAGCCTAAAAATTCCGTGGCACCATGAACAAGATCATAGCAGCAGTCAGCTTCGATAGTGTAGCTCTGGCTGCAGTCGCAATGGCCTCAACGCTCACTATCGGAGAGGCCTACATGAGAACTTCATTAGTCGATGCTGATAGTGCAAAAGAAGCAAGATATCCTCCGCTGTCTTCTTTCATTACGGAAGGTGAGTTGATGTATAAAGTGTTGTTTCAACGTGAGGCAGTCGCTGACCCCTCCCCCCTTCCTCGTCTCCTCTGCACTTTTTCTCTGCTGTACAATACTTGAACACGTGACACCATCGTCATATCTATAATTCTCCTCCTCTACAGCGCACGTTCGTGAGTTAGAAGAGAAGAATCTTGTAGTGATACATAATGTCCTCTCCGTAGAAACTCTCAAACATGCCCGAGAGAATATCGAAAAACTCAGTGATGCAATGGAGATAACAAATCATTTGAACGATTGTGATGTTAGGCAAGATCAAATACTTTCAATACGAGAGAGTGATCATTCTGAGCAGGGCGTTCATGGAGATGCATTAATACATTGTGTCAAATTGCTGAGAGGAATACCATTCCTGCTGAACAAATTTCACTACATAACAAGTCATTCATATTTGGTACCAAAGCAATGTCAGCTCGCTAGATACAAGCCAGATGGTTCTTCAGTATACGTACGCCATTTAGACAGATGCAACCTATCAATGAATGAAATGGGAGTGGTGGAGTTTTTAAGAGCAAGTGATTATCGAGGACGTGTTGTGACTGCAATTCTATACCTGAACAAGTCAGATTGGGACTCGGGAGGAGAACTGAGGGTATTTGATCATCATGAAAAAGGCGAGGAACGAGATGAGAAAGGGATAGACATCATACCTACTGGAGGGAAGCTGATATTGTTTGATTCGTCGAAAGTGGAGCATCAAGTCCTTGCATCTTATGGTGACGATCCTCGGTATGCTTTGACGTGCTGGGTCAATGGGATCTTGACATGATCTACTCGAGGAAAATGATTAACGTGCTCTTTTTCTTTTGTGATGTATTTCTTTTCTCGTTGAAAACACTCCCCGCGAGACGCAGCAGACAGCGTGCGCTGTTCTTTTCTAGCCTATTCTGCCTCTGTATCTGTATCTGTATCTTGAAAGCGTTGTTCTTACATGTAATGCAAGTAATTCCCAAACATCAAAGAGCTCAGACTTGGATGCAAACTACTTCGCGATTGGAGTTATTGATGAAACGGAGACAATTGCATTACGACCACGAATGGAACTCTGGCCTATGATAGCGTGGGTGGCTCTGGCTGACCGCCGCTGAACGAACTTGAGAATATGCTTCTATTGCTGCTATTGCTATTGGGGATAGTTGTTGTTATAGTATAGTAATAGTAGAGGAGTTCTGCGAGTTGAATATGTAGATGTAGTGATTACTGGCTGCTTCTGTTTAGGCTTAGCTGCCAGAATGACTTTGACAAAGACTTTGATGTCGGCAGTATCAGTATGTGGATACTAGACCAGACTGAAGGAAGTAAATATTATGTGGAAGAAATGTGTTATTCTTGTCACTTCCCCACAATGACCCAAGCTGTTTCTCTTCTTATCCCTCATGCGACGTTCCTTGCATCGTCTCCAATCTGTATGCCCAATACCACATGATCAAAATACATCTCCTCCATCCTTTTCTCTCCTCCATTTCTGCAGCCAGATGGCAACAAACACGTTCCGCAAAAGATCAAGTGAAAATAAAAGCCATCATATCTTGGGTAAGGTATGACTGCTTAAGTTTGATGAAGTATGGACAGATAGCACTAGCACTTCAGCCGCTGCGTCTACTCTCTTGAAATCAAGCATTTGGAATTAGATGGAAAGTAGCACGTTGGCTACTGTTAAAGCTTCAGCAAAATAGTAGAACAGATATTATGATACTGATGCACCCATCATACTGCATAATGTGTGTGTGTTTTTCAACGATACATTTCTAGACAGTTATATGAAGTGGTCTTGTTTCTTGTTTCTATCAAAGCTCTGGGTGAACAACTACTCATTGATGGGTGATTTTGGTGGTTATGTCCAGGTATTAGCTAGAAGTCGTCCTCAATATTATTATGAATCAATCTCGAGCCCATGATCTCAATCCATCCACTTGTCAACTCCGCTTCACAAGCATCTTCTTCCATCACCTCCTCATTTTGTTGTTGAATGATACATTGAGCAAATGCTTTCCTCAGGCTGTAGGTGGATTGCATTTTGGAAAAAGGTGGTTGTAGTTTGATTTGGCTGCTATCCGCTTGTTGCTGTGTAATGTTATTGTTGATAGTTGTCGAAAAGTTGCGTGTGGTAATAGCTGTTGCCTTTAGAAAAGGAGGTTGACGCTCCTCCTGCTGTCATCGGTGGAATCAATAATCTCACTGCTTCATTTTGTTACTTTTAACATTCTTTTTAATGTTTTTCTGCTTTCATCCAGACCTGCTCCCCATGAGCAATGATATATAGTCTGCATGATGCTTTCGACATGGGCAAGGGAGTGATGATTGGCGCTTTATGATACGTTTTGTTGTGTTGAGACGGTAGAATTTCTGAGTTCCTTGGAGTTATCGATGGACCCATTGCCGATGCCTCCATGAATGAGCCCGAAACACCATGTATTAGTTTGACCACACGGCCGGTTCGTGCACTTTACATTAAGTCCGAAAAAGACTAGTCGACGTCAGTTCACAAGCTCTCGCGGCGAGATTGGAAATTACTTATTGGAAATGCCTTGTGTATTGGGCGGCGGGCGCGGCGGCGGGCTAAGTATGTTGTTAGTGACTAAGTACGTAAGTATGTAGTGAGGTCTCGGTGCTGAAAATCAAAAGCGGGCCCAAAGGATTTGTGTTGGGGTGGGGGGCCGAGGTATTAATTTGACTCGACTTGAATCTAAATATCCAGAAAGTGAGCCCAACTGATTTGTGTTGTAGGGGCTGTGGTGTACCTAAAAGTAAACGTTCTGTCGCTGATCGAGTCAGCGGCCCGCCCGGCAAGCTCTTTAGCTGCGATGCGATGTGCCCAAGAGTTATTGCTTTGCATGGATTTGTATTGTGCAAATAATTCATTTACTTACGCCGGCCATTGTTGTCAGGTAATATCAGCACTGTCGTGTCCGGTAAGATCAAAGATGGGTTCCATGGGAAACCTTGGCGGCCATCCCTGCATCGATAATATTATTGCCTCGTTAAAAAATTCAGGCGTATATACGTCATGGTGGGTGGTGTGCAGGAATGCTTTTCTTGGAGACGGAGTTGGATGCCAGTCGAGGTGGCTGCTGCTGTTGTTGTGGTGTACGTAGTGGCCATGGGTGAGAGGCGAGGCGAACAACAGCAAACCCTCGGCAACGCACGGCGATGTTGCATCGCTGATGTGTGCAAGCCATATCATGGATATCATGGCTCTGCTCTATTGTTATCTTTTTTGTGCTCGGTCTTTATCATTACGTTTACGTACTTATCAAAATTGCATACATATATTCTCTCACTCAGACTTCTCTTCTATGATCGCCACTCTCAATTTGATTCACATGTAGAAGTTATAGAAAATATTATATAAAGTGATCTACTTGCAGAGAAACTATCACAATGAGCTGCGCACATTTAGATGGAGGTGAATGGGTCAGAGTTCGTCATGTCCCAGCTGGCAATGCCTGGCACCCTGCAACTGACAACTTGGCTGGTACCGACGTGTATGGCACAGAAGGCGTTGACAGCGCTCCCTGGTCTGTAAACTTTGCATCAAAACTTCCAGCAGAATGCCCTTACAGTGAGTTCCTTTTCGCTACAGGTGACTGCACCAAATGGCTTGCTGCAACTACTGATGCGGTCATTGGGGAAACTTATTCAAATGCGCTTAGGCCTATCATAGCCTCCTCGGATAATCCGTCCACCTCCTCTTCGGCAAAATGGTACAATCGAATCGAACGTGAGGAGGATCCGTGGGTATCCATTTTGGATCATGACCTTGCCAGTGCAGCAGGCAAGATGATGTATGGAGAGGCTAGCTGGGGTGGTCACGTAGAAAGCGTTCAAAATAATGACGGAGCGGATGTGTACATAAGAGATCCTGATTGCCCATCGTCTATGCCTTCGAACGTGCCAAGCGAACAACCAAGCGATTTGCCATCGACATCGAATCAACCAAGTGATTTGCCGTCGAATGTGCCAAGCGAACAACCAAGTGATTTGCCGTCGAATGTGCCAAGCGAACAACCAAGCGATCTGCCTTCAAATCTGCCATCGAATGTGCCAAGTGATTTGCCAAGCGAACAACCAAGCGATCTGCCTTCAAATCTGCCATCGAATGTGCCAAGTGATTTGCCGTCGAATGTTCCAAGCGATCTGCCTTCAACTCTGCCATCGAATGTTCCAAGCGATCTGCCTTCAACTCTGCCATCGAATGTGCCAAGTGATTTGCCGTCGAATGTTCCAAGCGATCTGCCTTCAACTCTGCCATCGAATGTTCCAAGCGATCTGCCTTCAACTCTGCCATCGAATGTGCCAAGTGATTTGCCGTCGAATGTTCCAAGCGATCTGCCTTCAACTCTGCCATCGAATGTTCCAAGCGATCTGCCTTCAACTCTGCCATCGAATGTTCCAAGTGATTTGCCATCGAATGTTCCAAGCGATCTGCCTTCAACTCTGCCATCGAATGTTCCAAGTGATTTGCCATCGAATGTTCCAAGCGATCTGCCTTCAACTCTGCCATCGAATGTTCCAAGCGATCTGCCGAGTATGAAGCCCTCCGAATCAATTCAACCATCTTCTGAACCGAGTGCTCAGCCCTCCTCGGAACCTTCGCTGGAACCAAGCATAAGTTCGCAACCATCATCTCAGCCCTCCTCGGACCCTTCATCAGAGCCCTCTTCGGAGCCATCATCTCAGCCCTCCTCGGACCCTTCATCAGAGCCATCCTCGGAGCCATCGTCGGAACCTTCGTCAGAGCCCTCCTCGGAGCCATCATCGGAACCGTCATCAGAGCCCTCCTCCGAACCGTCGTCAGAGCCATCATCAGAGCCATCATATCAACCAAGCGTCAGCACAATGCCGTCTTGTTCGCCTTCCTCCTCGCCAACTGAAGCACCTTCTGGCGATAGTGTCAATCTATTTTATCCTGAATGGGTAAAAGGTAGTGAGGGATGCAGGTAAGTTATTTCTCGCTGTGTGGTTGTGCATGTTAAATCTTCTGTACTCATAAATATATGCACATCCTCACTCTGACTCTGATCTACCAATAGGAACGATGGCGACGAACCAGATTATATGGCGGTGAATCCTACAGAGTGGCTATCAAGCACCCGGGATGCTTGCTGTAAAAAATACTTCGGTGGATACATGTATGAAGATTGCATGGGAAGATATCCTCCCGACCATGATGATTGTAATGAGATGTTATATTACCCAGACTGGAATGGATCCAATAAAGGATGCATTAATGACGGTAAGTAAGCATGTTGCTTGCAATGTCTTTTCTTTATGCATGCATCATTCGTTGATTTCTCCTCATCCTCACATACAATCTTTTCCTTTTCTATAATATAGGTAAGGAGCCTTATTACATGCTGAGCAATCACCAACTTTTCTTATCAAACACGCTCGAAGAATGCTGCGAAAAGTTTTATGAATGGGATTTTTACACCTGCAGTGGGACCACACCAGAGTTGACGCACGGTGAATTCTATCCCGATTGGTCGGGGGGAGGTAGCACTTGTCTAGCTGATGGTAAAATTCCAGACTACATGATTGGGAATCAAAAGTGGTTTCTATCTACCACGCTCGAAAAATGCTGTGAGAGGCATTTTTATTGGGATATCAACGAGTGCTTGGGTACTACAGCTGTAGGGACTGATAAGTGGTATGCCAGTTACGAAGACCAGAAATGCGTCCAAGATTGCAGTGGAGCGCCCCCTTGTGGTGGTGTTGCGGAGCCTTGGGATCAGAAATACACCAGTAAAGAACAGTGCTGCAAAGACCAATTGTCTTGGGTTGCGAAGTGCCGCTTTAAGTAGGTCTGTTCAAGTGTAGCAAGTCAAGAGGGGAAAGAAAAGTAGATCTGCTATAGTGTACAGAATCAGGGGGAATACGCAGTATCTACTTAGACTTAGGGGAATAAATATTAATGTGCTTAAAAAGAGACTCCTTTCAATGTAACTTACAGTAACGCTGACATCTCAAAATTTGATGATTTGGCCCGATCAGTTCTCTCGAAGAGTTGGCAAAGTCTCCAGATGTACTGAGAGAGCTCATGATCGCAGTTGCAGATAGCATGAAAAAAACGTCCCATCTGGTTATTCAGCACATTGCCAAGAATTATCAGGAAGAACACCATTCCTCGCAGCGATATACCTATCAACGATCTCATAGGAGAGTTGATCGATCTTGACTTGGATATCGACGGAACTAAGGAGACACTGATCTCCCGCCTAGACGAGTATCAAAAGGCAAAGCTTTGCTCATCAGAAGAGTGATTGCAAAACTACTTTCAAGTACACAAGAGAGTACAATGAATTTCGACTAAAATAACGCTGCCTACAACATTCATATACATATGCGCTTTTTAGTTACCCCGGAGACGGAGGTTCACTGCGCATCTGCCCCGAACTATTGCTGCTGGCAGCAGCAGCCTCCTCGTCCTCGGCAATCCTTCTACGAGTACGAGGACGATTGTTTTCTATACCCCTTTGCGAAGGACGAATCCGCCGCTACACATTTTTTAGCAGTGACCAAATAATTTTCGATGTCCTTCATTTTGTCATAACACAACGCCAGATTGCTCCACACGGCCGCCGATGCCCGAGCGGAGGATCCATCGTCGATTGAGATGGCCTTTTTGTACTTCTTTGCTGCAGCGGACCATTTCTGATCTTTGGCTAGTTTGTCGCCCTCGGCTTTGAGAGATTTGCATGGTGGATGTTTTAGGATGCTTTATTGACACTGTCGAGTTGGTACGCTTTTGACCGCTACTGCTTTTATGACACCAATGTAATGAAGATATCGGGATTCTGGATTCTGAAATATCTCCGCTTTCTTAAATTGTGTCACTCAATTTGTGCCAGTTCGCAATGTCTTATTTTCGAGCCTCCCGTGTCACGCCCACCCAACCAAGTTCATTCCTTACTTTCCTGCACTGTATCTCCGACCAACCATCGAGACAGAGATTAATTCAATCTGACTGCAATATTACTTTGAGTCAAATATTACTTATATTATTATCCGTTGATGATGGTAAGTAAGCATGCATTGCTCAATATTCAATATATCTACTTTACGCATGCAGCATTAGCTGATTTCTCCTCATACTCATACGTCGCACGCATCTTTTCGTTTTAGGTAAGGAGCCCTACTATATGCTGAGCAATCACAAATTCTTCTTGTCCAACACAAGAGAAGATTGCTGCAAAAAGTTTTATGAATGGGATTACTATTCCTGTGTGGGGACGACACCAGCGTTGACACATGGTCAAGTATCACTTCTACTTGTTTAAATGACGGTAATATTCCAACGTACATGCTTAACGATCAACGTTGGTATCTATCTACTACACTTCGGCAATGTTGTGAGAGACATTTTTACTTCAATATCAATGCATGCTTGGGTACTTCATATGGAGGGACTGATAAATGGTATGTTAAATACGAAGCCATGACGTGTGTTCAAGACTGCGTTGGAGTGTCGCCTTGTGGGGGTGTTGCGAATGATTGGGATGAGCTCTTTAGCAGTAAAGAAAAGTGCTGTGAAGAGAAAATGTTTTATGATAACAAGCCGCTTTAGAACTGCGTAAGTGTAAAGAATAACAATACGGGTAGAAATGAAATGGAAATAGACCCAAATGCTGATACATACATACTGATTCACCAAATACATACCGAGAGTTGGTACTGGTTAACAACTGTAATACAAACACGTGCATTCGTCTGGCATCTTGCCATCACACTCGGAAGTTCAAGATTGTAACTTTGTACTTATCTAAGTAAGTAGCGGGAGAAAGACTTACAGTATCGGGAGGCCTTCTCATCCCAGGAAGATGAGATGTTGCAAATAAATCTATTGCCCTTCCACCACTGATATTTGTCCTCACGAGGGTTTTTGTGACCCAAAGTATGCCTACTTCAACTAAAATGACAACCACAAACACTGCATGCAGCATATGTACATGCACGAGGGTTTTATCAAACCACAAAACCATAGCAAAAACAACATGAGTAGTAGGAATATGAACCAGCAATTGGTGTCGTCCACTTCGAAAGATCTTGCCGGAGATGATGTTGCATTCGTCTGCGAAGAAGGCTTACAGCCCGCGCCGATTGATGACGACGATGAGGTTAGGGATGATATTAATGAGCTTCAGTCACTTCGCCGAGTATCAAATATTTCCATTGGTGAACGAGAAATCACCGAACGCTGTCTCCCTGAAGACACCTTCAGCTTTCTAATTTACTCTGAAGTAATCAGTCTGGCTACCTTCTGGGCATTATATGTATTCTCAATTCAAATCACTATCTATGTCATCATCGGATTTAATATTATTGACATTAGTAATGAGAAGAACCCAGTGGGGTTTCCGCCCAATGTAGAAATACCTGTGAGGATTTCCGAAGCGTTGGCCATTGCGATTTCAATCATCACCCAAGAAGATGTGCGAAAGTCTATCAGTTTGTACCGAGACGGGTTTGAAGAAGATCTGGCCAACGCGTTTAAAGGGGCGACTGTTGCCAAATGGTCAATATCAATCGTGTTACGTGCATCCCAGGGGCTATTGGGATTAAGCATTACATTCTTATTGATCATGCGATCGAAATCCGTCCTTGATTTATTGTTAAACTTTTCAGCTATAGAATTCGTCTCTATGCTGGATGACGTGGTATTTGCGCTGGCATCTGAAGGATTTTTGGGGCGGGTGGTAAGGAAGGGGTCAAAAGCACAATCGAAGCAGTGTTATAATACGATTCACTCTTCTGCGAATTTGAAGGCTGCATCAGTAGTTACAATAGCGTATTTTGTCATTCTATTCACGGTGTTCTTTTCTGGTTGGACTTACATCTTCTGGAAGCAAGAGAAAGGCAAATATTTGTGTGATGAAATCTTCGGACAATTCGGTGATAACGTATTGCGGATGCTAGGAACAATCTCTGGGTTACTTTATCGTCAGGATCTGTCATTCGAGAAAGGAATATTTGGAAAACGGTTGAGTTATACTCCTAAAGGTGGAGGCGCCTTGCTAGCATACTGCGAAGGAGAAAAGCGCTGGACACTCTCTCAGACAGATCCATGCAATTGGCTGGCTGCATCTTCCGAGAGTGTGGATTTCGATGTATTGACAACTGTATCCTCCCCATGGGTTGTCAGAACTCCATCACAGCGTGTGTTACCTTTGGAGCAACACTTTCTTGCGTGTTATGATGGAACATGTGGCAATGGAAAAAACTGCGCTCGGGGGGTGGACGAGGATAAATATGGATGCAAAGAGGGATATTATGGGTTGCTTTGTGAGAAACAGGAGCCGCCATGTCCAAGTTTGGAGATTGACCCGCGTGGTGAAGGTTTCGTAAGGGAAGGTGGTCGCTATTTTGCTTCCAAGTACTATCGGCTGAAAGATGTAGAAACTTACAACCACCCGGTCTACACAAGCCTCGGTGATAAGGAGGCTCTCAAAGATGATATTGACTTCATACTATTCACTGGTGTACGCTGGATCATGAGTTCCAAGCATTTGTTTACGAGGCTAAACGGCATCAACAACGAGGATGGTCTAGCTGACTACTTCTCCAGATTTCATGCCAGAAACTTCTCTGAGTATAGCGTCTCTTTCTATAGTGAGCCAGTTCATATTGTCACCCTAGCAGATGTAGACGACACGGCGTCTCCGTTGGGCGTACGATGGTTTCCATACATGTCTCAGAAAGATGCCAATCAATGGCTAGACGCCGACTTGGAACAAGAGACAATCGAGACTTCATTCTTTTGCGTTGTGTGTAACAAGATCACAAATCCTTGTAAGTTTGGAGGAGGAGGGAATTGTCAATCTAATGGTACTTGTGGTGGCTGCATTAATGGTTACTCGGGCACAATGTGTCAAATTGCTCCAACATCCAATTCCGATGGAAAATGCGACCCTCAATTCAATAACATCAATTCTGGTTTTGACGGGGGTGATTGCTGCGAGAGCACTTGCAGAAGCACTTCCGAAAATACTTGCGGAAAGGCAGACCTAGGATATATCGATACTGGATATCCTTCTTGCAAGAGTGCATCGAATCAATGGTTATTGAGTGGTGATCCAGTGTATGGATTGAGCAGTGCATCAAGATCGGGTCAAGCCGTTGCTCTGAGTGGAAAGGGGACAATCCTTGCTGTTGCTGATCCAGATGCTTCAATTGTCCGCTTGTTTGACAAGGATGGTGCAGAATGGAAGCAAAGAGGTCGAAATATCCAAGACCTATCTGATTCATTTGGCTTGGCTATAAGTTTGTCTGACGAATCATTTAACATCACTCGTAATCCGGTCTCCTACCCAACTGTATCGCTAGCCATCGGTGCACCAAAGTTGGGGACAGTTCGTGTCTTCAAATGCTCCATAGCTGGATGTATTCAGAGGGGAGAAGATATCTTGGGAGGGTTTAGATTTGGCAGCAGTCTTTCTATCGCAAAGGATGGTGACACTGTCGCAATCGGTGGAGCGGCTAGAGAATTAATTACTCCAACAGGAACAACAACAAATGGGGACGTTAAAGTGTTCACTTGGTCAACAGATATAAATAATTGGCAGCTAAAAGGAAACGGAACCATTGTTCGGCGACGGTCAAGATTATTGTCCGCTCTGTATCAATTCAGCCTCCAAGGCTACTATGTTTCATTATCTGGTGATTATCTAGCTACAGGCACATTGGAAGGCGAGGTAACTCCTGAACCAAGATATGAATCAGTAAATTTGATAACTCAGGTTTACAAGTGGGACAATTCTAGATGGAATCAATTGGGTGATGAAATAACGAAGGAATTTCACGAGAACACATCCTTCGGGACTCCATGGCCACGCAAATCTGTTGTGATAAAAGGGAGTGTACTTGCAGTCGGCTCCTATTCATCTGTCGATGTCTACTCATGGAATGAGACATCACAGGAATGGAATCCAAGAATGGTAGAGTTGGCAAGGAGTTCCGGATTTGTAGGGTGAGTTTTTTGTGCCCTTGCTTCTTTTGTATCGCACGCTTACTTAATTCAACTCAATTCAATTAAATTGTTTCAGTTGGTCAGTGGATCTAAGTGACGACGCAAATATTTTAACTATTGGAACAAGTACTGACAATGCTAAGACTACCGATGAGTCCTTCGTTCGATTGTATCAATGGGATGGTAGCAGCTACAAAGCGTCATTCGATGGAGTACTGGGAGGCCCTGACAGTTCTGTCTCTCTTTCTAGCGACGGAAAAGCTGTTGCAGTCGGGTTGCCTTTCGATGCAAAGGGAGGGACGACGAGAGTGTACAGTTTACAGTCGCCTCCATGTAGAAACACGTCTGAAATGCCACTACGCATCTCATTCACAACTGACGCCAATCCCGAGGAAACGAGCTGGGAATTGCGAGTGGATTCAGAAGTCAAGCGGAGTAGTGGCTCGCTTGCAGGTTATATGTACACTACATTCGTCGAGGAGATTTGCGTTCCAACCAATTCTTGTGTAAAGTTCGTGGCAAAAGATACTAGAGGCGATGGGGTGAGTTTGACATTAATTTGATTGATCTTGCTTTGAAGCCACACTTTGCTCACAAATATATGTTTCCATCCGGTACTACGCAGCTGAATCCTCCTGGAGTCTTTGCTTTAATGCTCAATGGGACGGAAGTTGCACGGGGCGGTGACTTTGAATTCTATAGCGTGACAAGTTTCGGCAATTGCGAATGTTCTGAGGATGAAGCGAATTTCACACTTGCAACATGGTCAAACTTCAAACCTGCTGACTGGAGTCTTCTCAAGAAGAATACACTGACTCCCTACACTGGATTGAAGCTCGTTGCATCTGAAGATTCTTTTTTCACAGTGGTAGATGAGTGCATTCCAAAGGATTGCTATTATCTTTCCTCGCTGCAGAACGATTCCAGTGTTAGCGATGATAATTGCACAGTGATATACAACGCAATGTACAATGGAACATCAATTTTACCGACGCCAACGTCGAAGTACGGCCATGTGTTCTGCGATCTCTCTGGATATACATTCGGAGAGTGCTAAGCACAATCTCGGTGGAAGTAGAGGTAGAGAGAGAAGTATCAGATTAGTGACAAGATAGATCAAGGTATGTAGATCTTGACGAACAGCTGTATGATATTTATCATTACTGGTTTAGGTTTAGATTTAGAGGGAAACTATTACGGGGGTAGACTTGAGACAATCGTTTTGAAGTCTGTAATAATAATCAATTATTGTAGGTGCCTTGTTTCATGAAATTTGACTTCGTGATGTTGAAACAACTGCCCTTGGAAACAACTACATACACCAAAGGATCATGAAATTGTGAAGAGGAGAGGAGAGGTATTTTCTCACGCGACGTGGATACCGCTACGACACGAACATGCTGTTTCAAAAATCTTTCATCATCACAATCAAACACACCCTTGCTTTGTATTGGTACTTAATCCGTGCTTGTTTAGTAAATCTTGCCTACAAATATCGTCATCATGGTCGCAATCAGCACCAGCAGAAGAAGGAATGCCGCCGCCGGAATAATTTCTCAGCGGCGCCTCATCTGCTTTTTCTCTGCGGTCATCGCCGCAATGATGGCATTTTACACATTTTTCGTCGGCTCCATGCTCAACAAACATCAACTGTCGCAGCTGGTGTTGCAATCCCCTGCCAATGTGAACACAGGTGTAGACGCAGCAAAAGTAGCCGCAAAAGAAGAAGAAGCGGATGGTCCACCGGTAGTCATCGCCCACGCCATCTCACTCATTAAATGTGGTAAAAAAAGTGCCGTCACTGGATTTATCGACGCCGCAGCGGTCCTTCGTCATTCCATCCACAAAAACTCCATTCACTACAAGGACAACAATAATATCAAGCAATCCAAAAAACAGTCATCTCGATACTCCTATCAAATGTATGCCATTGTCCACACCTCCTGCGAGGAACATGCCAAATCTCTCGAACGGCTAGGGTACCAAATATTAGTCAAAGATCACCCAGTCAAAAAGGAAGATATCAAAGGAGAATGGTTGCGGAATCACATTGAAGGAGAAAACTGCTGCGGTTCTGCCGAATTTATTAAATTGTATGCATACCATTTGACCGATCATCCCATTGTAGTTCATTGGGATATGGATGTGGCGATATTGCAGCCATTGGATGATTTGTATGATGCCATGTTGTATCCTGCGACACATCCTCGGGGTAAGGCGGCACGGGGGAAGATTGAACGACAGCATCCAGAGGATGAGTGGCCTGAAACGGTGAATGCATTTTTAACGAGGGATATTACGAGTGCGAAACCGTGGGAGAAGATTACTGCGGTGCAGGGGGGATTTTTGGTAGCTCGACCCGATAAACGGGTGTTTGATGAGTATATTGAGTTTATTAAGGAGGGGAATTACGAAAAGGGGAGGGGGGATGGATCTGGATGGTCTGGGTTGGGATATGGTGGTTTTCAAGGGGCAATGGCGTACCAGGGCGCCGTGGCATTTTATTATGATCAATTGGCGCCCAATACTGCAGTTGAGTTGAATGTATGTCGCTGGAATCAAGTTGCCGCCGATGTTATTTGGAGAGGACCGGAGCGGAAGGATGAGCATCATTTGCAGTGTAGAGATTATCCACGAGCCAAGTTGGAAAATGGGGAGCCTGATTATGCATCCAATACAAAGTGTGAGGATTGTAGAATGACGCCTGTTGAAGTGGTCAAGACTGTGCACTACACGGCCTGTAAAAAACCGTGGGAGTGTCAAATTCCTACTCCTAGAGTTCCGAGGGATAAGCGACAGGCGTATCGATTGCATAACTTGGTCAGTATCGACAATTGTTCAAGGCTAGTGAAGGAATGGTTTAAGTTACGAAAAGAGTTTGAAGATGCATTGGAAACTGCTTCGAATGGACAAGTAAAACCTTCTGCGAGGGATGGAGTATATTACAAAGATTACTTTTTGGGATATTGCAGGGGTGAGAGAGGTGGAAACTACGTTGCAATCGAGCCACCGCCTGATGACTTTGACATCAAGAAGATTTATGGGATGTGAGGGATGAATAAGTCTCTCATTAATGAGCAAAGCTGAGTTCGGACTGCCAGTATGTCTCCACTGCCGAATATTGCATATGAATATACTTTGGGACTGTGCGACAATAACTGATGGGAGGTCCCACTCACGTTTCGAGTTGTGGATGAATAATCATTGGTTGGCACCACCACTAAGTCTCCATTTGCTCCACTGTTTGCAGTTGTCATTTTCCTTGTGTCTTTGCCAATCAGCAGCTTGGCATTTCTCTGAACAGTAATGTTGTATCCTGCAGCGCTCGCAAGTCATCAGTTTGCTCAATGCAACCTTCGCTTGGGGGTGGGAGCACTTCGGATAGCGGCAGGTGCCCATCTTGGGTAAAGCCCTCACCGCTTTATATTTCTCATCTAAGCACGAACAGGGGATCCTCTTTTTTAGGTAGCTAACTAGACGACGTTGATCTGCGTTCAAGAGGTCGTGAACCCTGGCATGGTAGCAGAAAGGTTGAGACTCATACACGATACAAGCCAAGTGTTGTTGAATATGTTCACACAACCCCATCGCTGTGCTGCAATCAAACACCTCCCTATCATCTTCTTCAGTGAAGAGGAGAATGCTCGTCCCAATGCTGATGAGTGCCTGGTGTATCCACTCCAAGCAATTCTGATCATTCCATAATTCTGGGTATTGGATGCCAGTCGCTTCTATGGCATCCGAGCAAGCTGCTCCAGCAACTGTTGCGTTAGTGATGACATCCAAAACTGCCTCGACGAATTTGTGGCAGTCATGATCGGCAGGAAACTCGTTCGGACTCCATCCATGCGTGCAGACGGCGATACTGGTGCGTGTGCTGTACTTGGGGCGAAGTTGTCTAAGCTGATCCAGCAGCACAAACAATGGTCCTCTCTTCTTCTCTTTCGATTTGGCCTTCCTCGCCTGACCTTTGAGTTTCTTTCTTGATACCATCGTGGCTGTTCAAGTTCTTCAGCTTCAGAGTGGCGATGTTAGACAAAGTAAGTTTGAGTTTTCTGTCGTGTATGCTGGCGTCCAGTGCCAGTGTTACTTGTTACTGTCACCACGTCTCAGATATTTAACATCGAGTGATCTGATAATGTTCTTCTTGCGTATCAAATCTTCTTTCCACGGACAACCGTGATTTCCATTTACAGATAAGAGCTTGCTTGAGCGTTTTGAAAAATTCCATACATTTTATTTTATAAATTCAAATGAAAATGCAGAGCAAATTCCGAAATTCAGTGGTTTCGAGTAGGAGCTCATGTTGACCACCTTTGAATGTCGTCGCCGTTATTACGCTGCTATTTTGACGAAGGGTGATGATGGTGTATAATCATAATCCTTGAGGGTGAACAGGGCCTGTATTGGAGAGCGCTTGGCATGCAAGAAGCCAGCAGCAGCCAAGAGAGGAAGCGCGTAGACGATCGAGACTTGAGATCGAGACTGATGCATTGATTGGGTTGTGTGAAGTAAGGGACTCCCTCCTAAACGAGAATCGGAATATCTTGAGTGGTGGTGAGTCACGCATTCACTGCGATGCGACACTCACATGATGGTCCCGTTTTTACAGTTCACGATCAACAATGAAGTAGCCTGTATGGAAGTCAGAATAAAGTGATTGCAATCTACTGTCCGTGAAAGAAAAAAGTGACTAAACTCGAGAGTGGATACTGTTTTTGCATCAGCCTCAATCAAAAATCAC
This sequence comes from Skeletonema marinoi, assembly GCA_030544225.1. Classification (NCBI taxonomy): domain Eukaryota; phylum Bacillariophyta; class Thalassiosirophyceae; order Thalassiosirales; family Thalassiosiraceae; genus Skeletonema; species Skeletonema marinoi. Next base: position 819,777 of record CM060490.1, read on the forward strand.
AGCTGCGAGCGCACATGCACAGAAGGATCAAGAATAAGAATCAAGATTACAACGTCTCATAAAAACAGACAGCTCTCTGTACCGAAGACAGCAGTCATCAACAATCTCTCATAAAGACAGAACAGACAACTCTGAGTACCACCGACCTGATAGAATCTACCGACATCATGAAGCTGCATCTCAATCAACTCCTCTTTCTCCTCTCGCTTGCCTCGACGTCGTCCCTCTTCGCTGATGCCCAAGTTGCTGACGTCTGTGAATCGCTGCAGCCATACAGCTACGATTCCGGAGACACAAAGCTGCCACCACTGTCGTTTCGATTGACGACGCGCCATGGATCCAACTAGATCTGTCGGACTCTGAACTCGCTGCTGGGGCGAAACTAACAATCACAGGCGGCACAGCCACACAAGTCATCACCTCCGCCGATCTCTCCTCAAATGGATTCTCGGCTGTCTTTGATGGCAGCTCAGTCAGTGTCGAGCTATCATCTCCTGGAAACGGCGTCCGCGGCAAAGGTAACACCTCAAGAGTGGTGGTATCAAATGTCAAATCGGGTCTCTGCAGAGATGACGGAACCGCTGCATCTATTTGCGGAGACACTGATGACCGCATTCCTTCAACCGATGTCCGCATGGGCAGAATTGGAGGATGCACCGGCTGGCTGATTAGTGAGGACGTGTTTATTCGGGCCGGGCACTGTGGAACTCCATCATCAAGCACTCGTATTCACTTTGTCTATGGCACTGGAAGCGCAGCTCCCGAAGATCAATACGCAGTTGACGTCTCTTCATACCAAGGTGTGAATGGAGGTGTCGGTAATGACTGGGGTGCAGGTAGATTGCTACCAAACTCCGTCACTGGAAAGCTACCCGGAGTTGCACAGAGCGAGAAATGTGGATCACCCGGATGTGGCTGGTTCAATCTTGGCCCTGTCCCATCGACAACGTCAGGAAACAACATCAGGATCACCGGTTATGGTACAGCAGCGGTTGCCAGTCGCTCGCAAAAGACTCACGTGGGTGCATTAACAAACATTGGGTCTGATTATATTCGATATGTTCCGGACACCACCGTAAGTAGTTTGATGTATTATTGTGGCACTCTTCTTTCGTTCTTTTTCCCTTGCACCATGTCACAATTACTCACACTCATCAATTCTCTCCTTTACTATCGATGTAATAACAGGGAGGGAATTCCGGCTCCCCCGTTTTTCACGAAGAGGGAGGATATGCAATTGGGGTCCACACCCACGGTGGATGTGGTGCAAGTGGAGGCAGCAATATAGGTACAAGAATTGATAAGCCAGAGTTCGCTGCTCATGTCGATTTTCTCACCAAAGATTGCACCCAGGATTCTGATTGTGATGATGGTATATTTTGCAACGGTGATGAGGTGTGTAATGCTGGAAAGTGCATGTCTAGTGATCCAGTTACGTGTGACGATGGACTTGCCTGCACAGACGACATTTGCAATGAGGCTGCTGGTATGTGCGAGCATCTTACAAAGACATGCTCTGAGCCAGGCGCTACTGGTCAGTGCAGTGAACCTGCAGGATGTGAATATATCTACGGGGCTACGCTTGAAACTTGGACTGGCATTGGAGGGAACTATATCTCCAACCTTATGACGGCAACGAACAACTTGAGCACTCCTCCCAATAGCTCAGTTAGGCTTGGATCTATTCTTGAAGGCCCGACGAACAACGCTGACAATTACGGTCAACGTATCAAGGGATGGCTTGTAGCACCTGAAACTGGGCTCTATACCTTCTGGATTGCATCAGATGACGAAGGTCAGTTGTATTTGAGTCCAGATGACGATCCAGCGAACAAAGTCCAAATTGCGAATGTTCCTGGGTGGTCGAGTAGCCGTGAATGGACAAAGTTCCCCGCTGATCAGCAGTCAGCACAAATCTCACTCATTGCTGGTAGAGCCTACTATATGGAAGCACTAATGAAGGAAGGTAGTGGTGGAGACAACCTAGCCCTTGCTTGGGCATACGGAACGCAAGCTCAGCAGGTTATTCCAGCTGATCACATGCGCATGGAACAACCGCAAACAGCTAGTCCCACACTTGCTCCGACGAAGATGCCGACTGCACTTCCTACATCGGGAAGCACCCCTGCTCCAACTCCTAATCCAACAAATTCTCCTTCAAATCCTCCGACAGAAGCTCCAACTGCGCCACCAACAAATCCTCCGACAGATGCTCCAACTGCGCCACCAACAAATCCTCCGACAGATGCTCCAACAAATCCTCCAACAAGCCCTCCAACTGCGCCACCAACAAATCCTCCGACAAGCCCCCCGACAGCTCCGGTAAGTCACAAGACAAAAGAATGATTTGGTTGACCATCTGTGCATCTCTTTTCTAATCATCTCTTTGTATCGTATCTTTTACTTTTATTGCAGCCAACTGCTCCACCAACGGCGTCTGTAACTCCTGCTCCTACTAGCGGAGACGGTGCGGGAGCACAAGAAGCCGTCTTTGATTTGGCATATGGCGTTCCTAGATGTGCCAATACAGGTTCCTCGTGTGACTCGCTAGCTCTTCTCAATGGCAGAGGAACAATGACGAGTGGTAATGAACCCAACCATTCGAATACCAACAAGAATGGAGCAGCATGTACTGACGGTAACAGTGGGTCCTATCAAATCGATGAATCAATCGAGCAGATTACCGTCACAGCTGGTGATATTGTCTCAGGAACTCCAGTTCCTTCTGGTGACTTTATTGTCGAGGGTGGTCGTGCTTATGTAACTGTGAAACTTTGGTGCTGGAATACAGGTGCATCTGACACAGCGGATATCTTCCTCACGCAAGACGCCTCTAGTCCTGACTGGCAACTCTTGGCTTCAATCCCTTGCCCTGGTGGCGGGGAACAAACAATTACGCAAGCATTCGATGTTGATAAAGGCACCGACCAGTCTGTTCGTGTCAACTTTCGTTACAATGGTTCTGCAAGCACTTGCTCTAATGGAAGCTACGATGATCACGATGATTTGATCTTCACCGTGAAGGAAGACCTCAATGCAACTCCTCCCCCTACTGTCGCGCCAACTCAACCACCCACTCCAGTACCAACTAATGACGGTCCAAGTGGACCTCAGACAGCGTCTTACGACGCAGTCCTTGGAGTTCCTAAATGCTCTTATGGTTTGTCGTGCGACTCAGTAGGTCTCCTAAATGGAAGGGGAACAATGAACAATGGTGTGGAACCCAATCGTCCCAACACCTTGAACGCTTGTACCGACGGTAACAGTGGAAGTTATCATGGTGATGAATCTATTGACAGGATTGTTGTCACCAGGGCATCTGGCGGCGATGGTGACTTGACTGAGGGTGACCTTGTGACAATTAGTGCGACTGTATGGTGCTGGGATACTGGATCCAACGATTTAATCGACTTTTACTATGCGAGTGACGCTTCGAATCCTGTCTGGAATCAGATTGGACCCCGTCAACAGTGCCCAGGTGGAGGAGCGCAAACTTTGACAGCATCGTTTGCATTGCCCCAAGGAGCACTCCAAGCCGTGCGTGCGAACTTTATGTATGGTTCTGGTGATTCCGGCGTGAATAGCTGCACGTCTGGTAGCTACGATGACACAGATGACTTGGTAATTTCTGTCAAACCAAATCCTACAGTGCAAGGTGTCAGTGAAGCTGCTTTCCCTAGCAAGCATGATGATGTGCAAGGTGCTATTATTGATGGTTGGAAAGATACTGAAGCTGACGAAATGAAGAAGGAACTTCAGGAGATGAATCAGAGTACTGAGAAACCGAAAGTGAAAGGTAAAGGGAAGGATGGAGTGAAGAAAGGGAAGGGGAAAGGCAAAGGGGTCAACGATGAAAGTGGCGTAGGCGGCATTTTTAAGTAAATGAGAAGATGTGAACTCAGGGGATTGAAGACATAGGGTAGCATCGATTAGCATTTGGAGATCTGCAAGAAAGAGGTGACTTTATTGCTCTATCTCTAGAGAGAGAGAATAGGAATAGATATAGATAGAAAAGACTTTAAATTATTCCATTACGACCCAACATTGTTTGTTTCCTCCGTCTGGCTCTACTACCCTCTTCCACCTCTCAAATAAGGCTCCGTGCTGAATTTTGGTAGCTCGAAATTGACTAATCTAATCACAAATGTCAAACACACTCATTATCTACTGCTACTGCAAAATCATGGCTGGAGGACCACCCTCAAGTAAAAATGACTCAGACTCCTCACCCCTCACCTGCATACCCTTTGACCAATCGCCAACAACTGAGTAGTCCTAAGGTTTTGCCAATATTTCTTCTTCGTCGAGAAGCAAGTAGTTGAGACTACACTGTATATCATTACCATTGGCATCACTTTCTCGTATTTTGAGCTTGATGAGGAGACAGCAGTTCTCACCAGTAAGGCCAGCGTAGTCGATGGAATCAATAGTTCTCTCACCGGCAGATTCTGTTACTCCGCCTGTTGGCAGAGAAGCAAGTGCAGCTTCGATCTCAGCATCTCCTTCGGGGGTATTCTCTGTTGTGTAGCTGTCATGAATTCATCGACTATCGAGCCTGTAACGCCTGCAATTACTTCATCGAAAACGACTAGAGGCTTATGGAGCCGGCGTCAACCTCGTCCGCCGGCACACTGGCACCTGTATATGCTCATATTCACAGTGCCAACTACAAAATGGCGGCCCAATGTGCTGTGCCAGCTTCATTGGACCTCACCAGGGCATGTAAGGCTGCAAGAGAGAGGCATGAGCAGTGATAACATATTTCTGTGATATCATAATCAACGTAATGGGCCGTTGGAAGGTATTGATTCCTATATATTCACAGCGCTAGATACGATATCGTGGTAAATGAGGTGCTTGCGTCCGTCCAAGATGCCTTCTCAGGACACCTAGACGCTACAGTATGGCTGATACACATGTGAAGTGGAATATATCCTTCTACACAAGATCCAACTATAATGGGCCGCTAGAAGCTGTTCATTGCCATACTCACAGCGCTAGATACGATATGGTGCTAGAGTAGTCCTGGCGCCATCCCAAATTGGACCTCATCAGGTCATAGTGTATATAGCAATGCCGATACAACCAAAAAGAGCTTAGCCGTGAAAAAGATGCTTCTATACTATCATGAAAAACTTTAATTGGCAACTAGAAGCTGTTGATTGCCATATTCACAGCGCTAGATACGATATGGTGCTGGAGTGGTTCTGGCAGTCATCCCAAATTGGACCTCATCAGGTCACCTAAGAGGCTGCAGCCTGGTCAATTTGAATGCAAAGAGCATTAGCAGTGGTAATTTACTTATATGCTATCATTACCAACTATAATGGGCCCCTAGAACATATTGATTGCTACATATTCACAGTGTTAGATATGATATGGTGCTAGAGTAGTGCTGCGGCATAAGAGTTGGGCCTCATCAGGTCACCTACGACGTTGTAGCGACGCCGATACATCCAACAAATACTTGAGCCGTGAAAAATATGCTTCTATACTATCATGGCTAACTATAATGAGTCACTAGAAGCTGTTGATAGTCATATTCACAGCGCTAGATACGATATGGCCCTCAACGAGGAGGAGCTGGCGGCCGTCCCAAATTGGGCCTCATCAGGTCACCTACGACGTTGTAGCGACGCCGATACATCCAACAAATACTTGAGCCGTGAAAAATATGCTTCTATACTATCATGGCTAACTATAATGAGTCACTAGAAGCTGTTGATTGTCATATTCACAGCGCTAGATACGATATGGCCCTCAACGAGGAGGAGCTGGCGGCCTTCTCAGAGTTGGGCCTCATCAGGTCACCTACGACGTTGTAGCGACGACGATACATCCAACAAATACTTGAGCCGTGAAAAGGATGCTTCTATACTATCATGGCTAACAATAACGGGTCACTAGAAGCTGTTGATAGTCATATTCACAGCGCTAGATACGATATGGAGCTCGAATGTGGTGGTTGATTGTGGTCCCAATTGGGCCTCATCAGGTCACCTACAAGGCTGTAGCATGATCAACACAGATGAAAAGAGCATTAGCAGAGGTAATTTACTTCCATACTATGATGGCCAACTATAATGGGCCCCTAGAACATATTGATTGCTATATATTCACTGTGTTAAATACCATATGGTGGTTGAATAGGTGCTGGCAGCCATCCCAAATTGGATCTCATCATTAGACCACCTATGAGGCTGTAGCATTGTTAATACATGTACAAAGAGTATGAGCAGTGATAAATTTGCTTCCATACTATAGTAATCGAATACAATGGGCCATTAGAAGCCGTTCTTTGATATGTATCACAGCGTTATGTACAAGTTGGTAGTTGATTGGGCTCCTGGCGTCCATCCCAAATTGGACCTCATCAGGTCACCTAGGAGCCTGTTTCATCGATGATACAGCTACAAAGAGCACGAGGCGCTGCAGTCTACTCATATACCATCATTGCCAACTATAATTGACCACTAGTACCTGTGTGTGCTCATATTGGCAGCACTAGATATGATATGTTGGCCCATGTGCTTCTGACTGCAAATTTGAAGTTGACCTCAGGTTATCTATATCTAAGTTTTGGCATCGGAGCTATACGGGCAGCTTGTATAGTCACTTGGTTTCCTTTTATACACTATTCGTTAGCTTTACTACTATCCCAAATAATCATGATCGGTCAATAGCACCTGTAGATGCGGATGTTAATAGGCCCAAGTGCTGGCCGTCAGCCCGACTTCTTGGAATGATCCTGCCACATGCAAGGTTGTACCATTGTTTTTGTAGGTGCACAATATTAAGAGGTTTTGTCAGATCTAGATCAAATGATTTGTTTATGAACAATGTTGATTAATATAGACATCCTAGATGCACTCAGCTCGAAGTTCATTGAGGATCACTAGAAGTTGTCCGAATCTGATTGAGACATTATACAACCTTTCAGAACTGCCTACTGCCGAACTCATTATCACTGATGTCTCGTCTCTTTTACTCCACTCTAAATATTCTTGTCCACAACAGCATCTATTGGGCCATTCTACTTGGTTGCGATAGTAAGAAGGCCAATTCCACTGCTCAAGCAAACTGTCCAAGCCATGCCATATCGGCCATGCTGCAATCCGAACTTATCGTCCTATTCTAGCAGTCACGATGACTATTGCTATTGGCAGCCTCCTCTCTATCATCATGATAAGTAGTATCGTAAGAATTAATAGAATATCACGCGTTTTGAGAGAACCCTCGCACCCAGAAAGTAAAGTATCGCTTTGGATCTTTCGGGATAGGGGGCAAAGCACATTTTCATTTGCCTGAAGTAGCGCATGATTTGTCGAGATAATCGCTGTCGCATCGGGGGCAGCCTCCTATTGGGAAGAATCATTGCCCGAAAAAAAGAGGAAAGACACGAATAAGAAGCAACAGCACATCATCAAAAAGCTCACAATCACGCAGCATCACAACATAAACAACAAGACGACGGCGGTGACGACAAGAGAGGCGGTGTTATCAAAGGTTAGTTAATTATTGTTATTATTGCTTCGACAAAAGAAGAGGAGGAGGAGGAGTGAGATGAAGAGGAGTCTGGATTGTAATATGTTTGAAAAAGTTAATGGCCTTTTGGTCGCCCTCTGCTTTGGTGGTTGCAGGGTGCTCGGCTGCATCATAGTTTTGGTTTTCATGGTGTGCGAATGGTCGGTAGTAGGTTGACGTCTGCGTTTATTTCCCCACTGTTTACAAGCGAGGTATTCACGCGTCAACTGCTGGTTAGCCGCAATTTGCATGCCATGGGGAATCATCTATCGATCTCGAGCAACGTCCCCCTTCGAATATATGACACGTGATTCTCTTTTGGACGGTGATTGTAGCCATTTGTTTTCATGCCTATTCTCAATGCCTCCTCTAACCATCCATGATCATTTGTTCTCTTCCGTCTAATGAAGGTAGAAAAGACTCCACAGTTCCTCATCGGCCCAGCAGTACGATACCTCATCTTCTACTTATTGGTCAAAAGCAAAAGCGAAGATGAAACTAAGTTGGAAGGCTTCTATTAGCTGGAAGGATAATATTCACTTAGCCAATGAGTATATCTGCGATGGACGTCTCACTAGGCACAGGGAGTACGGGCACAGGGAGTACGGTTGTGGGACTTCTCACATCGAGATAATATCATCGAGGCTTTACTCTATCAAATGCCCAATCGCGATGTCTTTTATACGGCAGTGTCGATAGCGCTTACGATTCCAGACGCTCGGGATCTCATTAGAGATGATCAAGTATCATCATCATCGCCGTTTCCCTAACAACTGTCCCTACCTCTTGGGCGACTGCCTCCTCGTACAATTGGAAGGATAGACAATCAAATATCCGAGGACAGCGTCATCTCATTTGACTACCTCAGTGATGATTGGGCTCCTGCTACAGATCCTTCTTACGGTGACCGATTGTTCTATCTTGTGTGTAACGCTGATTATTCGGCAGTTCCCGATGACATGAACGAGGCTGAAAAGCGCCGGATTCAAGTCTCTTTGTTGTCACTCCTCAAGATTTCGCCACTAATGCTGTAGGCGAATACAGAGTTAATTGTGCGAAGTTCTCTTTCCTTGACCAAGACTACTTTGTGGATGTTGAGGAAGAGGAGAGGGTCAGAGGTAGGGAAAGAATTGAGCAGGTAAGTAAACCAATCAAGCCAATCAAATCGATGCAGTGCCGATATTTATCCAATCTAATTGTCTTATCATTTCACCATCTTTTGCCAGACAGAAATAGTGAGACATTCGTCATCGATTTGTTGTTGCACCTCCTGTGTAATCCGGGAGTTGAAGCTCACATTCCTCCGGCTCTGGGTTCTCGTGATCGGGTTCAACAGGGGAATAATTAGAGAGTCTGCCTGAAAGGAGCCATCCTGGAAGCCCCCGACATCATGCTCAGCCCAGGGAAAGCGTCGAGTGGCCGTGACGTTTCCTTCACATGAAATCACTATTGCTCATGCTAGATCCTCGGTCAGCAGAGCAATAAGAAACCAATACGCTTGAAAGAGATCAAAACATCCGTCTATACTCATGCCATGACCTCAAATGATGTGAACGCCGCCTACACAAGCACTGTGTGCTCAGTCATGGCAGTGAATGCGCTTGATCATCAGTGACGCAGAGACCGGCATCAGGAAGAGACGAACCATGTAAAATAGTTTACGATAGTTCTAACTTAAGCACACATTGGTATGCTTTGCCAACTTCGTTGCTGATCTGAAGTGCCTCGCTCGAACTCACGTTCATCCTACTGGCAGCACTAGAATAGAGTCTCAAATAGTTTCACCAGAAACTCTGTAGCGAGCTCATTCTACATAAAAAGACATTCTGCTGCAGAAGGTATCGATACGAGGACTGCGTGCTTCAATACTCAAGAGGATGAACACTGAACACTTACTTATCAAGTCTGGCGGGCCGGTTGGGTTGCTTCCTTGTGGGTGTACGTACTTTGGATTACATTGCTGCCGGACTTCCGTCTCAGATATGTACGAAATTCATGTCAAGTTGCAATCAAGTCGTTTCTATCTTTCGGCTGCCGGGCATGGAATCCAACAGTTACTACAACAGAATGGATGCGTTTCAGTGGAGGATTACTTGCGCTGGAAGAAGGGGAAGAATGATGCATAAGCTTGAAATAATTGAATTACTTTAGCTTTGATTGTTTCCTTCTGAATCTAAGAGGTCGTCTGTTCCAAAGCAGCAACAACATGATGAGAAATAGAATGATCACCAACACAAACCAATGTCTGACTATCCACTGGTCTTTGCCGTGCCATGTGCTTCCGGGCAAGTGTCGAAAGTACCGAGTTCCACTTTTTGTGTAGAGCCTTGGAGGGATAATTGCAATCTGTCTCCGTTCCAGCGGCTTCTGGTTATAGTACAAGAGAGATAAGAATAAGGACCCAGTAGAATACAAGACAGTCAAGTAATGGATTCCAAACCACCTATTCTTTGTAGGTAACGCATCAATCGCTTCTCTGAAGAATGTACTGTTTTTGCTAGCGAACATGACATCGTTAGACAATCCGACCGGATCCGTCTGAGGTAATGCTACCAGCTTCCCACTCGCTTCCATGTAATCTACAAGATCTCCGATATCTTTCGTTCTGTAGCAGCCTATGTCCATGTCCATATAAACTCCACCATAATGGTATAGGATAAAGTAACGTGCGGCGTCAACTCTCTGAATCTGGTAGGGGTATGCATCAAACGTAGAGATGAACTGAGGGTAATGCGTTTGCAGCCACTCTCTGATGGAATGGTCAGTCCACAGAACTGTTGTCCAACTTTCACTTCTTTTGCGGTACAAGTCAATGCAGCGATTGAAACTGCTGGTAATTTCTAGACTGTCTTGTTTGAGGAACTCATCGTTCGGCCACATCCGGTGTATTATGCGCGGAATCTCAACCGGTGTGCTTCCTTTTTGAATTTGTAGCTTATCGAGATTGATGAAATCATAAATGTCGTCGCCTGCTGCATAGAGATTGAAAGTATCCATCAATGTGAGCCAGACATTGGAAGTCCAATAGATGGCGAAGAGAGTAGCTGATAGCAGTATTAGCATCCGCTTTCGTTTTGGTCGGAATACTTCTTTTTGAATGTTCCGATTGTTCTCCTGTTCTCCACCCCTAGATGCTTGCTTTGGACAGGCATGACTGTGGTAGCGGTATCCACCAGGGCTGCCTCGAAGTCCTGGGGAATAACTTCCTCTCCTTTGATACCTGTCACTGCTGAGTTAACAGTGTCGAGCAAGGCTTCAATCATGGATAAGCGTAACAGTGGAAAAATACTTATTTGAAATTAGAAATTATGCGATGAAATGCAGGGGCGCGTTAACGCCATCAAAATATATCTTGGTCTTGGGTTTGACCGTGCATGTTTGGATGTGGTCCACGACAGGTCCACGATCGTGGTGCGCGCGATTGTGTTTTGTTGTCGAGTGTCGAGGACCTTACCAAACTTGCCGCCGACATGTAACTTAGAATCGACCTGTCTAGAGTCGCGCCGCGAACTGACCCACCGCCGCGAACTGACTGGTCCTCTATTCGTCCCTACCAACAGTATCAGAGCATGTTTCCCTACCAACACCTTTATATGAGTAAGCCATTCTGCTTCTATGCATGTCGCCTCTGAAGGCATGTGTATTGCATCACGAAATATAGACGCAAGTAAGGTGATGGATGATGCTATGGCTGTGATTACGACGATGACGTAAAATTGTAGCAACAGTGAGGAGGATGAGGATGTCGGAGAAGAATCGAGCAAGGCTTTAATCTTGAAAAATACTTTCGACTTATTTTAAAGGCAAGCAAAAGTGCGATTGGAAGGTAGGAGCAAAAATGCGATTTGGAGGGTAGGAGGGACTGTAGATGATGGAGCTGAACAGTTAAATATATATTACACTAGATGTTAGCTCCTCTCGATGACATTTACAAAAGAGGACATCTTCGCCTACATACCGCTCGTTCGTATTGCTACAAGATTCTTGTTCATTTGTCTTCTTGGAACGCAACAGTAAGTTGTTGCTTTTTTGTGCCTTGATGAGAAATAAGATCGAGATAAGAAGCAGCGTGGAGGAAAAAGTGGCATCATATATCTATAGCGAACGGAGAACTTACCATTACCCGCGTCGTTATCTTCTGAAAGTTGCATTCGTATACCTGGTTGAATGCTTTTTTTACAGTTAGCGTTCGTCCTCCTTTTATCTGTCTGTTGTGAAGATGTCGAATGGCTTTCTCTCCTGACTCCATAGTCATGATGAATAGAGCAGTGCCTCCGACGCGACCTTCTAGATAAGAGCGCATTGCATTGCCAGAAATGGTGAGCAATTTGGTAATGGTGTCATCATCAAGTCCATGAAGGCCGTCGGCGTAGATCTTGATATAATTACCATCGACGGATTGATAACCACTGGAGGCTGGAATGGCCGACAGAATTGCTTCCTCGTTTCTCTTTTGGATCGCAATCTGATATTGCAGTTGCAGCTGACGTTCCTTTTCATCCTCCATCAGCTCCTTCTTCTGCCGCAACACCTTGGCTTCTTCTTGCCGCAGCGCCTCCGCTCGCTGTTTTTCTGCCTCGGCATTGTCCCTTCTCTTCTTCGCCAGGGTGGGATTCTTCACTTCAGTCTGCGACGGGTACTCCCATTGCGAATGCTTTGTCTTTGTTGCTACATGAAGATAGTATGGCCTTTTTGCTGACTTGGAAAAACAGCGCACCCAGCCTGGTGGTGGAGCCTCCTCCTTATCGCTCGCAGTGTTTGTGTAAATCATCGTCCCTGTGGAACGAACTTTTTCGTACGAAGAATTCAATACGTCGGCGTGGGCAGAATTTGACGCAAGCCCTTCTTCAGGCGGCCCGATGCCTTTGCGCAATGATTGCAACAACGGCTAGTATCTCGGCGTAGAGAAGGGGCAAAATGGTGACTACGCTTCAGAGGATGTAGCGAGTGTGAAGGTGATCCCAGCCTGCGCTGCCGAGTTTGATTCTTGATTTTTTCTGCTACAAAAAAATCTTGCGTTCACTTGTGGAACAGCAAAGCATTTTCATTTTCATTTGAATTTGCTACGTTTAGAAACATATTTTTTCTCGAATCATATGGTAAGACACATTACTCTCATTGAACTTGGAAAGTGGAAGGTACGAGGACAGGAGACCACGCAGCAATGAGCTCCTCGTCGAATTACCCAGAAGACTACGAAAGGCTCTGCCAGCTGAAGTCAGATACACTCGGCGGCGAAATCATGAGAGCTGTCAATGAAGTTGCATCGAACCCACAGGGCAGCCATAGGCTTGCAGCAATCAACTTCCTCACCAAGTTTGGAGTCATCTCAAAGGATGAAAACGATCTCTACGCGAAACTAGTCAGTCTCGATGAAAGTAAGAGGGAACCTACGGAGGAAACGAAGTCGGCATTAGAGAGACTTACTGATCGTGCCGTCGCGTTACTCCTCGCTCATCCTGATTTGGAGTTCATTGAGAATGAAGACACTTTTGCTTTTGACGGGACGACCAGCACAAGCACTACCACAATTCGCAAGAGTGCAAGGAACCTGCGAAAAGCTCCACTAAAGAGTGCTTCTAGTTTCAGTTTTAAGAGATAACTTCTTTTTTATAATACAACATATTCAAACCGTGGATTGTCATCTGACTAACCTTCTTTGTTCCTAAGGAACTTTGTGTAGGCAGAGTTGTTTGTCTCTTCAACATATTCGTATCCCAAGTCCTTCAAAAATTGGTTCATTCCCTCGCACTTCAATCCATGGTTCTGTTGTATACCCACCAAGCAGCGTCCAAAGTCATCGCCATAGTTCCTGTAATGAAATAGTGAAATGTTCCACTTCATATTCAAGGAATCAAGGAAGCGCTGTAGAGCTCCAGGAGACTCGGGGAAGTGGAACCTGAATAATCGTTCGTGAGTGGCGCCCGATCTTCCACCTGCAAGATGTCTGATGTGTGTCTTTGCCAATTCATTGTGGCTCAAATCATTGCACGGGAAGTTTTCACTCTCCAGGGATTGAATAACCTGCTCATAGTCACCCTCAACGTTGGGCAAGGGCTGGAAGGAAAGAAAGACATTTGCCTCTTGGCCACATTCGTAACGATAAGAGAACTCTGTCACGTTACGCGGCCAAATCTTGGAATACATCAATCTAAATGAGCCGGGAGTTTCGGGGATGGTGATCTGGACGGTGCGCTCGGAGTCATCAGCACGTTCTGAAACCACTCGCAGACGATTAAAGTCCATATTTGCACCCGATGTAATTGCAACAAAGGTACGTCCGGTGATATTGTTTTCTTCGGTAAACTTTTTCAGTCCAGCTACAGCAAGAGCTCCTGCTGGCTCGAGAATGACACGAGCATCATTGTACGCCAGCTTGATTGCGTTGCACAATTGATCTGTGTCAACTGTCACCATCCCATCCACATACTTTTCACAAACACGGAATGTCTCGGATCCAATAGTCCTCACTGCTGCACCATCAGCGAACAAGCCCACAGATGGCAATGTGACGACTTTTCCAGCAGCAAGGGATGCAGTCATTCCAGCAGCATCGGATGCCTCCACACCATACACTTTAACACTAGGCCGAACTTGTTTGACGTAGGCCGCAATTCCTGCCAACATTCCTCCACCACCACAACACACAAAGATTGCATCAACCGGGTGACTCACACACTTCTTCAAAATCTCCAACGCAATAGTTCCCTGCCCAGCAATCACTTCCGGATCATCAAAGGGGTGAATCATAGATAAATTCTCCTCCTTCATCAATCTTTTTGCCTCTGCTGCAGCTTCATCATAATTATTCCCAAACAATCGCACCTCCACTGTATCACCTCCATGCGCACGAACCGAATTAACTTTGATCGAGGGCGTTGCCATTGGCATGCAAATGACTGCACGACATCCAAGCATTCGTGCCGATAATGCCACACCTTGAGCATGATTCCCGGCGGAACATGCCACTACTCCACAGGCTAATGCTTCTTCGGATAGAGATGCCATTTTGTTGTATGCTCCACGAATTTTGAATGAAAAGACTGGCTGCGTATCTTCTCTTTTGAGGTAGACAGTATTGTTGAGTAGCTTCGTTATTGATTGTTTGATGTTGGTTAATGATAAATGTTGAGTATTTTTATTAGTCTTCACACGAGAACAATAAAGCAACAATCACATGTATAGCAAAAAAGAACAATTCATCTACTGAAACTCACCAAACTCATACTCTTGGCATGTTGCAATTCCGTCTCGATTGCCGCATCATACACCTTTGCATTTAATATCATGCCCAAATATCCGCTTTCATCGAGAGATTCTCCCATTGCTGGTTCCTCTTCTGGTGGGATGATGGCAGTAGATTTGTATCGATTTGTGTTCTTTAATGCCGTCGTGGCGGTCGGTGCATATGCAGCATGATGATTATTGCTTCGGTTGAAAGACGATGATACATATCGCCGACAAGGGCCAGAGACGTCTGAAGTATTGCCGACGACGATATTGCTACTAGACAATAGATTGCATGATGTCAGCGGCGCCACAGTTGTGTGTGATGATAGCCGCCGTGCTGTTGACATCACAACTCGTTGATAGTTTGATGGAAACCTCCACATGATACTCAGCTTAGGATATTGGTGATTGCCACTACTTCTTATGACGTCAAGCGGTGATTGTTATCGATTGCTATGCTATGGTAGATGGTAGAACACCCACGTAATTAAGTACTGATGGCGTGCGTACTTCAAGCTCATGAAAGAATGTAGTGTTGAGATTGGGAGACAGTTCCCGCAATTTTATCGGACTGCATTTTCATGCCGATCCGAGATACTTACTACTTTCTACTGGCCAATCCTACATGCTAAGTCAGAATAGACGTGGTGGATTTATGGTACTTAGATTAAAATTCTACCAAGACGAGCAATGCTCCAAGAGCAAAAGCAGTCAGCTCGCCCATCTGCTTTCGTGTTTCGAATGCATCATATTTGTCGTCTCCTGCTACAGGATATCCACGGCAGTATCGAATGTACTCGTAGAGACCCCAACGCCCACCGTATTGAAAAATCGGTCCAACAAGTAATGGGAGAACAGCTGAGAGTGTAACTTCTTCCAAGCCCTTCTGCAATGAGCTCCACCAGAATGCCGTAGAAAACAAAGCCTGAACCATGTAGATGCAGAAGAATTTTTGCTTCCTCAATACCTTCATGTAGTCAAGTGCGCCCAGAGTATGCAAGCTCCAAGCATGTGCGTACAATAGACTATTAGCAAGAGCAAATTGTGAATTGTTCTGGATACTAAAACAACTCAAGCATGCAAGCAATGGTCCGGCGTGATGTACGTATGCAAAGAGCTGAAAGATCAAAAGGACTCTAGGTGGTAACTTTGTAAAATCCATAGGTTCAGCTCCAAAGTTGAATATAAATGGAAGCCCTAAGAGCCCCCACCACTCGTTAGAATCGCCTTACCCCCCTCTAAGAATCGGTCCGACGGCGTCTAAGAGCCTGCGCGAATGGGGAGGGACCCAGAAGCGCCGAAAAATCAAGAACTTTAAACTAGCGAACGTCGAGGTGAACTGCGAAATTGCGGGACGGCCCTTATTAATAAACCCCGGATTTTGTTACGAGTGTTACGTCATTGTTACTTGATGTTACGTTAGTTTACTCCATAATGTTACGAATTGTTTCAATCGATTCGATCGCCACTTTCGACTTCGATTTCATTCGACAGTGGACAGATCGATTAAGGCAAGCCAGCCACAGACGACTTCCATCGTTGAGCATACAATTATGATGACTAAGCAATGCTAGAGCAGAGGTCTTGAACAGTAGTAATAGAAGGAATCCACCGCCGACCCCATTCGCCAGCCTCTCGCTGGCAATGGGGTCGGCCGTAGAGAATCAGATGCCTGCATTGAGCTTGCTGCTCATCTTTCAGCTTGGCGTGCATGCGCCTTTCTACGTGTAGCATCATCTACCTCTAGCACATTTAGGGCTCTCTCGTTTCCTGTAATGTTGGCCATGTAGACGGTTCCTCCAACGATAACTGGATGCATCAGCATCTGGATGAGAAACCATTCTTGTGAGTTGATCTTCTTCCTCAAGCAAATTTGCGAAGATGATGAAGGAAGCAGAGAGGATTAGCATTGCCACCCGAGCTGGATAGGAACAAAGTAAAAGTAAGGTAGAATTTATAGAGGTAGAATTGATATCGAATGGATTCCCTGCATCACAGTTGTCGCCGCCGTGGAGACAAAGTGAGTCCATCATGGAAGTGTTTGTGGTGAACATTGCGATGCAGTGCCTTCTTTGATTTGCAATACTCTTTATGATGTGACGGAGGTATCTGCTTTGGCTGAGACGTGCAGGAGGCGAATCGTGCAAATTATGGTCACACTTTTTGGCCCAATTTCGGTCCTTTTTCTACACGCGGACAGCAAAAGCGGACAGCGGACATAGCCGGACAGTGTGGCTTTTGCCATGCATAATAAACTAAGAGTAACATAAATCTTCTACTAATTGACTTATGAATTCTCTTCGTCCAAGAGCGGCTGGGTAAGTGCAGTTTCCTTCTTTGGAAGTCGACGACAGACTACGTTCAGAATGACAAGTAGTACAACCAACGAGATCGTTGCAAATGCAACCAATACTGCATTGATTGCTTTCTGGTTATTGCTAATCGGGACAAATTTGCACGCAGCAGTCTCTTTGCATTGCCATTCGGGCAATATCGCACATGGAATCTCTCCTGACTTGTTGTCATAACCTGCTTGACATGTATCCGTGTTATCATCATAGTAAGTATGTCCCATGTTGCAGTATGGATATGGGCAATTATCACTGCTGAACTCATAGCACGAAGTTGTTCCGCCGGTGCAAAACCCAGGTTCAACATTACGGTAATCGTAATACTTGGCGTTGACAACAGAAATGGAGGATGTTGCAACGGCAGCCGAGAAGATGCTTGCTGAGTAGGTTGATGCAGCAGCAGCCTGCGCTACTGCGATGAGTAAGAAGCTAAGAGTAATGAGTTTCATGTTTGTGTACAACTGTTTCGATTGTTTTGTATCTGTTATTGATTTTATGACATCTCCACGTTAAGTGAAAGTACGCCGACAAGATACTTCTTGGTTGGTCGAGTTGTCAATCGGAGCAAGAAGTAGCAAGATTGATCGTGCTAATGGGGACGCGTGTCGAACTAACCTTAATTAACCCTAAAAAGTTACACTCAGATGTTACCTCCACCACCACACCATCGCATTCAGCTATGGACGTGCTCACATCACTAACCATCATGGCATCACCGCCCGTTGCATTATCGTTGCTGCTGCTGATATACCTTCTCTTTCTGTCCTCAGCAGCGTTTGCCTTCTCTACGATTACTAAATTATCATCATCACGTTGTGATGTTCCAACTCCGACTGCAATGGTGAGGGGCGAGATTGATGATGAAGATTCCCTGCTGACAACAATACCTATCGACCGCTACCAGAATGTAGAGCTAACGTCTATTTTTGCGTATCCACATTTCTATGAACCGCATCCAATAGCAAAATACGCTTGTGAGCAAGTTCGAGAACAAATCAAAACGCTGGCAACAGATGAGTGGACACAGCATAACTTCTTCAGTCAATCTGATGACAATAATGGAGCTGGAAAAATGTTTGGTGTATTATTAGTTCGTACTGATAACGGATCACTGGGATATCTCAAAGCATACTCGGGATCAATAACAGGAGTTACTCACTCCGAGCAGTATGGTTTCTGTCCTACTCTGTACAATCGCTTCGAAACATGTGAGAGGACGGGATTCTCTTATCTGACAGAGGAGGCAGAATTAAACGAAATGAATCTACGCATAGAAGAATTAGAAAGTGATCCAAAGCGTATAGAGTTGCAGACGGCATTAGATGCAGTGAAGGAAAGAGCAATGATTTCATTAGCAGCTGCAAAGACACAACGAAAAGAACAAAAGAAGAAGCGGCAAGTACTACGTGAACAAATGAGGGAGGAATTATCACCAGAGGACTTTGTTGTATTTGAAGCAGAGTTGGCCCAAGAAAGTGCATATTATCAACGACAAGTCAAGCAAGTCGAGGCAGCAAATATAGAAGAACTTAAACATGCTCAAGCTTCATTAGATGAGTTTGAGATAGAGCTGCAAGAATTGAAGAGAAGAAGAGGCGAGAAATCTAATAGTCTACAAAGTCAGACGCTTCAGCAATATCAATTCTTGAATATCAATGGTCAGAGGAAATCGCTGCTTCCCATATTTGCTGATACACCATTGCAACGCCCTCCGCCGGGGGCCGGGGATTGTGCAGCTCCTAAACTTCTACAACAAGCCTTCATTAGTGGCTTCAAACCAATTGCAATGGCTGAATTTTGGTACGGCGATTCACCCCGGTTGGAAGTCAGGAAACACAACTTTTACTACCCCGCATGTCGTGGGAAGTGTGAGCCTATTCTTCGGCATATGCTGCAAGGAATGAACGTGGAAGACAATCCCCTAGACCTCGTTGGGGAAGAGGTTGAAAGCAATAAATCCTCATTAGATATTGTATTTGAGGACGAGTTCATTATGGCTGTAAACAAACCCAATGAAATGTTATCCACTCCTGGACGTCATCAAGAGTATTCTGTCTACACAATCATCAAAGAGAGTTATCCATCTGCAACTGGACCTCTGTTGGTACATCGTTTGGACATGTCAACATCAGGAGTATTGCTGATAGCCAAAGATAAAGACAGCCATCAAATACTCCAAGAACAGTTCATCAATAGGACAGTCAAGAAGCGTTATACTGCTCTGTTGGAAGGATTATTCGACAATAGAGAGGAAAAGGGAGTGATCGATCTCCCACTAGCTTTGGATTACTTAAATCGACCGATGCAGAAGGTGGATTACAACGAAGGTAAAGCTGCCCAAACGTTTTATGAAGTAGTTGAAACCGACCTTGACAAGAACCGAACACGAGTACACTTCTATCCCAAAACTGGACGGACGCATCAATTGCGAGTCCACGCAGCACATGAGCAAGGATTAAATCTACCGATTGTGGGAGACGATATATATGGTCAGCGAAATGAACGATTACATTTGCATGCCGACTTTATTGAATTCCTGCATCCCGTCACGAACAAGACAATGACATTTTCTGTCAAAGCTCCCTTTTAATCATCACTCTTTCACTACTTGTTTACACTTGAACCAAAAGTGGTAAGTAGGTCGTTCGCCTTGTCTCACCGCCATGGGTGCATGGAAGTTCTCAGCGCCTGACGAAAATAACACCAATCTCCCAGGTTTTGGTTCTACAATTAATCCATCTGTGAAAACTATCGGTTGTTCTGATTCTGATTCTGATTCCTGTTGGGGCGGAAGCAAATCAACCGAACTTATTAAGCCAAATGTAACATCCCCTTGACCATTATCATCCTGGCGAAAGTTGACTAATGCAGTTTCTCCGCCTAGGAGATTGTCGGGAGTATCACATATAAAATCGCAGTATATACATAACTGGCACTTTCAAGATAATCTGCATGCAATTGATCAAACGTAGGCTTAGTCTTCTCAGTTTGATATGTCTTTTGCCGGTGTACAGAAACTTGTAGGATTGTTGGCAAAGCATCTCGATGAGTACCGTCTCGTTGTAGCGGGACTCCTGGTTTCAATATTAATGATTCAATTAGTACAGCTATTTGATTCTGAATTCCAGAGAAGCCATCCCCATGTTGTTGGGCCAATTCTAATAGATCATCAAAACCATCATATACACCGCGAAAACAATGTTGTTTATTTGGGGGAGAGCAGGACAGTTCACTGTGTGCAGGATTTCGTGATTTCTTTCTGTGTTCAGCAAGAACTGGATCAATTTTTGAGAGGTAGGGTTCTACGCTGACATCGTCAATACATGGAATAAACTCGGTCATGTCTGCTTTATCGGTTGATGATATTCTGATAACTTCTTGCTGTGTGTTGCCATGCTCAGTAGTACGCAGTGATTTTGAATGATGATCAATTCGTAGTAAGAAGGATAATGAGATGGCAATAATGAAGAGAATGATGACCAATATGGTAACGAACACAAGCAATCTTCGCTTCTTGGAGGAAGAGGAGCCAAGTCTATTGTTACCACCACCATCACCACGTGTTGCACTTAGAGGGAGTACCGTCTTACCGACAGGGGATGCACTAGTACCCGCGTGGCGTCGTCGACGCCGTGTCTGCTGCATGCTTTTGGCTTGGATGTTGCTGTTCACTACATACACTGTTCACGTTGGTCGACGTCAACTATAACTACAACCTTTTCTGTTGTTTGAGTACAAATGATCATTATTATACCCGTATAAGGTCAAACAAACCCGTAAATACCCACAAATCACCCATTGCGCCAATGAAGATCTCATCGGCTCACTCCTCCTCCTCACTCAGCCACCTCACAATTTTCTTTCAAGCTACAATATCTGCATGCTCCCACTAATGCTATTATGAGAATGATGAGAGGTTTATCATCTATATTATCGCCTGCAGCTGATAGAGCAAGATTGGTAGTAGTGTGCGGCTCGACAGCAAGATATGCACTCAAATCTTCATCTACCGCCGCCAATTTTTTTCATCTGCCAACATCTGCCTCCACAATCCGATACAACAGCAACGACGCCAACATATCCAATACAGCACAACGTCAATCAGATCACAAACACTGCGTCGAATTAGTCCAAACTCGAGATATGGAAGGCTACCTCTGCGGATTACTCATGCCATCATCCTCTCGTGAGGCATACTTTGCTCTGCGGGCATTTAATGTTGAAATTGCGAGTATTAAAGATGCATCCAAATTGATTGGGGGGAGATCACGTCCATCGCCATCGTCATCGGGGGGAGGTGGGCCTTTTGATATGGATAATGAGTTGGGTGAAAGTCAGGGGGGAGATACTACTTTGCCGTCAAGGTTACGGATGCAGTGGTGGCGTGATGCTATTGCAGATGTCTATGATAATAAATCAACCGATGGTGCCTCTCCATCATCACAGGATCCAATAATCCGTTCTTTGACTTCCTCAAGAAAGTTCAATCCAACGTTACGAAGTTTAACTCATGCGATTGAAACTCATGGGTTAACATATCGCTTCCTCCGAAGAATTATGGAAGCACGAGAAGAAGATTTATCCATCACTCAATACGAAAAGCGAAGGGATGTTGCCCAATACGGAGAGGATACAGTGTCCAACATATTATATCTAAGTTTGGAAACTGTGGGAGTAAGAGATGATGAATCGGATAAAGTGGCTTCGGATATTGGTGTGGGGTTGGGTGTCCTCACGGCATTGCGTTCGACTGCATTCCGTGCTTCTCAGGGTGAATGTTCTATACCGTTGGATTTGGCAACCAAGCATGATATTTCGATGGATACATTGTACCAAGCGTGGGATGCATCAATTAATGATGGTGACAAGGATTCAGAACAGTCGGAAAAGGCGGCAGTGGCGAAAGAATCATTGCGTGGTGCAACAATGGAGATGGTTGAAATGGCATCTTTTCATTTTCATAGAGCTCGTGAGAATCAGGGAAAGGTCCCTAAGGAAGGTCGAATGTGTTTGCTACCAGCTGTTTGTGGATTGAAGTATTTGGATTCTTTGAAAGAGTGCAATTATGATGTCCTTCATCCTGTGTTGGTTGGGGGAGGAGATGATGCGGCTGCTGTTGCTGTGGAGAGAAGACGCAAGCTTAGTTTGATGCTGATGCTGGGCAGAACTTGGTTGACTGGTACTTTTTAATGTAGATGAGGAGTTAACTGGCCTTCTTCGCCTTCCACCACACTGATTCTGTTGCAATGGATTGGGCACGTTAACGTAGTAACCAGGACAGGGCATATTTTGGGTAACTTAGCACACAAGTATGTAGGTATGGTTCATGTCTCAGAGACTCTTCTAAGTTTGGTGTATGTACTTAAGTTGCCCGGTTGGTAGTTGATCAAGGTCTCTTAAGAAGAACAATGAACATACATCAACATTGAAATAATTGACGACATAAACAAACTTACACTGACCATACAAAGTCTGGTGGAGTGCTATGGTCGTAGAAAGTCACCGCCAATGAATCATTCCATTATTATATGTATATGCATTGAAACGGTGTGGAGGATTGGTGCAGAGTAGTCCACTATCTCCGTCTAATCGAGTGGAATCGGAAGGCGGCAGAGGTAGGTTTTCATGCTGAAATGTAGATTGATGGTTCTCCTCTTCCATACATACGATTAGTCCGCCACGGAACCAATAATGTTCCTCACGAGTACAGCTCCTTATAGGGTCCCGTGCCGGACTAATCACATGTGTGGAAGAGGAGATAGAATTTTGTACTTTTGGCACTTTTAGGCGGAATGTTTCATGGCGTGGTGATTTTTTGGCGCAGCTTTCGAGCGGGAAAGCAGTCTTTCCGGGGCGGGTGCTTCTGGATTTTTTAGTGCCGGGTCCTTATGGTGAACTAATTCCTACGTTGGAGTCTTATCAAAGTAGGTACCAAGCTGGGCTAATTTACACCAAAAAGTATGTGGTACAGTGAAGTCGCTCGAACTATACCCCCCGGGGGGTATAAGAATTTCAGGCTAGGCTGAGATTTAGGGGGGTATAAGTCGAATATGTCAGCTAGCTTCTCCTAGTAATTAGGTAGGGGGGTACAAGAACTTGGACCCTAGGCTGAGATTTTGAGGGGGGGTATAGGCAAGTTTGGGGGGTATAGTTCGAGCGACTTCACTGTAGTCGTTTTGTTCATGGGTCATTTTATGGAATGATGACGTGGCTTTCGCAACGTAGGAATAGTAGACTTCCCATTTGAATTCATTTAAATCACTCTTTGGTGTCGTAGCTGGGTCTTGGTCTCTCTCCTCTTCCTACAACACACCACCGACCACCGACCAACATTGTAACGACGGCACGTAGCCAACCAACGTACTAATGGCGTCGTCAAAAGATAAACAACAACAATAAATAATATAATATACGATGACAAGAACGAGGACGATGATCGTAGGATTTTTTACGGCAGCGTCGTTCATGTGCTGCAAAGACATCGCCTTCGCCACCGCCGATGATGTAACTTCCACTTCCACCCGTCGTCTGCGGTCAACTGCCAATAGACGCAGACTCATCTCAAAAGATGACAACATCGTGGATGTATTAAGCGGTTTAGATGAAGCTCATAGAGCGCCTCTCGGCTTTGACATTGAGGCCGAAGAGGAAGGTGGGGCTGGTGTGTTGGCCGATCCATCATCGGTATCGGTTGATAGCACAACTCTCATGCTTCATCTTGACGAAATGACGTCGGCTGTAACACCAAACACTGTTTTACACTTTCCAGAGAGATCTTTAATTCATGAGCAAGTGGATGCATCCAAAATTACGTTTCTTGCATCCAGCCCATCGTCGACAACACGAGATCTGACAGTGGTATCGGTCAACACTAACTCGGGGGAAGTTAATGGTTTACAGCGACATGGGGAGAGTGGAACAATCCGACAAATTTCTCCAAAGGATAACACCAACCCTACTTTGCAACTTAGATCGGCATCCATGTCATCGGAGCCCAGAAAATTTGACGATTATGATGATCATCTTCATCGTCACATGGCTGATGCCTCCTCCAACCCTCATGACGATACCGATCACGGTCATCACAACCATGATGAAGGGGAACATCATGACACTGGACACTTGGCTGACACCTCAAATCTACGAAGGGCAGCCGTAGAGTCTACGCACAAAGGCTTCCAAATCAATCTAATCGTTGATATCGATAGACAATTAATCAACCAAAATGGAGGACTAGAAAGAGCAATAGAGTATGTGAATTTCATCGTCAGCACCACCAATATCATCCTTAAAAACGAATTTGATCTCCATTTAAACGTTGTACAGATTTCGGAGACGGCTATATTCAACAAAAAAATGGAGGATGGCAGCACAATCCGAGATGCTCTCAAGTTAATGAGGGAGACTTATCATGGTACAGTTGGAAAGTATAAGGGCGCTCATCTTAGACACGCCTTATTGGGTAAAGATCTTGGGGGTGGCATTGCGTTTACTGATACTGTGTGTGATAGTAGTTGGGGTTTTGGAATTAGTAGTGGAATGCGAGGCGAAATCGGCAACATGGATTTGTATGATGTCTTTGTGTTTGCTCATGAGCTCGGTAAGTACTCTCATTAGATTTGATAGGATTTGGTGTATTTTATTACCTGCTCAATCTTACATTATTTTAATCCTGTTCAATCTCCACGAAGGTCATAATTTGGGTAGTGGTAAGTATCTACGTTGATATGTCAGAACCTTCATTTATTATCCTGTCCTGCTCGATCTTACATTCTATGAATCTTATTCTTCCCCATACAGGCCACCCATTTGACGGAGAGTACTCTCCACCAGTCGACACATGTCAGCTAAATAGCTGTCCCGAAGGACTGCCGCTAAACGCTTCATCAACTTTGATGTCTTACTGTGGACATTTCTGCGGAGGAATGTCAAATACTGCATTCACCTACGGTGGTGTCTGGGATCAGATATCTCCTCGCGGAAACCTGACTTCCTGGCTGCAGAATCCCGCTTTGGTTGAGTCACCCATTAGCACAGACGCTCAACGCATAAGCCACTCTATCTGGACCAAGCTTGTAGAGAATGAAGAATGCATAGGAAAACGCGATCCACTAAGTTTCACATCGTTATCCGCCATCTTTATGGTGGATCAGGAGGATGAAGAGACAACTGTAGCTGCTTCTCTTGCTTCAAATGTCACGACGACTATCTTTGAACCAACCAAATCGCCAAGCCCGAGTCAGAATCCAAGTGCATCTCTTTCTCCAACCGTAACGCCCGTGCCTTCATCCACTCCAACGTTGACAAGTGAACCTACTATATCACCATCATCTTCTCCGTCGAATTATCCAACAGGACTTCCATCAATTACTTCATCTGGAAATCCAAGCAACATGCCGAGTAGCAATCCCACAAACGGGGTGCATTCAATCAGTCCATTGAAACAGTGCGGAAGTCGTTGCAAAAGAACAAATGGCTACATGTTCAACGTGAAGCTTGGAACCAACGCTGCAAATGATATTATAATCAACAGTATAAGCTTTCTGCACAAGGCTCCTTCGGTTCACCGTGTTATTCGTGTTTACACAATCGATGAAGGATATAAAGGCAAGGAAGAATCAATGGAAAGCTGGACAGAGATTGCTTCAGATAGAGCTCCGAAACGGAACAACATTGTAAGCACGATTTCTCTCGATCCGCCACTACGAATAAAGGTTGGCGAGACAGTTGGATTCTATCTTCAAATGGAGGAGAACATTCTGATTGCTGGCAAATTTGGTAAAACTGAAACCAGAGATGGTAATGCTGTAGAGCTGCAGTATGGAATGGCAGTGATCAATGGCCTCTTTACTAAGAATTACTCATGGAGTGGCTCAGTGGAGTACGAAATTGTAGACAACTAATGTAATGCTTCTCAAGATTGACTAGCTAAACGTTCATACTTAAATCTTTTCCCACCGAGGAGCCTTGGAGCCTCTCCTTTTCTTCTTTGGGCTGCTAACATCCCCACCACTACCGCTGCCGCCTTTTGCTGCCATCTCCATCCTTCTCTTCGCACCACCCTTCATGTACTTCTGATCTTCCTTATCCTGCTCATCCCACCCATCGGTACTCTTCATCATGGTAAACGCATCAAGTTTGGCAGCCTTCTTCTTGCCATCTTTCC
Organism: Skeletonema marinoi; assembly: GCA_030544225.1. NCBI lineage: Eukaryota > Bacillariophyta > Thalassiosirophyceae > Thalassiosirales > Thalassiosiraceae > Skeletonema > Skeletonema marinoi. The sequence continues at coordinate 846,048 of CM060490.1, forward strand.
CTTTACCCCCGCTCAAACCCATAATCTTTCTTGCAATAGGTAACTGCCACCCATACGCCAATACAGTACTTGCTCCTGCTCTCCCCGCTCGTGCCGTACGCCCAACACGTCTGACATACTCGGCTGGATCCTTGGGAAAATCAAATAACAAGACGTGATCAATTGGAGATGAATCGAAATCAATACCCCGTGCGGCACGATCAGTACAAACGAGAATACACTCCAAACCATCATCATCGTAACCACTACCATCATCTCCAGAAGTTGAAAAGGAATGCAAATTCTTCAATCGTACTTCTGGAGACAAGGCATTGTGATATGCCCACACCTTATTCCTCCTCCTACGTTTATCCTTCCTCTTCAATGCGTTCTCAACATTGCGACAAGTTTCCACCGTATTACAAAAGATGAGAGTTTTATTGCATCGTCTACTGCGTAGAGCTTTGAACATTTCACGAACTTTAATATCAAACCCGGCACGTTCATCACGGTTCGATGTGGGTGGGACAGACACATCAACCAGTGATTGGTGGACCGATGGGGATGTACGATGCAATCCTGGTCCACGTAACTGTGTCACATTTGGGAATTCCGATTGAATCGATTCAAGTACATCTTCCGGCAGAGTCGCCGTTACAAAAATAAATTGTGGTCCATCACCCCCTTCTTCCTCCTCTCCTCCACCACCATTCACAGCCACCCCCACAGTCCTCAACTGCGGTCCAAAAGTCTCATCCACCAACAAAAAATCCACCTCATCCAAAACCATACTCTGCACCATCCCCAAATCCAATCCAGCATTCTTCGTACGTAATATAGTCGCCAATCGTCCCGGAGTCGAAATCAATACATCCACCGGAGAAGTTTGAAGTAATCGAATCTGATCACGAATATTGGTAGAGTGTGATCCAGTCGCGGTGGTAACAAATGGTTGAAAATTCCATGAATCGGATGACATGTGTTTCGAGAGTGCGGAACAAACGGTATGAATCTGATCCGCCAATTCGGCTGTAGGAGTCAATATCAAAATACGTGGACTACCCGTTCGTAACTTCTTCAATTGAGTAGATGTCATTTCCATATCATTCAGATGCAACTTTTGCAACAGCGGTAACAAATACGCCAATGTCTTACCCGAACCAGTCTGATCGGCAATGATGGTATTTTCTCCACGAAGGAGTGCTGGCCATGCGAGGGATTGGATGCGGGATGGTTTGGTGATTTTGGCGGAGGTGCAGAGTTGGTGGAAGAATTGTTGTTGTTGCTTTAGGGAGAAGGTTGGGTCGGTGAGGGGCTTTTTGGAGTAGAATGTGGAAGAGGGGGAGGGCTGTTGTTGTTGTTGGGTGTTGGTGGGTCGTAGATGGTTGATGTGCCCGTCATTATTTGTGTCGTCATCATCTCCATAGTAGCCATCATCGTAGTCTCCAAAGGCATCATAACCTGAATTATCACCTCTTCTTTTTGGTCGACTATCGCCGCCTCCACCTCTCCGCCGTTGTCCAGAGGATTGTTCTCGATATGCCAATAGATGAGTTGCTGATGTTCGTATTGTTGATGTAGTTTGATGTATTCTTGATCGATGACGATGATGCACTGAGGAAAAGGCGGCAACTAGATTATTTGATAAGGAGGCCTCAAGCAGTGCAGCCACCAATACAAAGAGAGAGATTGTTGCGGTCATGATGGTGTTTGATGATTGTCTAGTCACTATTATCCGCAAGCAGCAACCTACTTACCTCTACTTACTAGAGTTCGTTGATGGCTGGGACCCGCGCGGTGAAAAAGTTAGTGGCGGGCGGCGCAGGCCCTGATATTTACATTGGGGGCTTCCGGATGGCGTCACGGGCGCGGCTACTTTTGCCTTCTCTACCAGTAGCAAGGCCTTCTCTACCAGGCCTTCTCTACCAGCTCGCACTGGTTGGACAACTGACCCAGCATCTGGTGAATGAGAAACTAGATACTATTACTATTAGCCTCACTGTAGTCACTATTCCTTGACCCTTGACAAGCCTTGACTACTTTTTGCCTTCTCTACCAAACACCCTGCCTGTGGAGTTGGTAGGTTGGATGAACGGACCCAGCACACACAAAATGGCGGTCAACAAACTTCAACAAAGTGTCTTGGTCAAGATAAAAGTGTCTTGGCTCAAGATCATTTTGGGGATTACCATATTTCATTTGGCACATTTTATTGACCTATCTACTTCAGTAGAGTCTTGCCTCCTCTCTAGCTCTAGAGAGAGAGTCAATACTTACCTAAGCGGGCGGAATAATAAGTTTGGGGTGGGGCCTTCAACAATTGAGTGAGAGTCTTGTCTTCTGTTGTCATCGTTGCCTCTGCACATACTATTACTATTCGATATTCCCTGTCAATCAGGAAAGAAGATTTAGAAGGATATCATGCCGACGCTAACATTGAAGAGAATCAGAATCGCGTCGCCACTGCTGCCTAAGCTGAGCGAAACGCCCAAGACAGAGACTGCAACAGCATTACAAATTCATCAGAATGATAATTTGACCGCTCTCATTCATCATGATAGGGCAGCCACGGGCACGGGGGCAGATCTCGTTTATCGTGACACCGCTGCTACAGCTGCAAAGATAAATGAGAAATTCCCATCTGCTCCATCTGATAGCACACCTTCGCAGCCGATGACCTCAATTATTGATACTTCAGATGGCACAGCAGGATCGATGAATTCAAATGAGAGAAATACACATCCCGATAGAAACCAAAGGTCATCATCAGAGCTAGTCATAAAGAGAAGGCTGTGCTCAGCTGAGGGAAGCACAAAAAATGTAGATGTAGCTCAAAATGAAGAGATTGTCCATTTCAACAAATTATATGTTGGATTTATGTTTCGAAGGTACGATGAGGTAAAGCAGCTCGCCGTAACATACGACGCCATCGCTTCCTTGCCTTTCAACACAATATTGATCAGTCATTGTATGCATGTGTTTTATTGGGGCCTCATCAACTTTTGGATAGCTCGCAAGACGATGGACGTGATTTGGTTTGACCGCGGAGAAAAGGCTATCGAGAACATGAGATCTTACGCAGAATGCTCGTCTTGGAACTTTCAGAACAAATTACTCTTGCTGCAAGCTGAGCAGTGTTTTTATCTGGATGACATTGAGTCTGCAGAGCGATACTACAATGCTGCCATATTGTCTGCAAAAGAGCACAAATTTGTGCACGAGGAGGCTTTGGCGTGTGAGCTTGCGGGTCATTTCATGTTGGAAAGTGGCGAGGGACGCGCAGCATTTCCATACTTTTTACTAGCTCAGAAAAAGTACAGTGAATGGTGAGTACTTATGGTATGCTCTTGCTTTATTTCCAATTGATTGCATTCTTGTTGAAACATGAATATTCTTACGATACCTTGCTGGTCTTTGTATCTGATAGGGGTGCGTACGCAAAAGAGGAGAGCCTGGAAACGTACATTAATTATAAAGAGCAGTTTGGTACGGAAACAACATCTGAAACTAACATCAGCCCTGTCATTCCCGCAGAGCCAGATCTGAGGAAGCGGAGGAGAGCATCCTGATCTTCAGTAGATCTCTCTCTCTCTCTTCATCGTGGCGTGGGCCCGTGATCTATAAAGCACAGTTGAATAGATGAAAGTACAACCTTATTTGGATAAGTAGCAGAGCAGTAAAATAGTCAAGCATATGACATGTGGTGATGCATCACATCGAATCTCATTCCGCCTCCCAAATAGTAAACCAGTGTATCATCCTATCTTCTGCCTCAGTCTGCCAAGAAGACGAATGTCAGCCCAATTGAAAGAGGAAGTCATGCATCAGTGATGGATGTTGAGCATCCACAAAATGAAGTCTCTTTCCACAGAAGGATTTTGTCATCTTCATCTGCAACTCAAACAGATGACAGCATAGAACAAGGATAATAGCTTCAACTCCGATGCTGACAAATGCCGATGCAACCCACTCCAATTTTGCAGGGTCTTTCCAGATGTCTGGATACACTTCTCAAATGTATGTGTCATTTGCTGCTTCAAAAATGTCAACGCTTCTCTTTGTCCTATGGAATTATTGAGGAATTTTGGTTATCAGGGTACCTATTCATCGTGACTCCACCCATGCGTGCATGAACTCTTCTTGAACTGTGTCAATGAGAAAGGTCTGAATGCAGGAATGCAGCATATTCCTCCTCAGCCTTTGCCTTCGCTTCCTTTCTAGCTTTGCCTTATTGTAGGCCTTCTTTCTCGACACCATTGCTTTCATCTGCAAAGGAAGTTTGTTACCACACTTATGAGAGCTGGACAATATTATTGACTCTGACAAGTGTCAAGGCGAAGGTCAAACCGCAGTCAATCAATCGACAGCATGATTGAAATTACATGATCATACCTGCGTACATTGACAAATCAACTTAAGCCTGGGCGTGAAAGTGAAAGTGAAAGGGATGTGCGTCTGTGGGGGACTGTGAAATATTTGTGAAGATAGCGACATTAGATAAATATGTGTGCAGACTACTACGCACCACCCCGTTGGATTTGGAAGATTTTTGAAACACTTTGTGTTACTAATTACAATATTGTACTGGAAAATATCTATATACGTCTTCTTCTTCTCAAACTCAGCCTCAGCAGCCTTTCAGATAGCGAGATGCTGATATAGTTACAATATCTTCCTCACAAAGAGGAGAATTCTGATGTAATTATGATGACGACTCTGCATCTTCAGTAGCCTCCCACTCGCTCCAGACTTTACAGGTTTCTCTATGACGTGACCAATCAGCTGCTTGGCACTCTACTGAGCAGTATTGTTCACGAAGACAACCCTCACAGCTCCACATCTTGCTGAGTTCGACCTTATTACTGCTACAATGAAAATTGCCACAAAGACCCTTCTTTGGTAAATGCTTCACTCGATCGTACAGTACATTCAAGCACGAGCAGGGAATGCGCTTTTTCAAGTAGCTAATGACCCTTCGTTGGTCAGCATGCATCAAATCGTTAAGTCTAGCCATATACATTGCAGGCACAGATTTGTGCAGTGCGCACGCCACATGTTGATGGATCCATTCTGAGTATGCGATAGAGTACACAGAGAGGATTAATTTGCCGACTTTGTCGTCTTGACGGATAAGAACTTCAACTCCGATGCTGACAAATGCCGATGCAACCCATTCAAACTTCGTAGGGTCTCCCCAAATTTCTGGGTACTTGTGAAGCGTAGCCTCTTTAGGTGCGTCAAAAATGTCAAATTTACCCTTGTTCCTACGGAAAGCCTCCATCACAGCCTCAACAAATTTATAGCAATCATGACTGGAAGCATATGCATCATGATTCCACCCATGTGTGCAAGAGCTCTTCTTGAACTGCGTCAACGAAAAAGGTTTGAACATAGCATAGGACTCCTCAGCCTTTGCCTTCGCTGCCTTTCTAGCTCGTCCTTTGGCCTTCTTCCTCGACACCATTGCGGCAATACAGGAATTATGTTGCCTACACTGATGAGCTGGCGAGTGGCAACGTCAAAGTTGTAAATCAATCATGCATGATTGAAGCAATGCTCAAGCTCATACGTACTTATGTATCCTCTACTGGTACATACTTCTACCTAACACTACAACATATGACAGGGTACCACCATATCCCAGCCCCAACTGAAGGAAAGACACTTGGATAGATAGTGATTCAAGAAGCAACCTATCTTCCGTTGCTCGATCGCTTCGGCTTCCGCTCCCGCTTCCGCTTCGGCTGGTGAACGGTGGGCCCTAACATAAGCATTTACATGGGGGGCTCTTTACTCGCATTTTGGGGTTGCTATCTTAGGGGGGCCCGTTTTTCTCATATCTTTCTCTTCAGCTCCTAACTGTAAATCGTTTCAGAGCAGAGGGCAGTCTCCCATGCCCCCTATCATCAGAGTTGGCGGGAGAGGCTTCTCTCAAAAGCCAAAAGTGCCGAAAATCTCAACGCAAGTACCATGAGACCTGAGAACTGCTAACTAGCCCTACTAACAAAGTCTGTCCCAGGCATTTTTCATTTTGCCGGAGAATCCTCATTTTTCAAAAAAATCACAAAAATAACGACCATGTCGGCCTCAACTCCCCCCTATGCCCCCTCCACCACCGATGGTTATACCAACCCACACCACCCCATACAACCTTACTGAGTCGATATCTACCGATGGCGGCCGCGAAATAAATTATCTCGGCGTCTATCCTCTCATTTAGGCCTTGACATATCTTGTGTCCGTTGGTGAAAATAACGATCCCTCCCTTCACACGACATCGTCTTCATCGACTCTGCGATCCTCTACAACGCTGCACACCGATCGGGTGTCGATGCAACAATAGGATGCGAGTGGGTGGCATGATTATCGGCTGGGGCCGTCCATACGACTCATCTCTTATTACAAAGACACGGTATGATATTTTAAATCGGCACAACTCACGCAGTGCTGGAAGGGGGGAATAACAACAGCTGCAGAGTAAAGGATAAACGAAATAGTATGCGTTGACAGTGAGCTTTTTTAACAGGTTCAGTGGGTGTAATGGTGGTCGGGGTTGGCGCTACAACTCGTCCGGTGATGCAGTTGTATATTTTCAGATGTGATGGGGGCGGGGAGAGGGAGATAGCAACATTATTGATGTATCAGAGTCGAGTAGAGAGTGGCACCGGTGCTATATTTGGTCGCTTATATGAACAATGAACCGATCATCGCGACAATTAACTGGGGGCATCGCCTGTAAAGGAACTTATAAAAAAGCATTTGATGATGGGCAGTGAGGAATATTAACTTGCACTTTATGGCAACTTATATCACTGTTTGAGCCGAGTAAGTAGAGGGTGAGGAAAGAAATATGAATATGATCTTAACACAACAAACAAGTGGAACAAGAACTGGTCTAAATGATTCTAAAGATTCTGATGCGACAACCCACCAAGTTATTGACGACGGTAATAGCTATGCATGTTGGATATACGCAGAGCCTTCTGTCGCACGACAAGCAAAAGACATGTCGTTTTAATTGATATTATATGGAGATTTCAGGAGGATCTCTCTTGAAGTTGAGCAGCAGGCACGAGGTAGTGATTTTAGTAAATACATGTTGGATTGCTAGAGGAGATAATGGTAGCTTGCTCCTCCTCAGATAGACGATCTTACAGAGAAACGAGTCAACAAAGAACTATCAAGCGGTGGATCTCTTCGATCCCAATACTGGTGATTCTCCTCTGCAGAATGCTCGTCGCGAAGGTATATGCACCTTCTTCCTTAGCAAATGTATTCCTACGTATCCAACTGTTGCTTCGTCCTGCTTCAATAGCAGAGATACGTTTAAAAGCCACCAGAGCAGTGTTGTATGATGTACTACGAGAGTTTAAATCATGGTAAAAGTTAAGTTAGTTGAAATGGAATAAGCAAGCAATGCCATATATGAATCATTTCTTTCAATCCTTAGGCAGTACTTATTGCCCAGAGTCAGAGCTACATCTGTGATAACAACACTGTGGGACTCTCAATGGAGAAATCATCTACATAACATCTTGACGAGGTAGCAATTGTTCCTCCAGCAGGTAAGTTACCAGCTGGTATACTTGCAGATGAAGTGAATACAGTTACCTTCTTTCCTAACTTCAAATGCAATGACTCATTCTTATTTAGTTGCCTCGGATGAAGATTGGACCAGCCCTCACCGAGAGTCAACTGGTAACTTTCTCTACAAACGATAAAGATGTGCATGATGACATATTAAAGAGGAATACTTATTGACTTGCCATGTGCGATGTGCGATGTGCGGCTAATTATCACTGTTGAAACCAAGAAGAAGAGGGAGGCAGGCGAGGGTGAGAGAAGAGTTTTGATTAGTATGATCTCAGCAACAAACAAGTGGAACACAAGTTGGGGCATTGATGACGCCAGGTGATTGACAATGGTGAAGTTATATACATGATATGCTTATTGTGAGGCATGAGACACGGATGAATAGCCAGCGAGGGGTGTACGCGGAGGATTCCGTCTATCACTCGACAAGCAGGAGACGCGACAATGAAATACCTTGAATCCTTCAGCAGTAATAATTGCCTATAGTCAGAGCTACATCGGTGTTAACAATAACAAAACCTTTATCAAGAGAACCTCTCAAAGAGTAAATTATCTATAAATGCATTGTAATGAGATGTACCCATTGTCCCTCTATATAGCTGATAATCAACCCTTGAGTGTAGTGGTCGTCTTGGCAAGTCGTAACACCTATTTTCCCGCCTATTCAATCAGCTGTTCAATGGCTGCCTTGACCCTTAGTCCCATACGGCTTGCAAAGTTTGTACTCATCATACCACTCTCAATACTCCTGGTTGCTTGCTACCTCCTCTTTCCCCACAATCTCATTCTGCCTTAGCACAAACTTTACCACTCAAGATGAATGTGAACGACACCCCCCAGACCAACACTGCGCCCATTCAACACATCTTCAGTTGTTGCATCATCCTTACATAATATTTGTTGCTTTCAGAAAGTGCTGCTCCCATGCCTCGCGTCGTCACAATCCCACAGTGTTGATATCAATTGTGTGGGAAGGCTAAATAATCATGTGCAGTGATGAAGCTGCCACTCTCATCTAACTAACCTAAGCCCCCTCTATTGCCAAACATCTCTATGAATATGCCGCCCGTGATCCTCAAGCATCTTCGTTTATCCTTTACTCTGCAGCTGTTGTTATTCCCCCCTTCCAGCACTGCGTGAGTTGTGCCGATTTAAAATATCATGCCGTGTCTTTGTAATAAAGATGAGTCGTATGGACGGCCCCAGCCGATAATCATGCCACCCACTCGCATCCTATTGTTGCATCGACACCCGATCGGTGTGCAGCGTTGTAGAGGATCGCAGAGTCGATGAAGACGATGTCGTGTGAAGGGAGGGATCGTTATTTTCACCAACGGACACAAGATATGTCAAGGCCTAAATGAGAGGATAGACGGGCGAGATATTTATTCCGCGGCCGCCATCGGTAGATATCGACTCAGTAAGGTTGTATGGGGTGGTGTGGGTTGGTAGAGCCATCGGTGGTGGAGGGGGCATAGGGGGGAGTTGAGGCCGACATGGTCGTTATTTTTGTGATTTTTTTGAAAAATGAGGATTCTCCGGCAAAATGAAAAATGCCTGGGACAAAAAAAGGGGCCTAATTCTCAGGTCTCATGTACCATACACTTCGAGAGATCAGCGCTTGAGAGTGGTTGAAGCGGCAGACTATCACTACCATTGTCGACGATGAGGTTGTCCATATCTTTACTATTATTATTATCAATAGCAGCTATCACCGCTGCATCGTCGGCAGCTACAAATAATGACGACGACACAAAAACTAATCGGATCAAAGTTCCTCTCCATAGACGACTCGTCGATGCTCTCTCCGAAACAGCAGCAACCACCCCTACATCTACTTCGTTTCATACTAAAATGCGACAATTTGAAGTAGAGGCAGAATTGCATGATCGTGACGGAGATCGAATGACAACAACATCACTAATGTTAGATGAAGTAGAAGAAATGGCAATTACTTCGAGAACAAAGTATAGTTTTCCAAAGCATAGAGAGTTTGATTTGGATCATATTCAGAATGTTGTCATTCTTGCTTCTCGTGGTAGCAGCAATGATGGCGGATTGACGATAGTGTCCGTGAATAAAGCCAGCGGAAATGTGCAGGGAATACAGCATGGGGAAGGCGGTACCAATAATCGTGGTCTGAAACGCATTTCATTAGATTCGACGAATAACAACAAACTGAGATTGCAAACAATAACTTCTTCCGAAGATGACGAGAGGGGACTACGTGAAAAGCTAGCGAATTGGACTTGTATAGCGGAGCATGCCCATCATCACCATGATGAAGAAGAGGAAGAGATTACACATCATCACTCTCGATCTTTGCAACACAATCATCAGCATCAAAATTCTTCCAATGTACTATATGAATATATCAATACTAGATCACTCAACAATCCAACAACAACCCAATCAACAAACACATGGATACCACCCAAAAAATACAAATTCCACATTCCACTCTACATCGAAGTAGATTCCACATTTGTCAATCGACAAGGAGGTCTAAATGGAGCGATTGAATATGTCAACTTCTTAACCTCTGCAGTCAATGTCATTATAGAAAATGAGATGGATGCTCATTTGGAAGTGGTTCATGTCGAATTGACTCAGATTTATGATAATATCACTAGTACCCAAGCTGCGTTGCGAGCTCAACGACTTCGTCCGAGAGATAATCTTGCGGGCAGTAACTATTACGGCATTGGTGGTGATGATAAGATCATTCTAGTTCATGCCCTCTTGGGAAGGCACGTTGGAGGTGGTATAGCCTATATTGATACAATTTGCGATCGTAAATGGTCTTTTGGTATAACGAGTGATATACGAGGATCATTTTCCAATTTGGAGGATGCGTTGTTGGACATGTTTTATTATGCACATGAGCTTGGGCATTCGCTTGGAAGTGGTCACACCTATGATGATTATGAACCTGTGGTGGATACATGTGGGGCAGTTTGTACATTGGGTGTTGGATTCAAGAGTGATCCGGCTGGATTACCTCTGGATCATTCTGCAACTATCATGAGCTATTGCAATTTTTGTACCGGTGGTATGAATAACATTGCATTTACCTATGGTGGACTTTGGGATGGAAATGCTCCTCGGACGGATATTGGCCATTGGGTTAATCATCCAGATATTGCAGGTGTTGGAACTGTTAGCGTAGAGCCAAGGAGGGTGAGTCATACTGTTTGGAATGTACTCTCGGACAAAGCTCAAGAATGTGTGGAGCCACCTTCACAGTCAGAGGAGCTACAAGGGTGCAATGACAATAGCGACTGTAATGACAACAACATGTGCACAATAGACGTGTGCAGCTCAGACAATTTTTGTATGGTAACTGAAACACTTGGTAATTGTTGCGGCAATGGAGTTTGTGAGCAAGGAGAGATCAGTGCTGACTGCAGCGATTGTGGCCCGTATGTTATCCAGCCATCGGAGCCTTGTGAAGATTGTCATGCACTTGATGGTTTCATACTGGAAGTTGGAGTGAGCGAGAATGCCAATCAAGCTATTACGTTAACGTCCATCTCTTTACAGCACAAGGCGCCAGAACAATTTGGTTCATCTGTCGAAGTTCTCGTTGCAAGATCGTTTAATTCTGGAGAGGTCACAGAACTCAGTTCCTCGCTTTGGCAAGGAGTAACAACAGTTACTGTACCGGGTAGCAAAGGCATGATGGAAATCAACTTCTCTTCTCCCATCACCATTGGTGTCGCTGGAAAGGTAGAATTATATATCGCAGCATCTGAAGAGCTACTCCAATTTGGAGTTGGAGCGTACTCAATAGAAAATGATCATGGGGTTCATCTGCATAGCAGCCGAGCTGTGTCGGGTAGATTTGGGACGGCGTTGGAGTCATTCTCCCTGAATTGTGAAGTCAAATATGTAGTTGAAGAGGTGACATCGTTTCTTCCATTGTATATAGACGAGTTTAGGAATGAAAGGTTGTCAGCTTTGCCGGAGGACACAACTACAGTTGAGGCAACACTTATTCCCGACAGGACTTCTGAACTTCAGGTGGAGTCGACACCATCAACTGCAAACAACGAGATGGAGTCAACTGTCAATGCCTGGAACGATGAAGTGTCTTCAGCCTCATTGTACACGGGTATCACTTTGTATTCCGCTACAGCCGTCGTTCTCTTGGTCCATCTCAGCGTACTGTGGTGATACTATCTCTTGTAGAGCCAAGTGCCAAGTACTTACAGACAAGATCTTGTGTAAAAGAATAATTCACAATACTTATTAGCATTATGTACAATATTATCTCACACATAAACCATCAGAGGTGAGAGGAATAGTACGTCGCTCTTGCTTGCGCAGCTTTAGCTGCCCAATCTGATGATTGTTTGAGTTTCCTGTCTTGATAAGCCTTATCTTGCTTGCAAAGAACCACTTGCTTCACTTGTTCTCTCGCTCGAAGTGCCTCTAATCCCACTGAATTAATCTTAATTTTCGGCCAACATACTCTCCGTCGACCATGTACATATTCATGGAGCGCGGCCACTGTAGTAGGTGCAAGTATCAGTCATATTCAACATTTACTGAGACCAGAGTCAACTGCTGATGCAGAGTTAGCTTTTCCCATCTTATCAGCAGCTTGTAGACCGCCAGTGACATGCACGGGTTTTCGTTGATGTTGAGTTGATAGAGTTAAATTCTCAATACTTATTAGCATTATGTACAATATTATCACAACACTATCAATGGTGCAAGGAATAGTAAATTGCTTTCTTCTGCGCAGTTGTAGCTGCCCACTGTGATGCTTTCATGAGTTTCTTGTCTGAACAAGCATGATCTTGTTTCCGGAGAACCACTTGCTTCACTTGTTCTCTCGCTAGCTTCGTCTTTGATCTCACTGAAGGAACAATAAGACGTTCCAACCCCCACCAACATATCTTCTCATCATTTTCTGAGTATTCATCGTTTGTTATTTTGATGGCATCAGTTATTCTATCTTCTTTAAACTGCTGTAGATCTTCAGGTTTGTACCAAATCAAACTACGACGGTCGATCTCCTCGTCGTAGGTCGTAATACGCGTCTGTGATATGGAAAATTGTACACCTCTTCTAGTCATTGTGAATGATATGATGTCTTTCTTATTGTTGTTGAATAATAAAGTTGTGTGCATTACCAACTGAATACCTCTCACGGTGAACAAGATGCGGCATGATGCAGAGCATGTTGCAGGCATCTTTGTCGATGAGCATCTTGGGAGCATCTTGGGGGAGCATCTTGCAAGATGTCGTAACGGTAACGAAATATACATTCCCGAACCCTCCGGATTTGCAACTATTTTTGCAACCAAAACACGTGTCACAACGCTACGTGACGGGCGTCATGTCACACACATTTATTTTTCTAAGACAAACTCTCCGTGCATTCGAATGCAATCAATAATCTGGTCTAATGGCTATGTTTCGAGACAAATATATTGCTACCATAACTGCCTTAGTAGACTATATTAATGGTGTTAATCCTTTGTCCTTTCTGTGTCCTGGGGCCAAGAAAATGTACACATATTAGCGTTTCCAGAGGGTACATACTTTTCACTTCCAGCGGATTGCTAAGCTCATACAAAGAGATGAATTGCACAAATCTTTCGCCTGTACGCCTTGCACGGTCGTGTTAATGCCGCTGATAGCATAGACAGTCATGAAAGTGGAACAATCGGGCATACCCGCGGCTCTTGCCTACACTGCCGCGTTTCATATCTCCATCCTCATCACCGACAACATGTTCACACCATCAATGCACCTAATTCGACCTCAATTTCCATATGGTCGGAAGTCGCCAGTCTATCATCCATTGTGTAGACAAGTCATGTCAATGTAATGTTTGCTTAACTTGCAGAGAGGATAGTGTTTGTGTATTATTTGAACTTTGTTGATGTTGAATAGGATATCTATCCATCTAGCACGATGCGGCAGCCTTCAACAAGACGCATATTGTGGATTTATAACTGATACTACAGCAACAGACGCTCAGTGCCCATCAACAGCCATATGAACTCCATTCAAGTGAAAACAAGCCTCACGTATCTTTGCGAGCTGTGCGTTGATGTGTCGCTTGATGTGGCCATTTCATCGAGCTGCTTCGACTCCTCCTTTACGATATTTTCCGCGGCAAGAGCTGATATGCCCGAGAAATCACTGTTAGGAAGCGGCCGATGTGTTTTTATGGCGACTGCATTGGCTGGGCTGCCTCGTAAAGGGGTGGTAGCGAGTGGCTCATCATGGTTACCGAGATGTGTTTTTGGAGCGGGCGGGTAAACACGTCACACGTGAGTTGCAAAAGTTGCAAAACTAACCCTCTTTTTGCAACCCGTTTTGCAACTTCGGTTGCAAAAAGGGGGTAAAGTACTACTGTGAGCGACCAGATACTACCCAAAATGTTGTAGTAACTTTTAGGGTATAATTTTCATACTTAATTCCTCTGTACTTCTGCAACCCGGGTTGCAAAACCGGAGTAACATTTTAGTGGTGGTCAATGTTTTTTTCTTTTTCTTAATCTGAAACGTTGAGCTTCCTGATTTACTTATGCCTTACCCTATCGCGTTATCATCGCTATCACTGAAGTTCAACCTGTGACTTTTGCTACTCCTCACCGATCCTGCATACGAGGTTTGCAAGCTTGGCAGGTAGGGGGTGGTCAAAGTTATTTATCTTTTATCTCTGCGTTGTGGTAGCGTAGCGTTAGTAACTCTGTGTGCTACAGTATTCCCCGCCCCTCGATCGTTTAATTAATATCTCCTCCCATCTGCCCATCATCATGCCGCGAACATCACGGCGTAGAAGGTTCATTAAGATGCTGACTCGTAATCTACAGCAGCGGAAAAGTTTGGTTGCCATGTCTATGCTGAGTGACGACAGCGGTAGTAGCAGCGACGACGGCGGCGGCAGCAGTAGTAGCAGTAGTGACAGCACAACAGGTGCAATCATATTTGCGGCGGCATACAACTCATCAAAAAAGAAACTCGAGTTTGCTGAGAAGAGCCGCTACTTATTCCGTGCGGGGTATAGAAAGTCAAATCAAGATGTGTTCATTAACGACCTAAATACCGGAAGCGGCGACGAACGCCCGTGGCTGACGGAAGATGAATTCAAAAAGAAATATCGCATGAGCCGGGAGGCGCTGGACTTTATTACGGACAAAATCAAAGATGATAAGGTGTTCAAAAATAAGAGAGGGCCAAAGCAAATGGATCCAAAACATCAACTAATGGTTCTTCTAGACTACCTTGGCACGGAGGGCTGCGGTGCCAATCTTCCAAAACAGAGGGCCTATTTCAAAGTTGGGCATGGAAGTGTGAAAAACTGTAGGACGCGGGCACGCAAGGCAATACTTCGTTGTCTTGGAGAAAAATATTATAATTGGCCGGATGAAAATGAGAGGAGGAAGATAGCCAAGTGGTTCAAGAAGGAGTTCAACCTCCCAAACTGTGTTGGGGTTATGGATGGTACACTCTTCCCGCTTGAGTTTGAGCCGGAAACAGAGGATGCCGGTGATTATCATGGGAGAAAGTTTCAGTGGTCATTGACGTGTTTGGTAGTTAGTGACCAAAAGCGACGCATTAGGTGGTACGTAAGTGGTTATCCGGGGAGTGCGCACGACAATCGGATGTTGAGGAGGAGCCCACTGAAACTTAAAAAGGAGGAGTGGTTTGCATTGTATGAATACATCATTGGTGATACAGCATTCGATCCCGGCGAAAACGTGGTGCCAGCGTACAAGGCCAGCCCAGGACAATCTGAGCCCGATGATCCTGACGAACGGCTCTTCAACAGGGTCATGAGCACGCCAAGAGTTTCCTCCGAGCATGTCAATGGAATGTGGAAGGGGAGATTCCCATGGCTTCGAATGATTCCAAACAAGATTAAAAACAAGAAGACATTGAAGTGTGTGTTGGAGTATATCCATTGCACTGTCCTTCTGCACAACTTGTTGATTGAAATTGGAGACGAACACGTCAAGTCATGGGAGCGTGAGCAGGATAGACTAAGTGATATTGCCGACCCCGACCGTGCTCCATCCGATGGTATGCCGGAAGAGGAACGCGTGCTTTACAGAGGGGTGCCAGAAGGTGCCCCAAAGGATTGGAGGAGAGACACTTTAAAGGAGTACTTGAGAGAACACCATGCAGCATTTGAAGTTCAGAAAAGGGATATGGTAGATGACGAGAGTAGTGACGAAGACATGGAGGATCTATATGTATACCAAGCACAATTTGAAGATTACTTCAATAGATACAGCTAATTTTTATTCAACCTACACGAACACTGCATGAATTTTGATGTATCAAAATCCCTGCTGATTGTGGAATTCTTTTTTCTCATCCGCTGTGAGCAAGGTCGTCTCAGCAAACCGAGGAAACTGCAAGGCCGCGCGCACGGGATCGCCACCCACAGTTTCTTTAATAGCCTCGAATCTTGCTGCAAATTCCATCCATTGCTCAGCATCAGTCAGGTCGTAATCTTCCAACTTTCTCCTCTTATTTTGCTCCTCCTCTCTCTCATGCTTCCTCTTCTTGTATTTCATTTCTTCCAACTTGAGAGAAAGCAATCCCTCTAGCTGTTCATCAAGAATCGACCCTTTCTTCCCTTTCTTCCGTGTGGAAGTAAGGGAAGTGTTCCTGCCGCCACTCTTCTTTGAGTCTTTTCGATGCTTCTTCTTTGTCTTCTCTGTCTGTTTCTTGTTTGACTTGCTACCTTCCTTCCGTTGTGCGCTGCTACTACAGCTGCCGTCTCCTTTGTGTCTCCTCTCCTTCTGTTGTGCGCCGGCACCGCCATTATCTTCGTCAGATGACGAAAATCCTCCTTTTTCATTAGTGCCAAAGTCAACAACATCGTCACCGTCGTTCTCCTGCGACTTGCTCTCTTTGTTCTGTTGTGCATCATCCTCTTCGTCTGATGACAACACTAATACTTCTTCGTCATTATTGCCGTCAACACCGTCATCGCTATCGATGTCACTGCTGCCGCTCTCTTCGTCATTGTCCGTAGAACCGTCCAATCGGTTTAATATATCATCTGTTGTAGCAAGTGGCTTCATGCCGGCTCGTTGGATGAATACAGGAATCAAGTCGAACCAGAACTTACAATGTTCTTTGATACATTCGTCAAAATTTCCGAAGAGGGTGCCATCCTTCACTCCAATTCCGGTCTGAGTGTTTGACCAATCATAGGCAAGTTTCATTTGTTTTTCAATCGTCTCAATTTTGTTCTGAATATCTTTCCCAGTTCTTGTCTTCTGTACTCCACAGCTATTGATAAATGCTGCCCACTTATTGCAGATATCTATTTTGGTCTGACCATTAGGAGGACGCCTGTATTCGCCGAAGTGCCTCTCAGAGCTGAGAAAATGTTTAACTAGCAAATTTTCAGAGCAATTTGGGTCATTCGGCCCGTCTTTACCATCTTTGCCCCAACCAGTACCCGGCGTATTTGCTTTCATGTACGCCTTATAACATCCCAAAGTGCAGAACACTTTGCCGGCCAGGTCCCCCTCTGGATCTGCCGGAGGAATTTCCCCCTTTGATTTCACCACCACGAGATGTTCAAAACAGGGAGTGTGAACTTCCCTGAGACACTTCTTTTTGCCTTCGAGCGCATTGGCAGCACAGGTGTCCTTTGGTGTGGGATTTTTACCGAGCTTGCATCCCCTCACAGAGCATTTGAAATCTACTCCTGCTTGTCTAGTTGTGTTCCTAGACACCCGTGATTGGTTCACTGCCGCGGCTGAAGTCATGGCAGCTTCTGCACCGCCTACACCACCGTTGGCCGTCTCATTAGCAGTTGCCGATGCCGATGCCGATGCCGATGCCGATGCGTTTGCATTTGCGTCTTTCTCCACTTCCACCACTTCTCCGGTACTGGTAGCTGCCGCTGCCACTGCCACATTGATGGATGCTGGATTTGCTATGTTGTTGTCACCACACAATTGAACCATGTCTTTCATTTGTTATTGTTCAATAATTTTGTGCCGTGCTGGGTTGTGTTTTGGCTTCGGTTCGTCAACGTTTCAGAAAAAGTGGCCATTTCGGCTCTAATTCTGAGAAATAGAATTTGAGGAAAAGTTGTCATTGTGACAGGATTGTGAATTGTGAAGCGGCACCAAATCTACGATTAAGCCACAAGTGGCACTCAACAGCAACGGCGTTCTCGTCCAGACGCTGTACGTAGAACATACTAATTCCTAAGGTCAACGTTTCAGATTAAGAAAAAGAAAAAAACATTGACCAGTACTATGACGGTATTCATTTCAGTAAGAAGCAAAACCAAGGTGTACAAAGATACTAATTCCGAGCTCAACTTACATTTGTCAAGCTCCAGACCGGCGGCACCCAAAGTACTATAGCCTATTCAAAGTGGGTACCGGACTGAACATTCTCTGCAACCCCAAGTATGAAGTACAATGAATGAAGGTGGATCGACACCATCAACTGCAAACAATGAGATGGAGTTCACTGTACTGCCATTGGCGAAGTATCTGCCGCCGCATTATACATGACCATCAAATCCTTTTCCGCTTCGTTCTTTTGGTCCATCACAGTAGTGTACATAGAGCTAACTATGCATATATGACAAGATCTAGTGTTGAAGTTCAATTCACATACTATTAGCATTATGTACAATATTGTTTTCCACTTATTGGATATACCATCACAGGTGAGAGGAATAGTACGTCGCTCTCGCTTGTGCAGATTCAGCTGCCCAATCTGATGATTTCTTGAGTTGCCTGTCTTGATAAGCCTTATCTTGCTTGCAAAGAACCACTTGCTTCACTTGTTCCCTCGCTTGTATTGTCTTCGATCTCACTGAAGGAACAATGAAACGTTCTAAACCCCACCAACATACTTTCTCTCCATTTTCTGAGTATTCTTTATTCTTTATTCTGCAGGCGTCTACCATTCTATTTTGTTTAAACTGCTTTAAGTCGGCAGCTTCATACCAGACCAAATTGCGGCGACTGTAGACCTCTGCGTCGTAGGTCATAATACGAGTCTGTGATGTGGAAAATCTGACAGCTCGCCTATTCAGTTGTTCTTTAGTCAATTGCTTCGCACCACGACCACGTTCCCTTTTCATAGAAAGCTTGACGTGTGTTGGGTTGGTATTTTCAGGTGAAGGCATATTGTCTGCTTCTGATGTGACTCTATCTAGAACTTTCTTGAACTTTCTTTTTATGAGCAAACGTGATCATCAAAGCATGGGAGGAGTTCAGGGACACGATTCAGCTCTAGATCTAGAGACCTACCATACGCTGTCTTATTCGCCACGGCACGACCACCAGGGCAAAGGCCACGAACCACTCCGAGATTTGTTTCTTACTTTCTCTTTTTTCATTCCTTGCTTTCTTGCTTGGGTCGTGAGGACACGTGGATGTGCTGTGATAAAAAGGGCACGACACTGTCCTAAATTTAGTCTCGATTCTCGATCGTCTCAATTCGTGGAGAAATGTTCTCCGATTCTATGGCTTGATGCCCTTGTAAGTCAGCTTGTAAGTATTGTCCTTGTGGTATCATTTGCTGCAGCGTATCAGTGTGTTTCGTACGTATGCACATCACGCTTCTATCGAGAAGATTTATCTTTGTGCCAAGATCTCATTTACTCATTACATTGCTTCCCGCCTCCTTGTTGTCTAACATAAGTTGAAGCTCATATCATGCCCGCCTATGGTGAAGGCAATATTCATATCATCTTGACTCACGACATGACTCGACCTTTCGAACAGCATCTCGCTTTGCTGTCTTTTAGTTATCTCTCAGTGAAGTCTAAAGGTTTTGAACTCATTATATCATCTCTTCTCATCATCACCAATCCTTGCTCAATTGTTACCCATTGTAGAAAGCAGAAGGATCGCTCTGCATCATAGGAAAGCTGTTTTCAGACTACAGGAACACAGACGACGAAGGAATTTGTCGTATATCCCAGGGATTATCCAGCTGGGATTCAGAGAGAGCCCACACGCTTGCCAAAGCGTACGTTGCCATGGGTAAATAACTTTGATTTGGCATGGAGCTCTGGATGATGACTATTATTTTTTCGGAATAATTCAAGTGGCATTATTCATCCGACGGCGGTCACAGAACAGAAATTAACGCCAAACGAGGAAATATGACTGTGCTGCGGCTCAAAGTCGAATGAAGTGACTTGACTACCAACCTACTTATGTGGCTAGCTTTGTACGTTGGCCCTCGATGCTGATGTGTGTCAGAATAACGTTTCAAAGCCAAACAAAGTTATTAAATTAATAGTATGCATGTTATGAAGCCAAGTTCCTTCACTAGCAGTAGCTGAGAACACTTCGAGGAAGTGGGACAACAGGTTTAGTATCCTTTGCTGTACTTCTCGCAGCAGCCTTGGCTTTGCTAGCCTGCACCTCCTTCCTTCGAAGTGTCATCGATGTCTTTTGTAGGAGCTTCACCACTTTGATATTGGCGTCTGATACGATCGCATATTCGATGGGGCTCATTTCGTCTTCATCTTCCACCAAAACAGATCGCCAAGATCCCGATAGGAGGGCCCTGACGACGTCGATGGTGGGTGGCGCCCGTTCAGTCTGGTCTCCCTCAAACAAGACACACTCGATGTCACATGCAAGGTGCAGAGGTAGCCTTCCATCTTCATCTTGTAGGTTACAAGCTTGGGGGTAGGCCTCGACGAGGAGGCTGATGATTTCCGCATCTGCGCCGGTTCCACATGCAACGTGAAGTGGAGTCCGTCCTACGCAATCTTGTCCCATGAGTGCATCGCTGTGAGCATCAATCATGGCGTCAAGAATGTGCAGAGGAGGGTTGTACTTGACGGCAGCATGGAGAAGGGTCATTCCGTTGAACTCGTCGCACTTTTGAATGTGTTCGGAGATGACCTTGAAGAGTTTGTGCTTGGTGGTGGCCACCTTCTCGAGTGCGGCCCATTCTTGACGGTGGATCAAGTCGAGGACGATTGCCGCGTAGTTCATAAGTTTATTAATTGAGAGAGACATTGTGTTGATTCTTTGGTTGCCTGTTGTTGTTTGGTAAATAATGGAATTATGAGAGGATTGCAATGAATGCATGGGAGTGCATTTTGTTCATTGCAATCCACTGGCTGTGAGGAGAGGCCAAATAAATGCCATGCATGCAGTTTTCGGTTGATTGTGATGTCACAGCTTTCAGTTTTGCGGAAGTTGTAGCCTGCTACATACTTATGTAAACTTCACCGCCAGGTTGAAAGGCCTATCAAAGGGCCTATCAATGGGCCTATCGATCCTTTTATGTATTTACTTAGGAACCGACCCCGTCAGGGTACAGATTTTTAGGATCAGCTCGAGGGGTGCAATAAATACAATGTCAAAAAAGCGTGCTTCCTAACAGTAATATCACGTGACGATAAAGATATTTCACCCTTAGCCATAAATATTAGTAGCGTGACAAAGTCAGTAGAGGACTCCTAAAACCCTAAATGCCGAGTTTTGTGGATTACCGAAACCACCTTTTCCACTTCATTCTTTCTGTCTCATGTACTCTTTCTGCTATGTACTTCCACAGGTGCTTTACAAATGCCTGCGCAGCATCTGTAGTCTTAATTTAGGCACTGCAATTTCATCGTAACATATGGCAGAGGCCCAATATCCCTGCAAGCTGTTGCAGGTTTCTTCCCATCCAATCAAATTGGTCTTCGATTGTAGATACTTATGTCGGTATGTAGCAAGATGTGCAGCAGCCAACAAAAAGATACTATTTGTAGAGGACAGCGATGAATATCATTCAAAGAGTATTGTCTCCTCTGTCGCCCACCACTCTGGATCAGATGACCAACTTCGTAGCGGTCGAGGATCAACTCAAAGGTATCATCAACCTAGTCGAGGATGATAATCAAGAGCAGGCTCTGTGTAGTGAAGGGGACAAAGAGAATGTCAGTGTCACCTTCGCCAATATATTCGAATTCAATAGAAACAACAGTGAAGTGGTCATCAAAGAGAGTCCTTCCCAGGGATCCACCGACTGTGAGTGTGATCACATCCTTCGCCAAAGCTCCTTCGATAGTGATGATGTGGCTACCTCTACCAGCAAGAAGCGAGCCGTCAGTTTTGCTCCTTTATGTCAAGTAATCCATATTGACAACGAAGATGATCAAGCTTACCTCTGCCACGAAGCCGTCAAAGAGGGATCTTCTCCTCAGGAATGCAACAACGGCGAGATTGGCCACATCCTCGGTCTAAAGAAGAGGAGGAGTGTCGTCTCTCAAGCTCAAGGCTCCTGTGACGGTGATGACGAGGGTATCTCCAAGACCGACGAGAAGCGAGTCGTCAGCTTTGCTCCTTCCTGCCCTACAATTCACCTCGTCGATAACCAAAATGAAGGCAATGAAGACGAGCTCTGGTATTCTCAACATGACTTCATGCATTTCGAAGATGAGGCTTGTCTATGCAGCCAAATGATTCGAGATAGTGAATCTCAAGGAACCTTTGACGGTGAGCTTGGTCACATCATCGGGCTCGAGAAGATCATTCTCTGCGATAGTTACTTCGATCGTAGAGATGCTCTCAGGCAGACTGTCTTGAATGAACAAGCTGTGCAGAAGCTGGTTAAGGATCTTAGGTTGAGGCAAGGCTATGAATCAGATGATGATAATCAAGCAGAAGATATCAGTCTTGTACATCTGGCTAAAACATCCGAAAGACTCTCGCTTTGGGCACGAGAGCGTGCGTCTATGGCTGCTTTCACGCTCGAGCACGATCTTACCACCTGCAAAGCTCAAGAGGTATCCTCGATGTGATGTCGACTGGAGCGATGTGGACGTTGCTAACAAGCTATGAAGGCTACTTGTATTTCATTTGTATTACTAGATTGATTAGACACAATTTTTAAGCTTTGATAGTAATGAACACACTCGTCTGTGTACATTCATACCATCCATCTTGCTTAGTTCTCTTGATAATATGCAGCCTGCGCAAAAGTTTGGTGACGGACAAGTATTTTATCATGTTGCATCATACTTAGGAGGTTTCAAGCGAAAAAGTTGATTTACGAAAAGGTAGAGGTTTGTTGAGACGAGGAGATAGCAACACAACAGCATGCGCAAGTAAACTAAACAGTCTTCTAAGCCCTACTACTCGTAGATCCACAATAGCTTACTTCTGCACAATTGCACTATGTACACTCTATCAAAACACCAAATCGGAACCAGAGGATTCATGTATTCTTCTCGCTCTGAAGTTAGAGCGGCAAGAGGAAGACAAAAGGAGAGGACCCAGAAGATACAAATATAGATGACGAGGTTAAACTTCTACTGTAAATAGATGAATACTTTTCAAGCCAATCAAGTCGTGGCTGCATCATGTCAAGTACTTGTTCAGATATAAAAGAAGATGGATAATGCTAATCTAATTGTTACTTCAAATTGTTCTTTTATAACAAGTTAGATCCCTTTCAACTCTAGTGCTTATCAGACACCCGCAGAAGGCCACAAACTATAAGCACACCCGCAACCAGACCGCTTCCTTCGTTGCACATCAACTACTACATACACTCTATTTCCACCAGTATCTATAATATATAATTCTCAGAGTTAAATTCTCAATACTTATTAGCACTATGTACAATATTATTATGTATCTCAAGACCATCACAAGTGTGAGGAATAGTACGTCGCTTTCTTCTGCGCAGTCGTAGCTGCCCACTGTGATGCTTTCATGAGTTTCCTGTCTGAACAAGCATGATCTTGTTTCCGGAGAACCACTTGCTTCACTTGTGCTCTCGCTAGCTTCGTCTTCGATCTAACCGACGGAACAATAAGACGTTCCAATCCCCACCAACATCTTTCCTCATCATTTTCTGAGTATTCATCGTTTGTTATTTTGATGGCATCAGTTATTCTATCTTCTTTAAACTGCTGTAGATCTTCAGGTTTGTACCAAATCAAACTGCGGCGACGGTCGATCTCATCGTCGTAGGTCGTAATACGCGTCTGTGATATGGAAAATTGTACACCTCTTCTAGTCATTGTGAATGATGCCTTTCTTATTGTTGTTGAATAAAGTTGTGTGCATTGCGTTGATACCTCTCAGTGGTGGGTGAACAAGATGACAAGAGGCGGCGTTGTTGCGGAGCTCGTTTTGCATCTTGGGAGCATCTTGGGTGGATCTTGCAAGATGTCGTAACGGTATCTAAAACTGTCAATAACGGCATCTATTTTAAGTAGAAAGCAAACCTTACTTGCCAGGTCAACTGATTCCTACTCAACTTGAATTTATCAACCTCAAAGCTAGCGGCACCCAGTACTAGAGAGGGCTTATTGTATTGAGTACCGCAGACTTGCTGTACCAATTCCTCCTTGATATTTATCTACACAAAGTGGATACCGTACTGAACATTCTGCCGCCCAACCAACCATCCACCATGGTGGCATGCACCACCATGACGCTAACACATCTCCACCAAGAACGAAATAGAAACTATCATGCCTCCAAAGAAAAAGACGAACAGTAAGGGTGCCGCAGGAAGCGGTGGTGGTGACTGGCTAGCATCCCTAGCTCGTCAATCCACAGCATCAGATGTCGTCCAATCATCCACCTCCAAGCGAAAAGGAGCAAAGAAGGGAGGGGCGCAACAACAACCAACATCATCATCATCAACAAAAGAAGAACGAATCCAACGCCGAGAACAAAAGAAACTAGAACGGCAGGAACGGAAGCGTCTCGCTGAAGAGAAAAGGGATGCTAGAAAATTGGTCTTGCAGCAAAAGAAGAGAAAGAGGAATGAACGTGGTGGTGGTGGCACAGAACAAATAATAACTTCAACATCATCATCATCATCTGCGAATCCCTCTCCAATAAGGGATGCGCCACGGAAACGAAAGAGCAAACGAGGTGGCATGACTGACTTCAGTAAACGAGCACTCGTCAAATTATGCAATAATATCGAATCAACCGTGTCCCAACATCATGACAACAACACATCATCCACCCATCAAAACAAGAAGCACAAGAAACAAAAATCATCCGACCAAATCGACAACGATACATCAAACCAACAACTCACCATCAACGGTGTACCCGCCGATCCAAAAGGCAAAGCCACCAAATCATCCACTCTCCGCCCCGACTCGAAGGAACTCCAACCACGTATAAGAGATTACAATGGCCAAGGACTTGTCCGTCCATCGTTATTCCTACCACTGAATGATCCATCGTTTGTTCCCAAGTTGGAATTGGAATTTGCAGAGCATATTCCTGGGTTCTTTGGGAAGGCGAAGACGAAGGCGGCGAAGAAGCAGAGTGATGAGAATATGTTGTGGAGGAGGTGTTTAAAGGCCAAGGAGGAGGAGGGGGGTGGTGGTAAGAAGAAAAAGAAGAAGAATCGAGGAGGGGGGGAGGATCGATTTGAGAGTATGATTAGGCAGGATGTCATGTAAATGAAAATATGTATGATTGGTGAAGTTTGTTGATGCCCGCCAGAGGGAAGGTTAGGGGAGTAAGTTTGTCCACCCGCCAGAGGGAGAGGGTGGAAGCACGAATGAATTTCCGTCCCCCGCCGATTCAGTCTTGTATCCCCATCGCCCAACATCATTCCACAAGCACTCAACAACTTAACCTAAGAGAATGAATGATACTTTATCCAATAACACACCAGGAATTTCAGAGATACCATCCGCTTACATGTTGCCACCTCCTGTAACACCCCCACTCCCTGTCGCCCCGGCGGTCCCACTTCCAGTTATTCGCATTCTAGAACGTCATCCTAAGCGTCAGCACCACTTTCGCAATCGGATGATTCTGTGCCTTCTTGCCATTGCTTGCAATTGGGGCACAACACTGCGAGTTTCCAAATACTTTGCCTCTTCTGTCATCGAAGTCCCACCATTTGATGCTGTACTGATGACATGTCGTTCTGCCTACAATGTCACTACTGAAGAACGACTGCGTTATTCGCAGTGCGTGGAGAGTCGGCTAAATCGATGCAATCGACGAATGGACAATGCGATACGAAATGAAGATGAGAGGGTACGAGCGGTATCCACACAAAATGAAGAGGTAGTGACTAATTTGGAGGAGATGACCTCTTCGTGTTCCAGGTCCTACACGACGTTTAGATTGGCCCTTCAAGAGTGGATTGCTAGTGGGGGTCAAGTCCCTGTCCGTTCAAATGATAGTGGAAATGAATTAGAGTGCTCGGAAGCGGATCAACAAACCTTCAACAATACTTTGTTGGGTCCTCAAAATGTGATTGCGTTGCAAACGGAAGCGATTGATATTGCAACTACATACAGTGAAGAAAGTACTGAGGTGGTCTCAACTCTTGCCAACTACATTGTGAAAAGGTCTGAGTATGATGCCAATTACATCGATGAAAAGACTGAAGCGATCCAAGATGCCTTTATCATTGCGTTGGATTACACTCCAAGACCTTCTTTCTCTATTGATGACCTGCTCGAAGATTTGGAGTCGGCAGCGGTTGATTTATTGGCATGCATATCATTAGACGAGAATAGTCGGCAACAAGATGGGACCAAATGTTCCCCAAATCTAGCCAAAATGGTGAACGATTTCCATGATGATGCAGTCTTCAAAGTTGAAGTTCTGAAGCTATCACTACGTGATTACAGAGATAGAATGATTCAATACAAGAAGAATGTAGATACGGCTTACAAGGTTGCCAAAGCATTTTATGATGGAGTGAATAATGTTGTTACGCAGGCAATCATTGGATTGTTTACAGGAAATTGGTTCGATATCAGTGCCACTGACTTCTTGGCAGTTGACGTCGCCTTTCCAGATGTGGACAGCATTTTTACAAGCATTGGAAATTTTGAGAGCATCGAGTCTCTGTGGAGTCAGATGGTTCCTAATGTGGATGATTACTATGGCAACCTTGCTTACATCTCCGATGGGTTGAAGACTAGGTTTGATGACATGGTTGATGGGGTAGGTGATGCATACAAGTCCATGGCACGGATGGTGCCAGGCTCGCTAGTACAGGACTACGACCCACCGCAATACGTGGGTGCAATTGACGTGCACAGTAATCCAGAGGAGGAAGCTCTGCTTTTTGTAGAGAAGAGCAAGGCGTTTCAATCGAAATCCCGAGAGACATTGGGACTATTCTCTGGAATTGGTGGTGGCCAGTATGACGAAGATCAGTTGGATATGAATGTTCCAACTTTCAACATGACGGAAATCAGAAATAAGGTCTCCAACATTGAGCTCAATTTTGAGAGCTTTCAGCAACCTGACTTTGATTTCGATCTGTGGTTCCTAAAGCTTTCTTATTTGAGTGATGGATTTGTGTTGGCAGATTACATCTTTCGAGCGTACATTTCTTTGAGGCTGATATCAAAGTATTGGTCTACTACATCACTTGCCATGCCCCAAATCGATATTCGATCCAACAAGGCAACGAAGAATCCGTTTCGCCATCCAGTTTTGGCAGCAGCATCTTTCATAACGAGCCCCATCGGTGGCTTCATGATCTTTGTGACTTCAAGTGCGTGGCTGATTGGCATCATTGCAGCACTTTACGTTCCTTTGCTGCAACAGTATTCATCTGGGTGTATGCGTCTTGGTGATGGGACGTTTTTGACGAATAATCTGTATTCATTTGCATACAACCATGCCTACCAAGATGGCAGCGGACTGCTCGTTGAAGGAATGGATGCATATGACATTAAGAGAGGGGACTCGTGCAATGCGAGATATGCGTCCTCTGTCACCTTGCAAAACAACATGAATGCAAACTTGACTGCATACACAAACTTTTATCAAGAGTTGTCGCAAAATATGGGGCTATCTCGACGATGTGTCGACTCGAATGAGCTGGATACCTTGTTTCAAGATGCATGCTGTGGATTGGGAACCTATCCCGAATGTCAAAGCTCAAGCAGTCAGCCTTTGTGCCCAATGGATGAACGGCTGGATAGCCCTCTACCATTTGAATTACCGGGAACAGTACTCAACGATGCATCTTGCTCAGTAGAAGTTGATGGAAGTGATTGGATCCTAAACGATGCTATATTTCATTGTGAAAGTATCCCTACCTGTTCCATCGAATGTGAACCACCTCGAAAGCAATTGCTCAATGATGCCAGTGAGCGATGTGGATGTACACTTGAATGGTACATTCATTCACAGTGGATGGGAACCGCATTGGCATTCGTCATTTACCTATGCATGAATATAGCTCGTGTCCTCTTCTTTGCCGGATTGACAAGGATACTATGGAAACAAATCCATCCAGAGCGATTTACAGTTGTAGCCACTTGCAACTCGGATGGAGCATTGGTAACCTCAACGCATGTGAGTGGTAATTCGCATCAAGATTTGATGCTGGCAATCCAGACGAAATCAAGCAAGTCTCAAGATGAAGCAACAACAAGTCATAATGAGCTTTCTGCTACACTGAATGCCAAGCTTGATCGGTGTATACGAAACTTTTACAGAGTTGGTGTAGCTCTGTTGGTTGCATCGATTGTCGTCAACATGATGTGGTTAAGTTTCGTTTTGTTGATATCAAGATCACTAACTCCTCGAGTGTGGCAATAATAATAGCTTCTTGAAAGTTATAATAGCTGTTTAATTCTCATTATTATTCTAGCAAAGCAATACAGATAGATGTGGATTTGACCGCTGGCTTTGATTGACGCTGTCGTCTTCTTAATACTATGCAACACCATTACACATGATGTTGATAATTAGCTGCTCTCACTTTCATTGGCATCACTTGCAGAAGCCACAGTCGAGAACAGAATGAACCAAAAGAAGCTCACACTAGCCATAAAAACTATCCTGAGATGTTCCGGTATGACCGAAAATGAAATACTCTGAGCCGGAATCCAGATAGATAAGTACTTCGTCAGCAGCCCATTGTGTTTGATATCATGGACGTACTTTTCTAGACCTTCTCTCAGAGGATAGTCATATACAGCTGCCTTCACCAAATAGGCAGGTGGCAACCAACACAAAGGAGCTGAGATGAAGTTATCAAAACACACCTCCTCGAAGATAGTCTTGATCGAGTGATCATCCCCAAATAGATATGGGAATATGTAATCATACTCAAAATGACAAAAGCCTCCTATAAAGATGCCTCCATACAGAACGTAGGCGAGAGTACGGCGGAGTTCTAACTTGTCCGCCTCGGATCTAGCTTGGGCAATGCCGTCGGCGACAGATGCCTTGACGCCGCATGTGACGATGGCACTTTGGAGAGGAAAGTTGGCGTATATATCACTCATGTCGGCAAGAGTCATTTGGTGTGGTGGCAATTGTGTAGGACGGGAGTTAGGGTGTATCCTTGCAGTGTTGGCAATTGAGTTGGACGATGATGATATTATTGATGGCGTTGAGAAGGCTACTGTAGCAAATTTAGCAGCAGGCGCGGCGATGAATGCTGCTAGAAGCGTCTTGAAAGATGTGGATCTCATGATAGGAATGAATTGATTTATTATATGTATTGATGATAGTACCGAAGGATGGTCAATGGTTCAATTTGTGAGATGAATGAATTCAAATGGGGTTCAACTCTAGGATTGTATTGCTAGAAAAATGAAATTCCCCTTTCGGTCACAAGTCGATGTGGTCGTTGTTGGTGGTCGTGCACTTTCATTTTCGAAATTGGTGGTGCCGAGAAAGTGCCGAAAATGATGACAGCCATCAATTCGAAAATGCAACCCCAGCTTGAGTTCCAGTTATTTGAACTCCCGACTGTGAGGTGACTGATCTGACATTTGTTAATCCTCTCTGAGTGCCGCTTCTGTTCTGACTCATCATTCTTCATCCACGCACCTCTTCTTGCTCTTTGCTCTCCACCATGAGAGCCCAAGTTAAAGTTGGCATCGCTCGCTACATAACCTCAAATTGATCACATCTGATGTTCATACGCAGCCATATCGCACGCCTCACAACAAGCTCTAACCGTAGATCATTATTTTCCACCATGACAAAGCTCACAGACTATCCCATGACACTCACAGAACGGCCACCGATCTGCAACTTGACTCCTCCCGGAGTTTGCCAATTCACCCCAACATGGGCCGACGTCCCACTCATCGATCGTATCCCTGTCGGCACCGGTGGCACTTCCTTCATCCTTCGCTTCGGACTGCCAGACACAACCAAACCAATGGGTCTCACCACTTGTGCCTGTCTCCTTGCCGCTGCCGAGCTTGAAAACAATGATAACGGAGAAACAATGGACGTGATCCGCCCATACACACCCATCAGCACCAACCACGAAGTCGGCTGCTTCGATCTACTAGTAAAAGACTATGGTGAAAATGGGTGGTTGTCCAGCTACATGTGCCAAGACCTTCCAATCGGGGGCACTATCAAATTCAAGCACATTGAGTTTAATGTCAAGATTCCCGCTCCATTTACTCACAAGAAGATTGGAATGATTGCCGGTGGGACTGGTATTACTCCCATGATTCAAGCCTTGCATGCTATTTTAGGTAAGGGAGAGGAGTCTCAACAAAGTAAGACCGAGGAGGTATCTTTGCTTTATGGAAGTCGTAACGCTGACGATATTTTGGGTGGTGAAATGCTTCAGAAATGGGCTGAAGACAATGGTGAGAAGTTTAACTACGTAGATGTTCTGTCCAACGAACCAGAGGATTCAAGCTACAAGGGAGAACGTGGCTTTATTGATAAAGAGAAGATACAGAAGTATTTGCCTCCGGCAAATGATGGAGAAGACGTGATTATTTTTGTTTGTGGCCCTCCGATCATGTATGAGTTGCTGTGTGGACCAAGGAACGAGCCAGAAGTGAAGGGTATTTTGGGTGAGTTGGGATATTCTTCTTCACAGGTGTTCAAGTTTTAGATATTGTGTTCTCTAGTGAAAGTAGTGGTGGATGTGCTGGCTGCAACCAGTGTCAATGTACATAGACAAATGGGTTATGCAGTAGAGAATTGTATGGAGGCCATGTGCCTCTCTGCGCAGCAGTTGTAAATAATGCGAGACTACCGCTACTCTCCATATTTTAGTTGTGAATCTTTCAGGTTGATCCTATTTATTATGCAAGTTTTGGAGCTACGAGTTGTTTTCCTGGGGAAAGCCGAACCGTTTCCAAGGACAAGGAGCGCCGACAGACGCGAACTTCAATATTCTATCGCAGAGCTTTCCAAGCTAAAATCACAAACAATGGTATGGAAAAAAAACGAACTTCAAACAATGAATATCTAATCGTTATAATTGCAGATACAGCATAAAGCATGTGAATCTTGTAAAAAGTGGATACGCACCATGACGTTGCAGAGAGGATCCTAAAATTTAGACATGGCAAAAGAGTAAGAGTATCCAATGAAGACTGACGTAGGTCGGTCGTAATGACTTAGGATTGGAAAGGCTCAGGCTTGTAAGAACATCTGTAGCCTTGAATATCGGGGAAAGCCTTCATCTTCATGAACACAACACTCTTTTAGTGAACGGCGAGCAATAAATCATCTATTTTTTCCAACATTGTTTGACGTTAATAAATGCTCATAAGACTCACTCAGTCACTCACTCCCTCACTCGACATCGACAATTTGATGTAAGTAAGTACTTATGTAGATATATGTCTTTTGTGATACTATTCTGTCTTACCTACATGGTCTGGTATCTAGCTAGGTAGGTACAAAATAGAGATCACGACGGTTACGCTTGAGACGGACAAGTCTGCGAAAGATAACCTTAAGTACACAGAAAATGGATGTGGATGGAAGGATGAGAATAGTTCGCATTTCTGTCTTTATGTCTCATTCGTCATTCAGCGTGTCATCGCTGCAGAGTTGTCAATAGCTTTCAGTTCGCTTCTTACGAGAAAGAGAACCAATGTGCTTCTCGCTTCTCACACATACACAGAAACACCCTGATAACTATTCACTTGGACAATACTTATCCACCGCGACCGCGAACTGACCTCAATCAAGGTAACAACTGAATAGGCTTACTATCTAAGAAGAAGTAGTCAGGTCCGCGTAAGACGTAAGAGGCGTCCTCCTTCCACTAAGTAATTCTTTTTAGCATCCTGGGCGAGGGAGCATTATTTTTACCAAAATGTCGTCAAACGGCGAAGAGACCATCATTCTATCAGACTGGATTCGTCGTGCATTAGTTGGGGTCGATCTTTCCGCCCTCGCAAGTGAAAGATATGTTTCGTCAACAACCTACGGCACAGATCCATCGCAATGGCCATCAGCTATTCGTAATTCCATGGCACTCTGCTCAAATGACTATTTGATGCCGGCGCTGCGGGTGGCATATTCATTAGCTAATCAAATTTGCGAAGAGGAAGCAACCGGCAAATCGCCTACACTAAGTGTTGATTGGATGGATAATATCGTTGTTCACGATAATAATCGAGTTGGATGCGAATCGATGCATGATAATGGTCGTCGTGACAGTCTAGATAGTCTAGCTTTCCTTAATAGTCTAGGAGTTGATCCCAGTGATGCCGGGGGGGATAACTTTGCGACTTTATTCGAATCGATTATCAATGATCATGATGGTAGTACATTTTCAAAAGAAGAAAGAGATGAAGGCATTGAAGAGGGTCGTGATTACATTAGAGCACAATTTGCATCATCTCTGTTCAATATGAATATGAATGATGATGAAAATGTTGGGCTTAGTAGGGATGCCATGCAACGCATCTATTCTCTTGGAGTAGTCTTTCATGTGTTATTCTCGGGGGGAGAACGGCCAGCGGCACATTTTTCTACAGCTTCAGAAGTTGTGGAACAGAAATTAAGTGGCAATTCCGTCACTGAGACTGAAGAGCTTTTCCAAGAGCTGTCAGAAGACTTGGATCCTCTCCCCTTCGACCAAGCACCCATTGATTTAGCTGGTGAACTGAGCTTATTGGATGGTGTTGGTGATGATGAATACGTACAAGATCCATTGGGTGATAACATTTGTTTTCATGACGCTCCTCAACATCCAAATCCAAAAAAGAGACAATCGATGCAACAGAATCGTAACATCAGTAACAATTGCTCCGTGCCGGTGGATTCTTTGAGAGAAAAGGGCCTTCCGAGTCCTTTGTGTGATTTAGTTGCCAACATGCTGGATTGCACCAATGCTACTCTTAGTGAAGAGGGCTCTTACCAGAGCATGTCTGATGTCCGGAGCGATCTGCGGCTCATGCTGGATAATCCCAATACCTTCCTCCGTGATTTGGACATGACGAAATTATCAACGACGGGATCACAATTCATCGAGAAGACGATGTTTGGTAGGAATGTGGAACTATCCACTATCAAGGACGCATACCGGCGGTCGATATCAGGTGAATGCGGGTTGGTAACAATCTCTGGCACATCTGGCACGGGCAAGTCTCTGTTGGCCAATGAATTCGGGAAGTTCGTGTCAGCAGACGGGGGTATCTTTCTATCTGGAAAGTTCGATCAACTTCAGCAGGGCAAACCATTCAGTGCGTTGGCATCGACATTGGACCAATATTGTGGTATTTTGTTACACGAAGACATGGCATCGACGAAAGAGAAGGTGGCATTTCAGTTGAGATCCGTATTGGGGAAAGAGGCACACCGCTTGACGAAGATAATTCCCAACTTGGCAACCATTCTAGGCTCTGAGTTGCCTGTGCTGAATCACAGCGAAGACTGCATCAATGCTCAGAAGCGAGTGCAATATTTGTTGTGTCAGTTTGTGGAGGTGATATCCAGTTCATCGTCGGCCCCTATCACAATGTTTCTTGATGACTTGCAGTGGGCAGACGCTGCATCCATCGCAGCAGTGAACCAACTCTTGTTTGCAGCAGGGCCCTTGTCACATAGGAACTTTTTCTTTCTAGGATGTGCCCGTGAAAAAGATTCTGCAACCAAGTGGTCGAATGCTGTTGACATTCTCGTTGCTGGGGGGATCCATGTCAAACTCGATTGCATGGACGAGCACACGCTGAACACAATGGTTTCAGAGACTCTTTGCCTGTCACCACGGCTGACTCGGCCTTTGTCGAATGTAATATACCACAAGACGAAGGGGAATCCACTCTTCGTGTCTCAACTAATGCGGTCGTTAAGCAAAGAAGGCTTGCTGCGTCCAAGCTTGAGCCGACGGCGATGGGAGTGGGACACGAAGAAGATCCGATCTCGAAGTCTGCCCGACGATGTTGCAATATTCCTGACGGACTCATTAGAGGAGCTGCCTGACAAGGTTCAATGGGCACTGTTCGTTTTGTCATGTTTTGGAGCATCGTCAGAGAGCGCCTTTGTAGAAAGCCAAGGGTTGGATAGAAACATACTCAAGAATCTTGAGATTGCTGTTGCGGAAGGGTTTGTGGACAAGATTAATGATCAGTATCGTTTCGCTCACGATCGTATCCAAGAGGCTGCCTACAACACAATACCAGAGCATAGACGCTGCAACATACACTTCAAGTACGGTATTGAGCTATCCTCTCTGTTGATCGGAGACGAAGATATGATTGCGAGTGTTCTCTTCACAGCTGTGAATCAGCTCAATCTTGGAGGTCCTCCAGCTGTTCAAGATGTGGGCCATTACATCACTTCTGCCCGACTCAATTTGAGAGCTGGAAAGAAGGCCATGGAGATGTCCGATTACGAAACAGCATACTCATATTTCGACAGCGGGATATCTTTCCTTCGCAAGAAGCACTGGCAAGAACACTACGCACTGAGCTTAAAGCTGTATAGCTTGGCAGCAAAATGTGCCCTTACTAATGGCGATCACACCAGCTTGAAGCTGCTTACTGCCGAAGTGGTGGTAAAGGCTCATTTCTTTGATGATAAGCTGGACGTGTTGTATTTTGAAACGTGTGCGCTGGCTTATTCTTCCAGATTAGCGGAATCGATTGAAAAGGGACTTGATATTTTGTCCAAGCTGGGTATTGAAGTGCAAGGAACCAACGTGGAAGCTCGTGTACAGGAAATGAAAGACTTGCTGTCCTCCCATACTGATGACGAAATATTGAATTCCAAGCAAATGACCGACCCTACTATGATAATAGCAATGAAGTTCTTAGGGAAGTTGGAGATAGGAATGATGCACCTTATGCCCAAATCAGTTCCGTATGTGACGTTCAAAATTATTGAGCTGTCATTGACACACGGAATGAGCCCAGTGTCCCCATTAGGGTTTGCTTACTATGCCTCCTACTTAGCAAAGCAGGGGAACATCAACGATGGATATCACTATGTGAAGCTTGCTCTGTCCCTCCTCGACAATGTGGGATCGAGAGAGAATGCAGGTGAAGTCATTTTTGTGTGTACACAAGTCAAATCATATGTCGAGCCGCTTCAAGCCGCTTTGGAGTATCATCATGAAGGATATGCTGCTGCTATGGCATCCGGCGATAGCAGTCAAGCCGTCATCAACTTGTTGGCCTTAAACTCATCTTCATTTTTTGCTGGTGCAAACTTACAAAGAATACAAGAACAGTGCGGCATCACGATACAGTTGTGTGAAGAAAGAAAGATGGACATATTCATGGTCCAGGCCCAGCAATTTCAGCGTAGCTCGTCAAAATTGATTGGCACGGGCGAAGAGCCAAAGCATTCATCGGAGGGGCGGGATATTCTTGCATCAAATAGCAGCGTCTTGAGATCTTACCACTATCACACAGCATACATCAGCTTTATCTTTCGATCATATGATGACATGATAGAAAACATCGAGAAGTATTTTGCCCTCCAAGAGAATACGTGGGGAAATTTATTTCTCGCCCATGCAGTCCATGCATTTCACACTGGTCTCATCTCATTTTGGGTGGCGAGAAAGTCGAAGGAGCAGCGGTGGTATCAGAGGGGTAACCAATCCAAATTAGCTTTGAGAAGATGGGCGGAGTCGTCCCAGTGGACGTTTGAGAATAAATGGTACTTGTTGGAAGCAGAGGAGTCATTTTGCAACAATGATGTTGAAGCAGCTAAAACATATTACGAGAAGGCGATAACATCAGCGAAACTTCACAAGGTGAGACGACCACAGCAGAGGTATTGCTCTAAATGCATCCATATCCATATCGTTATGACGCTCTTTCTGACACGCGTCGCTTCTTTTCTTATTCTTATAGTTTGTTCACGAAGAAGCCTTGGCTCACGAGCTGGCAGCGTACTTTTATTTGGAGTTGGGAGAGAGAAAGCAAACTTTGGAGCATTTTATGTTGGCGCATGAGAAGTATCTCGAGTGGGTGAGTTAATTGTAGAACTCATGAATGCATTGTTGTGTGTTGATGGTTGTATTTACTAACTTCGCTTGTCGCGCCTTCTTTACGTCTCAAAGGGTGCACTAGGGAAATGTGATAGCTTGCTCAAGTTTGTTGACTTCATGAAGAAGCTGTGGCATGAGGGTGCGATGTCTTAATAATTTCAATGTAGCTGCAGCTGCAGGGGTGTATATTCAAAATGCAGTCACCAGTGATGCCAACGCCAGATAGATGGGCTCTCTAAATAAAGCTCTAAGGGCGAAGGTATGAGTTGGTAGCTTCATATCATGCCTCGCTCCCCCACGAGGATCAAATGTCCACGTTTTCTTTCTCTATCAAGACGGCGTGCATGTTGTGTATCTTTAACTTTATTGTAACAAAATTATCTTAGGAAATCTGTAAGAAATGAGCTAATGCATCAACTACTTTGACGTAACCCACCAAATCAAATACAGACCAAACGCAGAAAAGGGAGACCCAAATTCTGTTATTGGTCGTAAGAGTACGCAAAGCATCGATGATAGGATTACAGACACCGATTAAACAGAAATCAAGATCATGTGGGGGTTTGTGATGCGCCTTATGTTCCTTGGTTGAAATCATTAATCCATGATTTTGTAACCACTTCGCCCAGGTACTGCCGTACGTAACATGAGCCGATTTGTGTGAAAATTGCCCAAAATATGCCATCCAAAGCTTCAATCCTCCAATCACCATTGCCACACCATTGTTAAGATCCAACATGGCGCAATAAATCGGTGTTAGGATCATCACTGCCACATTCAAATCTCCACAAACATCGACAAAATCTTTTTGAACAATATCATAAGGTATAGCATGATGCCATTGAAATTCCAAGCACGGTTGACCTAGTATTGGAATAGAAATATTGCTCGGATGATCGAAGACTACGTGCAAAATGCCGGAATAAAAGTCATAACCAACAACCATGGTTAACACGCACATTGCAGTAGTGAGAGGATGAATCATTAATGCCCCTTTAATGATCAAACATGTAGAGAAAATGACGTATATATATACCACGAGGGCGGACCGAAGTTGGTACACAGGAAACCCAGCAGTGAGGGTCGTCATTTGCTTTTGAGCATGGACAAACTCCAATGCGAGTGGCTCCCCCGACTCCTTCGCTTCCTGAATAGCCTTCTTTGTAATCGTCTGGACTCGTGCATTCAGAAGGTCAATCTTTTGCTGCCTTGTGGGCGGCGCATTTTTTATGGATGGATTAATAGTAGCCTCCTTACACATTGTGATCGATGAACTAGTTGCTGATTCTGTTTCAAGAGGATGTTGTTGTGCGCCGGACGGATGGTCGTGAATTATACACGAGGGAAGATGATTGAGCGCTTCGGGTTTCGTTGTGATGAAAGTAATAGTAGTACTTCTGGATACGGGACGTTTTGCTTCGTTGGTGGTTGGTGTGGTTGTCGAGGTGGTGATAGATGATAGATCTTCGCTTCCAGAAGCAGATGAAGATGCGGAAGGAAGAAGCAAAAAAATGACGATTTTTCTGTCTTGTGTGTCTCTTGTCCTGTGGCGTTTTCTTTTTACAAGACGCTGGTAGCGACGTTCCTGGTCTTGCTTGCTTGAGGGAAATCGTTCGAACTGACCCCCCAATTTGGACTTTCCCCCTCGGCTGGGGTCCAAATTCTTATATCCCCTTCTTAAACTAGCAGAACTTACATATTCGGCCTTGTACCCCCCTCAATATCGGCTTCGCAGGCAGGGGTAGGTATTTTTGCATGTCGGGCTGCTGCGCTCAGGGGTTAATATTATTAACCCTTGGCTGCGCCCCCCTCTGTTTGAATCTCTCGAATCTTCCACAACAAGGAGTGCAACTTTGTAGATAACAGCGTGACCCGTGTATGTGAGGTCATCCAGTCGTCACAAACAACGAGCTCGAGGAGAAAGTTGAGCAGTTCCGAATCAGAAAAGAACGAGGTCATCGGTAACTATACCAGCAATTTTTGGTGCCATTCATGATGGACCTGAACCTGATTGTGAATGGTGACGGTAAGATTCAAGGATAGAGAGGAAGGGTAGGTACTTACTATTAGCTAAAGTAGAGGTTCTTCAATGTATGGAACCCGACACATTTTACATAGTTCATTTGGCCAGTCCAGAAAACTGAAAACAGAGCGCCGATGTTGGAAGAAAAAGCGATCCCGTTTCCTTGCAAAGCAGAGCAAGATCAAAATGCGAACTCAACCCTTCCCAGCAAAACTGCCCTTTTCACGACCTGATGCTCTGGACGAAGCAAACACAAACAATGAAATTAATACCACAGAATCTAAAAATAAAAAACATGAAACTCCTCCAGATTATCACCGTGCTAATTGGAGCTGTCACCACCAGTATGGCATGCACTGCAGACGACTCTTTCACCTCCACGTTAACGTTACCGGCAAACAACACAACCCAAAATCTCCGTCATCGAAGACGTGAACTTGAGCCACCTCCATGGGCACATGACAAGATTCCAGACCCCGACACCTCCTTCCGGGGCAACAGTGGCAAACTGCAACGCGGTGTTCGCTGCGCAACAAGAGGTCGTCCCGTCACAAACAAGGAGCTCGAGGAGAAAGTTGAGCAAGTCAGAAAAGAACGTGGTCATCGAGCTTTGTCTACTGGTAGTGGTGAAGTACAAGTAATTTTTCATGTCATTCATGATGGCACTGATGGTAACATTCCGAAAGAAATGATTGATGATCAAATTGACGTATTGAATACTGCATATACAGGAACTGGCTACTCGTTTAATCTCAAAAGTATCCTATATCATGACAGCAAGAAGTATTTCACTGGATGCTACAATCATGACTCAAGGATGAAGAATGCATACGCGGTTGATCCTACTCACAACCTCAATTTCTACACGTGTCGTCCATCTGGGGGTATTCTTGGTTGGACATACTTTCCAAACTCTGCACCAGAATATCATTCAATCCACGGAGTTGTTGTTCTTGACCAATCTCTTCCGGGTGGTTCGGCCTACCCATACGACCTTGGTGATACTGCTACGCATGAGGTCGGTCATTATCTTGGTCTTTATCATACATTTCAAGGGGGCTGCGATGGAGATGGAGATTATGTTGAAGATACCCCTCCCGAAGCTTCACCTGCGTTTGGTTGTCCGAAGGGTCGAGACTCGTGTCCTGGAGATGGCGACAAAGATCCCATTTACAACTTCATGGATTACACTGATGATAGGTGTATGAACACATTCACAGGTGGTCAAATAAATCATATGCTCGAAATGACGTCACTTTTTAGGCCATCCTTGTTTGATCAAGGCGAACCCGACTGCACAAATTTTCAAAACTGTAGTACATGCACTAACGAAGCATGTGAATCTTGTAACAGCGGCTACACTTTGATTGACGGCAAATGCAATCTTGAAAGTAATGACTGTGAGATCTGTCCAGGTGATGAAGATGGATTTGAATGCTGTGCCCCAGCCTCATGTAGCAAAGGAAGACCTAGTACCCGGAGATGCATTATTTGATGTGCACATTATTGTGAATCCGTTTGCTCTGCCTTGATGAGAAGATCTCTCATGTTTGAATCAATGTGTCTGAATGAATTTTTTGTTTGCCTGATGCTTGAATAGAATAAAACTAATTGGGGTAATCCTCGATATCAAACAAGTTGTCCTAAACAATTTTTTACACTAGAGAGAGATGAGCGAAGGCTACTGCCGACCAATTGTAGATGAGAATCAGGGATGCAAAGTACCCTTCACTCCTTCAATGCCATCACTCGCCACAGCATCGATCATTGTGAAATACCCAATCTCAGTCTCCTGCATTGCCTGATCATCATGATACATTTGAGCATACTGATTCGTCTCCGCAGAAGGCAACGCCCCGTGAATTTTTCCGTTGACGCAGATGGATTCTCCGACCATCTCAATACTTCCCCAGAATTCGCGTGTTAGATCGTATTGGATGTCGCCGATGCGTCCAGATCTGTAATGATTCATCATGGTAAGAAGTGAGAAAACAAGAAAGCAGTTCTAACAC
Source organism: Skeletonema marinoi (assembly GCA_030544225.1). NCBI lineage: Eukaryota > Bacillariophyta > Thalassiosirophyceae > Thalassiosirales > Thalassiosiraceae > Skeletonema > Skeletonema marinoi. The sequence goes on from CM060490.1 coordinate 885,812, forward strand.
TACACATACGGCAATCTCTCTCTTACCCTGGAGATTCAAATCTACGCGTCAACCTCATCCTAAACGGTTGATATCCCACACCAGCCGTCTCCAAAAGATGCCACTCCCCCGCATAATCCCTCACTAAAGGGCCATTGGAAGCACCCAGAGAAACACTTCCATCCTCATTTAACCAAACTTCAGTCTCACACTCTTCTTTGTCTTCGAGTTCTTCAAGTTGGAATTCTTTACCGCAAAGATCTTCACGTGTATAGACTGTTTTGGGAACGGTAACAGCTGCCGCTGCTGGTACAGGGGCGACAACACGTCTCATGGCATTCATCTGGGCATCATAGGCGTCCATGGTTCCGCCTCCTAGTTGGGTGGACACATAGTTCTGCGCATCATGATGTTGTTGTTAGCAGATGATAGTCATAAATTATTTGCAAATTGTTCACATCTTGTGTCATGAAAATAGCTCACCTTGGTGACGCCAAGCTTGGGCGAAACAAACCCGTGAATGACAGCGGGGCAGATTAGAATTATTGATCGGAAAAGCATGATTGTTGTTGATGTTGTTTGTTAGTTTGTGGAGGAGTGTTCATCCAATGCTCCCATCCACAGGTTCGGATTCGCGGACGCGGAGTTCGGATAAAAAAAATCATGTCAGAGCCACCGAGAGCCAGCTGGCACGGCAGATGGCTACTTTTACAGGACATCAGTACCGTTCGTCCCGGCTGGAGGTATGTAGTTTGAGATATACACGTAAATATGTATAATAGTACCTTAAAATGTATCTACAGTGAGAACTGGATCTTTTACACGCTCTCAGAACTCGATCAAAGCAGAACTTTTTGACGTGCTTCTTCGCGTCATCGACCTCCAAAGATTCACTTCAATGGTCTCATTATTCGTAGTGGAGAGGAATGTGTAGACCTCCCAGCCAAGCTATCAGCAACGTCACAGCTCAATAGAAGAATAATATCAGAAGAAGCAGCTCAGTGAAAGTCAGCATCGTCGGGCAATTGAAATTGATACAAGTACCACAACCTTCACCTACACCGGCTGAGAACAAAATTCTGTCATCGCATCAGATTATCATCAACATAGAAGAATCTAATCTCCAACAAAATGTCCAACATATCATCACGCAGAAGAAACTACCTCCTAACCCCCCACCGCCGCGACGGCCTAATAGAATGGATGAAATCCATGCTAATGCACTCCTTCGTCCTCGACGCCCTAGACACCACAGGCGCCGACACATTCAGCCACTTTGAAGTCCTCATTGATGAACATCGCAAAATGACCGATCAATACCTCGATGACATTTCTCAAAACAACAAGTCTACATTTGTTCCATCTCGGCTCAAGCAGTTGGTTCCTCAGGTGGGGACGTTTTACACACGTCTTCCATTGAGAAAGGCGTTTGAGGCATATAATCAAAAATACGGTATAACAAAACGGCGTCATATTTGCATTTCGTTCAATGAGATTCGTCATATTTTGAATTTGGCACAGATTATTGCCATGACTGATATGTATAAGGGGGGGAGTCAGTTGGGGTTGTTGCCTCCACTTGTGCCCAATGGCAATATTGGTGGTGGTGGTGGTGGTGTTGCACATCATGTGAAGAAAGAGGGCGAGACGGATGACCAAGCGATTAGGGCATGGACAAGCATGACAGTCACTCCTCGCCGTGAAGTTGATGACAAAAGCGATGGCAGTCAGTACAGTGGTGATACTACCCCCGAAGAACGACGTTCACGTGCCATGTGTGATCGATCTGAATCGATTGCAATTGAGGAAGCATTCTCTCTCCTTCCTGATCGTACAGCACTCCCTGGCCCAAAATTGATTTGCTTTGATGGGGATCAGACATTGTACTCGGATGGAGCCAATTTTGAGAGTAATCCTAGATTGGCAAAGTATCTGTTTCTCTTGCTCAAGCATGGAGTTACGATTGCCGTGGTGACTGCGGCAGGATACGAGTATCAAGCTGCAAAGTATGAGTTGAGATTATCAGGACTGTTAGCATACTTCAAAGAGAAGGGATTAAAGGGTGATGATTTAGAACGCTTCTACATCTTTGGGGGTGAATGCAACTACTTGCTTCGTCTTGGCGCTGACTATAAACTTCATGCAGTAAAGGAGAATGGTCCGGGTGGTTGGATGAATAGCACAAAGCACATGTCTGAGAGTCCAGGAAACTGGTCCAAATCTGAAGTTAAATCCGTCTTGGACATGGCAGAAGCTTCATTCAATTCGTCAATGGAAGATCAAAACATGCGTGCTCGTATCATTCGTAAGAAGAGATCTGTAGGGCTAATCCCCAAGGCAGATGAGAAGATAACCCGCGAGGCATTGGATGAGGCAGTGTTGAGGATTCAATCTGAGCTTGATAATTCAAAGATCAATCTTCCATTCTGTGCATTCAATGGAGGGAGAGATGCATGGGTTGATGTGGGCAACAAGCGTGTTGGTGTTCAAGTTTTGCAGTCTTACTTGGGAGTTCCACCTGAGGAATCATTGCATATTGGCGACCAGTTCCTAAATACTGGGAATGATTTTGCCGCTAGGAGTGTCTGCCCATGTGTCTGGATTACTTCACCAGAAGAGACGTCATACATTCTCAAGTCTATTTTGAGGCTGGCTGGTGTGCCATTGATGGCTATCTTGAATCCAGTGGACTACGAGGACAAGAAGCAAGTGAACGGGGACAAAGATAAGAAAGGGATTGAAAAGAAGGTTGACTTTGACGAGATGGAGCGAAGAACGAGTAGGTTGGCAATGGATGTCTTCACTGGCGAAATGATACCACTTCAACGTGCCGCTTCTAGAGATGTCTAAAAAGTTCTTTGGCCTGGTTTTGGTACCAGTGTCTTGAATTGAATAATTGAGGGTAAATATTTTGTGGACATAAAGATAGTGGTGAATGAATGCAGCATTTTGTAGTCTTGTTGATTTCAATTAACTAATTCTAAACGCTGATCATCCTAAATAATGCTCCTAAATTTCTACTTTCTACCACGACCCTTGCTCTTCTTCTTTAACTTTCTCTCCATCTTGAGGTCCTTCTGTCTTTGTTTCTTACTTTTCTGACCCTGCAGCTTTGATGCGCTCTTTGATGGTGCCTTGTTTGTGTCTGCTGCCTTTTGTGCATTACGATGCCATTGATGGACTTTCTGTGATTGCTTCTCGGTAAATAGAAAGCTGTTTTGTAAAGTTTGAATTACCTTGATCTGTTTTGTCTGTGACGACGATGCTAATGATGATGCTGATATTCCTGATGCCACAATGGCTGTATTATCATTTTCACCCTCTCTGTCGCTATCAGTTGAGCTGGACGAAGAAGATTCATTATTGTTGGAATCAGCGTCCGAATCAGGCGAATCTACTTCGTTATCATCATTTTGCTCGGCATCAACGTTTGCACTACTCTCATCGACAGCTTCGTCGCCATCATCGCCGTCATCAGAAGGAACGTTAATTCCAGCAAGGCCAAAAACATGAGTCAAAAACTCCAACGCAACCGAAGCTACCTCCCCACCACACCGTTTGAAATAACCAGGGTTACTTCCCACCAAAGGACCAATTTGCATGGCCATTTGTATCAGAATAAACACCTTTGTAGATGTTTCATGAAGTAGTTGTGGCAACTCAGTTTGTTTTGTGCTATTATCATTACTTTGCAACCCCTGCTGCTGCTGCAATTCTACATCAACCGACACCTGCTCCTCACTCCCCCCTCCCTGAATCTCTAGAGAATGAAACGATAAAATAGACCTCCACTCCTTCACTACATTCTTAACAGGGTATAAGCAATTGGTACGCCATGTAGTTGGATTGGAGATTCCTAGAGGGCTGGTTTGTATTGAGAGTGTTATGTTTTGGATGCGCTTTTGGAGGTGGTAGATTTCGTTATGTAGTGGATTGTTGTAGTCTTCTTCTTCGCTACCACTGTCATGATTGTTATTGTTCAGCCCATCATTAAGGGAGAGCTGATTCACGTCGATGTCAGCATGATCCTCCAAGTCAGTACCATCCTCATTATTATTTGATAGTTGCACATTATCATCTGCGGAAGCTGCCTGATGCTGATATTTCACCCTAACACGAGGAGTTTTTTTGGGCGGTAAATTGCCATCAGTTGGACCACCTGAACCTCGGAATATACGACGTCGTTGGTTGACTGATGGGGATGGCTTGTGCTGTTGTCCTCTGTTGTTGGGCGGCATGGCTCTCTGATCTACACAGAACACAAGTGGGTAAGTAGCTGAGCTCGTGTCATGGAGGTTATCCAAAAGCTACGTACGAAGGAATTAGTAGATAAAAAAGCGCCAATCATCTTCCTTGCTGACACACGCACTCTCAGGTTAGGATGTGGTTGATAGAGCTCTTCTAACAATAGAAGCTTGCTCCTCTCAAGCGACCGCTGCGCATGATGATGATCTTACCCAGCTGCCTCTTATTATCACCATTGCTATTACTCGCAGTTATCATATTTTCTTCTAGCAGCGCCATCGCCGCCACAAATCGATCGTCATCGACTCATCCAATGATTGCCTTCTCCACCATCCGATCATCAGCCTCATCATCAGCAGCAAAGCGAATAATCGACAACACATTCATCCATAGACGAGGCAGCACATATTCATCAGAAATACTCCGAGCTTCTACAAAATCATTCTCTGCCATGTCATCAACACCTAATGACATCAACTCTCCATCTCAAACTCAACAACTAGCAACACGTCTCATCCGCGGCAGCAACAACAACAACAATCCTTCACTAAATCCCCCATTCAAAACATGCATAGCAATAGCAGGTGGAGGATCCGCCGCCTCATCTGCCATTGCCTCAACTTCCGGTGCATCTTCTATATTGCTGGAGAGTATTGTGACGTATGATCGTAGATCGTTTGCGGAGTTTGTTACTAATCATAATCAGCGGGATGTTGTGCTGGATAGCGATGGTAATGATAGTCTCATGGGTGATAGTAACAATCCGTCACAATTCAGCTTTTGCTCGACTCAAGCAGCAATACTCCTTTCTCAATCGGCACTATCCCGGTCTATACAACTATCACCTCGATTTCAGGACAGGGCGTTGTCTTGTGTTGGGGTTGGATGTGCCTCGGCCCTTGTTGGCAATACAGAGAGTAGTAATGGTAGGATTAGTACGGCATATATTGCACTTAGTACATTGAGGATGGGGACCACCGTTTGGGAGGTCAAGTTGGAGAATTTTGAGGAGATTAAGAGTACAGATAAACGATCACGAGGGGAAGAGGAGACGGTAGTTTCCAATCTTGTACTTGCATCAATGATACAATATAGAGAGGAGCTGGGGCAGGATGAATATGACTCAATGATTAAAGAAATATTGGATAAGGATGGTGATGAATTGACAGTGCATTCTTACAAAGTCACTGGTAGTAGCAATGGAAGAAGCAATACGCAGGATTGTTTACCGGCAGCAGGGGCACGTCAAATCATTCAGGGTGATGCCAACATTGTATCCATCTTGTCAGTTCTTCAAAATATTAAGAACGACGACAGCTCGTCGCAATCATTTCAAATGGAAACTGCATTGGCAGACGGAGAAAATCCCTTCCCAAACGATGTCATCATTGTACCTGGGAGTTATAATCCACCACATCATGGTCATGTCGGGTTAGCCAATGCTGCGGTAGCTGCGTTACGACGAATGAGACAAACTGAGGAGAAGGACTGCAATGAAGTATCGTCAACTTCTAAAATGCTTCGATCACGATACTCATCACTAGAGTCAATGTCAACATCCTCTTCGTCGTCATCAACCTTGAAGAATTTATGGGACACAGTCGACAAACACGAATACGATCCAACAGTACTCTTTGAAATGAGTGTCACCAACGCTGACAAACCGCCACTAGACCCCTCAGAAGTAGAACGTCGTGTCAGCTTCTTTCCAACTCTATCTGACATGCCAAAAGATTGGGGAGTCATATTAACAAATGCACCCCTGTTTTCACAAAAGACATCACTACTGGACGAAGTGTGTAGCTCTTCTCCCTTCTCGAATCGAAAAATGACATTTGTTTTAGGAACTGATACCTTTGTACGAATCATCAATCCCAAATACTACAACAATAGCGTTGAGAATATGATTGATGCTCTAGTGCAGATGAAAGAGAAGGGGGTGCATTTCATTGTAGGGGGTCGATTGGAACAGACGGAGAGTGGATCGAAGAAGTTTATTAATGGGGAAGAGGAGGTCAAGTCTTTGCCGGTGCATGTTCAGGAAATGTTTACGTTGTTGACGGAGGAGGATTTTAGGTTGGATGTATCAAGTACTGAGATTAGGAAGCAGATGGAAGAACAGAAGTAACTCTTTATAGCTGTAGAAGCTTTTTCATCTGCATGGGCAACTATGCAACTTGAGAGAGGTTAATGCAGGAGTATGTGGCAGAACATAGAAACACTTTGATCAAGAGTTAGTTGTCACAAATAATACTACTGATGTCCATTTCCACCCTACGAAGTTCTCCATCCTCAGTTCATCCGAGTTTTCCATTTCCACTTTTTATCAAGTCCAAGATTAGAGGGTTAGCAAATTAGTACCTGTTGAAAACCAACTTCAAGTTGAGCTGAAGCGTCATACATCTTTGTCGGGTCATTAAGTACCGATGATGTTAAGTATCTAATTTCAATTTGCTCACCATCTGGCATTACAAGAAAGTGCAGAAGGAAATGCGGCATCTGACGCGTCTTCCCAACGGGAGATGATGGGTCTTGCCATTCGCCACTTCCACCGAAACACATTTTACCCAGCGTTGAGGAACAATTGAGTTGATTTACAGTTCATTGGCAGAGCTACCTCCGCAATCATCTAACACTATTCACCATGTCGCCGCAGCAAATCAGACACTCCTCCTTTGTAAAGCGAGTCCGGGAGACTGCAGCAGCTAAACAGCCGAAAGGCATCGCCTCCAAAGTCGGGGCGAAAAATGCCCGGGAGGCATTCTTCGTCTTAATTCTCGGCCTTTTACTCTCCCTGAACAGTGGATACATCAATGGTCTCTGTCTTAGTGGATTGGTTGGACCGGATAGACAGGCTGTGTCGGCTTTTACAGGAACCTATACGAAGAGTGGACTTGCTTTGGCATCTGGTGATCCAAAATTATTTGGATTTGAGTTCACGTTGATTTTATCTTTCATTGGTGGTGCATTAATTTCCGGGGCGATGAATCCTCAGGCAATTCCCCATAAATTGGTGCCCACCTATGGTCCTAGTAAGTTGCCTCTATTATTGAAGACTTTCCATTTAGTGCATATCATCCTCTAACACCCATCTCCACACATGTTGTGTAATTAAAACAGCATTTTTGATCGGATCGATTTTTATGATTGCCTCTGCGATATTTGGAGTTACTCTTCCTAATGGGAGAGCACTCTACTATTTCGCTGCCATGGCCAACGGCCTACAAAATGGAATGACTTCAACCTACTCTGCCAATCTTATCCGAACGTCGCATCTGACTGGAACTTCAACAGACATTGGTCTAATCGCCGGGCAAATGTTGCGAGGGAACATGAAAAACTACTGGAAGTTCAAAGTGTTGGTTGGATTGGCAGCCTCCTTTTGGCTCGGTGGACTTATCTCCTTCTACAGTGCCCAAAAATTCTTGTCTCAATCACTCTGGTTCTCAGCTGCCCTCTACTTATTGGTGGGAATGACACATTGCGTCTACGTTGTGCTCTCTCAAAAAGTCAGTTTCGTTCAGGCAATGACGGGAGCATGGAAGTGGGAAAAAGTGTTAGAAACGATGGCGAGCTCGTTGAATCCAGCGGGTGGAGGATTGGAAGCAGGCATGACTGATGAGCAAATTGATCGCATCTTCAAGACGATTGACACGGATGATTCTGGCACGATTGATGCAGATGAATTGAAAGTCGCATTGGATGATATGGGTATGAAACTTTCTGAGCAATGTGTGGCCAGTATGCTCAAAGTGGTTGACGAGAATGGGGACGGAGTGGTGGACATCCTCGAGTTCCGCACTTTGGTGAATATTGCTACGGAGAGAGCGAAGTTTAGGAAAGAGAAGAAGATGGCTAGAAAGAAGTCAAGCATGTTTGGCCTCAAGTCTTCATTTACTGATGCGGCAAGTGTGACTGGTCGACCGTCAGTGAATTTAAGTGAGAGGAATGGCAATGAGGAATCATCTCTCAAGAAGTTGAGTGTCCTTCCCCCAAGTATTGCAGAAGAGGAAGGGAATGTTCTTAAAGGAAGCGGCACTCTTCCTCGCACCTTAGACGAGGCCCTTCCTTCGAGATCTCAAGCTGGTAATGGCGACGCAGATAACCGCGCCATTGTTGTCACTGAGGCGAAATATCCTTATGCAGTCGTGGGATGCAACAAACCCTGGGAAGATCTGTGTGGCTTCAACGAGTCGGAAGCTGTCGGGCAAAACATGGCAGCGATGATTCAAGGCCCAAAGACAAATCGTGAGGGTATTAAAAAGTCCATGGAGGAGTTGATAGGGGGCGCTGACTACGTCGAGTGCGAAACTATCAACTATCGCAAGGATGGTTCCACTTTCAAAAATTTCCTTCAAATGGGGCCTCTCTACGACGATAACGATGAAGTAGACGAAGAGAAGGGTGAAAGGGAAGTGGCTTATTTTGTTGGAATTTTGAAGAACATCGGTGAGTTCGCTCAGAGCTTGACCGATGAGGATTGGGATGAGGATAAAAAAGTGGTGGTGTCATGAATAACGCTGGACGCATATGATATGTGACGAAACCGCTGTGCAATTCATATATATGTTGTTGAAGGGAGGGATGTGCAATTATTTAAGTGCTGTGGCTTAGAGTGAGACGGATGAATACGTCTTATATGTAAATAGCTCAAATTACTTAGCATCACGTAAGATGAACAACTGCCAACCACGCGCTTTGCCATCAGTCTGTCTAACAGCATGGGTTGCCCAACCAGTTTGGGCAGATATTTGCAACGTTTTTTCGGACCCTGTCACATGAGGAAAGTATTCGTCATCTTCCAGTATCTGATTGAGTTCAACCCTCGACTCCTTTACTTTTCCTGATTCAAGGATAATCATGATAGCTTCTCCATCAATCCCGTTTACCATAACAGATAACGGTAGATCTTCGCCTGAACAGTCATTTGCAAGCGCAGCACCGGCCTCAGCACCCGCCATAGCAAAGAGCTCATTCGGACTAGAATTCACAACAATCATTGCCGCCGCGTTGCGACGAGCAGCTTGGTTGCTTGCTTTATCAACAAAGTTGCATTCGCCCCGCCTAATCAGCTGCAAAACATTCGCTCCGCTCGTCTTGGTATCGGTGCAAAAATTGTGCCAATTCAGAGGAAGAGGATTGCAACCCATTTCGTCCCCTACTGGCGGGGGGAGAAGCTGGCCATTGAAAGAGGCGCCTCTGGTCTTAACCAATTCAGCAATGTCTGCCTTTCCAAAGAAACTCGGAGCGCATGGGAATGTGTAGTTTTGGTTCAATTCGTCTGTAAGTATGACCTCACAACTGAATTGATTGCCCTCTAAGTCAGCAATAACGACCTGTCTTTGGTAACCGAAATGGGAAGGACCATTATTGTGAGATCTGGCAAATGTGACATTGCCTACATTTTCGCCTGTCGTTAGTTGTTGTCTCCATCCAGATAAAGCCCAAGATGAAAGAGAAGTAGCTGTTTTGTCCAGCTGTGGGGGAGAGTTCGAGCTTTCAGACAAGATCGGCAATGTCAGCACGGTGAGAATGGTTGCACCAGAGATTGATGCATCATCATCATCATCATTATCGTTTGCATCTCCATTGACGCCATCACTACCTAGGAAATCGAAGTCATCATAAAAGATTGATACTTCAAGAAGCTCCCCGCTGTTGACCTGTCTCACAACAAAGCCATCGCCATTTTCGAAGGCAGATACATCAAACAAACCCATATCTCCTCCCATATCATAACGCTTTGAGCCTGGGATAGGGGCACCAATCATGCGCTCTAAATCATCCTGTTGCGCCTTCACCTTCGATTGGAAGAGGGGATCTTCCTCGGCAGGACAACTGATGTTAATATCAACGCCGATCCGGTCAGCGTAAAAGTCTGTACCGTGAAAACACGCTGATGCCAATGCAGACAGCATTCTTTGGTCTCCTCCGACTTTTGCTTCGATCACTTCGTTGGAGAACAATGAATGGTGCTGAGTATTGTAGTCCAGTGTATTACCATTGAGAGCATGTGACCAGATTAAGTCTGGGTGGTGAAAGTTGGGGCAACTCTTTCCAAGCCCTCTGCCCTTCCCATGACTGTCGAACTGATGATGTGCTAAGTTCAATCCTTCAGAAAATATGCTGCTATTATTGACATTTGGCTTGCTGCTCTGAAAGCGTGGTCCCAATATTAATCCATGTATTTTCATTCCCTCCCGTTTTCTAGACATGACATCGTCTTTCACGACTGCCATGCTGTTTTTGTGACTTGTCTTCCTGGTACTCCTTGACCACGTCTCAAAAGTAAGATGTTTCGTGTTGTTCTTCACTTCAACTATCTCCACTGTTTCACTCTCTTCAGACGACGCATTCAACATCATTTCTCTCATGAGAGATCTAACCTTATCAATCTGAGCATCAATACTTTTATCTTCTGTACTCAAAATCGGAGTGCTGGAGACTGGTTCGTGATGAATCGGATGAGCTTCCGTAGTGAAAACCCACTCCCTCTCAGAGTCTTGATGTAAAATATTATTCTCTGCGTCGAAAGTCAGATAAAGATACTTGATCGTTTCACTGAGAAAGAATGAAGGCATTTCGTTGTGATGACTGATGTGGCGGCGCTTTTGCTCAGCTTCTGGGTCGCGATTCACCTGTACAAGATCAAGACCGCCAGTTGTAGCAGGAGACACATTCTTCACTGTTGCAAACCCGCACGGCCTCCACGAGAGTTTGTTGACTGTATGCAGCGCAAAATCTGCCGCCCAAAGCCAACTGGAGGTATGGGGCGATGAACTATTCTTTGAGCATGGACCGTTCCTTGCGCCGCGCAATCCGATGGATGCTAGGTGCAAAAAGTAATTGCTTTCCAGTAATTCAGGACGTAGCGGGTGGAGGTCGCCATGACCATCAACCCTCCAATGGACAAAGTCAAACCGTTCAGGCAAAAGCCCCAGGAATTCTCTCACCAAAAAGAAGCTGTTGAGTGTTTTTGCAGATGGAGCAACTTCTCCTAGAAGAATTTGCATTCCTGGATAGAATGCCATCAAACTCTCAAATATCTGTCTGACATTTCCTCTCAATCCACTCCCCATATCAACGTCGACGTACCACTCGCCTAGGCGGGAATTATCATGAATACCAGAGTATACATTTACAAACATCGTCCAAAAGTCTGCATCGTCGGGAAATAGGATATGGTGCTTGACTAGATACTCATAGAAGCTGTCCGAGTTACTCCCAATTCCACTGAGATACTCGACCCACTTTCCACTCTTCACGTCGATGTGTTTCCCAAACAAATTCAACTCTTGCGATCGCCGAACCCAGAGAGCACGTGTGGCTAGCTTTGCCGCCTTTCCAAACTTCAAGTTACCAGTCAGTCGAGATAGTAATTCAAACTCGAGAGTCAAAGTGCCTGCGCCTGCGAGAGAAGCGACTGTTGTCTCTTGAGGAGGGATACCATGCAACAAATTGACTGTTCCGTATGGGATGCCCGACGCAGTATTGAAAGCATGCACGAGCCTGTTCCCAATATCAGTCGCTAACTTCAGGAGAAATCCATCATACTCCCAAGTAGATGATTCAATGTCTTTCCGTTCAATTTTGGATGTGCAATCATCATTTTCTACCGTCTCCGAGCTTGATGAAGATTCCCAAGAACACAATTGCTCATCCACTTTTGCGTCGACCGGAAGATTTGATGCTTGTCTATTTGATTCTACAGCCCCCCAGAGGATCTCACCTGATGAGTCCCATACATCTGATACCGGCACCTTCTTCTTCATGAATGCCTCAGCCAGCTGATGTGCACTGAGTAATCCCCCGAGCACACGAATTGTCGTTTCGAATACACTCACGTTTTGGTTTACTGAAAATATCCCACCTCGTTCCCCCTTTCGAAGATTTTCCTTATTCATTCCCGACTCACTAAACTCGCGTTGCATACTTTGATCCAAATATCGCAATCGTTCCACACTCCGTGCGAATTCAGTATAATTATTCATGATTATCAAAGTATCCAGCGTATCAATGAGAGTTAGAGCAGGTATCCGCACCAAATTGAACGTACCAGGGCGACATGTTAGAGGTTGCAGTTCTGAGGCTGGGAAAGCATTGTACATGTATGAATCCCAAGCGTGAGTGAACATCTGTTTTAAGAGTTGCTTGTTTGCTTCAACTTGAGATGGGGGCATTGGTGGAAAGGAATGTGCACCGACAGCACTATCTTGCCGCCCGAGTTTTTGGGATGAGAGGTTCATGTAAGATTGTAATAAGTGTCGCAAGCCTGGAGGCTCTTCAAACGAGTGAATGTCATCCTTTGTTGCTTCTGTAGCTTTTTCAGCCTCTTCCGATGGACAAATATGGCATGCACGCAAAACATATTGACACGGCGATGGCTCTACGGAAGCCACTATCATAATTTCGTCACCCTGTGGAAAGAATTCATCCATCGTCCTTCTTTGGCGTTTACAACACGATTCGTCATATATTACCGCACTTTGACGCTTTGTAGTAATTTGCTGTCCATCGAGTTCCGAAGTACATAAATCTCCACCCATGTAATATTCAATTTCATTCGTCATTTCATCTCCTCCATCAAAAGCTAACTTTACTATAGATTCGAAATCATGTTGCGACATTGCCGTTGGATCAACGTACGTTCCCAAGTTATTGATCATAGGAACAGAGAATTGAATATCATTGGCCAGAAGTGACGAAGGTGGAAGCCCCATAAAACCACCATCTTCTTCCACGCCACTATTAGCCTTTTCATCATCACCAAGAGGAACCGGCTCCAAATGAATCTGTGACAATGATTCCCCCCGAATCAACTTTAATGTCCAATGTGAAAATTGGCTAAATAAATTTTCATCCTTTCGTATCATTTCACGAACGTCAAAGGATGTGTCCAACCCTTCATTGTAATAACTACATCTTGTGCTCAGACTGCTGCTGGAGTCCCCCGCTGCATCTTTGTCTTTATTTGTCGTTGTATCAGCGGACGTTTTATTATTCCCTCGTTGTTCGATCATTCGTTCATAATGAGATCGTACCGACAGATCATAGAGCATCATTCGTCGATTGGGATGTCTATGCCGCTCATGATGTTTGGATTGCTGCTGCTGATTTTGATTCTGTGCATTTTGAGCAGGCGGCCCCTCATTGGAAGAATCTACTTGCTGTTGTTGAAACTGACTAAGAAATGCAGATAACTGATCTGATTTGAACAAGTCCGAGAATTTCATGGCGTCATTATCATTATTTGCTGCCGATACGGCCGCCTGGGGCTGTGGATGGCGGCTGAATATTAGTATCAATGCTGCTGCTGCGAGGCAGCATACTTCTCCTTTCTTTAGGACAACCATGATGATAATGATGATTTATTGTGCCGCCAGTCAGTTCGCCATGATCAGAGAACAAGCTACCATAATATTATTGTCAACACATCCATCATCATTCATGGTCATTCTTATTGCTCATTGCACTTTACTCGCCACCAGCCTAGGGTAAAAGAAGGGAAGAAAAGAAGAGAAAGAAAGAGGACAGGCGCGCCCCAAGCGACCACTTGCTCTTGGCTTGTTCGATACCATCCAAGCGAGCAGTTACCAGTTACAGCTACAGCAAAGCCACTTGGACTTTAGTTAGATATTGTACACATTAGCATGATTAATAATTACAGCAAACTGAGAGATACCATTATCAAGGTGGAATGAAGCTAGATCTAGACGGGCTAATCTTCTAGATAGGCAGATTGTCTTCTTCTGGATGTTTTACACAGCAACACAAACTTTATTCTTCCCACTCCAACTACAATTACCACAATTTCCACAGCCCTTGTTATCGGGGATCAATGAGCAGCTGTCACAAGATGGTGGAGGAGAAACAGAGGCATCTGAACAACCGGAGTTCTTTCCATTCGACCACTCACAACCATTTGTGCTCTGGCAGAAACTTTTGTCAAGAATGTTATTGCAAGGTGGCGGATTTGTTGGAAGATTGGTGGGTGAAGGAGTTGTTGGCGCATTTGTTGGAGGTGATGTAGTTGGTGCACCCATCAATGAATCGACATAAGCAGCGAACTCTGGCCTATCAATTCGTGTACCTATATTGCTACCTCCAGTTGCACTACATCCACCGTGGGTGTGGACCCCAATTGCATATCCTTCCTCTTCGTGAACGACAGGAGAGCCGGAATTTCCTCCCTGTTATATTGAAATTGAAGTAAAGAAGAGAATTAACAAGTGTGAGTTATTGTGACATGATAGGAGGGCAAATGAACAAAAGAAGAGTGCCACAATGATATCTCAAACTACTTACGGTAGTGTCCGGAACATATCGAATATGATCAGGCCCAATGGTTGTTAATGCACCCACGTGAGTCTTTTGCGATTGACCATCAACCGCTGCTGTACCATAACCGGTGATCCTGATGTTGTTTCCTGACGTTGTCGTTGGGAAAGGACCAAGATTGAACCAGCCACAGCCGGATGATCCACATTTTTCGCTCTGTGCAACTCCTGGGAGCTTGTTAGTGACTGAGTTTGGTAACAATCTACCCGCACCCCAGTCATTACCGACCCCTCCATTCACACCGTCGTATGAAGCGACATCAACTGCGTATTGATCTTCGGGAGCTGCACTTCCGGTGCCATAGACAAAGTGAATACGAGTGCTTGATGATGGAGTTCCACAGTGCCCGGCCTGAATGAACACGTCCTCACTAACCAGCCAGCCGGTGCATCCTCCAATTCTGCCCATGCGGACATCGGTTGAAGGAATGCGGTCATCAACATCTCCACAGATGGAATCAGCGGTTCCGTCGTCACTGCAGAGGCCCACTTTGACGTTTGAGACAACAACTCTTGAGGTGTTACCATTGCCACGGATGCCTCCTGGAGAGGATAGCTCGACATTCACTGAGCTGCCATCAAAGACGGCCGAGAATCCATTTGAGGAGAGATCGGCGGCGGTAATGACTTGTGAGGCAGCGTTGCCTGTGATTGTTAGCTGCGCTCCAGAGGCGAGCTGGGAGTCCGATAGATCGAGTTGGATCCATGGCGCGTCGTCAATTGAAACGTCGGTGGTGGCAGCTTTGTGTCTCCGGAATCGTAGCTGTATGGCTGCAGCGTTTCACAGACTGGTGCAAGTTGGGCATCAGCGAAGAGGGACGACTTGGAGGCCGCCGAGAGGAGGAAGACGAGTTTATTGAGATGTAGCTTCATGATGTTGGGAGATTTAATTCTGCTGGCGACTTCGGTTATGTTAGCGCTATCTGTTCTATTTTATGTGAATGTTGATCATCTTGTGATTGAGAAGAGGCTGTTCAAATTAGACTCTTCTTTCACGGCAGCTGCTTCAATGGCACTATCACAGACTATCACGGACAAGTTGACACATACGGCGCTCACGAATAATTTGCATACTTTGCAAAACATCACGTCGAGTGACATAATGTCCTGTGTTCCTGTGCTGTTCCTGTGTCGATGTCATTCCACGCCACATCCAAACCAATTCCGCTCCGAAATAACATTACATTTTCTCTTGTATTATTTTTTATGCGAAAGAGCTTATCCCTGCCTCCACAAAACACCCCAACCCCAACAAGGCGGACTGTCTTGAACACATGTCTTAAGAAGAGATTTGATGACATTTGTTGCAGATTAGAGTGTTTACATGATGCCCAACGAACGTTCGTTAAAATTTCTGTTACGTTATTTTCTAATCTTCGTCTCCCTCGACATTACATTACCAAATTTCCCGATGGCGTGGGCCAGCATAGGCCAAGCATTATACTAAAAGCAAACCATTACTCATTGAAAGCACCCAACAAGATTAAGAGATCAGAAGTGTTCACCGTTCCATCTCCATTCAAATCCTCTGCGCAAGGACAGTGACAAATCTGCCCAAACACTGCCTGAAGTTGAAGTGCTTCCACATCAGCTTGGCCAACGATGCCATCTTCATTCAGGTCTCCCAGCATGCCATTTGAAGCGCATGGAGATGGTTCATACTTCTCGACCCAATCGGGACTACCATCGAGGGCCCTACCACGGCTCATTCCCTTGAACATACGGCCGAGCCTTACCAAGTCGACAAGGAGGTCATCTTTGTAAAGAGTCAATACATCACCATCTGCATCGATATTGAAGTTTGTCACGAGAGGCGTAGGAGCTGGTAGATCTGCTTGATCTTCTCCGCAGTACACCACCAAAAATCCCATGGGTGCAACAATGAGATATTCATCTTCAAAACTAGGGTCAAAAAAGAATCCTTCTCCTGGCAACCCTCCTTTATTGAGATAGTACCCAGCAAGATTAATGGGGTTGGAGGTAGGATTGTAAATCTCGATCCAGTCCATTGCTTTGCCACTAACTTCATTGAAAACAACCCATGGACCCACGACCCATCCATCAGGAGGCCCGACTGCATAATTCATCGGCTTCTGTGCAGCAGTTGGAGGCTGGAAGGTAGAACTTTTTTCTCCTGCAATAGTCTGGACAGCCTCGACGTAGTATTCAACAATTTCCAACATAGCTTGAGGTGGAAGCGTGGCAGACCAAATGCCATCTCCAAGGCTCATTTCAACCGAGTCAAATCCACCTCTTGTACGCCAATATAAAGTTACCGAGCTGATACTTCCACCAGCAGCAGCTTCAACATTTGCAGTGATTGTCACCTCTTCTACAGAACTAGGCCTCAAAGGAGAATGAGATACTGACGACACGACTGGTTCTTCCATCGATAGTGCTGCCCAGTCACCCATTGCATATGTCCTACGGTCGCTCACAAAGTCAATAATGTCATTCAATACTGATAGAAACTCATCATTATTCGCTGCCAATTGATCTTCACAGCCAGGAGGAGTGATTCCAACTACAAGTGAAAAAGAGTGTAAGTTTGTGCACATCGTAATGAATAAAGAAACAAAAAGAGAATACTCCCTACTTACACAAAGGCTCGTCATCACAGTATGTTCCCGATTCAAAGTAGCTCCCCAGCTCAGGAACAAGGAGGTCCTTGAGGGCTAGACCACGACATTCAAATACCTCTTGGTTGAATTCCTTCTCGAGCAGGTAGCGGATGTGATGTTCCAAACGCAACATCATGTTCTCATTTTGGAGGAGGGCAGGGATGATTTCATTAATGTTATGAAATTGAACATCAGTCAGCCCTTGTGTTCCAACAGTAAAGGATCGATCAAGATCAGATGCCACCCACTCAAGACGTCCCGAAGCATATCCATCATCATTCACATGAGAATGAAAGGTATCAAGAAAGGCTTCGTGTTGATTCCCATCATTCTCTCCCACCAGATAAAAGAAGGCCAGATGCCAAAGTAGGTTGTCTACATCCACAAGCTCATCAAGACTGTCGACATATTCAGGTGTGTTGATTTCATACTCTGGCGATTGAAGAAATGAAAGCACGTCACGTACAGTTGCAACAGATTCCTCGCAGCTCGCATTATCTACTCCACCCTCAGGTTCATATGTTTCGGCCAAACTCTCACAGCTTGATGCTGGTGACTCATCGAAAGTCATGACACCCTCGTACCGAAATGGATCCACACTCAATGTCTTCCTCTCGGTAAACTCCGAATCCAAGTGCTCCAAATTCAGATACACACCCAGATCGATGAACTCTCCAGTCGTATCAGGTCCAATGCTTACCCTCACAAATGAGAAGCGATGATTGTTCGGAGTCACATTATTTAGCATTGAACGCGTCAATGCATCATGTGCATGAGACCCTACAGATAGATTGTTTAAATCCATACGTTCCACTCCACCAATACGCTTGTCTAAAGATAGTGCCAGTGGGAATTTACACCCTGCTGGCAACGTACCAAGGCCTGGGTAGTCGGTAGGTTCCATGCAGTTGCATTCACATAGATTATTGCTACCACAAAAGGCATTAATATTTTGAAAAAATGTGGAAGAACCACGATAGCGTACACCAGTCTCATCACCACTATCTTCAACACCATCGTAGGTAATAGTTGCAGTAACATACGTTGGGTCGAGTCCATCGGGAATGGTACCATCTTCACCCACACAGCCAATCGACCCATCATCAATGCAAGGTACGAACGATGGTGAATTCATACCCACCCAACAAATCCAAGATTCCATTAGCGCAAAGTCCCAATTGTTCTCGTTGGGTGTGCCAGTGAAGTCAATGACTAACTCATGTACTGTTGACATATCATATGGGTCAAGAGTAGAATCGGTCGAGGGTGCAAGGCATGTGTTTACCATATTCTTTGGTGGCAGCTTTGTAGGTGTGGTGGTTGTTTTTTGGAAGAGGTTATCACCTTTTGTAGTACTTTGCTCCCTGAGCCGCTTCTCGGTCGTCGACCGTCCATTGACAATGGATGGGAGGAGGAGTATGGTGAGTGATGCTGACAATCTCATTGTTTCCCTTCAAGTTCAACGAGTTTTGGTGCTTCAAAATATGAGCGTAATACTATGTCTAGATGATGTCCGCCAAGAAGTGTCAATCAGTGCAAATGAATGAATGTAAAACGCTGCTGCAGGTGCAGGGCAACTCTCTGTGGAGTGGGTAAAATGACCTGTGCCTCACCTCCCTTTCCTCAATCGCCCTATTTATTCAGCACGATTAGTGACCCCAGATTTAAGTACTAATTCTGACGTTCGAAAAAATGACTCCAACTACCATAATTTCTCTGTGTTCCCTATGTTGAATTCGGCACGATTAATGACCCCGATTAAGATACTAATTCCGCCTTGAAGAGAAGTTGTTCTACTGAAAAAATGACCCCCATCTTTAGATTCTGTCCTTCGCTTTATCCTCCGGCAAGTGTGCTGACTGATTGAGGCAAGTAGCGGAATGAAGCTTAACTGCACGCAAGACTTCCCTCATCTTTCACCTATGCGGCAATCAAAGCACGGACATTCCTACTACCTCTAGAGAGCCAGGCTGACCTGGAGCTGGTAGGTACATCCAAACTCCTCATTCTTTTCATTCTGTTGGAATGAAAAATAATAATGTGTGAAGTAAATAGATCAAAGAAGGGGAAGAGGTGGATGAGAAACCTTTATGGACAGGAATGCTGGTAAAGGCATACATAGCATAGAAGTGATGTGCGGACTCCGTGCATTTGAAGATAATGTATAACAAACCCAGACTTGAAGTATGCGTGCAGCCGATGCACTTGTCTACTAATGCTTATCTCTTTACTTGCGCTTTCGCTTCATGTCTTCTTTATTCCCCTCCTTGTCATGGGGGATACTAAAAATAGCTGGCCCAGGCGTCTGATACGAAGAGAGCGTATCATAATATATCAACGAGAACCGTTCCTCGTCTTCTATGTTGTAATTACTAACCCAATGCGGATACCTTCCATCAACCTTACCCAAACGACCTTTCGTGTTCACTTCAGCTACAACTCTGGGTGACATTTCCACTGCCACACAACCAGTACCCTCCGCGAAATTTCCCAACGACAAGCCATAGAAATGGGAGGAATTTTGTCTATCTATATGCGGCGAACCAATGAAACGGTAGGTCACTGCGATTTCTGAACACCGTACGGCAAACTCTGGATCTATCTCCTTCATTGCCTGGAGAGCAAGATCCCATAACTTCCGATTGCCTTCCATCTTTTTGTTTCGTCTCCGCTCCCGTCTCGAGACTTCTTTATTATCAGTTGATGTAGCAGGAGGAGGTGCACAAAGTATCATGTAACTTTCGGCCTTGATTGATGGACGTTCTCGGTTGTTACTCGATCCACCTCTTTTATTATTGCCTCTCCAATCTTGCAGCTCGATTAGTATCTCATCTAGCAACTCTTTTCGCACAGGCACTCCGTCAACAGCGACTGTTTGACGTTGTCCCACACCATTATTAAGATCTACGTCATCGTCAGCGCAGTGCAATAATCCCTCATCCTTATAACACTGCAACAACTGATTCATAACACCCGCTCTATCGACTAGTTTTGGATGCGTAGGCTCTTGCCCGAAATCACGCACCAATCGTCTACGGAGATTCACTGTCCCCCATGGCTCAAGCTGTGATCGGAGGAGAGCAGGATTACGAACAGCGGCAGATTCTCCGATAGTGTTATTCTTGCCGGCAGAAGTCATTTCCTGCCAGATGGTAACAAGCACTTCCACCTCTTTTCCCCCACGACCTGTTGATGGGGCAATGTTCTTTTTAATTAATTCGCGATGCTCTGCAGTCCTACACTTTTGATTCAATGAGACATCCAACACCTCCAAGTGTTCCAATTTCTTCAGCTCTTGGAAATGCAACGAATCTTCATTTGGTTTGAGAAAGTTTCGTGATGCATCAATTACTCTCAGCTCGCTCAACTTTCCGATGTCAGTGGGTAATGCATTAAACCAGTTACGTCTTAGGCATAATTTTTCCAAGTTACACAGAGAGGATAGACCGGGGAGCTGCGATAATTCATTGTTAGACACGTCTAACATTGTAATGCTCGTGTACAATGATGTCAATGATATTGATGGCGATGGATTATGATGTTTGCAGAGAAGGTCAAGTGAGAATTCCTTCAGGTTGAGGTGCCGCAGTGAAACAGCATCTGGATTATTATTTTGATGGTCTCCCCCTTCTTTTTCTGCCAACTTATCGGCTGCTTTCAAAACATCATCAATCTCAACATTCGGTGCTCGTTCCGTCAGAAGAGGACGATATTTTACACGTTCGATAGTTTCACGTTGTGCGATGAAATCGGCAACGTTGGCTAGTGATGGGTCAGTATCAGCAAGCTGATTTGAGGACAAGAACTCGTCTCGGTACCTCCCTTGGCGAGCTCCTGCTGTCATTATGGATAAGCACTGTTGACGTGTCGGATGGTGACTTCAGTTATGGTAGTGGCAGAGGAGGGGTTGGATGGATAGCACAGCCGGCGTTGGTGGTGGTGGTGAGTGGAGGATTTTCGGAGTCAGGTAGAGATAATACATTACCTAATTTTCTAAGTGATATGATATGGAGGATTTTCGGAGTCAGAAAGAGCTGTCACAAGATCGCGTCATACCGGTACCCGATATTGTCACAGTCCTGAATTTTCCACCATTTAAGCTCATGTTGCTGCTAGTAGCTGTATACATGCCTCTGTCCATGTTATTCGTCTCCTCATCGTCATCAGGGCCTACGCATGAAGCACTACTTCAACTCGCTTATGAGCTTTAAGCTTTACCTATTGAGCATCGCAAGTCCAAGGCTGGCTTGGACAATCCTCAACAGAGAGAGCGGAGATGAGCGAGAGGTACGATATGGTATCTGTCAATCTTGACCTGCTTGACCTGCATGCCTCGTAAACTCTCTCAGGAATTTTGTCGGCTTTTTGTTGTGGCGGAGTTTATCTTCTAATGTTTTTACTACTTGACATGAAGCCCGCCAAGTCACAAAGCGAGCTTACGACTGAGAATTCCTGCGCCCGTCGAGAAAGCAAGATCAACTTCAGCGCTGATCACCGGATCAGGGCACCTCACAATTAATACAATACAATTACTAAAAACAATAAATATATGAAGCCGCTATCACTAGCTGCTTTGCTTATCAGCATCAACCTCTCCTTTGTGAATGCAAATCCGTTCGAGGACGATCACCGATCACTTCTTTCTGGTGGAGAAGCGGCTGCGGAGGTCTCAGTCGTGGAGAAATATACCTGCAAATCCATCATTGCTATTGGGAAAATTCGTGACTCGGGAGGAAAGGAAGGAGTGCAGGTAAGAGCTTTTCCCTTTGATAATAGAACTGTTCAAATTCTAACAAAATACCCTAACAAATATTCCCCCCATCAACGTTACTGCAGACAACAGATAATACTGACGTTAGCAAAAAGCAAGGGAGACGATCCTTGAGGAAAGGGGAGGAGAAAAACTCGGCACACCGTAACAAGGAGGACAAGCCGCATGAACCAGACGAAGACTTCGTTTGTGAGCTCGAAGATGGTTCAGTCATGGCCATTGAGGCTACGGTCGAGCAACTACGAGAGATGAGAAGCGCCTTACGAGATGGGAATTTAGTTTCTCAAATTAGCACGATGGATGTTGACATTATGGCCCAGCCTCCAGAAGAACAGTTACATGCCATGATAGGAGGAGAAGCCATCATAGCAGGAGTCAATGGCGACGAAAAGAAGACTGCCAAGCTGCCGCCAGGCTCCATCAAGTTACGAACAAAGAAACGAAGACTCGCTGAGCATGCGCAACGTCAATTGGGTACTCTATTTCGAACGAATCGGATGCTCGTAATTCTTGTCAACGATGTAGATGACAGGAAACCCCCGTTTGGAGCAGATGAAACAAGCGACAAAATATTTGGGACATATGGCGACCCAGAGAATCCAAGTGTTCAACTATCTGGCTGTAGCAACAATCAGACATCTCTTACACCCGATTCTGGAGACCCAGCTATCAACGCTTTAATGGATGCACCGGGAGTAGTGGAGGTCGACATCGCGATTTCAATCAGGCCTTTTGACGGCGCAACGATTGAAAATGCCGCTATTGAGGCAGCAAATGAGAAGCTTGGGATACGTCTACCCGGCATGTTTGACTTTGTTGCGATCGTCATTGAAGACTGTCTGGATAGCAATGAGTGCGGATTTGCTGCTTACGCTTATCTCAACAGTTGGAAGTCTCTTTACGTCAAGGACTACTACACATATCCTGCTATTATCACACACGAATTGGGACACAACGTCAACTTGGGTCATTCCGGACTTGCTCGAACCTACGATGATTGGTCATGCAGCATGGGTAATCCTCTTTGGGCAGATCATCTTGACAAGATGTGTTTCAAGTGAGTAGATTGCATTTTTACTGTGTGCCACTCTCATATATCTTTTCTATCTGTCTCTCTTACATGCGTTGGCTGCCCTTCTTTCTCCTCCACAGCCCAGCAAAGAACTGGCAAATTGCACATCATGGCGCATGGTACGTCGAACACAAGTTACTTTTGGATCCAAGGACTACGCCAGTATCTTCTCATCGCCTTGTCGGAGTTTCAGAGTATGGTCTGATAGAGTCAAGCTACCCCACTGCTCTAGCTGTAATGAAGCTTGAAACTCGCACAAGCACGGACTTCTTCGTGGGTTTCAACAGGGCGAACAGGCAAAATGCAGATAATAGGTTAGCATCCAACGAAGTTACTCTCATCACGGCTGGCAATAATGGTGAAGGCTATTCCGAGTCAACGTTCATAGCAGGTTTGAAACAAGGAGAGAGCTATGCCATTACGGATTTTGGGGGTTCCAAAGATGACTTGACAGTCACTGTCAACAAAATTGATACATCAAGCTCACCAGGATACGCAGATGTGTCCATCGTGTTTGGTGACGGTTCCTCTACACCTGCACCAACTCCCTATTGTAGTGGGAAATGGTTGAAGGTTGCCATCGACACTGATAACTACCCAAGCGAAACTTCATGGGAGATCATTGATAAATGTGACAATGATGCGGTGGTAATGTCAGTGGTAGAGGGTCAATATACGAAAGCTGGTGAGAGATACGAGAAAGATCAGTGCGTTGCAGATTCTCGATATGAGTTTATCATCCATGACGAATTCGGAGACGGCGTTTGCTGCTCATGGGGAAGTGGAGCATATAGCGTTGAGTACGGAGATAAAGTTGTGGTATCTGGTGGAGAGTTCGGAGTTTATGACAAAATCACGTTTGGTTCATGTATCGATTCTCCGACTACAGCGCAACCCACAAACAAGGTGAGCTTTACCACACAATTTACCGACACAGCTCTCCCATCCAAACTCATCTAACAGATTCTTCCTTGGCCTATATTCTTCTTCACAACAATAGCCCACAACGTCGTCACCGACCAAGGCGCCGGCAACTCCCGAGCCGACAGCTGCACCAACTAATGTTCCGACCAAGGTGCCGACAACTCCTCCTCCCTCAGCCAAACCTACTTCCGAGCCGTCAGCTGCACCAACAACTCATGCTCCGACCAAGGTGCCGGCAACTCCTCCTCCCTCAGCCAAACCTACTTCCGAGCCGTCAGCTGCACCAACAACTAATGCTCCGACCAAGGCACCAGTGACTCCTCCTCCCTCAGCCAAACCTACTTCCGAGCCGTCGGCAGCACCAACAACTCATGCTCCGACCAAGGCACCAGTGACTCCTCTTCCTACAGCCTTGCCAACAGCTATGCCAACATCACAGCCGACACCCACGGATGTTGGAGACGATTCTGGAGGTGGCACTTTCAAAGAGTATACTACGCCCAATATAGGCGAGGCAAATGATAAAGCCAAAGGAGTGATTTTTACGATAACTGCCAAGTCGAGGGATGTTATCATTACGGCTCTTGGAATTGTGGGTGTGGGGAAAGATGCCAAGAATTCAGATGTCCAGGTATACTCTCACAGTGGCTCGTATGAAGCCTTTCCAGATGATCGACGTGAACGTGGGAAAAAAGGACGTGGACGTGGACGTGGACGTGGACGTGGACGTGGGAAAAGAAGCAGCAGACTATTTCGATCGAGCGTTGCTGCTTGGGATGAATACTTTGAGGACAAAGTCATGCTGAACCCACAGGAGATCGTCAACGTCGAGTTGGATGAAGAAATCACCATTCCTGCTGGCGGCACTGTATCAGTGTATGTGCTGAGTAAGAAGGGGGTTTCTTACAAGGCATCTGATTCTAATGAGTTTGATGGATATGCAGAAAGTGATGACTTTGTCTTGAAGGTGGGAACGGCGACAAAGAAAGAGTTCAAACAGACGGAGAAATTGGCAGATTTTGCAGGTCGAATTGTGTATGAAACAGGGATTGCAGCGTGAAGGGGTGGGCAACTGATAATGAACTGTTAATGCAGTAAAATTAAGCTACAACTTAAGAGAATAGAGAGCATTCAAATCTCACGGTCGCTATCATCTTCGTAGGTCTATACTGATTTCATCCATTAGTTGATGTGCGAACTCCTTCCACTGCAAGGCCTTACTAACTTCGCTTGAAGAGGATACTTATCGCTTCTTTCCAATCCTCAACTGGTTTTAGCTAAGACTTAGAAGAGAAAGAGCAAGGGAATGGCAGTCATGGGGGACGCCTCCTCCCATATACCACTCCTATGCTGCTGCTGTCTCAGCAACTGCGGCATCAGACCCTCTAGATCTCCTCTGCAAATTGTTCAGCTGTGCTCAAAGTTCGAGGACATTGGACCGTCGGGATAAATGGTTGAGACGAACCCGTCTGCGATTAGATTGGCATTCACAATGATGTATCAATTTCTGATTTCAGCGGGGAGGAGACGCCACTTGTTGAACGCTGGGTAACAAGATGCCTTGGAAGACAAATGTGTCTGCAACAACTAATCCCTTAAGCGATGGAGAAAGAACAAGTCTGTGATTTTGGTAGGAATTCATTAATAGATGCACAAAGATCAAAGTTGGGAAAACATCTAACTATGTGATTACTAGGAACAATTCTCAGCGTTCCACTTCCTCCATTTTTTGCAGACATCTCTGTGCTCTTCCCAGTTAGCAGATTGACATTCTTCTGAGCAGTAATGAATACGACGGCAACCCCCACAGGACATCATTGCGCTCAAGTTCACTGAATTATCAGGAAGACTGCAAGAAGTAATGTTACAACAAGTATACATCTTTGGCAGTGACCTCACCGCTTTGTATTTTTCATTCAAGCAATTACATGGAATTCGCTTCTTCAAGTAGCTGATAGTCCTTCTCTCCTCCGCCCATAGCAAATCATCGATTTTTGCAGTGTACATTAGAGGCTGAGAGCCCACATGGTAACATGCTACGTGTTGCTTCAACGATTCAGAAACACCCATTGCAGCGCCACTGAGAAATACGTCACCCTGTATGATGTTGGATGTTCCAAGGCTGATAAATGCAGCTGCTATCCACTCCAAACTCGCAGAATCACTCCATACGTTTGGGAACTTATCGCGTGTAAACGATACTGCTTCGCCAACAACCAATCCAGCTGTATCTCCTGACTTTGTAGATTCAACAAACATCCTAAAAACGCCACCAATAAACTTGTTGCAATCATGATCATCAGGATATTTGGTATGATCCCATCCGTGCGTGCACCCACCACCAGTATCCCCCGTCAAGCGTAGCCGTAGACGTTTTGACATGTACAAGGAAAGCTCTACGTCCCTCACCCCAGCCGCCGACTCTGCTTTTGCCGCCTTTCTCGCTTTACCTTTGAGCTTCTTCCTCGACACCATGCTCTTCATTGGTTATTGAAAGACGAAACAGTCGTTGCGTCGGATTGAATTAGAGGCGAGGCGAGCACAATCGGCTGGCAACTACTCTGTACCTGGCCGGCAGGCAAGAGTCAAAAGCGCAGATTGAGGGGAAGAGAGAGGATTCTCGTAGGAACTAGTACCAAAGTGGCGCCAACGATCATCATTCCAGCAACTTCTTCCAGAAGGCACTCACCTTCATTCTTCCTCGGTACCAATGTCACCAACGAAGTAATCATGGTATCCAAAGCATGGTATAAATCGGCTGCACCGAGGCTGATCGGTAAATTCACCAACTCCTCCTCCTCATCGCCAAGGAAGGCGGTCGAGATTTGGACGACAACATGCATACTCACAAATTTTGGAAAGCAATCTATTGGTCACAACTTCGAGAACAGCAACAAGCAGCAGCCAGTAGTGACGTTGATCAATCCAGCAAATCCAAATCTGAGTGGACCTAATGCCTTCCCTTACTTTCCACGTGGCGGGCCACAGCCAAAAGTACAACCAAATAGACATGCACATCACATCATGGGTTACGTGAGTCAGTGGGGCGGAATGGATGTTGGTAGCGGTACGTTCCATGTATTATTCATTGGTAATAACTAGTTCACAACTTCTTCTATTACTGAATGCTTCTCTCTCTATGATATCCACTGCGATAGGGATGTTGTTTTCGGCAGAGTCAATTGACGGATTGCTTCATCAACTCGGCGGGCTTCGTTTTCGAGCAGAATGTAACCTTGTTCCTCCTCATCCTTGGGCACATGCATATTTGAATCAACAACGACCAAAATCAGCAACTAATAACGATCAGAATACAACCGACACGGTAGAGGTCAGCAATATTGTAAACTCTCCAAATCCCGAAACAAAATGTCCAGTCGGAACGGCAGTTTCTACGCCAGCAGTAGGGGGAGAAATACAATCACATTATGATCGAATCATTCATACAGTGCCTCCATTTTACAACTATCCTCCTTCAATAACAGAAGAAGTGAAACGACTATTAGGAATTGAGAGTGGAGAAAACGAGGAAGATTTGCATCAGTTGTCAAAGGAGTTACTCCGATCGTGTTACCGACAATCATTTCATGTGGCATTTGGTTCAAATAATAATGATCAGAGCTTCAGTCTTTTGAACAATCCTATTACATCATTTCTTGGTATTGGAAAATATCGACATAATAGTCAACAATCAAGACATAGTCAAAGAATAGCAGTACCATTGCTTGGAGCAGGATGTAGAGACTTTCCTAAAGATGTAGCCTTGGAGGTTGCAGCCTTGGAGAGTGCATCGTGGCTGTTGTCAGAGTCAAAAGAGGAAGATCATGCAACAGAAGCTGAGATGGTGGTTGCGTTTGGTTTGCTTGAAAGTGAGGATGCAGAAGCACTTGCAAATAGCATTGAAGAGACAATTCAATTGAGAGATGCTGCCAACACTGATTAAAGACGGCTCTGAAAGGGCAGAGCCATTTTTCTCAGCTGTTTGTTTCTAGAGTCTCCTACTTGATAAATATATTATTAACTGAAATGAAACCTACTTACAACACCATAACTACGCATCTCTGCTGTTTTCTCCACGCACTAAATACTACCTTGACGTACGTGCCCCCTCGGAGCAGATCTAGCAGCAAGCTGAGCATTTGCAATGGCACGATTCGCAACCATTTGACTAACATGATCCTTCGTCTCCTGAGACGACCTCCCATGCTTCCCCGGAGATGGTTTGATCCTCCCCGGACTTTGCAACAGACTATCCCTCGAAGCAGTCTCTCCCCTCACCCATGGATGATCAAGCGCTTGCTCGGCAGTATACCTTCGTCGACTATCAATATCCAATAAATGATTCAACAGATCCTTGGCACTCTTTGACAAGTCCTTGGCCCATCGGGGGAAACGCAGTGTAAATTTCGCTCTCAAATCTGGACTACTTGGGATATTTTGACAGTCATCATCAAAGGGCAGACATCCACAAAGGAGCACAAACACAATCACCCCCAGAGCCCATGCATCCACCGACTTTGTATATTGTCTCCTTTGTATAATCTCCGGTGCCAAATACCCCCTCGTCCCCAAAAATGTACTAGCCACAGAAGTATCCACCAATATCTTCGATAGACCAAAATCAATAATCTTCACTTCAATATCATGCGAACTCCTCGGATTCCTAGCCAACAACAAATTCTCCGGCTTCAAATCTCGATGAATCACATTCTTGGAATGCATATACACCAAAGCATCCGTCACCTTCCGCACAATCCTCGCTGCCTCCTCTTCCGTCAACGTCCCCTTCTTCACCACATAATCAAACAACTCCCCACCACTCATCAACTCCATAATAATATAAATCTTATCCTCTGTAATGTACACATCAAACAATTGAATAATATTGGGATGACGCATCGATCGAAGTGTTTCAATCTCCATGTAGAATTGGTCCAATGCATTTTGATACTTTGGGTCGATTTCATTCTTGTCAATTATTTTGCAGGCGCGGGATTCGTTGGTGGATAGTTCGATGCAGCGGTGGCAGGTGGAGGTGGAGCCTACTCCGAGGACTTCGGCTATGTCGTATTTGGAGTAGAGTTTGGCTTCGGCATCCTGTTGGTTTGATTATTTGTATGTTGCAATATGTGGTGATGGTGGTGTGGAATAAGAGATGAATAATTTGAGTGAATACTATTGAAATTGGACGCTGTGAAGGAAACAAAATGCAAAATAATAATGTACACATATTATACACAACAAGTAACAATCCACACTGACCTTGCCATCATGAATATCCGCACACGTATCCTCCACACCCATACCACCACCACCATCAACTCCACTGTGATTCTCATACGAAAACATTCCATTAATCTCCTTCTCCAATCCACCATATTTCGAACTTCGCAATTCATCATTATTACTCCTATTATTGTTAGTTTGTGCCGCGCTCAATTTCGTTTCTTCATTGTAGTAATATCCATTGGCAGCAGCAGTGTTGTTGTGGTCGTGATCCCGAATTCGACGGACCTTTTCGGGAGTGTCGGGAAGAGGTGACCCGAAACTTTTCGTTTTATTGTGACGAGATGAGGCGGAAGACTTATGTTGGGGTGGGCAGAAGAATGGGGTGAGGCAGGAGCATGGCGCTTCTTTCGAGTTATTGCTGTTGTTGCTACCGATGAAGGCATCTGGTTTGCTGCTTGCTCCGCCCATGGCTTCCAATTATGGTGAGAGAGAGTAGCTATTGATCGATAGTCCCGGATCGATTTCGAAAGACTTCGATGTCCTTCTTTACTTAGGTTGTTTGCGATAAAAAAGTAAAGCTCTCGGTCTCTCGGCAGGCGGTTTTTCGTAGCGTGTAGCAGCAGCTTACCTCTCTAGATAGCTGCTGTTATTGTGGCCAACACCTATTACTAAGTACAGAGCCTTGTCCTTCCGTCCTACTAGAGTACTTCACTCTGCCGGAGGCAGCGCAGTTGCATTCAAGATTTTTTGTGTTGTTTGGCTCAGCGTTTTTGACAGCTGGTTCTCGTTCTCTGCAATTCGGATACGATGACGTCACATAAGTTATTGCCGGCTTGCACTCCAACTACTTACATAGCATCCAGTCAAGACATCTCTCTATTGGCGCGCGGCGGCGGGGCAAGCTTCTTGCGGCGTGCGGCGTGCGGCTTTCATTCACGACAATGGCCTCCCGCCAAATGTGCTAGCAGTCTCCATCCTACGCGAGAATCGAATAGTGTCTGCACACCTGTCAAGTGTACCATTCAAGTAACAAGATTGTTAATGTATTTTGTATTACAATTGTGTCTGATTTCGTACTTAATTTTTTCAAAGAAGTTGAACGTCGTCTGGAATGGTCTGGTAACCCAGCAAGTTCAGAATTGGTCTTTCTTTGTTGTCCCTCAATCGTTGCTCGAAGCGAATGAGACTCTGTGGAACATTGAAGCTGCGCTCCAGGTCCAAGGGTTTCATGAGGTAGAGTCCAGCTAGTGTTCTCACCCTGGATAAGACGACGTAGACCCAGTTGGCGCATCGATAGTTCCAGTCATTGATAATGAGGACATCTTTGGACATTCCTTGCAGCTTGTGGCCTGTTGTTGCTATGTTAGAGTTGACAGGAACCTGTTTAACCTTGGCGTTGCCCACGGTTGTAGCAAAGGTTTCAGTAAGTGGGAACTTGATTGTGGCCGAAAATTCTTGTGGTTTGAGCCTGAAGGTTCGTGCTTTGGTGCCAGAAGGTGTGGGGTAGTGCTCGAATTCCATCCACTCAACGTCATCAACCGTCACAGTCCATACCTTCTTTCCGTCCCAATTTTTCCATCTCCTCTCCCGTCCATCCTTCCTGAGCTTGACCCTCAAGCATTTGCAAAGCGTACCGTTGCCTCGCCCTTGGTGGAGATCCTCATTTGTTATGCACATATGGTGGGATCCCGGGTAGATACGTAGTGCGGGCTCAATTTTAGCTCCATTTGCAGCAAAGTCAGTCGACCTTATGTCGTCATCTCCCAGCTGCGTGATGACGGTGTCGTGGAAAGCCGCGGAGGCCTTTCTGCGCTGCATTCGCTTTCGTTTTCGTTTTTTCTTCCCACCGCCTTTTTCATTTTCATCCTCAATCTCAGTCTGGTTTGCTATGGATACTGATGCCTCGATTATGAGAGTGTGGTCGGGAGGAGGGCTATTGTCAATGATGGCAGGGTGCATTTCTTCGATGTGCTTTTTGAACGTTGCTGCTGTGACGCCATTTCTTTCTTTGTTTGTAGAGCATGCAAAACATGCATCAGTTGCGCGTTCAGGCAATGTAAGTGCAGAGCCGACGACACGCTTGTTTATTAGCTCTCTGTCTTCACGTGTATCCTCCCCCATTCTCATTCTAGCTAATATTTCCCCAAACTCGGGGTCGTCTTTGAATCTGTGGCTATTATCAAGAAAGATGGCACAGTTGATGGTATTCTCCCAAATTGAAGCTGCATCGGAGTTTGAGTAGAGGACATCATCTTCTGCACAGATTGGCTTAAGCTGGTGGAAGTCGCCTGAGAAGACTATCGATACTCCTCCATATACTGCGTCATACCTTCCTGTGAGCTTTTTCAGTTGCCTGTCAAGTTTTACAACATCGCTTGCCTTGAAAAAAGATATTTCATCAATAATGAGTATGCGTACATCGTCTCGCCAAACAGCCCTCATTTCATCATTGATCCTACTTTTGTTCAAGTGTGCTGCGCTGTGGATTGTTGTCCCGCCAAAGAGGGCTGCTGCCGAACCCGTTGTTGCTGTGAAGTAGAAAGTATTGTCATTGAAGGCGGCTGCGATAGCAGAGCAAAATCTGTGGCAATAGAGTTGGGCTGCTTCCATTGTTGTGCTTTTGCCACAACCAGCTGGGCCTGTAATGAACATGATGAGCTGATCCTTCCCTCCCTTCGCTTTGAGATCTCGAACCAGACTTTGTTTTGTACGTTGCACATTTTCTTTCAAGGGGTCGAGTGTTGCTCCTAGCATGTCTCCTAGCTTGGTATCGTATTGTTCTCCCTCCGTGATGAGCTGGAGCAGAAATGTACAGCAGACTATTTGGTACGCGATGTATTGTTTATCATCAAGATTGTACTTACTTCTTTCTCCCTTTGCAATCTCGTACATGGTGGGGATCTTGTTGAGACATTGCTGCTTTACCGATCCAGATTCTTCTCCATCATCCATATCATTGTCATTTATGTCTCCATCTACAGCACCTTCGTCATTGCTACCAACAAGTAAAGAACCTTGAATGAAAGTGAGGATGTCCTCGTATCGAAGTGGAGCATTGGAGTTGAATGACGCGGGCTGTTGGTAAATGTTTGCGTCGGTGGTGTTTTGAGTGTACCCTGAGTTTGTGGAGGATGTTGATGTTGATGGCTCCTTTGCAGTTGCAAGTACTGATGCGTTTTTGTCGAAATGAGTTTTGATAGCGCTACATTCACGAACTCTTGCTCTCTTCATGATCTTGCCATGAGACCTGAGGTCTGTGTCAGCAAGCGGTTGTGGCTCGGATGCATGCAATTGTTGCAAACCATCATCATTCATATTATTGAAGAAGTCGCTTATGTCAATATCATAACCATCATCTTTGTCCACGTCTTGTCTCTTTCGTTTTCCCGTACTCTTTGGAGTGTCCGTGTAGTAAGTGATCTTGCGTTTGGGTCGCTTCATTTCCTTCTCGGCAATGCGTCTCGTTTCAATGTTTTCCAGGATCATTCTACCTCGATTCCAAAAGTGTGCTGACGATGGATTCAAACCAATTGTGTCGTCGGTCGCTTCATCGTACTCCTTCGTCCCTCCCATGTCAACAAACTTCTGCCAGTATGAATCATTCTCCATCAAATCTTCGGCACGGTGGAATGGATAGAAAAGCATCATGGCCGTTTTTGCGTACCTTTCTCTGTGTTGCAATGTTCCAGTATCTGTGGTGGAATCATCAAGCACGTCTAATGACTTCATGTCGCATAGGCTTGTGGCAAAATTAATGATGGGAATGACTGGATGTTTTCGTCTCGTAAGGTGGCAATACTTTTGGCCTTGATGACCCTTGGCAAACTTGAAGGATTTGGTGGTAGTGCTTTTGGCGTTCAATTGTTTGAAACTCTTGTATTTCTTATTGTACCACATCGTGTATTCGTAGAGACACAAGTTGTTCAGTTCCTCTGGTCGGTGGATGTAGTCGTAAGCAGAGCTATCAGCCCACGCAATTGCTTCCTTTGTATCGACATTCCAATTCCTCCGCAGGCGGAAATTCATGCCATCCTTTTCTTCTAGGACATTCTCTATGTTTTGCAATAATATGTGTGAGAACCCATGCGAGTAAGTGAATCTTTCTCCCCCCTGGGAGATGAGTAAGTGGGCCATAGTGGAGCTTACAACATCCCTAGAAAGAAGAGCGTTCACTCCAGTCATTATTCTACCCAGTCCTTCGATGAAACAGGCTTTTTCTTCGTCATCATCTCTGTCTTTGGGTGTGATGCCTT
The DNA here is from genome assembly GCA_030544225.1 of Skeletonema marinoi. Classification (NCBI taxonomy): domain Eukaryota; phylum Bacillariophyta; class Thalassiosirophyceae; order Thalassiosirales; family Thalassiosiraceae; genus Skeletonema; species Skeletonema marinoi. The sequence continues at coordinate 919,243 of CM060490.1, forward strand.
CTGCTGGAGCTAAAGTAGTATCTTCTGCTTCTTGGTTCTGCTTTCTCTTTTCCTCTTGTTGTTGCTGGTGTTGATGTGCTCTCCACAGTCTCCTGCCCAATGAGGCATGGACTCTTTGGAATGCCATCTTGTCTTCGGCTTGTGTGTCTTTTGATTTGTACAATGTTGTGTAGAAAGTATGGCTTGGGTCGCCCAGGGTGACATTTGTATTGCAGGCAAGCACTTTTGAAATCCACTCGTTAAATTGATTGAGAAACTGACTGCCATTCGTTCTTCTTGGCAAGATTGCGTACTGAGATTTTTGTTCTACCTCACCATTCAGATGGTGGCAAACGATGGTGGCCTTATCCCCATTGTTGTCGTCTCGATGTCGATGGTCATCTTGTTTTATGGCATCTATTGCATTATTGTCAAAAATGATTGAATCTTCGCTGGCCATCTCTGGCAAATGCCCTCTGCATTCTACTTTTCCGCACTTGAAACATGTTCCGCGGTGTGTGTAATCATGTTCGTCAAAAACGTAATGCAGCAGGTCCCTGCGTAGATTCTCGTCAAGTAGCCACTCGAGACTTATTTGTTTGTTGGCTCTATCTCCTTCTGCCTCCGTCATGATGCACTGTTGCTTCAATGCTTCAGTGGGCCTTCCTTCCTCGTCAAAATCAAATGGATAGCGAATCACAGCGGGGTCGAGCCATTCCTTTCTCATTACTGTTGAATCCGATGTGTCTTCAACACCGCTGTTTGCATTCTCTTGCGTGGGTGTAAGTGATTTCTGACGTAGGTGACTGACGCCCATTTTGATACACTCTAATGGCGAAAAAGATTCCCCACAATGTTTGCATTCCAATACTTTGCCCTTAACATCAAGACAATGATCTTGGTGTTGTGCTTTACGGAGGGTACTCTTGTCTTCTACTTCTTGGAGTATTTGATGCATTGGCATCGTAACAGGGCGATCGTGTTCTTTTTCTGCCCCACAATTGTGAGTCACAACAAAATCAGTCCCGTAGCTAGCACAGACAACTTGATCAATGTATGATATGAGAGCATCCCTCGCGGCTTTCCTCTTTCTCTCATCGCTATGAAATAGCGCGTTCCGAGTCTTGTTGAAGATCTTCACCCATATTTGCCAGTGACTATGCAACGTCTTCCTCCCTTGCTCTTCGTCGGTTCTTGAGTACGCAATTGGTACTCCAAACACGCCTTGTCGCCCTGATTGTTTCTTTGGGTCCCAACCTATGAGAGATTCCGTAACAATCTGCATCAAATGCTGGTAAACAAGTGAGCATGCCCCTGGGTAAAGATTCCTGGTTTTCTTCCTCAGCTTAAAGTCGAGCCTACAATTTTCCAAGTGGTCTTCATCATCCCAGTCACCAAGGTTTGGCAGTGACACCTCTTTGCCAGCGTTGGCGAAGACTTGAACTCTGATGGTGCGCTCATCGCATGGGGTCGTAGTTAAGAAAATTGCATGGCCTCCGAAGTAGTTATCCATTGCAAAATGCTTGCGGCGATTTTGTTTGGCACTTAAAGCAGTGTACCCGACTGGTTTGCATGATGCCTCAACTGCTCGGATATACTCTCCAGCCGTTCCAGTTACTTTTTGCTTTGTTACTTTTTGAAACAATGCCTGATCGAGATCTTTCATTTTGAGTTTTGACATCTTCTCAGCTAGTGACTGACCGAACACACTGGATTTGCAAGTGACCACGGCCGTCTGATAACTGCGCTGCCGATTATACATATGGTTCAAGATTAGAAGGAAGTCACCTCTAAAGAATTGTGGGAGCGAGAGTCGACAGTAGTGACGATAGCATTCCAGCACAGAGATGTGAGTCCTCCGCTTTACCTTTGGCCCACCCTGGCCCCATGGAAATTGCAGGGGACAAACGTCCTCCAACTGAAGTTCTCTCATATCTGCATATTTCCCTCCACTGACCAGAAGAGTTGGCATTGTACGATCAATCATAGCTTTGACAAACTTTTGGTTGGATTCGTAAATTCCTGTATCATCTTGCGGCTCATGTGCGCTTGTAAAGTGGAAAGTAGCCCCAGCAAACTCTTTCTCTAGTTCTGGATCATGTTCTTGATCTGTATTGTTGGGCGTTTCTTCGTCGACAATAAAGCTTGGTTTGGGGCACTCCGTTGGTGGTGTAACTCCTTCGTATCCTGGATGGCCAGACTCATTGATGAACCACTCAAATAGATCCACCATTTTCTCCATGTTTAAGAGGGCTTTTTTCTTCGCCATTTCCTTCTGATTCGGAGTCATTCGCCCGCATAAGACGACATATACAAGCGGGTTTGCCCCTGTTGTTAGAAAATGATTCATTACTGACCCCGTATGGGTAAGATCAACCTCAAAAAAGCTGAAGTGACCGCGGATAGCTTTGTGAGCACCAGCTGTATATGCGAAAATGTAGGCAAAAGGGCGAACACGAGCTAATAGCGAAGACATCTGTTCTGTAATGTTCTCATTTTCAATGATGTCCATGGGGATGTGGCCGATAGCGAAGCCGTTGCTGATGGCATGCTTGGGTGGTGCGTCACTTGTAGTGTCACTTTTATTGCACCATGCCTTGTAACATGAGCTGCATGCCTCAAATGCTACATGCCCATTCTTGGTCTTGGTTTCCTTCGCTCTTGGTGACAGAAGAAGGCCTTCGAGTTCGTGACCGCTGATTTGGTACTGGGTAACGTGCTTGTCCTTCAGATTGACTCCGTGGTAGTCCTCATAGGATTTGACGCTTATCCTGTTTTTCTGAGAGCAAAGTGACTCTACTGTTATCTTGTGGATAGACTCACATCCGATTATAAGCCTATCGCATAGTACACAAACAGCGGCGCGGTAAGCATTTGGATTGCTATCGACTTGCATTATTCGCTCTTGGTCATGTTTACGTGCCTGTTGGATTGGATGTGTCGTTGCAACAGGAATCTTGTAATCACAACTCTCTTCTACTCCTACGCTCTCCTCTGCCTCTGGCTCTGGGCTCAATGTTGCGATCTGTGGCTTTTCTGTCAAGGCATTCTTGTGTTGACGGTAAAGCTTTGCTGTAGCGGCCGCCTTGGCCTTCTGAGCTTGCCTCTCCTCTGGGCTCATCAAGGCATTCTTGTGTTGACGGGAAAGCTTTGCTGTAGCGGCCGCCTTAGCCTTCTGAGCTTGCCTCTCCTCTGGGCTCATCAAGGCATTCTTGCGTTGACGGTAAATCTTTGCTGTAGTGGCCGCCTTAGCCTTCTGAGCTTGCCTCTCCTCTGGGCTCGTCAAGGCATTCTTGCGTTGACGGTAAAGCTTTGCTGTAGCAGCCGCCTTAGCCTTCTGAGCTTGCCTCTCCTCTGGGCTCATCAAGGCATTCTTGCGTTGACGGTAAAGCTTTGCTGTAGCAGCCGCCTTAGCCCTCTGAGCTTGCCTTTCCTCTGGGCTCATCAAGGCATTCCTGCGTTGAAGGGAAAGCTTTGCTGTGGCGGCCGTCTTAGCCCTCTGAGCTTGCCTCTCCTCTGCCTGTGGGCTCATGAAGGCATTCCTGTGTTGATGGGAAAGCGTTTGGCTCATTATCACTGATCGGGCAACGGAAGGTGACTTCAAAACAAGTGCAGGCGCAGAATTTATTTGTATGGTGTCAATTTTGGCTTGCAATAATTTATGAGCGAGGAGGAGTTTTTCATTCACACCCCTTGCCCTTGGCCATAATGTACATTACTCCAAAATGTGGGATGTACATTACTCTACAGACTTATATTATAAGCTATATAATGTACATTATGCAAAAGTCATGTTGTGTTATTGTTATGGCTTTTTATGAGATATGAGATAAGACATGGAAGATCATAATAGTTCATTAAATATGACTGCATACAGATATAAGAGCACCAAACTCAAGACATTTACATGCAAGGATGCTAAGTTGAGGCGACTCCTTTTATGGTACCAACATCACGAGGGCGAGCTTGGTTTATGCATTCCGAAACACTACAATTCCCGGCTAAAAGTAAGAGTGACTGACGTAACTAAATTGAGATACACCGAGAAAAATGAGCTGGTTCATGTTTTAGAAGCAGCAGAGACGGCGTTGAAAAGATTCAGAAAACAAAAAGAGGAAGGAAATACAAGTACAAGAAGCAAATATAAACAACAGTCCATCAAAAACTATTTCTTTGCAAAAGAAGTACACCCTAAGCCCAGAAAGTGATAGTGCGGTGCCGGCCGGCAAAGGTTGTCACAAAATTGATGATAGGTATGGTGAGCGGCAAGAGAGAGAGAGAGAGAGGAGAGAAAGGAGTATCCTCTGTGTGTGTGAGAGAGAGATTCTAAAATAGTCTATAACTATCAATTTCTATATAAATGTATCCTCATACTTACGTTTTGAAGGTGGGGCAAACACGTCTTGGTGATGCTGGTGATTACTGGAATAACCCACAAGTGTTTTCACATTATCACTGAGTGGAACATCAATGCCGCGATCGCAATATTTGAGAGCACGCTGTAATAGTGTCACTATGTTGTTGTGTATAAGAAGGAGATGCACCTGCATTGTGAAGTCAATGTACCCACCGCTGAACAGTAATGCAAAGATGTCTGCACCAAGGACAGTAAGCTGGATGCGTCTGTCAACATTCTTCGCAGTCTTCATCATACAGTAAATGATATGCGATATATCATCGCGGGTTGCTTCAGTAACACTTACATGGGTAAGTGTCTTGTTTGTATCGTTATTGTAAATTTCAGCAATGCTGAGATAGTTTGGAACATAGAAATTGATGAATTTCATGTGGTCGTCACTGTTAGTGCGGAAGCTGAATGTATCATTGATGGAAACAATATGCACGTGTTTGCCATCAAACCTGGACTTGCAGATGTCCATATCGTACTTGGCAATTGCTAGCATGGGGCAAGTCCAGCATACAACTAACTGAATGGAGCCATTTTTGCATTTGTTTCTTGTGTCAGCATCATCTGACCCAATGAAGTTGTTTGGTGGTGACAATGCAATTGGATAATCTTTGGGGAATCTACATTGCGAGTGCTTTTGGATAGTGTACAGGTATCGATTTCTATGGTTCAAGAACGACATATCTATACGTTCCAGTTCCGGTGGGACTTCTTCATCAGCTTCCACGGCAGCAAGCTGGGCATTCCAAGCGCGGTAGTATTCACCAACTAACACAGATATTGCTACTGTTTCAATGTCTTTTCTGGGGACGAATGTTTCAACATGGAGAATTTGTCCCTCACAATAATGATATTGCTCTGCATGATCACAGTTATGAGGGACTACGCTTTCACAGCAATACCCAAAATCTCTCATCAGCTGCCTAAAGCCAGAAGCACTCTGTCTGTTACAGAGGAAGTTCAGGTCGAACTCTTTAAACCTCTTCCCTGTGACTGCTTGTACTGCAGCTGAGCCAGATAGAAGCACTTTTCGGCCCATGTTTGATTCATCTTCCTGAAACTTGACAATTCTTCTTGCTTCATTAATGGACAAAGCAGTTTGTAACACACTACTGAATCCGTGGACTAGAGATTCTTGCAACAGCCTGGATGCAAGATTGGTCACTTCATTGTTCTGCAAAAATTCCAAAGGCTTAATCTGGGGAGGTGATAGGAAGTGACGAGTGGACAACTCGGTTGAGGGTGTATGAAATTGTGTGCATGTTTGAGCTAGACTATACACATCTGGAGGATCCAAATATGACGCGACAGCCATCAATAGTGTGTCAGGTAGACTTGTCAACAAGCAACATTTGGCGCTATGTTCAAAGCACTCAGTCTTTGTTGGTTGCTGATCCTTCTGTTTCATGCACATTAAGAGATATGCTGCATGTGACTGTGAGCTGTAACCACACCGCTGACAGAAGCAGGTAGAGGAGGTGAACATCCACAAACTCTTATTACAGGAGGGACAAACCATCGCATTTATGAGCATTGCAAGAAGTGTTCCTTTTGACGACCATGCACATAATGTGCATTATTCCACAACTGAAATGTACATTACTCCACATACATACTCGAAAAGAATCCATCACGGTCTCTTGACATCAGGAAATAAAAGAATCTCTTGTCTACTTGTAGGACACCGTGCGAAGAGGGGCAGGGAGCAGAGAGAGTGGTCTACTTCTTCAAGCCTAAATTGGTATCAATATCAAACTTCTTGAACAGTACCAAATAAACATTTTATGATAGGTTAGATTTTCCAGCCTTTCAACGAGTAAATTCACATTTGCAAGCCTAATTGTCTGCACCATCTAGGAGAAAGTCCCAGTCCTCCTCCTCCATATCTTCAAGATACGCCCTACCAACCTCAGAAGTCCCAAAAAAGGCCTCCATTACTTCATTATCTTGAAGCACATCCTCCTTTGATGCATACTCACCACCTTGATGGCAGACAAGGGATTTTAGAACTTTTGCAACATCCAAGTCAAGGAGGTAATGGTTCAATGCTTGCGGATTATCCCTAAAACACTTGTTGAATGTATACTTCTCTGGATTATCCATCACATCCTTGTTCCTTGTAAACTTGCTGAAGCAATGGGCAATGTGGCGACCAGCTTTCTCAATAGAAGTATCCGCTTCATCAATAAGGAGGAGAACAACTTTCCAGTCCCATTTGGATCCTTTTTTTGTTTTCATAGGAGTAACGCCGTCATCTATGTCAGTATCTCTACGAGGCAAGAATGAGTACACATACTTCCAATCCTTGGCAAGTTCTCCGCCGTCATCCGTGTCATTAAGACCCTTTTCCATGGGAAATAAGTAGGCTGACTCATCAGGTGCCCAAGCCTTGGTGCAAAACCCAATGAAAACGCCTTCGACACAAGTTTCGACAACGTCCAAATTCATTTCCCTTGTTTTGGATCTACTGGAGGAAACAACAACAGATCCCGATCCGGGTGTCCACTTCCATTTCTTTGTTGGAGGGGGGGAAGTGGTAGTGTTGGCTTTGTTCTTAGCTGACTTGCGCATGATAATGTTCTGTTTGTGACGTCCAACGTGTGTGTTGTTGAGAAGGGAGGAGACGTATATCAAAGTAATACGATGTTTTAATATTGGCTTGCTAAAGTTTATGAGCTTGAGGAGGAAGTTTCTATTGCATCGGGTGCACAATGCACAGAATGTACATTACTCAACAACTGAGTAATGTACATTAATCTACACACTTGAATAATGTACATTCCGCGAAGGCAATATTCGGTATAAGCGACGCAGATGGAGGACCGAAGGAGATTAATTGTATCATTGTGTCCCCCGACCAATTTCTCGACCATCAAATGGGTGATTGAATTATATAATCCCCACGTGGCCCTGTGCTGTTGCTCTGCATGTTGCGGAAAAGAAAGACGAAAGTTATGTCTGCTCGTCTAGTTATTATAATTCCGAGTAATTTACTAAGTCAATATTCCTACATTCAATAACCCAACCAAACTTAACGTCGTCATCACCATCATACATTATGCATTTTTGGTATGTTCCCAGTATGTGACGTCGGCCTGCTAGCTTTGAAAAGAATGTGATCCTCTCTCACCCAATGACTGCCCATAAACTTTGTCGCGACATGTGTTGGTGAATTAGTTTTCACTTTTATCACATGTTGAAAAACCGAAGTATCATTAGTGGAGGGTGTGCTGAATCTCATCTTACTTAGTGAGATCACTTCATGCTCAGACCCAAGAAGTGATTGGATGCTACATTTCATTATATCGGCATTGTCTGCATGTTCTTCATCATCTTGAATTTTGAAAACATATGTGCAAATTTGTGGTGTTATGTCCTCTCTTGCTGTTGACTTGGTAGACATTGTGCTTAAAACTCTGAAAGAATGGGTGTCGGTGTTGGTGTTGGTGTTGTTGGTGATGGTGACGCCAAAGTGAATAGGCAGTTGTTGTTGTGACTGAGAGATGTACATTACTCCAGATAGTTGGCTTGGCTGGTGCTCTCGCCAAATAAATGCCCAAAGGGATAACCAGAAGTTATTACTTACTGGTATCACTATGCGATATGTACGAAACATTTTTTTGGCGGGTAAACCCAAACCATTTTTGGCTCTTTTCATCTCAAAAATTTGCAACATGCGGCAAGCAAGATGATGTACCTATTCTTATCTATTACATTATATCTAACCACATGTCTACCACAAGCTAATAGTCTCTAACTGCAATGATATTGCGTAAGTCAGAAACGCTTACTCCCTGGTGCTCAGTTGCAAACTCAAATATACGTCGCAGTTTTGCTTGGCAACGATCAAGAGTTAGGGCCACCTGCATGGTTGTATCTTTCTCAACGTCAAGGTCTTCTTTGTACTCTTCAACTTCGGCTTGAGCAAGAATCAAATGTGCATTGTAATCATCAACTTCAGCTTGCTTGCGATCCAATTTTTTTTGCAATGTCTGAATTTTACTCTTGAGGATGCAATTTGAATGGTAGAACTTCAGTACTTTGGGCTCGGGGAAGCCTCCATTGAATTTCCCAACGAAAGAGCTACCATCGGGCCAAGTCAAAGTACCAACATCCTCAAAGCCATCACGAAACGTTCCGTTGAACGTCATTCCGTCATAAATGTACGTTCCCCTCCCATGCGGTATCATTTTGAGTTGGCGAGCTCTACCTTTTCTTCCACTTGGTTTCATTCTGACAAACTTGACATTGCCACGGTATGTACCACCCTGATAAGGAAACGAAAATGATGACACCATGCTAACGTGTCACTAAAATTTATGAGCTGCCTTGCAGATGAGATTATATGATGTACATTACACCAATGTACATTACACCACAACGCGGAATGTACATTACACCACGCTGCAAAATGTACATTACTCCTAATACAGACTTGACTAATTTATATTGCCCTAAATTCATCATCATCACCAGCATTCTCCCTCAGCTGGTGAACTTTACCACCAACGCTATAGTAGCAATAAATATTTAACACTTACTTTAACACATATACAACAAACAATTTTTCAAGCACTCCCCTCTGTAATCCTGGAGAGTAGCTGATATTCAGCATCACTAAGCAACGATTCCGCAACTAAGCAGGAAATGCTTTCACTTGTAACAATACCACCATCTCCGGCCATAGACACAATATCTGCTACGACTTCTTGCAACTTGTTCACAGCCGAATTAAAACGAACGTCAGTTGCATAGTTCATAGGGTTCCTTGCAATTTTCAACAGCAAACTCTCGAGCAAACAAGCATCACTTGCAGCTGCTGAAAAATCAAAACTAAATGGCCGCAGCGATTGAGCACAAAGATCATGGAGCAAAGAATTCAATCCAAGAATTCCAGAAAAGCGACAGCATTTGAATGCACAAAGCAGCAGCTTTGGCAAATCTGTTTCATATTCCACGGATTGCCTCAAAGTAAAGTTCTCAAATGAAGGATGATCGATTGCTACTTGACTATCAGTATCAACGAACTGAGGAATTGAAGAATAGTCAGGACGCGCTCCTCCTTTGCCCAACAAGGAAACAGAGAATGCTCCTTCATTGCTCTTGAATGCCGTGTGATTCAAGTGACACGAATAAGCTAACAGGGACATGGGTAGTAGCCTAACTCTCCCTTTCATATCAACAACAACTTGGGCCACATCAGCAGCAAGTGCGGAATGCCCAAGCATAGTTTCAAGATAAGAAACAACTCTCGCCATGTTATCACCTCCACCATCAAAGCAGGCAAGAAAAAATGGCTTCAATTTCGGACTTGATTGCAATAGCAGATCTGCAGTAGCACCAATTGGCTCAGGATACAAGCCTACAAGCCCTAAACTCTCAATTAAAGATTTCATGAAAGGACCCAATACCATACGGCGAATCTTATCGTCGGGGATAGTGCACCGCCCCTTCTTCAGTACAACTTCGCCACTCCTCCTTGTAACATGATGGCGCTTGCAATGATCAACCAACAGCCGCGCATTGTATTCAATCGCATACCCCATAGCTGCCAATAGATAAGCCAACTCAACATCATCCTTCCCAAGCAATTTTGCATCTAAAATGAAGATGTTTGATAACAAATCAAGCATTGAATAGGTCTCGCCATAAGCAAGTAAATCAAGAAGGGACAAAGTGGCCCAAATGACAATCGACGTATGCTCATGCAATGTTTTGCTCGCAATATCCCAATCACTTTCTTTCAAGATTTCAATCACACTTTCGACTCTAGTGAAGAAGAATCTGTTGCCAAGAGGAAGCTTTCCATTCAATATCATAGCACAAATTAGTTCTCTCAATGGTGCATGATCTTTCTTCTTATATCCAAAGGCATGCAACAAGACATGAACGATGGGCGGAATTAAATGAAGCTGGAACGAACGCTGCGAGGACAATACAAAGCTCCTGAAACCTAGCGGAAAGATGCCATTGCCCAACTGATTTCGAACTGCTGTAGAATTTGAATAAGCAGACGCACCATTACGAGGAGATTTGCATGGGTTTCTCAACAACTGTTTGTAATTGTCTGATTCCATAACAGCTTTGGCATGTTCTGAGCTCACACCCGTAGCAACATCATCAGTAGAATGTGCACCTATATCTTCAACATCTTCTAGGCCACGTTCCAGTTCCTGTCGGACTTCTTTATCAGCTTCCACGGCAGCAAGCTGACCGCACTCCTTGCACTTCATACAATATATTTGTCCAACATTACAATGCAGATTGCAAATTGGATTATCACACACCGGCAAGTTGTACAAACTCGTGATCAAATGAGGAAAGAAATTACACAGCGATACACGGTCCTCAACATCTTCTTTTAGAGATCGCACTGGAACTTCATCTTCACATGTAACATTTTCAATAACTATTTTGTCATTCATGTATATATCAGCCAAATCAGCAAAAGACTCCATCCACTCGACGCCATCACCCGCTAAATTGGTGTCCACACTACTAATATCATTGAGGAGCTCATCACACATGTCAGGAAAGGACAAATCATCGATAGAGATCTCTGATGGCATAGCAGCTCCCAACATCAAGTCAGGAAGGGCGGGCAGCAACATGTCCTCGACAATCTCCAGATCGTCAAATACATCAAGATTGGTATCATCAAGATTGGTATCGTTGATAGAGACAACAGAAGCATCTACGAGAGCAAGGCCGGAAGAAGACTTGCCAGGATCAATTCCATCAGAGATAGAAACGTCTGCTTCACGGCCATCGGGAGAGGTGGCAAACCTTGATCGCTTCACATGCTTCCCAGATTCTCGCGCTGCTGTAGTCTCAAATGAGCGCTTGGTCGATGCCGCCGCAGTCGATGTTGATGTTGCAAAAGAAGTTGCACTAGAAAACATTTTGGTGGGAGAGGCTTTTGTGCGTGCGTGCGCGTGCTTTGTGAGAATACCAGCTGGCGTGTTCTCCGAGAAACTACTGAGAGATGTACATTACTCAAAAAAGAAATGAATGAGAGATGAGAGATGTACACTACTCACAAGAAAGAGAAAGAAGAAAATGCTCGCCAACGAGACTAAAGTAGAACATACGCTTAAGGTAGGAACTAGTAGGGGAATTTACTATACTTACTACTAATTTACTGTATGTCCAACTCGTATGTACGTCGTACATACATAAGTGTGCTACAGGTAGATTTGTCTATGACACACTTACTCACGCGTTCGAGGTCCGTCGATTTCCGGAATAAGCCTAATCTTCTAACGAAGCTTGGATAGAACGAACTTGACCACCTATTCGTTAAAAGGTTAGAACATCGGGAATGATGCCTAAAATCAAATCACAAAAAGGTCTGAGGGACTACATATCTACTTATTTGAGCAAAGAGCAGGCAATGCAGAGCTTGGTGAGGAAGGAACTTTCTTCTCACAATCTACATCGTTGTGGCGATCTTCATGCAGTCGAAATGTTTACAAGAGCACAAGGTTATTGTAAGTTTGTATTGGAAAGGATGGTGGTGGAGGTGAGCCTACCTGACTGACAATGTGTCAAGAATTCAAGCTCTTTCTTCACTCATCGTCGGTTAATTTGCTCTTTGCTCATGACGAGATGCTACACTATCTCACGGCTTTGTCAATTCGTTCAACGACTGCACGAATGTGTTAGCTTTCAAATTCACTGTGTATTGATGCGGCGTTATCGACGAAAGTAGTGTATGTAGATGTAGAACTTGTTGGAGCACAGATATAATGGAGGATGAAAGCACAAAGCACAGCTTCTTGGGGTGCAAAGATGGCGGATACAACGGTGCAGGCAACATGCTTAGTGTATCGTTCTTTCTATCTAATCTCTAGATCTATAGTGTTAATATATTATCTGCGCATCATTCTCTTCATATGCTAATCGTTGATGCATCGCGCATGTAAAAAATATCCATGTATGTCTTCAATAATCCCCTTGAAGACTTGTAAATAACTCCCTCATCCTCATACACCTTCTCACTCGCTAGATTCATCATCTGCAGGGCATCCAGACGTAAACCAGCACTTCCTTCCACCCTTTCCGCACCTTTGTCCTTGTGAGGAACAGGTGTCATCTGCGACTGACCCATCAGCACAGATGGTTGCCGGTAAAGGCTCATGCTTGGAGCAGAGATACTTGTCAGTAGCCAAGGCAGCAGTTCCAGTGCTTTCAGACCCACCGGCACCCCCTTTTCCTTTGCCCTTGCCTTTTCCTTTACCCTTGCCTTTACCCTTTCCTCCATCACTTCCATCATCATCACTTCCATCATCATCACTTCCATCATCACCTTCAGCTGGCTTCACACCACCCGTATTCAACTGTTTAAGTTCATTCATCAAGGAATCAGCTTCGGCATCCTTCGCACTAAATTCAATAGCACCTTGCACATCATCATGCTTGCTAGGGAAAGCAGCTTCACTAATACTTGCACTAATACTTGCAGTATTTGGTTTGACAGAAATTACCAAGTCATCTGTGTCATCGTAGCTACCAGTCACGCATTTATTCACGCCGGCATCATTTTGTCCATACATCAAGTTCGCACGCACAGCTTGGATGGATCCTGGGGGCAATGTATAGGACGCTGTGATAGTTTGCGCTCCTCCACCTGGGCACTGTTGACGGGGTCCAATCTGATTCCAGTCAGGATTCGAAGCGTCACTCGCATAGTAAAAGTCGATATAGTCGCTGGATCCAGTACTCCAGCACCATACAGTCGCAGTAATTGTCACGAAGTCACCCTCAGTCAAGTCACCATCGCCACCAGATGCCCTGGTGACAACAATCTTGTCAATAGATTCATCACCATGATACGATCCACTGTTACCGTCGGTACAAGTGTTCAAGGTGTTGGGACGATTGGGTTCATTACCATTGTTGATAGTTCCCCTACCATTTAGGAGACCTGCTGAGTTGCACGACGCACCATAAGAGCATTTGGGAGCTCCAAGGGCTGCGTCGTAAGACGCTGTTTGAGGTCCACTTGCACCGTCATTAGTAGGCATTGGAGTGGGTGGTTGAGTTGGTACTGGAGTGGGTGGTTGAGTTGGCGCTGGAGTAGGTGGAGGAGTGTAATTGGGGTTTTCCTTCACTGTGAAGATCAAATCATCGTGATCATCGTAGGAGCCAGGGGAGCAAGTGCTTGCAGAACCATTGTAACGAAAGTTGACACGGATGGACTGATTGGTGCCTTTATCAACATCGAATGCTTGCGTAATTGTTTGTTCCCCGCCACCAGGGCAAGTGATTGAATTCAAGAGTTGCCAGTTAGGACTAGAGGCGTCCTGCGTGAGGTAGATATCCGCTGTGTCAGATGCACCTGAACTCCAGCACCAAAGCTTCACAGTCACATAAGCACGTCCGCCCTCAACAATAAAGTCACCCGAAGGAACTGGAACTCCTGAGACAATATCACCAGCTGTGACGGTAATCTGATCGATTGATTCATCACTGTGATAACTTCCACTGTTACCATCAGTACATGTGTTTCCATTACTGTTGGTATTTGAACGGTTGGGTTCATTACCATTCGCAATTGTTCCTCGGCCATTGAGAAGAGCTAGCGAATCACACGAGGAACCTGTATTGGCACATTTAGGAACGCCATATCCCGAATCAAAGACGGCTTCTTGTGCTCCCGCAACGTCTCCGTTAGTAGGCGCAGGAGTTACAGGCGCTGTTGGTGGAGCAGTTGGCTGCAATATAAGAAGAAAAGATACGATAAAAAGAGATGATTAGAAAAGAGATGCACAGCTGGTCAACCAAATCATTCTTTTGTCTTGTGACTTACCGGAGCTGTCGGGGGGCTTGTCGGAGGATTTGTTGGTGGCGCAGTTGGAGGGCTTGTTGGAGGATTTGTTGGTGGCGCAGTCGGAGGATTTGTTGGAGGGTTCGTTGGTGGCGCAGTCGGAGGATTTGTCGGAGGATTTGTTGGTGGCGCAGTTGGAGGATTTGTTGGAGGATTCGTTGGTGGTGCAGTTGTTGGAGGAGGGGTGACAGGAGGCGTAGTTGGAGGAGGGGTGGGGTCACTTCCACACGATGATCCAAATAATTTCGTTTCGGACGACGTAAATGCGCCACCACTTGCTACCTCTGCACCATCATACTTCACAGAGTAACTTCCTTGGCCATAACCGCAGCAAATGCCGTCACCATAAGTGTCCTGGAATGATTATACAAAGTCACCAAGTAAGTAATTGGTTTGTGGAAGGGGCAGATGATGAGCACAAGCATATTCTTCACTTACATCAATTTTGAATTCGTACTGTCCTGCTGCGGCGCAGACATTTTGCGAAAATGGTGAATTTCGGTCACTGTACGAGCCACCCGACAAAATCACGCCAGCAGATCCACACTTATCAGTCACAGTCCAAGTTGTTTCCGCAGGATAGTTGTCCGTGACGATATCTACCTGAACTATTTTGGCAGAGTCACTGCATTCACATTCCCCTGTGGGTTCAAGGCAAAGACCACTGAAGCCTGGTCCAGAGCATGTCTTGGCAGGATTCTCGCACATTCCAGCATCCTCATTACAAATGTCGTCTGTGCAGCCAAGTCCATCGTCACAAGTTACTGGAACACCAAGGTTGCACCTTCCAGCGCTACACACCTCAACACCGTTGCAAAATACACCATCATCACAATCAGAATTAGTCTCACAATTGCCGAGACCAAGAAGATAGTCGACATGAGCTTTGAACTCTGGCTTATCAATTCTTGTTCCTTGGTTGCTACCTCCAGTTGCGCTACATCCACCGTGGGTGTGGACCCCAATTGCAACTCCTCCCTCTTCGTGAAAAACGGGGGAGCCGGAATTCCCTCCCTGTTGTTACATTGATAGTAATGAAGAGAATTAACAAGTGTGAGTAATTGTGACATGATAGGAGGGAGAAAGAACGAAAGAAGAGTGCCACAATGATATCACAAACTACTTACGGTAGTGTCCGGAACATATCGAATATAAGTACCCGCAATGGTTGTTAATGCACCCACGTGAGTCTTTTGCGAGCGACTGGCAACCGCTGCTGTACCATAACCGGTGATCCTGATGTTGTTTCCCGACGTTGAAGTTGGGACATCACCAAGATTGAACCAGCCACAGCCGGGTGATCCACATTTCTCGCTCTGTGCAACTCCAGGGAGCTTTCCAGTGACTGAGTTTGGTAGCAATCTACCCGCACCCCAGTCATTACCGACACCTCCATTCACACCGTCGTATGTAGCGACATCAACTGCGTATTGATCTTCGGGAGCTGCACTTCCGGTGCCATAGACAAAGTGAATACGAGTGCTTGATGATGGAGTTCCACAGTGCCCGGCCTGAATGAACACGTCCTCACTAATCAGCCAGCCGGTGCATCCTCCAATTCTGCCCATACGGACATCGGTTGAAGGAATGCGGTCATCTGTGTCTCCACAGATGGAAGCAGCGATGAGGGGTTCCTTGCAGACGCCCCCTTTGACGTTTGAGACAACAACTCTTGAGGTGTTACCATTGCCGCGGACGCCTCCAGGAGAAGATAGCACGACATTGACAGAGCTGCCATCGAAGATGGCCGAGAATCCATTTGAAGAGAGATCGGCGGCGGTGATGACTTGTGTGGCAGTGTCGCCTGTGATTGTTAGCTGCGCTCCATCGGCGAGCTGGGAGTCCGAAAGATCAAGTTGGATCCATGGCGCGTCGTCATAGGAAACGGTGGTGGTGGCGGCTTTAGTGTCTCCAGAATCATAGCCGTATGGCTGCAGCGTTTCACAGACATCTGCAGTTTGGGCACTAGCGAAGATGGGCGACTTGTGGGCCGCCGAGAGGAGGAAGAGGAAGTTACTCAGATGGAGCTTCATGTTGGGTATGATGATCTACAAGACGTTGACTCTTTGCTGAGCTGACCGTCTTTTTATGCGATCTCGGAGTGCTGCTTTGCTTTCAACAAGCTGCACAAGTACAGTATTGTATACGCGGCTGGGAGGGGCTGCTCTCGACACAATAGTCATTTTTTACACTTTGCGGTGCCAACTTACAGTCCTTTCACGATCTTCGAGAAAGATATTGTACGAAGGAATTCATACATGGATGAAAGACCCCATCCGTCTCTTTCACGATTTATGTCAGTGCTTTCACGAAGAACATGGTTCCTTTCACGATTAGGCCTTGGTCAAAGGTCATAGGGGGCTTTCATGCCCCCCCAAGATCTGGGTGACAAGATATTTGGGCATGTTTAGGGTAGTTGATGCCATTTATGGGTGAATGAGGCTTATTTTTGTGCTCAACTGGGGCTCCTGCGGGCAATGCATAGGGGAAAGAGCCCCCTAAGTCCGAAGACAGTTCTTGTCACGCGTCACGCACGCACGCACGACTTAAGATTTTGCAAAAAAAACGGGTTTGGAAGATTAACCTTGGGGTGAGCATTAACCCTCGTGTTGAAAATCTAAAATCTGAGATCTACTTATCTCAGGATTGAAGAAAGCGTCGTCCCAACATAAGTACTTACATATGTACAGTGTTGCCGCTCTTGCTACAATACAGCGATTACTTGCTTGCAATTGAATGCACTACAACAACTTGCTTGTCACCATGACCGCTCTAAACCCATCCACACACATCATCACCCTGAAGGACAATTCAACCACCCATTATCACCTCCGAGGTCTTCTCCGTCAACAACAACACGACATTCAGAAGTGGACACAATTTTGTGCATCCGTTTTTGCCTACAAGCCCTCCCCTCCACCACCTGAATATTTTGCTAGACATTTCTACAATGATCCGAGATGTGATGCGTCATTGGTTAGAGTGATGATCCATTGTCCTAACGCTGCTAATGACGATGAAGCACAAAAGATGACTGGCGAGATTGTATCTTCGGTACGAATCTTTCGACGGACATTATCCACTGGTAGTAGTAACAGTGGCGGTGCTACAATTGAAGCAGGTGGGATAGGAGAAGTTTGCACCTCTCCCGATCATCAGCGGCGTGGGTTGAGTAAGATATTATTGAAGGATGCAATTAATATCATGTCTACTACTTCGTGTGATGGCGTTGGAGACAGTGGTGGGGGTATGTCGTGTAGTTTACTCCATGCCAATCCTGAATTTAGACCAGTGTATAATAAAGTTGGTGGTTATGAGTGTGTGCCATCGAAATGGTCATTGGTTCCTATAGAGTTGAACAAGCTGGTAATAAATTCTACTACTGACGAAACGAATAAATGGACGACACGACAAGCAATCTTTCCTCAGGATGTCTCCCAACTAAAAGCACTGCATACTGAATATTCTGAAAAGAGATTGATTACAATTACACGTTCAACAGAGTATTGGACAAATTATGTGAGTGCCGAGTTGGGAGAATCGTTGTGGGTGTTAGAAGATGATGCATCCATTGTTGCATGGCTATCTATTCGTAAAAGAGGGGATCGATACCAACTTCGTGAATTCGGGGCTGATCGAAACAAACATTCAATCTCCAATATTATATCATTTGCATTAAAGAGATTATTGGGTGTGGCACTGCAGCAGATTGGAGAAGATGTGCATGTCGATTCTGAAAAGAAAGTTAGTTTATTGCTACCAACTTTCATTCTATCTGAATCTGACACGCAGCAAGAGAAGATGAATGGAGCAAATAATGAGGTTGGAAGTAATCACGAGGATGACTGTTCACTCTTTGATAATGTCAGTGTTGTTGAGGAGAATGATGACGGCTGGATGTACGTTGTGTTTGATAAGAGTGAACCGAATGTGTTGGAGTTAACAATGCGTGCAAAGGACCCTGTCCCTCACTTGATTTGGCCGACTGATTCGTTTTAACTCTTTGTGCGGCGCTTAATAAGCAGAATATAAAAAACTACTTAGCTTTGCTGCCCTCATATCAGCTATCCCGACGGGATGGAGTGCCACTACGCTGGTATGTGTGAATACCGTTTGTCTGCTTCTTGTTACATAATCCCTTGTGCGGTGCATTGTGCATCAAATCTTGTCATACCTGCATGAACTGTCGCGCGAGAGAGATTCTGGAGTCACAATCACAACTGTGGGGCTCTGTGCTATGTTGCAAACGAAGACCCAGAAACGGCTTACTAACAGCATAACTTCTTGGCAGCAATATAGGTTTTTATAGCAGGCAGCTGAGCCGACCTAGAGCCGGATGGACGAACGCCAAATCTACACAGTAATAATGTACCTACCACGTAGCGCCCATGGGCTTAGGCAGTGGTGGCGAAAAAGGTACTGGCCGCACACATGTCGGAATTGGTGTGGAATGACACGACACAGGAACCCAGGACATAAGTAATGAAGGTCACTTTGGAGATGGCGTCCGACATGATGTTTTGCAAAGTATGCAAATTATTCGTGATAGCTATATATCTTACCTAGCTATGTGTGCAATTGAATTGCCCCAGATCCCGCAGGCAATCCCAGATCCGTCTTTGAACAATATTTTTTGTGATAAGTACTTAGTGCCGTTGCATTGAAAAGCAAGCTCGTGAAAGACTTCTAATTTGAACAGCCTCTTCTCAATCACACTAGATGATCAACATTCACATAAAATAGAACAGATAGCGCTAACATAACCGAAGTCGCCGGCAGAATTAAATCTCCCAATATCATGAAGCTACATCTCAATAAACTCCTCTTCCTCCTCTCGGCGGCCTCCAGGTCGTCCCTCTTCGCTGATGCCCAAGTTGCTGACGTCTGTGAATCGCTGCAGCCATACAGCTACGATTCCGGAGACACAAAAGCCGCCACCACCACTGTTTCAATTGACGAAGCGCCATGGATCCAACTCGATCTATCAGACTCCCAGCTCGCCAATGGAGCGCAGCTAACAATCACAGGCGACACTGCCACACAAGTCATCACCGCCGCCGATCTCTCCTCCAATGGATTCTCGGCTGTCTTTGATGGCAGCTCAGTGAGTGTCGAGCTATCCTCTCCTGGAAACGGCGTCCGTGGCAATGGTAACACCTCAAGAGTGGTGGTATCAAATGTCAAAGTTGGCCTCTGCAGAGACGACGGAATCGCTGACTCCATCTGTGGAGACTTCGATGACCGCATTCCTTCAACCGATGTCCGCATGGGCAGAATTGGAGGATGCACCGGCTGGCTGGTTAGTGAGGACGTGTTCATTCAGGCCGGGCACTGTGGAACTCCATCATCAAGCACTCGTATTCACTTTGTCTATGGCACCGGAAGTGCAGCTCCTGAAGATCAATACGCAGTTGACATCTCTTCATACCAAGGTGTGGATGGAGGTGTTGGTAATGACTGGGGTGCGGGTAGATTGTTACCAAACTCAGTCACTGGAAAGCTCCCTGGAGTTGCACAGAGCGAGAAATGTGGATCATCCGGCTGTGGCTGGTTCAATCTTGGTCCTGTCCCGTCGACAACGTCAGGAAACAACATCAGGATCACCGGTTATGGTACAGCAGCGGTTGAGAGTCGCTCGCAAAAGACTCACGTGGGTGCACTAACAACCATTGCGTCGACTTATATTCGATATGTTCCGGACACTACCGTAAGAGTTTGAGATATCATTGTGGCACTCTTCTTTTGTTCATTTGCCCTATTACTCACACTCATTAATTCTCTTATTTACTTCAATTTCAATATAACAGGGAGGGAATTCCGGCTCCCCCGTTTTTCACGAAGAGGGAGGATATGCGATTGGGGTCCACACCCACGGTGGATGTAGTGCAACTGGAGGTAGCAACCAAGGAACAAGAATTGATAAGCCAGAGTTCGCTGCTCATGTCGAATATCTGCTTGGTCTCGGCGATTGTGAGACTAATTCTGAGTGTGATGATGGTATATTTTGCAACGGTGTTGAGGTGTGTGATGCTGGAAGGTGTGTGCGTGGTGCTCCAGTAACTTGTGACGATGGATTTGCCTGCACAGATGACATTTGTAATGAGGATGCTGGAGTGTGCGAGAATCCTGCCAAGACATGCTCTGGACCAGGCTTCAGTGGTATTTGCCTTGAACCCACAGGGGATTGTGCATGCAGTGGCTCTCTCAAGAAAGTTCAGGTTGATATCGTCACGGACAACTATCCTACGGAAACAACTTGGACTGTGACTGATAAGTGTGGATCTGCTGGCACGATTTTGTCTGGTGGCACGTACAGTGACGCAAATTCACCATTTTCGCAAAATGTCTGCGCCGCAGCAGGACAGTACGAATTCAAAATTGATGTAAGTCAAGAATATGTTTGTGCTCATCATCTGCCACTTCCACAAACCTACACATTACTTACTTCGTGACTTTGTATAAACATTCCAGGACACTTATGGTGACGGCATTTGCTGCAGTTATGGCCAAGGAAGTTACTCTGTGAAGTATGATGGTGCAGAGGTAGCAAGTGGTGGCGCATTTACGTCGTCCGAAACGAAATTATTTGGATCATCGTGTGGAAGTGACCCCACCCCTCCTCCAACTACGCCTCCTGTCACCCCTCCTCCAACAACTGCACCACCAACGAATCCTCCAACTGCACCACCAACCACACTTGCTCCGACGAAGATGCCAACTGCACTTCCTACATCTGCTCCGCCAACCCCAGTGCCGTCTCCTAATCCAACAAATTCTCCTTCAACTCCTCCAACAGATGCTCCGACAAGTGTTCCAACCCCAGTTCCAACTGCGCCACCAACACTTGCTCCGACGAAGATGCCGACTGCACTTCCTACATCTGCTCCGCCAACCCCAGTGCCGTCTCCTAATCCAACAAATTCTCCTTCAACTCCTCCAACAGATGCTCCAACTGCAGAGCCTACAACTGGTACACCAACTGCATCTCCTCAGACAAATGCCCCAACACCGTTTCCTACATCACCTCCAACAAATGTGCCAACTACGCTCCCACCAACAACTCCTTCACCCACCAATCTTCCAACAAATCCTCCGACAGCGCCACCTTGCAATGCCATTCTTGACAAAGAGTTCTGCCAGAGCACAAATGGTTGTGAGTGGTCGAATGGAAAGAACTCCGGTTGTTCGGATGCCTCTGTTTCTCCTCCCCCATCTTGTGACAGCTGCTCATTGATCACCGATAACAAGGGCTGTGGAGATTGTGGAAATTGTAGTTGGAGTGGGAAGGATAAAGTTTGTGTTGCTGTGTAAAGTATCTAGAAGAAGACAATCTGCCTATGTATCTAGAAGATTAGACCCCGTTTAGGTTTAGGGTTAGAGATCTAGCTTGATTCCATAATAATGGTACCTCAAGTTCTAAAACATATTAATTGCAAATCATGTGTATCTGACGAAAGTTCAAGTGGCGTCGCTGCAACTGCTTGCTGATAATTCTGGAGTAAACTCTGCAAGTAATCGTCCAGTCCAAAAGAAGATTTTGGAACGTTCGGTACCAAGCCATCATAGATCATGTACATTCTGTCACTCTCCGAAGAGATGATGGCTTATCGATTCCAAGTTTCCGAGTTATCATTATTTGTCAACCGACATAGCGATCCAAAATGAAGGAAGCGGCTTATGCCAGATGCTAGGACTTTTTTGGTCCGGCGACCGACCGTCAACTCATCAAATTTGAAGGAAAGGGGGGAAGAGAGAGGGTCGTGTGTATTGCTAAATTAGACTTGCCGCCACCCTGGTTTTGCTCGCCAATCGACATTCGCATCAACACTTTACACTTTCACACCATCCACCAGCAAGCAACAGAGCACAAAGTATCATCGACGCTATCGTCGTACTCGAACGAACAAACAGTTATCAACATGGTTAACATTCTGAAGTCAAGGCAACCCAAGCAAGCCAAACCAACCGGGGTCAAATTTGCAGATGCCGGTAACACCAAGAAGTCGAAGGGCGGAATCCGACGCACCAAGAAGGCGTCTTCCTATGACAAAGAGAACGGACTGGGAGCTGTGCCCCTGGCAAAGGGAAGATCAGATATCTACTCAAAACTTCGTAAGCAGATTGAGCTTCTCGAGACCGATACTCAGGAGGCGCAGAGAAAAATTGAGGAGCTTGAAATGGAAGAGGAGAAGTTGCTCCTGGGCTCCCATGCAAAGTTGATTGAGTTGGATCAGAAATTTGCGAATGTTGAGGAGAGTTTGAAACATGAGATTGTACGGTTGCAAGCTGATTTCCATATGCAACAGTTGGTTATAGATGAAAAGAATGTTGAAATTGCCGATAAGAACGATGAGCTCATGTTGAAGGATAAAGAGATTGAGGAGCTGAAGGCAGAAGTGAAGAAGGCAAACGACAGGCTCACGGCGGCTGCCAAGAGTCTTGCGTGGTAATCATCTTGGGTGCAAGTGCAAGATACATATATATGTCGTGCGCTGCCGTCAACGAGATTAAATTGATGTGCGGGTTAGGGTTAGGTTTCAGGTTAGGGATGTAATGTATAGAGTATGCTTAAAAGTTTGATTATGTGTGTTAGTGTCCATCGTTCAGTGAACAATCTTGAGACCTTTTTTAGGGTGCTCCCAAACAGCCATCTTTACTACTATGAAACGCCATGCCGAGTGTAAGATTCGTTATGAACAGAGTAGATTGTATCGGCCTTGAATGCAACAAAGTTCCTTCTCAAGAGGCAAATCGTCGAGGCGCCGCTGTAGGGTCAACACCTTTGCTGCTAGCTTCGAAAAATGGAAGCGATGGACTTATGAACTTAATACAACTTCAGCCATCAACCCCATGGACATCTTAAAATTGCCCTCTCTACAACATATATTTTATGGATGTGCTCAGTCTGGAACAAACCCGTGTATTTACAAATAGTTATTACCTTACTCTAGTTATCTTGTATTCCCCTAACAATGGCAGATCAAACGATCTATCATAGCACCATCATGGCTTGCTGAATCATTTGCTTGGCCTGTTTCGATTTCATCGACATGCTCCCCAATTGCTGCTCGAGAGCAGAAGTCTTTTGCTCCAACGTAGAAGTCTTTTGCTCCAACTGAGCCTTCTCCTCCACCAGAACCGCGTTCTTCTTCTTGGCGTCTTTCCCGAACAAGTCAATCTTCTTCAAACCTGTGGGTTCTCCATCCTTTGGTTTGTCCTTCTTGGATTCTTTCTTCGCTCCATCGGGTGAAACCTTCTTCTTCAGCGATGGCATTGATGGTTTCTTGAGAATATTCTTCTTCTTGATGCCGTCCTTCTTGCCGCTATTCTTCTTTGCCTTCTTCTCTTCCTTTGCCTTCTTCTTGTCGTTCTTCTTTTGAATCCTTGCCTCTATGGCGGCCAACTTCTTAGCGGCCTTGTCAGGGTCTGAGGGAGGTTTGTAAGCCATGATTAGATTGTTTGTTTGTGAGGAATGGAGCGTAGGTGTGCGATCGGGGCGTCAAATGAATGACTTTTAAATGTTTAAGACCAGTGATTTGTATTGTCCTCAAGTTGTTGCTACTGCAGTATGTGAGCTCGTTGAGTAAAGAGCTGTGAGAATGATTATTGATTCGGGCACAAAAATTCATGAGCCAGGTTTGCTGTTCAGCTTCTTCCGTTCAATAGTGGCCTCGTAGGAACATGGACAAGAAGAGCGAATTTTTGGCCATGGTTTTTATCGCACATCAATTTTTCAGGAGATGAGAGGGGAAGAGCGATGAGAGCGAACCTCAGTCACGCACAGGTCCCATGACCCTTGACTGGATTACAGTCCATTTCCATCCAATCGAGCTGCTTTGCTACTAAGTATTGTACCAAAAGCAGCGTGCTACTTCGACGGCATCACGCACGGGACTCTCCTGCACCAGTGACTTTGAATCAGCTGCATAGTATAGGCGTGATGGTGTATGTGAGTAGTAAGACATTATTATATAATAAGTTTCTCGTCCAATCAATATCATGGAAGCACAATAAATCTAATTATAGATCTTTTACATCATCATTGTATCACAGACAGAAGAAGGAAACATCAACCTGGATCATGCCCTCAATATAACTGTACCATCATTTTCTCCTTCTTTAGAACGAGCATTTAACCGTGCTCTTGGTTCATTTGAAAGAGCATGTCGTGATATTTCACGTTCTGCATTAGTTGTTGGATACGGCATAGCTGCCTATCTTGTCATGTCTGGCATATCGAAGTTGATTGAGGCGCGGAATACACGTTCATTACCGGCACCTGATGATGAAAATAAGTGACAAATATAAAACAACAATGAAGAAGTTAAAAAGAGTGGAAGAAGTAAAAACGAAAGCAGATGATTGGTTGCTCGCAAAGATACTGAAGAATTACTAAAGTTAATCTGATCTCTTACTGTTTGCTCTTAGAATAAGAAAGTAGCAAAGCCCCAACAAAAGTCACAACAACACCACTCATCCATACCTCATCGCTATAACGACGATCTCTCTTGACTTGCTCCATGTGCTTTTCCCACATTGCTTTCTTGGCATCTTCAGAATCCCCTTGCTCGTCATCTTCACCACCGCTTTCATTAGTTTTGCTTTTACCGCCATCTGAGCTAATTTGTGACTTTTGACTAGAATGCTTTGATCCCCATAATTTTACCTCAACACCCATTAGCCATTTGTAGAGTGTTGATCCTATTGGACGATGCTGCTTCTCTAAAAAAAATTTCTCCCTTCCACCCTTCAAGCGAAGGGCAGCGGCATCTCTCATTGCCTCATCAAGTTCATGGCAATGAATTGCAAGTTGTTGCATAAGACTGATCGCATGAGTCATGCCACCTCCTTCTTCACCGGTCAAACCTTTCTTTTTCAGTGCTGCCACCTCGGGTATTTGATTAAATGCATTGAGCGAATTACTGGCATTGTTCCACTTAACCCATTCCACATCAGCACCACCGACATACGTCTCACCAAAGTATTGATCATACATCCATTGAAAATACTTCATCAAACGTGAATGCTTCGCTAATACAAGCACAAGGTACACATCACAAAGAGCCTCTGCCAAATGAGAAAACAACAATGCATCAATATGGCTCGGTATCGACGTGCCAAGGAAGTAGGTTGGGCTTTCCCCCACCATTTTTTGTTCCAGTGATGTATAGTACATGTCTGCATATTCCATTGCGCGATAGACATTGACACTGCCGGAGCCACCACCGCCAACGCCTCCATAGCTTGGCACCATTGCTGAAAATGGGTGATGTTGATGCACCGCAGTCTCGGCATTATCTTCCTCCGAAGATCCCTTCCCATCACCATACCGATAATCATTGTTCCGAAACAAATCCAAAGCCAACCCACCACTACTCACAGTTGCATAACTCGATGGAATTAAATTGCACAGAGCCAAAGCCCGCTCAGAGTAAGTTTGATACCAAGCAAACACTGAAAAGAATCTCCATCCCTTTCTTTCTCGAGGGTTTGTCAGAGATGATGAATCATTGGGATCTAATGACGCACGAATACACTGTTCTTTATACACACCCTCCCATGCTGGATCATTCCCATATCGAAGTGCTAGCAGGATGTAGTTGAGTTTGTCTTGAATTAATGTTTCATAGGCCATGGCATCACTGCTGTAATTGTTAGGTTGATGTTGCAAGTGCTCTGGGAAGAGTACATATTGTTTCATTGAGCTAGAATGCTTCATTCTCAAATAATCTACAATGTGGCTATCCGATGACACAAACCACGATGGATACAAATCATTCGTTGTTGGTGTTGCATCATCCCCACTATCACCCTTGTTCGTCTTCTTTTTAATTTGACATTGATGAAAGAAATAACTCCCCAATCCACCCGGTTGATTCCTCCCAATGTATACTGGTTTGTTGAGGCGTGATAGATAGCTGTTCCAGGTGGTGCCCCACTCTACTACTACTACTTCTTGTGGTGTGCTCTCACCCCTCGGGTTAGCATTACGTACAGTTGCTGCTGCCTGTCCACAATTTAACTCTAACAAACAGGGAAGGGCACCAGTACATTCACGTGCAGCATAGGATGAATTTTTGACAGTGTGGGGTATTTGACACATTCGTAGTATGATTTGTTCGTACCATGCTACACGATATTGTGTTAGCGTCAATGATGTGCTGTTGTTGTTGTCGTTATTATTTGCAGCTGCTGAAGATGATGAATCGACACTGAGTTTATCACTGTCAACCCCAATGTAATCACAATCATCATTGAGCACATGAATATATCTCGATGGAAGACATGGTTTACTCGGAGGAGAATCCTCCACCGCAGATGATTTCGAGGCATCATTATTACCCTTGTTGTTGTGATCTTTGCCACCCCAAACTTCTGTCCAGCCCTCCTCTCGCTGTGCAGTGAGCGAGGGAGGTCGATACCGAGATGAGGAGAGGTTGGTGAGTGAGGTGGCCAGTAGAGATGGCGTGGATAGAGACAGTAGTGGTGGCATGATGGATGTGAATGTTTAAGGTTGATGTTTTATGTTTGGCTTGTGGCTTGCTTGTGCGTGGCTTGTGCTGGCTTGTGGAGACGGAAACCCGATTTTTGCCCCTCATCCGGTACTGGGGAATTATCCTTCCACCGGGAGAATATCCTTAAAAAGGACTGGCGACTATGGTAAGTACCTAATAGTTCTATTTCATAATTCGACAATGATACCGCTGCGACAGACTCTATACCAGCTAACACACTTAGTGCCATATGTTTCACCACATCGGGTCGCTTATTGCTTGAGACTTCCGTCAATCAACCTAATTGGATTGAGTGTGGTCGCTTTTCTGATCATGGGACTACCCTTGCTCTCGATAGAGTGACAGATAGTGGGTAAGTCTGAAGCTATTCGGATGCTAAGTTAAACTCTCTATTAGTGACAAACTCATCTAGAGTTGCGCATACCTCTTTCATAGTTGGACGATCGGAAATATCTTTTGATAAGCCCTTCTTGATGATGCCTCGAATAGGCAGTGGCCATCTTTTATCAATGACAAGGACCTTTTCAAGTTTTGGTAGAGCCTGTTCAAACTCTTTCCTCTTCTTGCACTTTGGAAAGGGCTGTTTCAAACCCACCATCTCCCATAAGATGACAGAGAATGAATACACATCCGCCTTGAGGTTGTAGGACTTTTTGAAGAACACTTCTGGTGCAGAATATCGAGGAGTTCCTGCCCCGCTCATCGCATATACGTCTTTGTATGAGTCGCCATGCTGAGGCATGAATTTAGCAAGGCCAAAGTCAAACAACTTTACGTTGCCTCGCTTGTCCAGACCAACATTTTCTGTCTTGAGGTCGTGAAATATGACATCTTTCTCATGCAGATAGTTCATTGCACCTGCAAGAGAAGCAGCCATTCTCAGGCGTCTGTCAAGAGTCTCTACAGATACCTTCCTGTCTAGCACCATGCTGGCAGTAATGCTACCTCTCAATGCCCTGAGTGAACTTGATGGGTTGAAGGAGTTCTGCTTCTTCCATTCTTCAATTTTATCTTGTAGAGTACAATCAAGTCTCTCGAGGATGATGAAGAACGCAGACGGACCCTCTGCAAAGGATTCATGACGAGTAGCAATGATGCCGTGAAGCTCGATGATATTTGGATGAGAAAAGGCCGCCAACATTTCAGCTTCATTAACAATATCCTGCGCAGAATGAAGGAAGAGATCTTTCTCTTCTGAATCCTCCAACTGGTCCTTGAGAGACTTAATCACATACTTGACACCATTCTGGATGGATTTGGCAGCAGCCTCCCTCTTCTGCATCTGTTCTCCGGTGTAACTGCCGCCATTTGAAACACCGAGAATCTTTTTGGATTCATTGGCATGCAAGTTAAAATCCTTGATCTGATACACGCCGGCGAAGGCCCCCGATCCAACCCTTCGGCCTAGGATGATCTCATCGCTCTCAAATGGTGCAATGGAGTCCAATGATGAATCGCCATAGGTCTCACTGAAGTCATCACTGGTTCTTCGGGCGAGGCGGCACGCCATGACACGATTTTTCTGTATATCACTTTGCGACGACATGATGAAATGTTTTAGTTTCGGCGATGTATATTCTATTGAGATTCAGATTCTTCAGAGATGGAGCTACACCTACGCTTGCATCTACTGTGAACTTCTTGAAATCTTTGCATCGTCTATGGCGTGCATTGTAGGAGTCCTCTTGGATGGTCTGCATTCATTCACCGAGCGAGGAACACAGATTAGTTCCGGCACGGAGATTAGAGATAATTTCTTGGATTATGTAAAAAAAGAGTCCTTCTCTACCCAGAAACAGAGTGTGTAAATGAATGGGCCTCAACTTGGGCAACTGTCTTCTACGACTAACTAGCTTCAACTGGGTAAAAGGTACTACAAATGCCGGCACCTCCGCCTGGCTACAAGTGAAGTCGCTCGAACATACCCCCCAATTTGGCTTATACCCCCCCTCAAAATCTCAGCCTAGGGTCCAAGTTCTTATACCCCCCTCCCTAATTACTAGGAGAAGCAGGGGAAAGCTAGAGGTGAAAACTTCGAATTATACCCCCCCCTAAATCTCAGCCTAGCCAAAATTCTTATAACCCCCGGGGGGTATAGTTCGAGCGACTTCACTGTAAGGTAGGTAGGTACATAGCTGCCCGCCGCGCCGGCCCTGCCTACGATTTTTGCCCTCTATTAGGGTACCGCTGCGACAAACAGATGACAGATTCCCGATGGATCTTGACTCTTAGGTACGATCTTTCAATCACTCTTCTTTCGATTGGCTTCGATATCATCATTGCATTGGTTGTTGCGACCTACGTTGCAGTCAATAAGATACATTTCACCACCGACAACACCATGTCATCTTACAAAGAGCCATCCGACGTCCTCAAACGTCTCCTCCTACCCCCCAAAAATCCCTCCCTCAGCCTCTCGGCCAACTACCAATGGCTCGTCTTCACACAAGAGCCTCCCCTCCCCTCCATCGAACTACTCGCCAAGCCCGAAGAGAAATTGGCCGGTATTCGTTTCGATCCAGAACTGCTCACCCCGTCACGATTGGACTATGCTACGACATTGGTATTGCAGCACATGAAGACTGGTGAGAAGCAGGAGGTGCAATTGCCGGAAAATTCCGAGGGCATCAGATATATTCGATTTAATCCGGTCAAATCTTTGTTTGTGTTTGCGTCTAAAGTGAAGAATGAGGCACGGTTGGAATTGTACCAGTGTCAATTATCCGGTGATGCTAATAATGCCAATATTGACGATGAATCCAAACAGATATGGACCATGACAAAAATTCAACTCCAAAATCACAAAATGAACTTTATCCAAGGATGCGCCTACCAATTCTCCACCGATGGATCCAAATTATTCATCAAGGTAGTTCCCTCCGCAACATCCTCCACTCCACCAAAAGAACCAGTGAGTACAGGCCCAGCGATTCAGCTGGTGGAAAAGGGGGCGAGGAAGGCTCCGGGGAGGACGTATCAGGATTTGTTGAAGAATGGGTATGATGAGGCGAAGTTGAGGTATTATTGTACTACTGAGGTTTTGTGTATTGACATGACAGCAGCAGCAAAGGGAGGAGAAGAGCCAACTCTTGTTCCACAAAGCAAGGGAGGGCACCTCATTCAATCACTCAACTCTAGTCCCTGCGGACGGTACCTATTGGCACAACTAACTACCAAATTCAGTTATTCGGTACCAATTAGTCGATTTGGAAAAGACATCGTACTTTGGGATTTGAACAATAATCAAGAATTGAAAGTGGCGAGTATTCCAGTGAATGATGAGATTCCATTGAGTTTTGATGCGTGTTCGAGGCATCCTAGGGGATATCGCTTCCATCCCTGTGGTACTACTGGTGGTGAGGATGATACGACTACCACCATCATGTTTGTAAAGGCAACTGATGGGGGAGATCCAGCAAATGATCCTGTAGACGGAGAACGAGATGCATTGTATTGTCAAACGATTGATACAGATTCCTTTACTCTACATGAGCCAACTAAATTTGTTGGATTGGAATGGAGATATTCAGACCTTGACTTTTGTGAGTCAGGTACGGCAATCGTAGAAGAGTATCGTTGGAAGGATCGTATGGAACGAAAGTGGATATTGAATGCGGATGGGACAAAGTTGAGAATGCTTTGGGAGCGTTCGTGGGAGGATAGATACAACTCTCCTGGCGAGCCGTTGACTAGGAGGGGCGCGAAAGGGCAGTACTTTATTGTTCAGCCTACGCCGACTTCTATTTATCTGAGTGGGGCTGGTGCTAGTTCAGTGGGAGATAGGCCCTTTCTTGACGTGTTGGACTTTGGATCTGAGGAGGTCAAAACCACGAGACTTTGGAGATGTGCAGCTCCGGTGGAAGGAGAGTTGGATGCATCAAAAGAAGTGAATGGGGTGCTCCCCACGGATCGAAAAGATATCTATGAATCTTTGGTGTGTGTCTTGCCGGATAATGACTCCATTATGATTTCAAGGGAGAGCAAGACTACTCCTCGAAACTACTATCTTTCAAAATTGGGTGATGGAGGAGACGAGGCTGAAATTCAAGTGACACAATTTGAACACCCCCAGCCGGATCTCTTGGGTGTAACTAAGGAGTTGGTTCAGTACAAACGCGATGACGGGGTGGAACTGACAGCGAATCTGTATCTTCCTGCCAACTACGATGGTACTCCGCTCCCTACGTTGTTTTGGGCATATCCCCGAGAATTCAAGGACAGTAAAGCAGCTGGACAGGTGAAGGGTTCGAAACATTTGTTTGTTAGTGCGCACTGGGCATCACCTATTCATTGGGCGGCAAAGGGCTGGTGCGTCTTTGATAACTTTGCTCTGCCTGTTATTGGAGAGGGTGACGCTCAACCGAATGACACCTTCATTGAACAAATTGTCTCTGGAGCAACTGCTGCTGTGGAATATGCTGTATCACGAGGAGTTTGCGATAAGGATCGTTGTGCCGTTGGTGGGCACTCCTACGGCTCTTTCATGACGGCTCATCTTTTATCTCATACGAGCCTGTTCAGCGCCGGCATCGGTCGCTCCGGTGCATTCAACCGTACACTAACTCCGATGTCATTCCAGTCTGAAGACAGGAGTATCTGGGAGGCTCGTGATACTTACATCACAATGTCGCCTCTGATGCACGTGAAGAAAATGTCGGAGCAAGAACGTGTTGGAAAAATGCTTCTAATTCATGGTGAGGCAGATGAAAATTCAGGAACTCACCCAATGCAGAGTGAAAGATACTTTGCGGCGTTGAAGGCATTTGGCATTGAATCCAAATTAGTCATGTTGCCCCATGAGAGACATTCGTACCGAGCACGAGAGTCTATCTTACATATGGCGTATGAACAAGAGGCGTGGTTGAAGAGTCTGGAAGATAAGTAGATGGGGAAGATGGGGAAGATTAGCCAATAATGCTTCGTTGTTTCAATTTTGCCTCGGATATAAACCATTCGCCGCATACATAAAAGTTAGCTTTAGAATGTTTACTTTGATTTGCCGTTCTCTCTCCTCTTCTATCTCAATTTGAAGTACGACTTCTGCATTCCTATCAACAGCTTGACACTGTGTAGAACAGCAGTGCTCTCGGCAATGGCGTTCCATCAGTTTCATTTTTTGCACTTAGTGCACCATAATTCACAGTAAGAGCAGGTCACGAGTCATTTCTTCAAAGCCCGTGCAGATCTTGAAAGTCAAATTCCTGCACTTATTTGATTGTTGTCTGCTTTCGGACAACAAGTCAACCGCCCAAGAGCAGGATCAGATACATAAGCCACGTGTCTCCTCACTCCGTGCTACAACACTATTGTTTTCGTTTTGAGAGATGAAGGAAGCTACCTACTGTAGTATTTTACTCGCGATCGAGGCGAGGCTTATTTAGTAGTTACTCTAAGTCTAAGAGACAGAGGATCAGTAGAGAAAGGAGTACTTAAACCAGGAGGGGCTCGGGCTGTGCCCGAAGACCCTTGGGCCTGCTGGGTACGGTTTGGTCGCCGTGGGTAGATGGCAACGCTGGTGCATGCAGGCGAGGCCGAAATGTTGGAGAATGCAGTGGGAAGATCCTGGAGGAGTCAAGGCTTTACCTTTTACCTACTTCGAACTTACGTACATAGTCTTTCTTGGGGCTTACCTCTCCAACCAAACTACAAAGTACAAACTAGTGTCGTATGTACATCATGTCTGAATCTGAAGGGTTATGGAGGTGCGTCATTAGAAGAATAGAAGACCCCACGTTGGCGAGGGGTTGGGGTTCTGCGAGCCCAAATGGGATTATCTCGACTTTTTGCCAAAAAAGAAAAAAGTAAAAAGTCAGGCACCGCTTTAGCGGAGCCTCTTGACGCGTTGGAAAGAGCGGCGGAGGCGGAGGCGGGGGCGGGGAGATTCGCTCGGTACTCAAGATGCGAAAGTAGTAATCAAGAAGCGAACTGTGAATGGATATGATGTCAAAAAGTACTTACTGTCACCTACGCGAACTCTAAAACGTTTTGCACGATTAATTAGTGTGCACCTGTTATTTGTTCGCGGTGCCTATTGCAGCCAGAAGCTGCCCCTTGTGAGAGTTGCTTGGCGAGCTGACGTTGACAGTTAGTTGACGAATTGACAAAGTTGGAAGCACAACTTGTGCATCGTAAGAGAGGATGTTCACAACTAATAATCTTTCATATCCATCACCTATCTCTGTTTAATAACATCATGATCACCTCAAAGGAGGCGGCCCTTCCAAATTGCCATATCCTGGCTCTTTTTTATGATGCTGATGCGAACAATGTCCAACTCAACTCATTTGCAGAAAATAGCTGCAGTGAATTCAAAAGAGCCAAAGCTTGGTTCAACGGTTTCAGATACTATATACATATCTAAAAGATAGCTGTGGTTGTCCTGCTGGCCGGCTAGCTGGTGACTTTCTCCTTTTGTTGCGTGCATTCGACCAAGCTTCTCATGTCATAGCAAATTGTTTGAGAAACTGAACCTCGAATCCACGGTCAGACCAACGATTTTACACCGATTTTACCTCGGAGTTTTACCCCAGTAGGCGAGGGGGCGAGGGTCTGGAAGGCCAGAATGGGTTTTCCATAATAAAAATATCGGGGGTACGGGGGTCAGTAGAGCTTACATAAGAGGATGGCCTAAGGTGGGGTTGAATATTTTTTTATGACCGCCCCTCCGGGTTATCCAAAACTATTTTCATTTTATCGACGTGGCGTGGTATTGTAGGTAGGTAGCGGAACTTGGTTTGTCCAAAAGACAAAATTTGACGTCGCTAGAGCGTTCAAAGGACATATTTACATCCTATATAGAGTCCAACTTTCACAACTTCAACACTTTCTAGTGACGTTGTTATGGTACATATGTATGTAAAAAGCAGGCACCTGCTTGGAAGTACAGCATGCAGCTCCATGCGCATCATTTCGATTTGTTCTGTTTTTCCAACGCAGCAGCACAGTTCTTACTGAATCTAAGTGAAGCAACATCTACCGAAAAAACAACCATGACCAGGATGAAGCCTACTCCTACTCCTACTCGCTCCGTCTCCGTACATTTCGCTGAGACTAGCCAGCTCATTCTCTTGCCCAATGTCAACCGCAGCTGGTATTCGGCAGAAGACGAGGCCAGATTCAAGCGAGCGACATTGCAGCATGCAACACAGTTGAGAACAGCGCTGGCACTGGGCTTTGCTCATCCTAATGACTTGTCCGAGGACGACTTGATCAATTGCACTGGTATCGAGCCCCTCGTTCTGTTTTCTCGAAGCATTTTGAGGCAGCTAAAAGAGAAGAAGCTTGCCCACATCGACGGCATTCTAGCTGCTCAGCGTCATCTAAACCCATCTGATCTCGCTCGTGTATCGCACAGGAGCTCTGATGACGCTCGGAAGAGGGCATATGTAGTAGCGTCTCTTCAGCTTTAGTGTGAGAGGGAAGGAAGAATTGACCACACATCCATTTTTGTGTACAGTTTCCTTGCCTTGGTCCCGATTTCAGTTTTGATGAGCCTGCCCAGTTTTGTTCCTGCTCCAACAGGATCAATAGTCCTCTTTACTTTGAACCAAAAGGATTACAATTCTATGAT
Source organism: Skeletonema marinoi (assembly GCA_030544225.1). Taxonomy (NCBI): domain Eukaryota; phylum Bacillariophyta; class Thalassiosirophyceae; order Thalassiosirales; family Thalassiosiraceae; genus Skeletonema; species Skeletonema marinoi. The sequence continues at coordinate 953,544 of CM060490.1, forward strand.
TTTGAAGCTTCATAGAGTCGTAGTCGTAGCAGTGACAGTTATTATAAGATGTATATATCAACCCACTAGTCTATTCGCATTCAGTATATTCATACACAGCTTGCTGGGATAGGAACAGTCACGCTCCTGTTTGCTCATCGTTTACTTCATAATATATCGTTCAAAGTTATCTCAAGCTCCTGCTTGGATTTGGATGGATTTCGCCAGGACCTCAGAGTCAGAGTAATCTCCTCTGCGTTTAAGGCCTTATAGACGTTCTACAGTAGCAGATAGACGGAATTAGAAGAGCTACAAGAGATTGAGTCTAGTTTCTGCAGCAATCACAAGTGCATGCAAGTAAATAGGTACCAGCTAAGCTGAAGAATAAAATGGAACATCCAAGGCAATCAGGAGAAGAGGGAAAGTCCTTCTTCATTTTCACAGTGTCCGTCCCGCCACCAACAACCCACGACCGCCACACAAACTCTCTTTTCACCATGATGTCTAAGATTGCCTCTTGCTATTACAATCCACTGCTCATACGACACGCCCATTCTCTCATCACGACGACATTAAGATGAATGCTGAAGTGCTCGAATCGCTAACCCGTTTGGCAGACACGCTCACAAAGCTTAACGAGCGAGAGTATCACACTGGCACCATCGATGGCGATGATTCAAAAGATATCACTGAGGCAACTGCCGCAATGTCACTATCTTCACAACAAAGTACACCATCATCAAACGAACAACAACAAGAAGAAAAGGAGCAGCAGACAATTGGCTATTGGAGAAGCCTCCCCACCGAGGTAACAGCAGCCTATCAACTCCTAGCCGACGGAGCAGAATACATTCACGCCACAAGCACCAAATACGCACTCGTTGGAAAAATAGATTCCCACGAAGGAGGAAATCTGGCAATAGAATTACGAAAGGGGGCACAGCTCATCGGTACAGGAACATTACTATTATTCTCACCAGAGTGTGGATCGTCTAGATCATTACGTCACTACGTCAAACAATCGTCAAGGTCGGTCATATCATCACTACTCTCATTGGTCCGTGCGTACGAGGATGGATCGGCACAGGGAAATCCCAACGATGGGAATAATGTAGGTGCTCAAAAGACTGGTGCAGTTTGGTCGGCATGTGATGGTTTGAGACTGAAACTTCCGAAAGGAAATCGTGCTGCGATGAGGAGGGAGTTGATGATTTGGGTTAGAGATTGCAATGAGTCTATTGAAGAGTTTGATGAGATGTTGGCACTTGGTCCACGTGATGATGATGATGATGACGACGAAGAGGAGCAGTTCTCGGAATCAGAAATGAAAATTGCTCGAGCGGCTGTGAATATAATGAAATGCTCCAAGAACACCTTGGGACTCGTATTGAAAGTGTGTGAGTGTGTGGGGGAGAGTTTAGATGAATCCAAGGCTGGTGACGAAAATAACAAAGAATTGCTTCAATTGATCACCAATATGCACGAAGTGGCACGAAGAATAGGAGAGGGGGTGACTAATTTTGGTGTCATGTTGTACCCCCCGTTGGAGGCATCTACAAATGAAGAAGAGTTGGAACAATGGCAATCTACGAAAGCGTCAAAAACGTCGTCTCGGATTGATGGAGAGATGGATATACCCAGTTTAGGTTCTACTTCACTTGGTTTGCAGTTAGAGCATCAGTTGCATGCCCTAGCAGAGTGTGTGATTTGTATAAAGAAATCCGAATTGACAACAGTAACGGGGGAGGCTATTCAAACCTGCTACTCGAATGAAGTGAACGATGCAGTTAAGAAGTTGATGGAAGCAATCCCTGTACGCTGTAAAGATTCGGTGGGTGGTGTTACGAGTTGGTGTGCCTAAATTAATACTGGAGAGTAGTTGGTAGTCAGAACTTAAGTAAGCAAATCAACAGTTTGACTACACAAGAAGTAATTAGAATCTATCCAAAATTATCAATAATTAATAGCTGTTGTGTACATACTCAAGCAAATTACATCTACAACGGGCCTAGTCACACCCTGCCGAAGGGCAAAACGGTTTACACATGCCACCACGAGCAAGTAACAACGCATTTCGAATATATAGTGCGAACTTATTTATTTGCTCTCATCTTCAGAACACACCTGCCCCTTGAGCGAAGAGAGCCTGTACTTACATGCCCTCTTCTAAGTAGAGAGAGCAGGCGTGTTATGTACGAGTTAGTTGGTATATGTGCCTAAATATTAATAGATTGTTAAGCATATACTACTTAGCAACCTTCCGGGGGGCAAAATGGTTTGCAGTTGCTCGAATCGCTCATCACTGCATCCATCCACCACTCCTTACTGCGGTCATTGAAGCTTTGCACATTGCAATTTCCAGTTCGTGCATAGCGACAGACTTGATAGCGGCAGCTACTTCCGTTAGATTTCGTACCCTTTGAATCTGCACAACCCACATGCGTTGTCGCATACCATAACACCTGCATAAAGTGGTTATTAGCAGGTGGTTCCCACGTGCTTTCTCGTTCAACATATCGAGTCATTATTTTGTCAACTGACTTTAGCTCGCCCCAACTCCCAAAGCCTGCATTGGAGGCAAGATTTTCACCATAACCTTTACGATTTGCATAGGAGTCGTGTACTGTGGGACCGCAGTCTGAAGCAAGCTCGTCAGCGTAGGCCTGAGCCATATCCTTCAACTCTTCGCTCCACTTGAGTGGTTTGTATTTCTTGCCATACTTTTCGTGCCACTCTTCACGTCGGACATTATGTCCGTCGAGCCATTGCTCTTCTCTGAAAGTCAGTCCTGAATCTTGCTTTTCGAAAGGGTCAGTAGTTGGCCTTGCAGTTGGTGCACTTGTAACACTATTGTAGCTGATTGTGCCCTCGAAAGATCTTGCGGATAAGACGCATTGCCTACCGTTAATGCAACCGTTCTCCCATCGATCGTAGTCTAGAGCAGCACCTGCAAAGAGCGTGATTGAACCGTTTTGCGCTATGGCTTTGCCTTCCTTTACGTTGGATTCAAGGCTCTTTATCTTCCCAGGAGACACCAGGTAGAAGGAAGCGGTAGAGCCTTTCTGAATGTAGACGGGTGATGTGAGAGTTATTTCAGTTGGAGCAAAGAGACCCCGCTGCTGAGACTTTCCAAAATAAATCTTCTCCCATCCAGAGTTGCCTGTTGTCTTGCCTTCGTAACTTCCATCTCGAGTCCAAACTTCCGTCCAAGTTTTGGTGGAGGAGCCTGTAAATGTTGAGAAGGAAGTGATACCCACATTTTCCCTTGCTTCTACCTCGAACATAATTCCTATTGTGCTCTGATAGTTTGAACTTCTATCTCCGTCAATTGTGACCAGCGTTCCAGCTGAACTAGCTGGATTCTTATTTGTCGGGTTGTTTGCGGGATTGTTTGTCGGAGGATTCGGATTACCAGTGTTGCAGCTGTCTGAAGTCCAGCTAATCTGACTGTCCCACCCGCATCCTTTATGGCAGCAAGCATCACTCTCAAGCTCAGCAACTGAGCAAAGTCGCATTCCTTGGTTCTCGCAGTAGCTTTTAGCTGCAGAGAACGTACTTCTCTTCTTGCAGCCGTCTCGACTACACCTGAGATTGTTCTTTTCCATCGAGCCTCTACAGCAATGAACTGCTACGTTGGAAGAATGCTCGCTTGCAAGACAAATGTCAACCTGCTTCTCGTTATTCGACAAGCACCCATCTGCGGCATGATACTTCTGCTCGGCAAATGATGATGCCTCAAAATCTGCTGCTGCTTGAACAAGCTCGGCCCACCCTTCGTCATTGTCGGAGTTGTCTGTAGTTGCAGTTGTGTGCTTCATGTGTTTGTTTTTCTTCTTCTTCGTGCCCTTTAGATATCTTGGAGAGGCGTTGTCAATAGTTGAATCGCTGGCAGTTAAGTTGCGATGTACATATGCAGAAGATAGTGTGGCTGATGATAGCAATGCAGCCCCTAAAAGTGGGAACAATAACTTCGGATTCATGGTGATTAGTTGTTATGTACCTTGCGAGAATCTGTTTTGCCAAGTAACCCAATAAAGAAAGGTAAGGGATGGGCTCTGGACGGTTTTCTCCAACCAAACAAAGAAATGCACAGCAGTCTTGTCCATGAGCAGAAGGATAGGATGGTCAGTGTTTTTGGGCACCGCCCTCCGTTCAGCTCCGTTCAGCGTGTTCGTCCTCCGTTCAGCCTCCGTTCGTGGGTCGCGAGTGGCACCGGTCTGGACAAAATTACAAATTTACATTTTGCAAACAGGCACCAGGCACCATGTGCTGGGGCTGAATGAAGGGCGGCTGCTAACTAATAATGGAGAGCAGTCTGAGCTGTATGCACGTAATATGTTCGCCTTCTTCCGCGTATCTGTTGCAGGATCTACACCGCAAACTATTGTGTTTAAGCTAAACAACGACAAATGCCCCAAGACATGCGATAACTTCATTGCGATATGCCAATCGCGTGCCAAAGCCAAGCGACCGACAGCCAGTGCATCTTCTAATCATGATGTTGTAGAACCAACCTATCGAGGGACAGAGTTTCATAGAATTGTTCCAGGTTTTATGGTTCAAGGTGGCGACTTTTCAATGTTTGATGGAAAGGGAGGATTTGCAGCCCCGACGACGAATGATGGGAAGCCAACTTTTCCTGACGAATGCTTTGACATGTCACATGATCGCGAGGGTATTTTGAGCATGGCAAACAGAGGCAAAAACACAAATGGATCTCAGTTCTTCATCACGTTAGGGAAAGCACTGCATCTTGATGGGAAACATGTGGCATTTGGTTCAGTGGTGAGAAATTTGGAGTGTGTGAAACAAATCGCACAAGTAGAGACAGATAGTAATGGAAAACCAGTTGTGATGCAGAGAGTTGTAATTACAGACTGTGGCATTGGTACTGGCGATGATGATTCAGGCTCTGATAGCGGTAGCAGTAGTAGCAGTTCTGCGTACTATAAAAAGAAGCGAAGACGGAGGAGTGGAAAGGGATATGAATCATCATCTAAAAGGAAGAAAAGGAAGAGGTCACATTCAAGTCGCCACCAAAGAAACCGTGACAATGGTGACGACGATGATAGCAACAGAAAGCATAAAAAGAAGTCAAAGGAGAAGACAACCCATCGACATAGAAAACGAGACCATGAAACAAAGAAGAGGCAGAAGAAGGACGATGAGAGGCATCCAAAAAAACAGAAGACACTGAGATGACATCGATTTCAAGTTAGCTATGATAAAGTGTTATGAGATGATTAATCGCCTGAACTTTGCTGTATTGCTCGGCACATGTCAACATTGATACCTGACAAGCCATCCATTTGCTCCCCATTGATTGATTGCGCCGCCAAAGCAGCAAACGCCCCAACAATAGCTAATAAGGATAAATTTTCCACCAAGTTGAAATAGAGATTGTAATTCATACCAGACTTGCTAGTGTTATTCTGATAAATCTCTGATAAAGTTTGTCCTCCGCTTACTATGCGCACAAACACAGATAATCCTGCAACTACGAGCACACTCAAGTAGCTTCCGCGCTCTAATGCATCAGGTAGCGATCTTGGGCCACAACCACTAGTAACAACGGAGTACTCGCTCCACATCGTGCAGATAGAAGCAAAGGTAGATGCTACTAGAAAAGTTATTGTTGGAAGAAGCAGGTCGTCTCCATCTTGTGTGATGTGTTGATTATTGCCATCACCATCACCATCTCGGAGATGCAGCGGTGCTGCTCTTGGCAAGGATGACACACTGAAAGAAGAGATAAGAAAGGCGTGCGGAAGATGTTGGTGATTGTTCCATATCACTGAAGATGGGACGAAGGCGGTGGATGGCAGCATGATAGGAGCGAGAGCAAAAGCTGAAAAAGGTGTGAACGTACTTAACACTGTTGGTTTTGTCTGGACGATGTGGTGAAATGAAGGATTCGCATTATGTATCTGCAGATAGGTGTCTTCTTACGGATTCTGGGACTTCAGGTACAATAGATGTTCATGTGTACAATTCCTACTTTTACAAACTCTCAGGGGCCTTTCAACAGCACCAACCCGACATTTATGTGAACGGAAGAATACTAAACAGGGTGTGTTTTACGCTACTAATTTAATTACGTTTTGAGGTAAACTCTGTGTTTAGTCCATGTACACACAAATGTCGGGTTGGTGCATCATGACCATGCCGAAAATTCACAACCATACCAACACAATAACTACATTGTTTCACACACCCAATACATCCTGTCTAGTTGTGGTTTAGATCGAAATCTCAGATCTCATCAGGATAATAAGACCTTTTTTTTACCAAGATGCGGGTGGCAACTCAACTTGAATTTGAATATCAGTATCAGTATCAGTATCAGTAATGGTAGCCTATGCTCTTCAACAATATAATAGATCAAGGGTTAAGATGTCGCAGCTAACTCATTCAAACCTCGCCCTATGACTCTGAGCTTGGTCTTTATCTCTTAATAGAGAGCCCAACTAGACATCAGATATCACCGGCGACTGTATCCTGCTACTAACCCTGCAGCTGCAGCTGCATTGTCACTGTCACTGATACTGATAGCTCAAAGTCACAATCAAATATTACTGGTATGGTCTGAACGTGAAAAAGGTTCGTTTCAGTAAGCGATACTTCTCCCATCCAAAACAGAGTCGTTACGACATCGCACCCTCATGCCACAGCTTCTTCATGAATTCAACAAACTTGAGCAAGCTATCACATTTCCCTAATGCACCCTTTGAAAAAAGTACGGCAGGCAAGACAAGCATAGTGAGTAAATACACCAACACACAAAACAACGCATTCTGAAGTCATCAACCAACTCACCCACTCGAGATACTTCTCATGCGCCTGCTTAAAATGGTCCAAAGTTTGCTTTCTCTCTCCCAACTCCAAATAGAAGTACGCTGCCAGCTCGTGAGCCAAGGCTTCTTCGTGAACAAACTAGAAGAATACAAAAGAAGCGACGAGTGTCAGAAAAAGAGCGTCGTAACGATATGTATGGATGCATTTAGAGCAATAGCTCTGCTGTGGTCGTCTCACCTTGTGAAGTTTCGCTGATGTTATCGCCTTCTCGTAATGTGCTTTAGCTGCTTCAACGTCGTTGTTGCAAAATGACTCCTCTGCTTCCAACAAGTACCATTTATTCTCAAACGTCCACTGGGACGACTCCGCCCATTTTCTCAAAGCTAATTTGGATTGGTTACCCCTCTGATACCATCGCTGCTCCTTCGACTTTCTCGCCACCCAAAATGAGATGAGACCAGTGTGAAATGCATGGACTGCATGGGCGAGGAGCAAAATTCCCCACGTAGTCTCTTGGAGGGCAAAATACTTCTCGATGTTTTCTATCGTGTCATCGTATGATCGGAAAATGAAGCTGACGTATGCTGTTTGGTAATGGTAAGATCTCAAGACGCTGCTGTTTGATGCAAGAATGTCCTGCCCCTCCGATGAATGCTTTGGCTCTTCGCCCGTACCAATCAACTTTGACAAGCTACGCTGAACTTGCTGGGCCTGTAACTTGTAATTCAACTGCTTTCTTTCTTCACACAACTTTACAGTGTCAGCGAATAGATCTTGCATTCTTTGTAAGTTTGTACCAGCAAAAAATGAGCCAATACAATTAAGCAGAGTGTTAATGACGGCTTGACTGCTATCGCCGGATGCCATAGCAGCAGCGTATCCTTCATGATGATACTCTAAAGCGGCTTGAAGCGGCTCGACGTATGTTTTGACTTGTGTACACAAAGCAATCATGTCGCCGGCACTGTCTCTCGATCCCACCTTGTCGAGGAGGGACAAAGCAAGCTTCACATAGTGATATCCATCGTTGATGTTCCCCTGCTTTGCTAAGTAAGAGCCATAGTAACCAAACCCTAACGGGGACACTGGGCTCATTCCGTGTGTCAATGACAGCTCAATGATTTTGAACGTCACATACGGAACTGATTTGGGCATAATTTGAGTCATTCCTGTCTCCAACTTCCCTAAGAACTTCATTGCTATTATCATAGTAGGGTCGGTCATTTGCTTGGAATTCAATATTTCGTCATCAGTATGGGAGGACAGCAAGCCTTTCATTTCCTGTACACGAGCTTCCACGTTGGTTCCTTGCACTTCAATACCCAGCTTGGACAAAATAGCAAGTCCCTTTTCTATTGATTCCGCTAATCTGGAAGAATAAGCCAAAGCACACGTTTCAAAATACAAAACGTCCAGCTTATCCTCAAAGAAATGAGCCTTTGCCGCTACGTCGTCACTAAGCAGCTTCAAGCTGGTGTGATCGCCATTAGTAAGGGCACATTTTGCTGCCAAAGTATACAGCTCCAAGCTCAGTGCGTAGTGTTCTTGCCAGTGCTTCTTGCGAAGATAAGATAACCCGCTGTCGAAATATGAATATGCTGTTTCGTAATCAGACATCTCCATGGCCTTCTTTCCTGCTCTCAAATTGAGTTGAGCAGCAGTGATGTAATGGCTCTTATCTTGAACAGCAGGAGGACCTCCAAGATTGAGCTGATTCACAGCTGTGAAGAGAACACTCGCAATCACATCTTCGTCTCCGATCAACAGAGAGGATAGCTCAATACCGTACTTGAAGTGTATGATGCAGCGTCTATGCGCTGGTATTGTGTTGTATGCAGCCTCTTGGATACGATCGTGGGCGAAACGATACTGATCATTAATCTTGTCCACAAACCCTTCCGCAACAGCAATCTCAAGATTCTTGAGTATGTTTCTATCCAACCCTTGGCTTTCTACAAAGGCGCTCTCTGACGATGCTCCAAAACATGACAAAACGAACAGTGCCCGTTGAACCTTGTCAGGCAGCTCCCCTAATGAGTCCGTCAAAAATATTGCAACATCGTCGGGCAGACTACGAGATCGGATCTTCTTCGTGTCCCACTCCCACCGCCGTCGGCTCAAGCTTGGACGCAGCAAGCCTTCTTTGCTTAACGAACGCATCAGTTGAGACACGAAGAGTGCATTCCCTTTCGTCTTGTGGTATATTACATTCGACAAAGGCCGAGTCAGCCGTGGTGACAGACAAAGAGTCTCTGACACCATTGTGTTCAGCGTGTGCTCGTCCATGCAATCGAGTTTGACATGGATCCCCCCAGCAACGAGAATGTCAACAGCATTCGACCACTGGGTTGCAGAATCTTTTTCACGGGCGCATCCTAGAAAGAAAAAGTTCCTATGTGACAAGGGCCCTGCTGCAAACAAGAGTTGGTTCACTGCTGCGATGGATGCAGCGTCTGCCCACTGCAAGTCATCAAGAAACAGTGTGATAGGGGCCGACGATGAACTGGATATCACCTCCACAAATTGACACAACAAATATTGCACTCGCTTCTGAGCATTGATGCAGTCTTCGCTGTGACTCAGAACAGGCAACGCAGACCCCAGAATGGTTGCCAAGTTGGGAATTATCTTCGTCAAGTGGTATGACTCTTTCCCCAATACGGATCTCAACTGAAATGCCACCTTCTCTTTCGTCGATGCCATGTCTTCGTGTAACAAAATACCACAATATTGGTTCAATGTCGATGCCAACGCACTGAATGGTTTGCCCTGCTGAAGTTGATCGAACTTTCCAGATAGAAAGATACCCCCGTCTGCTGACACGAACTTCCCGAATTCATTGGCCAGCAGAGACTTTCCCGTACCAGATGTGCCGGAGATAGTTACTAGCCCGCATTCACCTGATATCGACCGTCGGTATGCGTCCTTGATAGTGGATAGTTCCACATTCCTACCAAACATCGTCTTCTCGATGAATTGTGATCCCGTCGTTGATAATTTCGTCATGTCCAAATCACGGAGGAAGGTATTGGGATTATCCAGCATGAGCCGCAGATCGCTCCGGATATCAGACATGCTCTGGTAAGAGTCCTCTCCACTAAGAGTAGCATTGGTGCAATCCAGCATGTTGGCAACTAAATCACACAAAGGACTCGGAAGGCCCTTTTCTCTCAACGACTCCACCGGCACGGAGCAACTGTTGCTGATGCTACGATTCTGTTGCGATGAGTGTCTCTTTTTTGGATTTGGATGTTGTGGAGCGTCATCAAAATTGTTATCACCCAATGGATCTTGTACGTATTCATCATCACCAATACCATCCAATATGCTCAGTTCACCATGTAGATCAATGGGTGCAAGTTGGTGGAAGGGGAGAGGATCCAAGTCTTCTGGCAGCTCTTGGGAAAGCTCTTCAGTCTCAGTGTCGGATTTGCCTTTAAATTTCTGTTCCACAACTTCTGTAGCTGTAGAAAAATGTGCCGCAGGCCGTTCTCCCCCCGAGAATAACACATGAAAGACTACCCCGAGAGAATAGATACGTTGCATGGCATCACTACCAAGCCCGCCATCATTATCATCATTCGTATTGAACAGAGATGGTTCAAAATGTGCTTTAATGTAATCATCATAGCCCTCTTCAATACCTTCATCTCTTTCTCCTTCTGAAAATGTAGAACCATCATGATCATTGATAACCGATTCGAATAAATTATCCGCAAAATTATCCCCCCCGGCATCACTGGGATCAAATCCTAGACTATCAAGGAACGCTATGCTATCTAGACTGTCACGACGACCACCATCGTACATCGATTCGCATCCAACTCGATTATTATCGTGAACAACGATATTATCCATCCAATCAACACTGAGTGTAGGCGATTTGCCGGTTCCTTCCTCTTTGCAAATTTGATTAGCTAATGAATATGCCACCCGCAGCGCCGGCATCAAATAGTCATCCGAACAGAGCGCCATGGAATTACGAATAGTTGATGGCCATTGCGATGGATCTGTGCCGTAGGTTGTTGAGGAAACATATCTTTCGCCTGCGATGGCGGAAAGATCGACCCCAATTAATGCACGGCGAATCCAGTCTGATAGAATGATGGTCTCTTTGCTGTTAGACGACATCTTGGGATAACGCTCCCTCGCCCCGGTGCTAAAAATAATCTCCATGGATAGTGGATGGAAGGAGGACGCCCTTACGCCCACCCACCACGCACGTACTAATAATATTGTAACTATTTTTCAGTGTAAGCAGTTGCTTTCTCGGGTTTATTTTTGTCTGTTTTACGCAACATCTTCGCTTCTTTTACATCTTTGTTCATCATCATCATCCGGTATCATTGCGACAATCGCCACAGGTACAGGCGGTATTCAAATGATCGTCGTGTTGCTCTTTAGAGTTCTTAAGACAATTCGGGCCGCCTGCCTTGAAGTGGCGCTTCGATGGGCAGCAACAGCACCAACCCGACATTTGTGTGTACATGGACTAAACACAAAGTTTACCTCAAAACGTAATTAAATTACTATTGTAAAACACACCTTGTTTAGTATTCCTCCGTTCACATAAATGTCGGGTTGGTGCAGGCAGGAAGAAGTGGAAAGACCGCCGTGAAGCAGCGCGCAGCGAGCTGAGCACTTCCATATCCGAAGACATGGTGAGACGGTGCTCCTCTTGCGTTGGGAGTGATTCCTTTCTACTGTCGAGCTCTGCTCAAGACAGGGAACCAAACTACGGGAGAATCAGGGCGTACAGTGTCGATCGTAATATGAAGAATAGTTACACAATTTTTATGATCATCGCCGGGGACTAACGATAATCTCATGAAACAAACATTCTTACCTACGGTGCAGCATCATGATAGTAGTCCTATACTCGAAGGGTGTTGAACCATCATCGAGTGCGGCTTGCGATGAATTGGGCTTTTTGATGGCTCCAGCTGACATCGTCTTCTAAAGATGATGTGTTGGCTTCGCTCTGTCTGGCCTGGTGTCACAAATGCTACATCCACCTCAGACGAACAACCGTGCCCACCTATTTCTAGGGTGACTTCTCTTCGTAAGAGATGCCATACTCATGTTCACAGTCTCAATTCTTCTTAACACGGAACCCTCTGAAGAATTTGCGCTAGAGAAAGTGGAGCATAGATTGATATTCCGAATATTAGTGGGATACGACATAGAGGCATTAGCTCAATTCTTACAGATTTCCTAAGATGATATTTTTACAATAAAGTTGAAGATGCAACACACGTACGAAGTGAAACGTGGAGATCGGGCCCTCGTGAGGGTGCAAGCAGAAAGATACCAACTCAAACAATCGCCCTTCAAGCATTGCCTTGATTTAGATCACATCTATCTGGCATCGCCAGTGACAGCATTTTGTAGGCATTGTTACGACATCGCACCCTCATGCCACAGCTTCTTCATGAATTCAACAAACTTGAGCAAGCTATCACATTTCCCTAATGCACCCTTTGAAAAAAGTACGGCAGGCAAGACAAGCATAGTGAGTAAATACACCAACACACAAAACAACGCATTCTGAAGTCATCAACCAACTCACCCACTCGAGATACTTCTCATGCGCCTGCTTAAAATGGTCCAAAGTTTGCTTTCTCTCTCCCAACTCCAAATAGAAGTACGCTGCCAGCTCGTGAGCCAAGGCTTCTTCGTGAACAAACTAGAAGAATACAAAAGAAGCGACGAGTGTCAGAAAAAGAGCGTCGTAACGATATGTATGGATGCATTTAGAGCAATAGCTCTGCTGTGGTCGTCTCACCTTGTGAAGTTTCGCTGATGTTATCGCCTTCTCGTAATGTGCTTTAGCTGCTTCAACGTCGTTGTTGCAAAATGACTCCTCTGCTTCCAACAAGTACCATTTATTCTCAAACGTCCACTGGGACGACTCCGCCCATTTTCTCAAAGCTAATTTGGATTGGTTACCCCTCTGATACCACCGCTGCTCCTTCGACTTTCTCGCCACCCAAAATGAGATGAGACCAGTGTGAAATGCATGGACTGCATGGGCGAGAAACAAAATTCCCCACGTAGTCTCTTGGAGGGCAAAATACTTCTCGATGTGTTCTATTGTGTCATCATATGATCGGAAAATGAAGCTGACGTATGCTGTTTGGTAGTGGTAAGATCTCAAGACACTGCTGTTTGATGCAAGAATGTCCTGCCCCTCCGATGAATGCTTTGGCTCTTCGCCCGTACCAATCAACTTTGACAAGCTACGCTGAACTTGCTGGGCCTGTAACTTGTAATTCAACTGCTTTCTTTCTTCACACAACTTTACAGTGTCAGCGAATAGATCTTGCATTCTTTGTAAGTTTGTACCAGCAAAAAATGAGCCAATACAATTAAGCAGAGTGTTAATGACGGCTTGACTGCTATCGCCGGATGCCATAGCAGCAGCGTATCCTTCATGATGATACTCTAAAGCGGCTTGAAGCGGCTCGACGTATGTTTTGACTTGTGTACACAAAGCAATCATGTCGCCGGCACTGTCTCTCGATCCCACCTTGTCGAGGAGGGACAAAGCAAGCTTCACATAGTGATATCCATCGTTGATGTTCCCCTGCTTTGCTAAGTAAGAGCCATAGTAACCAAACCCTAACGGGGACACTGGGCTCATTCCGTGTGTCAATGACAGCTCAATGATTTTGAACGTCACATACGGAACTGATTTGGGCATAATTTGAGTCATTCCTGTCTCCAACTTCCCTAAGAACTTCATTGCTATTATCATAGTAGGGTCGGTCATTTGCTTGGAATTCAATATTTCGTCATCAGTATGGGAGGACAGCAAGCCTTTCATTTCCTGTACACGAGCTTCCACGTTGGTTCCTTGCACTTCAATACCCAGCTTGGACAAAATAGCAAGTCCCTTTTCTATTGATTCCGCTAATCTGGAAGAATAAGCCAAAGCACACGTTTCAAAATACAAAACGTCCAGCTTATCCTCAAAGAAATGAGCCTTTGCCGCTACGTCGTCACTAAGCAGCTTCAAGCTGGTGTGATCGCCATTAGTAAGGGCACATTTTGCTGCCAAAGTATACAGCTCCAAGCTCAGTGCGTAGTGTTCTTGCCAGTGCTTCTTGCGAAGATAAGATATCCCGCTGTCGAAATATGAATATGCTGTTTCGTAATCAGACATCTCCATGGCCTTCTTTCCTGCTCTCAAATTGAGTTGAGCAGCAGTGATGTAATGGCTCTTATCTTGAACAGCAGGAGGACCTCCAAGATTGAGCTGATTCACAGCTGTGAAGAGAACACTCGCAATCACATCTTCGTCTCCGATCAACAGAGAGGATAGCTCAATACCGTACTTGAAGTGTATGATGCAGCGTCTATGCGCTGGTATTGTGTTGTATGCTGCCTCTTGGATACGATCGTGGGCGAAACGATACTGATCATTAATCTTGTCCACAAACCCTTCCGCAACAGCAATCTCAAGATTCTTGAGTATGTTTCCATCCAACCCTTGGCTTTCTACAAAGGCGCTCTCTGACGATGCTCCAAAACATGACAAAACGAACAGTGCCCGTTGAACCTTGTCAGGCAGCTCCCCTAATGAGTCCGTCAAAAATATTGCAACATCGTCGGGCAGACTTCGAGATCGGATCTTCTTCGTGTCCCACTCCCACCGCCGTCGGCTCAAGCTTGGACGCAGCAAGCCTTCTTTGCTTAACGAACGCATCAGTTGAGACACGAAGAGTGGATTCCCTTTCGTCTTGTGGTATATTACATTCGACAAAGGCCGAGTCAGCCGTGGTGACAGGCATAGAGTCTCTGACACCATTGTGTTCAGCGTGTGCTCGTCCATGCAATCGAGTTTGACATGGATCCCCCCAGCAACGAGAATGTCAACAGCATTCGACCACTGGGTTGCAGAATCTTTTTCACGGGCGCATCCCAGGAAGAAAAAGTTCCTATGTGACAAGGGCCCTGATGCAAACAAGAGTTGGTTCACTGCTGCGATGGATGCAGCGTCTGCCCACTGCAAGTCATCAAGAAACAGTGTGATAGGGGCCGACGATGAACTGGATATCACCTCCACAAATTGACACAACAAATATTGCACTCGCTTCTGAGCATTGATGCAGTCTTCGCTGTGACTCAGAACAGGCAACGCAGACCCCAGAATGGTTGCCAAGTTGGGAATTATCTTCGTCAAGTGGTATGACTCTTTCCCCAATACGGATCTCAACTGAAATGCCACCTTCTCTTTCGTCGATACCATTTCTTCAAGTAACAAAATTCCACAATATTGGTTCAATGTCGATGCCAACGCACTGAATGGTTTGCCCTGCTGAAGTTGATCGAACTTTCCAGATAGAAAGATACCCCCGTCTGCTGACACGAACTTCCCGAATTCATTGGCCAGCAGAGACTTGCCCGTGCCAGATGTGCCAGAGATTGTTACTAGCCCGCATTCACCTGATATCGACCGCCGGTATGCGTCCTTGATAGTGGATAGTTCCACATTCCTACCAAACATCGTCTTCTCGATGAATTGTGATCCTGTCGTTGATAATTTCGTCATGTCCAAATCACGGAGGAAGGTATTGGGATTATCCAGCATGAGCCGCAGATCGCTCCGGACATCAGACATGCTCTGATAAGAGTCCTCTCCACTAAGAGTAGCATTGGTGCAATCCAGCATGTTGGCAACTAAATCACACAAAGGACTCGGAAGGCCCTTTTCTCTCAACGACTCCACCGGCACGGAGCAACTGTTGCTGATGCTACGATTCTGTTGCGATGAGTGTCTCTTTTTTGGATTTGGATGTTGTGGAGCGTCATCAAAATTGTTATCACCCAATGGATCTTGTACGTATTCATCATCACCAATACCATCCAATATGCTCAGTTCACCATGTAGATCAATGGGTGCAAGTTGGTGGAAGGGGAGAGGATCCAAGTCTTCTGGCAGCTCTTGGGAAAGCTCTTCAGTCTCAGTGTCGGATTTGCCACTAAATTTCTGTTCCACAACTTCTGTAGCTGTAGAAAAATGTGCCGCAGGCCGTTCTCCCCCCGAGAATAACACATAAAAGACTACCCCAAGAGAATAGATGCGTTGCATGGCATCACTACCAAGCCCGCCATCATTATTATCATCATTCGTATTGAACAGAGATGATGCAAAATGTGCTCTAATGTAATCATCACAACCCCCTTCAATATCTCCATCTCTTTCTTCTTCTGAAAATGTACTACCATCATTATCATTGATAATCGATTCGAATAAATTATCCGCAAAATTATCCCCCCCGGCATCACTGGGATCAAATCCTAAACTATCAAGGAACGCTATGCTATCTAGACTGCCACGACGACCACCATCATCGTTCACGTTCATCGATTCGCATCCAACTCGATTATTATCGTGAACAACGATATTATCCACCCAATCAACACTGAGTGTAGGCGATTTGCCGGTTGCTTCCTCTTTGCAAATTTGATTAGCTAATGAATATGCCACCCGCAGCGCCGGCATCAAATAGTCATCCGAACAGAGTGCCATGGAATTACGAATAGTTGCTGGCCATTGCGATGGATCTGTGCCGTAGGTTGTTGACGAAACGTATCTTTCGCCTGCGAGGACGGAAAGATCGACCCCAACTAATGCACGGCGAATCCAGTCTGATAGAATGATGGTCTCTTTGCTGTTAGACGACATCTTGGGTAAAAATAATGCTCCCCCGCCCCGGATGCTAAAAATAATAATCTGATTGCCGTAGGGGTGCTAGCTGGTTCTCTTCCATGGAATGTAATTGAAGGTACTTCTCACGGCCGAATGGGTAAGTGTGTATATACTGCATTAGGCCGCTTCGCACTCAAGCGTTGTATGTGGTGCGTTTCGATTTCTTCTGATGTGCGTGTGAGTGAAACTATATTTTTTGCTTATCCGGTACAACCTTCTTCATTTTATTAGCTATTACCTACCTCGCGTTGCGTTGTGCTACAAATGGCCCTTCCGTCCCATAATAGGTAGGAGTAGCTCGTCTAAGTACAAAACTGACCACCACTCTCTGTCTATCTTTCTTGTGACATAATATCTACTGGATGGTACTTTGTTCTTTCGCTAAGTATCGCTGACCATCTGGTTTTTGGTTTGACTCGAATGGATTGAAATTTGAATTCTGTGTGATGGGCCAAAGAACATTCACATGGCCGTTTTGTTGAATCAAACGTGGCAGCATTTGAATTTTCAATTCAAAATCATCATGTCAACGCAACAATAACTTACCACAAGTAAGGACTACAACAACCATGAGGGCATCCAATATCATAGGCATATGCCACCTCGGCACAATAGTGACGGCAGCAGCCGCATTCCATCCCATCGCCCCGGTGCCATCATTACAACAACGGCCATCAACCATTGTCTTGATGGCCCATCATCCTCATCCACACCATCCCTTTAATAATCCATATCATCCCATTAACAACAGACGACCTGTCGATAACAAGCACCAGCAGCAAAGTCCCGTGACTCCACTCTCATCCAGCGCTGTTGACGCCGAGGTGTTAACTGAGGCACAAGAACTGCTCAACGAGCAATTCTACTACACGAATAATGACGAAGCCAACGATGATTCCGACGGGTGGAACAAACGACGCTCCGAAACGAAAGACTATCGAACCACCAAAGAATTCCGTACTGCCGGCGGTACCGACTCCAACAGTAGTGGCACACCAAAGCGTCAAAGTGAGGTAATCAATTTCGACCCAGAACAACCAATTTTCAAACCATTAAAATCCGCCGATGAAAATGGAGATAAGGATCCATTTGAAGAGGAGTATGATGACTTTATGAAGTTTCAACGGAAGCAGAATGCTCAGAGGAATCATCAGCATGTGGAACACTTTCCTCAGCCTCCTCCTCCTCAGCAGAGATCGCCTCGTCATCCGGGAATGATGCCGCCTCCACCGCCGCCGCCCATGGGGGAGTTTGAATTTGATGATTTTGGAGGAGAGTTTGGAGATGGACCATTTTTTGATATGCCTCCACCACCTCATCATCATCATCACTATCCGCACATGATGCCACCCATGGACATGCCTCCGCCACATTTCTTTGGTCACGATGGTCCAATGGACGGTGGCCCAATGTTCATGTCGGATAATTCCATGGACGAAGAAGAGAATTATGTCGATCGTGTTGATTTTGCGGATCATGGCCGTCCAGTCAATGATCGTGATAATACTGGTTCGGTGGATACCTTCTTTAGTGATCGTCCTGCTACCAAAGCGAATAGTGGTCAGCAGCAACAACAACAACGAGGAAGAAGGGGTGGTCCATCTGTATACACGGCCGAAGAAGAGGAGTTGATTGCCTCCATGGGTGGAATGGGACGATCACCACCACCACCACCACCACCTGGTCGTCCATCCACTCAGGAATTTGCCGAGGCGGGGACACAATCTGCAATGAGAAAATATCCATCTGGTCCTGCTGGTCCAATGCCACCACAATATCGTGAGGAGGGATACTTGGGTGATAGTACACTCAAGGAAATATCCATGGATTATGGTATCCCCATTACGTATTTGGCGGATGTTTTGGCAACGTGGGGGGTGCCCATTCCTATTGATCCGAATGGTCGATTGGGGGATATGGTTACTGGAGAGCAGGCCTTTGCTATTCTTGAAGCGATTCATACACTTGATGTGGCGGAATTGCATGAACGGTATGCGGAGGATGATTTGATGAATTTATGTGATTATTATGACTTGGATATTAAGCTTGCGTTTGATTTTTGTATGGAGAGGGGATGGGCTTTGCCGTTTGGGGTTAGGACGTTTTTGAGGGTGGAACAAGAGGCGGAATTGTTGGATGCGTTGGCTGGTGATGGTGGGATGTTTTGAGAAGATTGAAAGATACAAGAGAGAGATGCATCTTTGGGGTAGATGGCAAGAATTGTCACGGCAAAGAACGATAGAATTAGAGGACTACATAGATTAGGCCGAACGAAGCAAAGGATTGAATCCTTGGATAATTTGGATTTAATTAGATACGTGAGATTGATGTTGCACGATCTTGAGACAAAAAGCAGATATGTAGATGGGCCATCATCATCTTGTATTCATCTGAAGTCTCTATTTACATATGAAATCTATTGTCTAAACTAACTGCTTACGAAGGCAAACCTCGGGCATTCCTCTCATCATCTCAAACGCACAAGAGAGGTTGCAATGTCTCACAACAAACGGTAGAGCTGCCGATCTGCCCACCTTGCTATTAAGTTGGTCTACAGCAAAGAATGCCGCAAAGTGATGCATGGTGCGTACACATTCTCTATTGAGAAAAGAAGCTATCTTCTTTCTCTGCACGGAGCATTCATCATTATCATTGCCGTTAAATTGCAAGGCATGCTCCAGCCGAATAGATGTTTGTTTACCAAGCCCAAAGTCTTCAATGACGTGATTAGACGCAGCCAAGGAGAGGAGAGCTGAGCCGTGACTTTCGTCATAGACACAAGTTGCCAATGCCTCTACACCCTCTTGCGTAATGTATTTGGACCGCCCCAAAAGCAGCAACGATAGTGTTTGATTGGAACGTAGCCCACCTGCAAACGCTTTTGCGGCATCATCACCAATCAAGTTCTCTGATAAACTTAGTATTTTCAAGCCTGTATTTGTAACAAGCGCTTTTGCCAACTTCTTTGCAGACGACGAGGACATGTTGGTGTTATCCAGGTACAAGTTCTTTAGCGATGGGCAGTAATAATGCACCTTCCTATCGTTGTTGTCATCTGTAAATGAATCTCCAGCAATGCATGCTGCAATAGCGTTGAAGCAATTGCTATCAAGATCATTGCCATTTAGTTTGAGAGTAAGCAGATTGCTTGCATTCTCAGTCGAAGGCAGTTTGGTAGACATACAAGCACGATTTGCAGATGCCATGGCAGCGTTCCTAGCAATGGATAGCAATACAGAAAACAGTCGATGCAAACCTCTGCTTCTTTCACCAGTAATGTTGCATCTACTCAAATCTAAAGCTTTCAGTGAGCAACCATCCCATGAAATAGCTTTGGCCAGTGCTGTGACACCATCGATACCAATCTCATTTCTTGACAAGTCAAGCGTCTTGATTGGTAGCGGAGCCCACTCCGAATTTTGAGGTATCAACAGTGACGCTATCGCTATTACACCTTTACAACCGATCTGACATCTTCTCAGAAATAACGAGTGCAGTGAACTTTGCTCATGACACTGAGATGATATGACATCACACAACTCAGTTATGCCTTCGCTACCAAGCTCATTTTGAGACAAGTCAAGAACTTCTGTCGAGTTTGATCTTGATAGTAATGATGCAAGTGAGGTTATTCCTCGTTTGATATTTGTACAACGGAGGTGAATCTTCTTCGCTAGATACATGTTGCCGTTGGCTTGTTGCAATGAGCCACTATCGTTATTGATGCGATGGCGACACTCTGTCTCCATCTGACGCTCGTTAGCACTCAATATAGCATGAACTAACTTGTCAAGACCGTCGTTACCCACAGATCGATGTGATAGGAATATGATGTGAGTGTTTGCTTGTCGTCTTTGCCTCTCTACTATGTTTGTCTTGGCGGTGGCGGCGGCAGCATCTGAATGTTGCTCGATGCATGCATCATCGACTTGTTCATCTTGATGCAGCAAACCAATTTGCTCGATGTAATCATCTAAAGAGTAATCCATTTTGAATAATGAGAGGAAACTCTCCTCGGCTAATCTATCAGCTTATTGTGATGGCATGGAGGGCATTCACCCTACTTACTCCTATCACCTTGGTATGGCACGGTATGAAAGAGAGTTCATGACGTGTTGGTATTTTTCAGAATTTGACGATGTCGCAAAAGTGTCAGTGTCTGTCGTGGGCAGCAAGTGGCCAATTTTCGGGGCCCACGAAACCCGGCGAGATCCACTCAAACCTCAATTCAAACTCCAAACTCCAAACCAACAACCAACCAAAACCAATCAACCATGGCAAGATCGAGAGCCACAGGCCGAGCAAAGAAGCAGCAACCAAACAAAAAGAACGCCAAGAAGGCTATTGTTTGCTCCGTATGCGGCAAAGGTGACGGAAAGTAAGTCGTTACTACTGTTGTCGCCGGTCGCTTGCTTCTTAGATACCATGATGTCGGCGGATGCGCAACAACATTTTGATGTCTCCACCCGATTGCAAATCTCACACCTATCATTACATTTCTACCTCTTCTCCACCCCGCCCTATCGTTGAAACTCAGATACAAGTGTCCTAAATGTCGATCTCCATTCTGCTGTGTTCAATGTTCAAAAGATCACAAGGCAAATCATTGTCCCGCCACTAAATCAAATGATGCTGGTGATGATGATGTGTCGAAGCAACAATCTAACAATACAGCAGCATCATCTACGGTAGTCAACAGCAGCACCAGCACTAAACCGCAATCAAAATATCTACCGGCAGCAGCATTTGCAAAATCTTCTGCTTCATCATCACAACCAAAGAAGAAGCGCATGCGTCGACCCAACGACGATGATGACAGCGATAATGATGAACCTGGCTGGAATATCACTGAAGAAATGAAACAAAAGATTCAACGTTCCGAATGGTTACGAAAGGAATTGGAAGATGGTGGATTGCGTCATTTGATTGAGCAGATTGACGCTGCTTCGGATGTGGAGGAGGAAGAGGATGGTAATGGCAACAACAATAGGCGAAAGAATTGGGGGAGGAATGCTAATAAGAATGGCAATACGGATATTTCACAACGAGTATTGACATTGGCACGAACGAGACATTCTCATCCGAAGTTTGCTACGTTTATGGATAGATTGTTGGTGACTGCGGGAGTGTTGACTGATGGAGGTGGAGGAGGTGGTGAGGCTAATCTGTTTGAAGGGGGAGAGAGTGGTAGATTAGAGTTGGTGACAGTGCCACGGCGTGGTGGCGAATTAGTTGCTGCTCCAGCTGCTGCTGGTGATGAAGAGGTGGAATCATCAAGTGAAGAGGAGGACAGTGATGATGACAGTGATTCTTCAGATGAGCATGACAGTGATGAAAGCAGTACAAAGGAGTGAAGAAGCTGTCTCAGCTTATGGACACAACATCTTATTAGAAGTATGAATCATCATCACTTCATCATATGCAGCAACGATGCTATAACTTCGTATGTGTCTTGATGATGTCCAGGTTGGACTTGCCGCCAGATTAGCATTTGAGAAACACCATATCTGTGGTGTTTAGCGCTGGTGACCACTTAATCGACGACGTAACACTTGATCTGGTATGTTTGTTGCAATTGAGAGTATTAGCTGCTAATGACTAAGGTGTTTTCATGCATGTTCGTTTCATATAATTATTCATCTGTGTTGAGTCATTTTCGTCTATGGTACGTATATATCTCTCTTCAGATCGTGCGGCACTTGTTCTTACACTTACACTACATTTTCTCTTCACAGAGTACTATTCTTTATGCGAAAGAGCTTATCCCTGCCTCCACAACACCCCAACAAGGCGGACACCAACGCAGTCTTGAACACATGTCTCTTCTTTGACATCTGTTGCGAGTAGAGTGTGACGTCCGTTAAAATGTCTGTTACGTTATTATTTTCTAATCTTCGTCTCCCTCGACATTACATTGCCAAATTTCCCGATGGTGTGGGCCAGCATAGGCCAAGCATTATACTAAAAGCAAACCATTACTCATTGAAAGCACCCAACAAGATTAAGAGATCAGAAGTGTTCACCGTTCCATCTCCATTCAAATCCTCTGCGCAAGGACAGTGACAAATCTGCCCAAACACTGCCTGAAGTGCTTCCACATCAGCTTGGCCAACGATGCCATCTTCATTCAAGTCTCCCAGCATGCCATTTGAACCGCATGGAGATGGTTCATACTTCTCGACCCAATCGGGACTACCATCGAGGGCCCTACCACGGCTCATTCCCTTGAACATACGGCCGAACCTTACCAAGTCGACAAGAAGGTCAGCTTTGTAAAGAGTCAATACATCACCATCTGCATCGATATTGAAGTTTGTCACGAGAGGCGTAGGAGCTGGTAGATCTGCTTGATCTTCTCCGCAGTACACCACCAAAAATCCCATGGGTGCAACAATGAGATATTCATCATCAAAACTAGGGTCAAAAAAGAATCCTTCTCCTGGCAACCCTCCTTTATTGAGATAGTACCCAGCAAGATTAATGGGGTTGGAGGTAGGATTGTAAATCTCGATCCAGTCCATTGCTTTGCCACTAACTTCATTGAAAACAACCCATGGACCCACGACCCATCCATCAGGAGGCCCCACTGCATAATTGTTCGGCTTCTGTGCAGCAGTTGGAGGCTGGAAGGTAGAACTTTTATCTCCTGCAATAGTCTGGACAGCCTCGACGTAGTATTCAACAATTTCCAACATAGCTTGAGGTGGAAGCGTGGCAGACCAAATGCCATCTCCAAGGCTCATTTCAACCGAGTCAAATCCACCTCTCGTACGCCAATATAAAGTTACCGAGCTGATACTTCCACCAGCAGCAGCTTCAACATTTGCAGTGATCGTCACCTCTTCTACAGAACTAGGCCTCAAAGGAGAATGAGATACTGACGACACGACTGGTTCTTCCATCGATAGTGCTGCCCAGTCACCCATTGCATATGTCCTACGGTCGCTCACAAAGTCAATAATGTCATTCAATAATGATTGAAACTTATCATTATTCGTTGCCAGTTGATCTTCACAGCCAAGAGGAGTGATTCCAACTACAAATGGAGCAAGAGTGTAAGTTTGTGCACATCATATTGAATAAAGAAACAAAAAGAGAATGCTCCCTACTTACACAAAGGCTCGTCATCACAGTATGTTCCCGTTTCAAAGTAGCTCCCCAGCTCAGGAACAAGGAGGTCCTTGAGGGCTAGACCACGACATTCAAATACCTCTTGGTTGAATTCCTTCTCGAGCAGGTAGCGGATGTGATGTTCCAAACGCAACATCATGTTCTCATTTTGGAGGAGGGCATGGATGATTTCATTATTGTTATGAAATTGAACATTAGTCAGCCCTTGTGTTCCAACAGTAAAGGATCGATCAAGATCAGATGCCACCCACTCAAGACGTCCCGAAGCATATCCATCATCATTCACATGAGAATGAAAGGTATCAAGAAAGGCTTCGTGTTGATTGCTATCACTGTCTCCCACAAGATAAAAGAAGGCTAGATGCCAAAGTAGGTTGTCTACATCCACAAGCTCATCAAGACTGTCGACATATTCATGTGTATTGATTTCATACTCTGGCGATTGAAGAAATGAAAGCACGTCACGTACAGTTGCAACAGATTCCTCGCAGCTCGCATTATCTTCTCCACCCTCAGGTTCGTATGTTCCGGCCAAACTCTCACAGCTTGATGCTGGTGACTCATCGAAATGCATAACAAACCCCTCGTACCGAAATGGATCCACACTCAATGTCTTCCTCTCGGTAAACTCCGAATCCAAGTGCTCCAAATTCAGATACACACCAGATCGATGAACTCTCCAGTCGTATCAGGTCCAATGCTTACCCTCACAAATGAGAAGCGATGATTGTTCGGAGTCACATTATTAAGCATTGAACGCGTCAATGCATCATGTGCATGAGACCCTATAAATAGATTGTTTAAATCCATACGTTCCACTCCACCAATACGCTTCTCTAAAGATAGTGCCAGTGGGAATTTACACCCTGCTGGCAACGTACCAAGGCCTGGGTAGTCGGTAGGTTCCATGCAGTTGCATTCACATAGATTATTGCTACCACAAAAGGTATTAATACTTTGAACAAATGTGGAAGAACCACGATAGCGTACACCAGTCTCATCACCACTATCTTCAACACCATCGTAGGTAATAGTTGCAGTAACATACGTCGGATCAAGTCCATCGGGAATGGTACCATCTTCACCCACACAGCCAATTGACCCATCATCAATGCAAGGTACGAACGATGGTGAGTTCATACCCACCCAACAAATCCAAGATTCCATTAGCGCAAAGTCCCAATTGTTCTCGTTGGGTGTGCCAGTGAAGTCAATGACTAACTCATGTACTGTTGACATATCATATGGGTCAAGAGTAGAATCGGTCGAGGGTGCTAGGCATGTGTATGTGTTTACCATATTCTTTGGTGGCAGCTTTGTAGGTGTGGTGGTTGTTTTTTGGAAGAGATTATCACCCTTTGTAGTACTTTGCTCCCTGAGCCGCTTCTCGGTCGTCAACCGTCCATTGACAATGGATGGGAGGAGGAGTATGGTGAGCGATGCTGACAATCTCATTGTTTCCCTTGATTCCCTTGAAGAGTTTGGTGCTTGAAAATATGGCGTGAATACTATGTCAAGTTGAGTATGTAGATGATGTCCTTCTTCCTTGTCAATCAGAATGAGAGTTGAAAGAATGCAATGAATGAAAGTAAAACACTGCGTGCAGGTGGCAGGGCAACTCTCTGTAGGTCGTAAAATGACCTGTGCCTTCCATACTTCTCGTGCGTTCCCTATTTATTTCAGCACGATTAGTGACCCCGATTGAAGTACTAATTCTGACGTTGCTGATCGAAAAATGACTCCAACATAATTTCTTAGGGTTTTGATCACATGTTCACGCCAAATTACAAAGCTCATCCATCGACGTGACGATTGAGCTGCAATACTCTCATTAAACATGATGCCATCGTGGAAAAAGGCTAAAGGCCACGCCAAGAAGAAGAAGAAGAAGAAGGCAGCAGTGCTGCAGCTGCTGCAGTTGAATCGGAGAAACGGGAGGAGCTGCTTAATCAAGTGTACAAAAGCGTACGCTCTTGAGGAATCCATCAAGCTCGCTACAGCCGAAAAGAGAGCACTGAATGAATGCTAATAATGAGCTGTCGGAGTTACTGAAGGAGCTAAAAGATAAAACACAACTGCTGAAGGAGGAACTTATTGATGAACAGATGTTAACTTCGTATATGTCTTGATGATGTCCAGGTTGGGCTTGCCACCAGATTAGCATTTGAGAAACATCATATCTGTGGTTTTTAGTGCTTTTGACCACTTAATACGACGTAACACTACTTGATCTGGTATGTTTGATGCAATTGAGAGTATTAGATACTAATGACTAAGGTGTTTTCATGCATGTTCGTTACATATAATTATTTATCTGTGTAGTCTTTTTCTCCATCGCATCTCTTTCTTTTCACCCGTCAACTTTTTGTTTTTGATCACGTTTGACCCGGGCGGACCCGGAAAGCTTCAAAAAGCTCATCGACGTGCGTGCGTTGACGAATGACCACAAATTAATAGCTGCAATAGATAGGTCATTCAAAGCAATAGATCAGACTTCCTCCAAATATTTGGAGGATATATTTCAGAACAATTTGGGGATATCCTCCAAGTTCTGTACATCCAAAGAAGTGGTGCTGCGCCGATAGAAATTGCCTCCCTCGGCTGACTGCAGACTGCAACGACGATTACAATAATATTCTGACGACGATGAGCACAGATAATATTGTGGCAGAGGCTCGATTGATGTTTTGTGCTTCGTGCGGCAAATCTGAATTGGATAACATCAAATTGATGGACTGTGATGCTTGCGATCTCGTTCGATATTGCAGCGATCAATGTAAAGAACATCATTTGCCGCAGCATGAATCGTTGTGTAAAAAACGGGTAAACACGATGCCATCGAGGAAAATGGCTAAAGGCCATGTCAAGAAGAAGAAGGCAGCAGCAGCAGCAGCAGCTGCAGCAGTAAAACCGGAGAATCAGGAGGAGATGCTTGATTCGCTACAATCAAGTGCAAAAGAAGCTGATGCTATTCTTGATGGGCTCGCTGCAGCCGAAATGAGAGCACTGAATGCAAATAATGAGCTGTCGGAGTCACTGAAGGAGCTAAAAGATAAAACAGAGCGGCTGAAGGAGGAGCTTATTGATGCACAGATGCATTTGAGCATGACTAATGAAGTTAAAAAAGCACGTGAAAGATGTGACGATTCTTCTTCCGTCGAGTGTACGCATGGTTATGCCCATCTACCCGACGACCACATATGTGTACAATTTTTGAATACATTTCTCAGAGAATATCATTTTGCAAATGAGAGAAATGGGGGGAAGTTTGTTGAAAGTTATAAAGAAGGACTTCACAACACTATTCATGCAAACAATGGTTTGTGGAGGGGAATGAGTAATTCCATCAGAATTGAGTGGATCAACTCGTTCTTTATATTCAAAGGGACGGAATGGTTGCTGAAAGGAAATAGGGAGGCCGCTCGTAGCGCTGCTGCCAATGCAAGATACTTCATCGAGCTATTTTCAGAAACAGGAATGAATTTTACAAAGATTTGCCAATTGCACCACCCACAATGTGATGATCATACAGTCGTAAAATTCTTCAGGAGACGTATACCATGTTCCTGTTTAGATGGTGTATACGAAGAAGTCAAACATATCCCCAAGTTGGGAATCTGTTACAATCAAGAGTGTAAACTGCACTGGGAATTGTCGATGGAGCGCAGCTTATTCTTGGATTGCACTCGATGCCGTAGAACTTGTTATTGTTCTCAGGAATGCCAGAAAGCTGACTGGCCTTTGCACAAAGAAAACTGCGACAGAGCTGTAGCTCGAGCAAAGAAGGGAAGAATGATTCCGGGAAAAGTGAATGTTGAATAGGAATAGAGAAGACAAAAGGCACAAGTCAATAAATTGTGAGAGTATTAGATGCTAATGACTAAGGTGTTTTCATGCATCTTCGTTACATATAATTTTCACTCGTGTTAACTGCGTTGAGTCTTTTTCGTCTACGTCTCCTTTGTTTTCACCCCCTAAACTTTTTGCTTTTTGGCATCACGTTTCTGCTGATGTTTTAGAACTGCAGATAAGGCTTTCTTCTTCATAGGAGGCGGAAGATGTGTCACTACAGTTTTTGCCTTCTGCTCACTCCATGCCTTTAGCTGCTGTTTCGCCCTATGAGGTTTACACTGTCCCTTCTTCTCCTCTGTACCCTTTGCGGTGGCATCTGTGCCTTTATTCAACACTCTTCGTGCAATGGGCGCCCACTCTTGAGATAGACTCCAACGTACTCCAAAACGTTTGGCCAATCCTTTGACGAGCACGGTACTGCGTGCAAGCAATACTAGATCAGAGGGGAATTCTTTCATTGCCTTCACAGGAGAGTTGGGAGACATCTCATTCTCATCATACCCATCTGGAAAGGTCTCGACACTTCCATCGAATAACCACATAGCTATGGCTGCGTGTCCATGCGCTGCTGCATCATCTTTGAGTTCAATATCCAATCCTTCAGTACTGTTGCCAATCCTGTGTAAATCATCATCATTATCATCACTCTTGCGCTCGTCCAAAGCAAGGATGACTTTGGCTACTGTTTCACGGTAGTTCCTATCGACTTGTTTTACTTGGCCAAAGTCAATTAGTCCGATCCTTCCATCATCAAGTACGAAGATATTTCCGGGGTGGGCATCTGCATGAAAGAAACCACTCTCAAGGATGCTCCACCCAAAGGCTGTGGTCAAGCTCTTGAGAAGCTTTCTGGCAAATAACTTTGCTTCAACTCCATCAGGTGCAATCCCTTTACTTTTCATCATATCAGACGCGCGGCTAAGTGGAACTCCCTTCAAGAAGTCCATGACGAGCACTCTCTTGCTAACCAAAGCCGGTACAGAGCGAGGTGTGACAATTGGGCTCTCACGCTGCGCTCCATTCTCATCGGTAGTCAAAATGTTGTGCATACGCTCCATCGATGCCGCCTCAGTTTCAAAATCAAACTCATCTTGCAGCTGCTCTTCCAACTCAGTAAAGACAGCGTAGTAGTCGACTGGGAGATCTGCACCTCTGAAAACTTTGGCAACTTGTTTGAGGTTGGCAATATCCCCCATCAACTTCTCCTCAATTGATGGACGCTGAACTTTTACAGCTACTTCCCGATGTCCGTATTTCTTTGTTAGTACAGCTCTATGAACTTGAGCAATTGAGGCACTGCCCAACGGCGCTTCATCGAACTCTTCAAACACATCATCGAATTGTTCTCCCCGCTGGTCAAGAAGTTCCTTCTCAATCACTCCTTTGATTACACCTACTGGAAGAGGGTCGTTATCGTCCGTAAAGACAGATAACGCGTCAGCATATTCTTGTGGAATAGAATCTGGACGAGACGCAACAATCTGTGCCGCCTTGACGTAAAAGCCCTGCATCGACGTGATAGTTTTGGTCAAAGTGTCGGCTCCCTGTGCATGTTGCTCATTCCAAGCCAGCTTCTTCTCTTCTTCTGTAAGTTTATTAGTGCAGCATACTACATTGCGGAAGAAGAGTTCGATGGATTTGCGTTTGTAGGAGCGGATGATGGATGCGATTGTAAGTGAGAATGTGGCAGCTCGTACGATGCGTTCTCCGTTTGCGACTGCTTTGGTGTAGCACTGGTAGCGTTGCTCGTATGTTGTCGTCAATTGCAGTGTTAGCGCTGTAAGGGCAAGAGGAGGAATTATTTGAAGCATGTTGGTAAATTATTGTTTATTTGTTTGTTGGTTGATATCAGTTGTTGCTCTGATGGTAGGTTCTTTTTATGAGATGAAAAAGAGGTCATCTCATTCAGATGTGATCATGTGTTGAGTATCGCTTCTTGCATTCTAACATGTTCTACATTGTTCTCAAGCTTGATCACACGTGTTCGCTGTTGCTCCGTGGTGTTCTAGCTCTTGTTCATCTTGCTTGAGTACCTACTAGATGATACACATAAGCTATTTGAAAGTACTTTTATCCTTAGGTAGTGGAAGGGGCGCTTGCTTTGTGACGTTTTGAGAACAAAACATCATGAAAGTCAGAAGAGCAGATGTACACTACAGAATCATCCGAATCTATTGTTCCTTCCCTACACTAAGTATCCTCTTGCTAGTCATATCATCGCTACGAGATCAGCCGCGGTCTATTATTGCCATGTGGTGCCATCGTTCGTGTTCACCGGCAGCTGCTACGCTGCTCCTGCTAATTTTGCCATCTTCTGTCGAAGCGTTGACAATACAACGCAAGTCATCTGTTCACAGCAGAAATAGTAATATTGGCATCGGCTTTACTGTTCACAGCTCCTCAAAACGATCTACACCACGGCAAAGAGCTACTATGCTATGTGCATCAACCAACAATAATGATAGTGATGGCTTATTTAACTCGTCTGATCTGTTGAGAAGAATAGAACATGATCATGACACATCACATTATGTGCAAACAGAGCAAAGAGCCACAACGAATTATGAAGATGACCACGACCACCTATCCACCACAGGGATACAACGTCGTCAATTCCTCATAGCCTCAGCAACACTCTTACAACTATCCCTCATAACACCAACAGCACCCGCCAACGCACGAGAACCAAAATTAACCGAACGAACCAACTTCCAACAATCACCAATCAACAAACGATTCGGAATTACACTCTCAGAACCTGAAAGAATCTACAATCTCTCATTTATTACATACCTATCACGGTTCTTACTTGTCTTTGATAAGGAGTGTCAACAGTGGTGGTATACCCAGGCGCAGGCTATACCACCCAATAGTTCCAAGGAGGAGGTGGATCGGATTCGATTTGAACAATTTGGTAAATTTAGTGCTAGTGTTGAAGTTGGATTGATGGATTATGAAGGGAGGGATGGGGGAGATGGGGTCAAGTCACTTTTAAATGCATTGGTCAAGAGATATGGTCCATCCTCACTTACATCGATTCGAAGAGATGAAAATGGATATATTGATGATAGCTCCAATCAATTACCCGAAGTGCGCAAGGCCAAGGAGGCATTGCGTCAAATAGCGTTGCTATTCTCGCTATTGAAAGAGTATCAACCGGTAGACTCCATCACACAAATATTGGCAGCAGATGATGATGCCAAGATTGATGCAATTTGCATGTTGGATCCGGGGACTGGGTATTTACCCCCTTCATATGGAGTTCCTAATGTGAGTTTACCAGAACCACCCACGTTGGGGGCCAAGTTATTTCCTGGATCATTGGCCAAAGGCGAGGCAAGGATGGTGGAAACGGGACGGATCTTAAAGTTGGATTTGGTCGATGGGGGCAGTGGATATGTTGAAACACCGGAGGTTCAGATTTCGGCTCCACCTGGTGATGGAACGAATAAGAAGGTTCAAGCTACTGCAAAGGCGGTACTTGGGAAGGGGAAGAATAAGGGAGTGATTGAGAAGATTGAAATTGTGAATCCTGGGTTGGGGTACAATGCGATTGACGAAGTAACTGTTACCATTACTCCTCCTGATAAGGGATGGACAGCTGCTAGTGCGAAAGCAATACTTGAATATCAAGTTGCTCGAATTGACATTGTCCATGAAGGTCGAGGGTATGCCGCAGAAAAACCTATCAACGTGGTTATTGACCGCCCTCCTGGGATGGATGCGACGGGTGACATTGCTAGGTCAGCATTTGCAGTTGCGTATCCAAAAGGTAAAACGACGAGCTATGCTAGCTTCATTTCAAACAATGTTGTCAAGGCATCGTCAAGTAGTGTTGACACTTCTGCGTGGATAGCTGGACCGACGTCGTCACAACTACTATCTCTAATGCCTTCCGGGTTTGGACTTCAATTTGATGAGAAGCTGGAAAAATACATCCTCACAACGCCATCATCCTCAAATACTTGGGAAGATATCATCACAGGCAGTCTCGAAGGGAGAAATTTCAAACCAATCAATCCAATATTTGGCTTTCGGGGAAGGAGTCCTATCGAGCTTGAAAAGTCCTTGGATCTGTCATCTGTATTGAGATTCATGGCGTCTGGAGCACTCTGCTCTTCTCTCGCTCATTTAGTGCTCACTCCGATTGATGTGGTCAAGACTAAAGTACAGACGAAGCCCGAAACTTACAATCAAGGCATCATAGGCACATTTAAAAAGGTGTGGGTAGAAGAAGGCCCGGCAACACTATTTGATGGGTGGGAACCAACATTTCTTGGGTTCTTTGTTGGAGGGGCTGCTGCCTTCTTTTTGACGGAGTACTTCCGGCGCTCCTACACGACACTGGCGACAACTATGATCATGACGGCTCAATCAACCTCTGAAATTACTGCAACTTCCATTACATCCAACTTTGAGATACCGTTGATTATTGCCAGTGCAGCTACGTCCGGATTCATATGTTGCTTTCTTCTCGCCCCGTTTGATGCCATTAGAGTCAGAACGGTGGCACAGCCAGATTATGCAGATAATATATTCGGCGTGGTGTCGAGAATGATACAGGTAAGTTTGACTTTTGAATAACAAATTCATCAGTGAGCTTTGAATATTTTACTCATACTTCTTTTATCTCATTATCGACCCTATTTAGGAGGAAGGACTTGCATCCCTGTTCAGCGCGGTACCGGTTTGGTTTCTGAAGGAGGTACCTTACAATGTGGTGAGTCTAATAAACCAACAATCTGATACACTCATCGTCATCTCTTTTTCTAACCTGCTTGTTTGTTATCGTTCGCAGATGAAATTCCTAGTTTTTGATACTTCTACAGAGTACTTACTGCAGGCATATCCTGTCGCTAGAGAAGATATCCGACTATCTTTGTTGGTAAGTCTAGTTGGAGGAACTCTAGGTGGCATAGCAGCCACTATCGTCAGTAATCCTGCTGATGTCGTTGTGAGTGAGTTGAAGAAGGCAAAGACGGACATATCACCGTTTGAAGCAGTCGATATATTACTGAAACGATCAGGGCCCGCTGCTTTCGCTAAAGGCATTCAATTGAGAATGATCTTTTATTCTCTCCTCGTGAGCCTTCAGTTCTTGCTTTACGATGCTATTAGGTTAGCACTTGGTGTAGGCACTGATGACATGAAGCTTTACTTGAACGTGCTAGGCGCTGCTCTGAGCGAGACAAGCAATTAAATTTTGGGAATGTGATATCTATTAACTGTATGTCTAGCGGTAATTTATAGTATCAATTGTTTTGACAAGGTTTGAATAGGCACAGTTGAAGAATTCAAGCCGCCGCAAATGCTCTTCAGTTGTTCAAAACCTGCAATAGATGATCGCCACAAAGCGGTACCCTTTAAAGTGTGTCCACGGGCATCTTCGACTTGAACAAGAGCATAGTCTCCACGTGATAACTCCACCTTCGTCTTCATTGCAAGGAGAGACTGACCATCAATGTCTAATCCAGATCCCGATGATTGGAGGTGCTTCAACACTTCTTCCTCTGTAGCAAAGCTTCCAGCAGGGAACACTACTCGCTTGTTCTGATCGGTTCTACCAGAGTACGTTTTATTCTCGGGAGTACTCCTTTTCGACTCGCCTTCTACAAGGACTAATCTCAGCCTCCCCACCTCAACTGCATTATTCCGAAGCTGCACTTCCCTACGAAACGTGTTGATAACTTCATTCAATCTTCGATTCTTCACATCCGCAGGAACATCATCTTCCATAGTTCTATGGGCATGTGTCTTCCCCCTCATACTGTAAGCAAACATAAATGCCTGGTCGAATTGAACCTTCTCCATTAATGAAATAGTATCAAGATGCTCTTCCTCAGTTTCGCCACAAAAGCCCGAAATGAAATCACTTGAAATAGCCACATCAGGAATCAACCTACGAACATCATCAATCAATTCCAAATAGGCCTCACGACTGTATCCTCGACGCATCCGCTCCAGAACCGTCGTGGAGCCGGATTGCGCCGGCATGTGAAGATGGTTGCAGATGTTGGGTCGTTCGGACATGAGAGTCAGCAAGGCCGGTGGATAGTCCTTTGGATGCGGACTTGTGAATCTCACTCGTAACTCTGGATCTAATGCTGACACTGCATCCAAAAGATCTGCAAAGCGATGACCATCTCCCTGTCGAAGCCGGAACATGTTTGAAAATCCTGCATTGGATGTTTGGTAGGAGTCATCATCAACATTTTTCTGCTTGCGCTGCTTCTCCACACCCGAATTATCATGATAGCTATTGACATTTTGTCCCAGCAAAATTACCTCCTTAATCCCCTCCTCTTCCAACAAACGTCGTGTCTCCTCCACCACACTCTCCATATCTCTACTACGCTCCCTCCCCCTCGTAAAGGGGACAACACAATACGAGCACATGTTGTTACATCCACGCATAATTGAGACAAATGCAGAGACATCCTGTGGATTGGATCGAATGGGGGTAATTGACGCATAAGTTTCATCCAAGGAAAGTTGAACATTCACTGCTCGTTCTGTGGGAATCGTCGGCGTTGTAACTTTGGAACTTCTATCATCCGAACTACTAGGAGGAGCAGTGGAAGGAGAACTCAACACGGAAATTAAACGAGGCAAATCCCTGTATGCATCGGGACCAACCACCAAATCAGCTGTACCATCTTGAAACATATCCTCCTTAAGTCGTTCGGCCATACACCCCAAAACACCAATAATACGCTTTCGTTTCTGCTGCTTCGTTTTCATCTGTTTCTGCTTTCGTTGCTCCTTTGTCAGTTCCATTAGCTCGCCTGTTTTACTGGACGACAATGGAAAATTTCGATCATGACTACGCAACTCTCGAAGACGATGCCACACCTTTTGCTCTGCATTTTCACGAATGGCACATGTATTGGTTAATAGAACATCTGCCTGAATTTCATCATTGACTTCAATGAATTTTAATGGGATTTTCTCTGACACTTTATCTTCAGGAGCTGCTGCAGGATTATTTCCATCTTCTCCTCCCCCCATAGAAGTATCAGTTTGACCAGCAGTATGATGATTCAGCAATATCGATCGAACAATATCCGTATCATTCACATTCATTTGACAACCATACGTTTTGACATGAAATCGTAGTGTGTGCAGCTCTTCCTCCTCTTCTTCACTTTCATCATCACTACTAATCATTTGATGTCCCAATCGATCCAATGCAGCATTTTTTGGTGACATGGCCTCGGTCACCATGTAATCCGTTTCTTCGTCATCGAATTCATCTCCTAGAGTGTTTGCTGCCATTGGTATGGGCGTGGAGGAGGAGGAGTGGTTGGATTGATGATCGTTGTTGTGGAGGTGATCAGATGATTTGCTGGCGGTAGATTTGGAGATGAAGTAGGACAGAGTGAGACCATCGTCTTTAATCTGCTCTTTCTTTGTAGTTGACATTTTGTTTGGTTCCGATGGAGGTAGCGACGACGATGACGATAAATATCGAAGTTGATGGCATGAAGCTGGGCGGATATGATTGATGATCGCTCTAATGTTGTTTGCTCTTTGAAGCGGTGGCGTCCTGGAAGAAGCAGCAACCCATCCGCAGCTAGTACTGCTGCCTGTTAGTAGACGCAGTGATGGACGTCGCAGTTGCATCTGCTGGAGAGAGCGGCACCGCATCATGGTGAAAAATGGGTGGAAGACATTTTTTGAGAGGGCATGAATGGCGGGAACGAAAGCAGAGATTATTCTTTTGGGGGGCGCACAGAATTTAAAAACCGAATCGGCTTTTTGCATCGAACAGCTAAGTAATATCATCCAAAGATATCAAGACAGACCACGCTGATGATGGGAATGAGGGCGGCGGCGGCGGTAGAGCTATTTTTGTCTACAGGGGAGGGCGGGTTCCTCAGCATGTCACTCATGTCCGCATCGACAAATCCGTCGAGGTGATCGAGGACCTCGCGTTCGAAGTTTGTGAACAGTTAGCGCAGGTGGAGACTCACGATGGATTCAGAAAAGTTGGTAGTTGGGCATTCTACAACTGCAGATCTTTGCGGAGCATTAACCTCCGATCAGTACTTGAAATCGGTGATGCGGCATTCCATGGATGCAACTCTTTGGGGAGAATTGATCTCCGATCTGCTGTTGAAATCGGTGAAGCGGCATTTCAAAAATGTGAAAATCTGGTGGATGTAGAGTTTGGGGACAAATTGGAAACAATTGGAAGATGGGCATTTGATGAATGTACCTCCCTACAGCGTCTCAAGCTCCCATCTATCATTACTATT
The DNA here is from genome assembly GCA_030544225.1 of Skeletonema marinoi. Classification (NCBI taxonomy): domain Eukaryota; phylum Bacillariophyta; class Thalassiosirophyceae; order Thalassiosirales; family Thalassiosiraceae; genus Skeletonema; species Skeletonema marinoi. The sequence continues at coordinate 989,274 of CM060490.1, forward strand.
GAATGCGGGGCTTTCGCCTCTTGCGATGCCCTGAGTTCTATCGAATTATCTGAACGACTTGAAACAATTCAACCATATGCATTCTATGGATGTGATCGCCTTCAACGCATTGCCATCCCGCTGAAAAGAGATCTGTTTACATTTGATCCTGAACTGCAGAAAGACGACCATTTTACACGATGCGACCTACTGACAACAGTTGATCTTGTTGGGGAGGAACACAACAAAACTGTTGCATCATTATACATGGAGAGTTGGGGAACTGAAATGAAAGGAGAAATCAATCGAATCAATCGAGATCTCCCCAATACACCTGCCAAGGTACAGACAGTCGCAATAAAACGATGGATGGAATCAGTCATCGACAGAATGGATCATTACAAAGCTGAACATCACAGATATGTCAAGGAGGCTGTAACTCTACTGGAGCTTGCTCTCTGGAAGGCCAAACTTGATGAAAAGGACGAGAATTGTGCTGCGGCGGGGAGAACAAAGAAGGTCAAGCTTGATGCTGAAAGTGTAAGGAATGAGAAACGCGTCACATGTGGTGCTGATGCAGTGATCAGAAATGTCCTCCCTTTTCTGAAATTAGAATGAGTTTCAGCTGTGAGATATGTCTCCCCTGGTGATTAGAGCTCCAAGCTATCCTTGACTGAAGGACGTTGATAATTCTAATATTCTAAAGCAAACAAGTTCAAATATACAGGTGAGCTGAGCTTTGATCTTTCCCACTTGCAGATTCTTGGCTCGCAAAGGCTAATGATGAAGGGCGGTGTTGACAATATACGAAGGTAGTTTGGATAGCTAGATAGAGAGGTGTAGAGGTGCGGCGTTCGGCCTTGAGTTGTGGGTAGTTGTTGCTGGAATGATCGTTGGCGCCACTTTGGTACTAGTTCCTACGTAGTAATATCCTCTTCCCTCTTCCCCCATCTGCGCTTTCAATTTCGAATTGTCTTTCATCGCATTGTTGCGACTCACCTCGATCGCCTCTACAATCTACAATACTGCGACGACTGATTCGTCCATTCACTAACCAACGCAGAAATGGTGTTGAGGAAGAAGCTCAAAGGTGAAGCGAGAAAGGCGGCGAAAGCAGAGGCGGCGGCGGCGAGGGAATTCGAGCTTGCCTTGAAACGGCTACGCTTGACAGGTGGATGTACGCACGGCTGGGATCCTACCAAATATCCTGCCGATCACGATTGCAACAAGTTCATTGGTGACGTTTTGAGGGTATTTAAGGAATCTTCAAAGTCAAGAGGTGTAGCAGGATTCGCTGTTGGCGAAGCAGTATCGTTTACACGCGATATTTTCCCAGACGTATGGAGTGATTCTGCGAGTTTGGAGTGGATAGCAGCTGCATTCATCAGCCTTGGAACATATGCTAGGATACAGGGCGAAGTATATCTATGTGCCACTGCAATGGGTTTTTCTGAATCGTTGAAGCAACACGTAGCATGTTTCCATGTGGGCTCTCAGCCTCTAATGTACACTGCAAAAATCGATGATTTGCTATGGGCGGAGGAGAGAAGGACTGTCAGCTACTTGAAGAAGCGTATTCCCTGTAAGTGTTTGAATGCAAAATACAAAGCGGTGAAGTCACTGCCAAAGATGTATACTTGTTGTAACATAACTTGCAGTCTTCCTGATAATTCAGTGAACTTGAGCGCAATGATGAGCTGTGGGGGTTGTCGTCGTATTCATTACTGCTCAGAAGAATGCCAAGCTGCTCACTGGGAAGAGCACAGAGATTTCTGCAAAGAATGGAGGAAGTGGAACGCTGGGAATTGTTCCTAGTAATTACTTAGTTAGATGTTTTCCCAACTTTGATCTTTGTGCGTCTATTAATGAAGCCCTACCAAAATCACAGACTTGTTCTTTCTCTATCGCTTGAGGGATTCGGTGAATTGTTGCAGACACATTTGTTTTCCAGGGCTTCTTGTTACCCAGCGTTCAACAAGTGGCGTCTCCTCCCCGCTGAAACCAGAAATTGATAGATCGCTGTGAATGCCAATCTAATTACAGACGGGTTCGTCTCAACCATTTATCCCGTCGGTCCCATGTCCTCGAACTTTGAGCACAGCTGAACAATTTGCAGAGGAGATCTAGAGGGTGGTCTGAGGCCGCAGTTGCTGAGGCAGCAGCAGTATAGGAGTGGTAATATGGGAGGAGGCGTCCCCATGACTGCCATTCCCTTGCTCTTTCTCTTCTAAGTCTTAGCTAAAACAAGTTGAGGATTAGAAAGAAGCGATAAGTATCCTCTTCAAGCGAAGTTAGTAAGCTCTTGCAGTGGAAGGAGTTCGTACATCAATCGAAGAATGATAGTTGAAATTAGTATAGACCTACGAAGATGATAGGGACATGAGATTTGAATACACTCTGTTATCTAAGTTGTAGCTTAATTTCACTGTATTATCAGTTGCCCACCCCTTCACGCTGCAATCCTTGTTTCATACACAATTCGACCTGCAAAATCTGCCAACTTCTCCGTCTGTTTGAACTCTTCCTTGTCGCCGTTCCCACCTTCAAGACAAAGTCATCACTTTCTGCATATTCATCAAACTCATTAGAATCAGATGCCTTGTAAGAAACCCCCTTCTTACTCAGCACATACACGGATACAGTGCCGCCAGCAGGAATGGTGATTTCTTCATCCAACTCGACGTTGACGATCTCCTGTGGGTTCAGCATGACTTTGTCCTCGAAGTATTCATCCCAAGTAGCAATGCTCGATCGAAATAGTCTGCTGCTTCTTTTCCCACGTCCACGTCCACGTTTACGTCCACTTTTCCCACGCCCACGTCGATCATCTGGAAAGGCTTCATACGAACCACCGTGAGAGTATACCTGGACATCTGAATTCTTGGCGTCTTTCCCCACACCCACAATTCCAAGAGCCGTAATAATAACATCCCTCGACTTGGCAGTTATCGTAAAAATCACTCCTTTGGCTTTATCATTTGCCTCGCCTATATTGGGCGTAGTATAATCTTTGACTTTGAAAGTGCCACCTCCAGAATCGTCTCCAACATCCGTGGGTGTCGGCTGTGATGTTGGCATAGCGGTTGGCAAGGCTGTAGGTAGAGAAGTCACTGGTGCCTTGGTCGGAGCATGAGTTGTTGGTGCCGCTGACGGCTCGGAAGTAGGTTTGGCTGAAGGAGGAGGAGTTATCGGCGCCCGATGGCTTTCTAACCCCCTTTTTGACTGGATCGTGAAAAGTCGATATTTGGCCTCCATACCCCTCTCTAGATCGATAGAGCAGCTCAAGGGCTTTCTAAAACGCCACTCATCGACCTCATTGGAGCACTCTACATAGATAGAAGACAAGATACGGCAGAAGACACGGTGCTGCCATTTTCTTGCCCACTGTCACATCAAAACCAGATGGAACGCTGAAAATCAATGTAGAGATGTGCAACTGCCACCTGCCACCATGGCCGATTAAGTAGCGAACACTGAATCCAACAATGAAGAGGCACCACCATCATAAACACCGAAACACTACTAAGAAGAAGGGCCAGTCATCAGTATTCGCAAAGACACTTCTCACATGTTGTTGTCCCATCGTCATTGCCGCCTCCTCTTCAAATCAAAAACCTCCTACTCATCGGCTTTACCAATGCGCTCATCCACAACATGAATCATTTAGCAGTGATTATAATATTTGCAATCATAGAAAGAGGGTGCGGATAAAACATCAACAACAACAATTTAGTTTGAATCTAATTTTGGAGTGTCGTGGAGGTGATAGTATGGATGACATGTATTCATATACACATAATCAGCGCGCTGACGTAGTTTCAGCTGCTGCAACGGCAATCCAACCTTCTACAACTTATAATGGCATTGACGATGAAGGTAGTAATGCTTTTAATTCGTACAATACTCATTCAGCGCTGCATAATACCGCCGCATCAAATAATGAAGTGAATGTGATAAACACAAGCAGTACAGTGACTAATAATAGTCAGCTCAATGGAGGCTCGTCACAGCCAAATGATGATATCACTGAATCGGATACTTCCACAAATCAATCACTACAGAATCAACCAATTATTTCACCATCCAATCAGCAGCAGCAGCAGCGTCAAAGACTCATGATGGAATTTGACACACAAGCAATTGGCAACTCGGATAGATTCGGTAATAGCATTCGAAGTAGAATCCGAAGTCGGATAGGCAATGACAATGATTGGGATAGAATCATGAGGCAGCAACGACGAGGTGCTGCGTTGTCTATATCACTGGATCTTTCTCCGAGTATCAGCAGTAGTAGTAGCAGTGGTGGTGGTAGTAGCGGTGGTATGGTTACAACAACCCAATCTAGAACTCCCAGCAGCACCAACAATGGCAACCATACTACAAACAACAATCTATCCACAGCCACAATCCACACAATCCTAACAACCTATACACTCCTCAAACAATCCGCACTCCTCCTCCCACCCCTCCTCTTAACCCGTCGCGCTCTAAACTCCACCCGAAACGCCATAGTCGACTACTTCCGAGGACGAATCTTTCGTCAAACCTTTACAAGAATGGAACGTGCCTATTTACGGTATTATGAATTCCCAGCGGCAATTCGGGCGGTGGCACGATTGGCAAGTCAGATTGGGATATTGTTGTGTCTGAGTGTGGCTGTAAGGTGTTGGATGTTTATGATTTTGGCGGGGGATGTGGTGGGACCGTTGGTGCTTGGGATGAGTGGGGTGGATATTCGACAGGATATTGGAATGGTGGGGACGAGCAGTAGTATTGGTAGTGGTGGATTGGGTAGTAGTAATGAATTTGATGGTATTTTGAGTAATGTTTGGAATGTTGGTTTGCCATGTCATCAGAGAGGGAGGGGGATGGCTTGGCTGTGTGGTCTCATTTGGATTGGGGCGGTAGTTGGGACTGGACATGCCTTTACAGTTGCCCTCTCGGTTTGGGGTGGGCCATTACGACTACAAGCGGTGGCAGTCCAGGCGGAGAAGCCAAAACAACTCCTTCAGCGTGTCATGCACCACCCGATCAAATGGGTTCGAGAGTTGGAAGAGTGGAAACACTTGCCTGATTTGAAGCCCAAGATTAGTCGCAAAGATGGTGCCCGAAGACGGAGAGGAGGTAATGGAAGTCGTGCCCTTGATCTCGATCCTTTGTTATTCCCTGCGACTTGGCTACCATTGAGATGGATTCAGATATTTGCCGTTGCCAAAGCTTTTTCGACAGATCCACAGAACTATCGATGGTGCTCTCCCGAGAATGATAGGATTGTGATTCCCAAGTTGATGAAACAGTATTTAATTCAGCTCGCATTGGGCGACGAGTGGCAGCGAGTATTTCTGGGAGAGAAGCGAGCAGGACTTGGCATTGTCGTGGTGTTGAGTTATTTCATTGCGCTAGTATGGATGGTATTCACTGCGTTTACTCTCGATGGTGGCTCGGCAGCCATGTTGATTCCTTCTGTTCTTGCTGCCATCATATCTGGTGGTATTAATTTCATGGTATTTTGGAATCGGCTTGAAACAAGATCCCAAAAGAAAGCGCTCGAAGCAATTGGATGGGCCTAATATTTGTTATATATGTTTAATGTTCTTTAGTCAGCGGCAAATGTGCTTAAAGTTAGCTGGCTTTATCGTTACACCATTAGCTCTTCTCCTCTTGGTGTATTCCTCCCTGCTCTGTCTGTAAGCCCATTGGTGTTATTTGATTCAATCAAACTATCAGTAGCTGTTCTTGATGATGACTTCTTCTTCTTGAATACTGCAATCACGTCTTCGCCATCATCATCGTCGCCATTGTCCATAGACAAATGTAATCCTGGACAAGAAGACTCTGCTTCCGCCATCTCTTCGTCCATCTTCTTGTCCACCCCTAAACTTAAATTGACTCGATTCTTCCGCCGAATCAAAACGCTATCAAATGGAAATGGGAGGAACTCTGGCTCTCTCTTACTTGGCATCATTGCCATAAGCATACTCCAACAACCTCGGTAGCTGTACTGATCATCTCGATGATTTGTTACATCAACACCACCATTCTCTTCATCGTGGAAATGGTATCGAGTACCATAAATCATTTCCCAATTCCTCTTCCAACTCCCAGCCGAATACGGATTCTTCCACCCCTTCTTCTTCCTACGCTTGGCCCAATTCCCATGAAACTCAATCGTAGTCTGTGCACTAACTGTCAAATATAAATGAAATACAAGTAAACACCCCACTGCACAACCCAAGCACAAACAAATCATGAATCCCAATGCTACCGATGTCCGTTCATTTGGTGTGGGTATATACGAATTATTCTCCAAATGTCTCACTGTTGCCATTGCTCCCCTCAAAGAAGAATTCGTCACACTCCCACCACTACTCGTACTCGCCCTCACCTGCTCCCGATACTCACTCCCACCCAAATACAAAAACGGCCTACAACAAATCATCGCCCCATAAAACAATCCCGTCGTCGTAAAGAACAAAAAGTTGACAAAGTACCTATAATTGAAATATCCCACACAATTGAACATCCATGGACAATAGTGATCCATATTCAGTACTAGTGATTTAGTCACGTGATCGTAGTGGGAGCGTGGTGGTTTAGGTTGTTTGGAGAAGCGGCAGTAGGACCATTCGGTTGGGGTGAGGAGTTGCCAGTGGTGTATTCTTGGTATTGGTTGGGGTTGTTGTGTTGTGGATGATGCATCATTATTATTCGCTGCTCGAGCTGCTAGTAATTCCCTCCGCCGAGTTTCTAATTTGGCAGCAATCTTTTGTTCCAATGCTCGTTTGCACTGTAGTAATTCTTCGTCATTTTCTGGATAATCAAAGTTTGTCACGGCTGCTAATTCTCTGACTACACTGTCATAGACCTTGCCAGAGTTGGAAGTTGTGACACATTTGTAATAGTTGTAGGTGACATTGATTAGGTAGAATGCTACAATGACAGTGTGGAATATACCCATGGGAGTTGCTACTGCTAGGAGAATTGATTGTATAGTTGATATATTCTCCACATCATTATTTGCTTGCCCCTCCTCTCCTTCGGCTGCTGCTGCTGATGATGATGCAGCATGACCCCCTCCACTCTTATAAGAATGATAATCATCCACAGTGACAATCCAATTAGTACCCGCCATCATGGGCAGCATGACACAAAAGTAGAGATAGGTCAATCCAACTATAATTACCGACGCTAATGCAATCAAGAGTGGACCAAGCAGATACATGGCATGATCAGCGATGAAGAAGAGGCAGCTGAGTCCTTTGAGGGAGAGGCGTTGGAGGCATGTTTGGAATTGTCGTGTGGTGGTGGGGATGGTGAATCTTCGTTTGCGTCTTCTTTGGGTTCTGCTGTTATTGGTATTACTTTGGGTGCTCATTTTTGAAATTGATGTGAGCTACTTTGACACCGTCTCTAAGGCTACTACCCTGCTCTTCAGGCAGGGACAATAGGTAATACAAATAGTAAATGAAGGGGTCGTTTGCTGCTGCTGCCTACTTAGACCTGTTCATGTTCATTGGATGCTTCTCTTTCGTGTCGCTCCCTTTTTTGCGGGAGCGAACAGATTTTTTGCGGGAGCGGAGACCATAGCACTCAGCTACTTCCAACTTCGAACTTCCAAAAATATCTTTGGAACTTGAGCACGTGACAATTTCCACAATCCAAATCATACTATTCCTACGTAGCTTTTCCACGCAAGCCCAATCTGAATTAAATTCTTCTTCGAAGATCTTTTGCCTCGGGCTCGTCGTCATTTTTGGCTGCGCACTATCATTTTTGCTTCCTACGCGCCTACATTGCCGCTGTTGTCGTAACTACACCATTCGCTACACTGACATTCAATTAACTATTGTACATTCATCATGAGCAGTTGTAAAAATCTTGACGGGCAATTTACCGTGGAATCTGATTCCTGCAAATATACGGATGATGCGATCATTGCTGATTACAGGTGAGAAGAGAACACTGAACTTTTTTGCAACTACGTCAGTTCTTTGGTTTGTGTCTGTGCGATTCTATTTTATCATATTGGCATATTTATTGTGTAAAGTGGAAAGATTGGCGGTTCTATTTGCATCGGCTGCTTCTATGCATGAGAGATGTGTGCAAGCACTTTTTGTCAACATGCCGACCGAGTTCCACCTACGCATGTACGCCGGTGATCCAATGTTGTAATCAACATGTGTTGTAATATTGCCACCGTAACTCATTCTCTAACAATTATTCAATGATACCTCTCTTCTCTTCTGTATATCTGCTGCACTCCACTCACACAACACAGCTACGAAACTACCATTGTTGAGGGCAACACCGTCAAACCTTCCAAACTACAGATGCAGTTCAAAACTGAACGCAAAGTTGGAAAGACCGGTGTTATGTTGGTTGGCCTCGGGGGGAATAATGGATGGTAAGTTGAGATTTCTATTCTAATCGTTTCTATTTGCAGTATATGGTGCTCTATGTTGACGGCACTCAGTGAACTAACATAACTTATGTGTTGCTCTTCTCATAACTTTTACTAATCAAAGCACATGTGTTGCCGGCGCAATCGCCAACAAACTCGGTCTCACATGGGAAACCAAAGAAGGCACCCAAAAGTCCAACTACTGGGGATCACTCCTACTAGCATCCACAGTCAAACTTGGAAACGATCGTCAAGGGAACTCGGTCTACACTCCCATGAGCAACATGCTCCCCCTTCTCAACCCGAATGATATCGTCTGGGGTGGATGGGACATTAATGGTACCAACTTGGGAGAGGCCATGAAGCGATCCAAGGTCCTCGACTACGATTTGCAATCCAAGCTCTACCCCCACATGAAGGATATCAAGCCCCTCCCATCGATTTACTTTCCTGATTTCATTGCTGCAAATCAAGGCGAGCGTGCGGATAACGTTCTTACTGGGACGAAGCAGGAGCAGATGGAACAGATTCGTAAAGATATTCGGGATTTCAAGACGAAGAATGGACTCGATCAAGTTATTCTCTTGTGGACTGCCAACACGGAGAGATTCTCTGCTGTAGAGGAGGGAGTGAATGATAATGCTGAGAACATCCTCAGCAGTATTGAGATGGGTGAGGCCGAAGTTAGTGCATCGACTGTCTTTGCCGTGGCATCTATTTTGGAAGGATGCACCTTTATCAATGGGTCACCACAAAATACATTCGTTCCAGGTGTAGTTGAATTGGCCCGGCAAAAGAAGGTGTTCATTGCAGGAGATGACTTCAAGTCAGGTCAAACCAAAATGAAGAGTGTAATGGTTGACTTCCTCGTCTCAGCCGGTATCAAGCCTGTCAGCATCGTTTCCTACAACCATCTTGGGAATAACGATGGAAAGAATCTTAGTGCCCCCAGCCAATTCCGCAGTAAGGAGATTAGCAAATCGAATGTTGTGGACGACATGGTTGCATCGAACAGAATCTTGTTTGAGGAAGATGAGCACCCTGATCACGTTGTTGTGATTAAGTATGTTCCATATGTCGCTGACTCGAAGCGTGCCATGGATGAATACACTAGCGAGATCTTCATGGGTGGGAAGAACACCATCGTCATGCACAATACATGTGAAGATTCCCTTCTTGCCACTCCTCTCATCTATGACCTCGTCATTCTTGGTGAGCTCTGCCAACGCGTGCAGGTCAAGAAGGAAGGAGAGACAGAGTGGGAGTCATTCCATCCTGTCCTCTCCCTCCTCTCTTACATGCTCAAAGCTCCACTGGTACCAAATGGTGCTCCTGTCGTGAATGCACTTTTTACCCAACGCTGTGCTATTGTCAACTTGATGCGTGCCTGTCTAGGCTTGGCACCCGACAACCACATGACTCTGGAGCATCGTTTTGAGAGCACCCTTGCAGCGATGAGTTCTGATGAGCCTGCCAATAAGAAGATGCGTCTCGGCTAAGCATCTTGGATTGGTTGACACCACCACCCAATCAATTTGTAAATAAGCAGCAACGCTGTGTCTATTATAAACATGCAAATATTTCTACACCTAATTGCCTTTCTAGCGTTTGATGAATTATGCATGATCTCTTGGTTAAGTCTTCCCCAGCCAGAGCCGCGGAACCCTTCAAATTGTTCTGCGTCTTCTCTCATTGGAAATTGATGTTGCTTTTGAGCCCTGTCCATCCGTGACTCACGACGTCGCCGTCAATTTTGTAGCGAAGATTTTTATATTGTAGGTTTTCTTACTGCTCGCTAGTATTGCTCCACAAGACTATCAGAGATACCTCGGCTATCCATCACTACTTTATGAGTACTTGGCTGCTGTTGCTACGCTACAAGTACAAGACTATTAAAGGATGTCTCGGCTATCCATCACTACTATCGCTCTTGTCTGCTGCTTGCTGCTTGAACTGTGCGAGTGCATCCAGCAAATCTGCACCTACACAAACGTCATCATCATCAAATTCAACTTGGAGGCCACACGACGCATTATCTTCTGTTGCCGTTTCTGTCCGTGCCGTGTGTGCATGATCGACCAGACAATAGTCGCAATCACAGCCACCTCAGTCATCTTTCCACTACAGCTACAACCATTAACGATCACTGGCCAAAGACAAAGAAGCAGCACCTGTAATTACCCCTTGTTTATCGTAAACAACTCCTGTATACTTAGAAGCTGTTACAAGTACTTGTTGGGGTAGGTTGCTGCGGAGGACTTGCTGACGGTCATCTGTCAGATTCAAGTTGAAAAACGCATTCACCCTCGGGCGCTTCGTTTTATTGCTTCCAATGGATAGAGCACGTTGCTTCTCTTTCCTATCAGCTTTGTTGTCATGCCGATCACAAAGTCCTTTACCTTCATCGGAGGCGGCATCTCCCGGATAATGCGCTTTTTTGGTGCAGCTGGTACACTTGCCTGCCATTTGAATATAAGATGTTCGGTGGGGGATCATTGATGGATGCACCTACCACCGCTAGCAACAACATCGAAGCTGTGGTAGCCGAATCGAGGGCTGCGACTTGCAGATGATTTGATGCGATGGGATGACTGCGAGTCACAGGTATGCATGACAAGGTGACCTCCAGCCAGACAACAACTACCAACGGCCTTCCGGAACTTTGGTCTTTTGATCGTGAAGTTTGATGCCAGCTGGTCGTAAAAGTTGATTTTGGACGGAGTTTGATGCCACTCTGATCGTAATTGGATGGAGTTGGCAACATTTTGAGCTAAATTAGCCTATTTTTAGGCGGAGTTTGCTCGGAACCCAAGTTGGCTGGAGTTGACATCTCTTACATCATCAACAGGCTACACAGCATCACATTATGCATATGTATTTGTTCTCATAAACAAGCGTTTGACTTCTAGGCTAGAGCCTTTGCTAGCTTAACACAAAATAAACACAAGCATGAGCGAATCATCTATCAGTAGCGACTGCATTGACAAGCTTACGCACACAGATGTGCTTCTCGGCCGCGGCGTTGGTACTAATCGTCGTGCAGGCAACATCTACTTCAGGGAGGTTGTCAGTCAACATGTGGTGAGTAGAGTAGTAGTTTACCGCTGTCGAATAATGAGTGCTGCCTCGTCATTGACTGATCTCTAATCTAACAATCTATCTCGATCTTATGCACACAGGAAGAATACCTCATCAGCACCAAGACGCACAAGATGGAGATCACACGAAGCGTCATTGATCGTATCCACGCTCTCAACCCACCTGGTAGATTCATGGAAAAAGACGAAGTGTCGGACAGATGGAGGGAATGTGAGATGAAACGAGCTCATGAGAAGACGGCTCAAGCATTACGAGATGGAGCGGCAAAGTGGCGCACCAGCAAGAGACAAATCTCCTCTGATGCGATGATTCGTGCTCAACTTTCTAGACCTGCTAAGAAACAACGAAAAGACGTTGGAGTAAACTTTGATGATGTCAGCGTAGACGCTGCCGAGCCGGTCTTCAAAGTCAATCTACCAATGAAAGAGGAGGAAGAAGAAGAGGAAGAAGACATGGAAGCATTGATCACTGGATTGTATTCGCCAATCTTTTCTTCAGCAACCTCCGTCGACTCAGCGGCAGTCAGTACTCCATGTCCAATCAGTCCATGCCCAAGTGCCAACTCAGGTGTAAGTCAAGTCAATCGCAAAGACTCTTTTGATGGGATGTGTGGTGGCTTGCCCTTTCATATGGTAGATTGCAACTGCCAGGACCAGGAGAATGATGAGTTTGATATTTTTCCCTTGGAAGAAGATACTGTATCTTTAGAAGATGGTATGGTGGATATGCCCGATGAAGATATTTTCCATCTTTGGTTGACATGCTGACATGACTACTTATGGCCTTTTGAGATGAAGTGCTCTACGAAACTTGAAAACTGTATAATATATGTGTGCTGTGTGCTTGTCTAATGTTGAAACAAGAAAGTAAATCAAAGTAAAAGTCTTGTATGTGTATGAGTATGATTATATCAAAATGTATTATGCATGCTCCGAATAGATAGTGGCAGCCTAGAGCATCATAAGCACAAAAGGATGTTTATCAAAAGTGCTGCGCTGCTATGAATGCTTCGAGGGTTCCCTACTTCTGTGCCTTGCCTTGGAATATAGAATGTACCAGTAGAGCTAGAGAGAGCTAGAGAGAGCTAGAGAGAGCTAGAGAGAGAGAGAGCTAGAGAGAGAGAGAGAAGATATGCGCATACTTCCATACTTCCTCTGATGACATTCGTTCGATGACATGTGATATGTCTTAGAGTACTGCCATTATTGTTGGAAGGATCTTTATTGTGGCATGATAAAAGAAATGTCCCAGATGGACGAAATAGGAACTCACGCTCTGCCCGTGCAGGCAATAATGTTCCATTTGAGGCATATCCACTCTCTTCACACATACACGACGAAAGCTGCACATTGGGAAACGAGGCAAACAGACACTTCCTTTCAACTTTCAACTTTTGAGACTGTTGTGGGAAAGGAAGAGGAAGAGGTTCAATCATTTTACAGAGCTAAAACCGACTGGTCCAGACCGATGACGGACTGGTCCAGACTGACAACTTGCACAACAGTAGCCATCAGATCAAGGACATCCGCATCCACCAAAACATCACCTCTACCATAGCCATAAATAAGAAGACAACAGCAACATGACTCCGCAGCAGCCGCAATTTTCAAGTTCTCATGTTAGCTATTGTGCTTGCTTGCCAATTTGTTGTATCCTGCTAGTTATTGGCTGGCTGTTACTGATACTGTGGACTGTGGATGATCTCCATACGACGAAAGAGTAAAAGGCCGGTGGAGACATTGACATATGACATGCACCGGAGACAATGAGAAATACATTGGATGGTTCCTCTTTAGCCGTGTACCTTCTTGGATGTATTCTTGGATCTTGTAGCAAGTATTTGCTAGTTTTGCGTCATGAATATATATATATATGACAGGATGTTGTCGAGACAAATGAAGGCCAGTGAAGCCAAAAGAATGGTGGAGTGCCCAGAAACTTGTGTAAGGTTCTAAGTTGTATCGCTCTTCCTTCAACACACTGGATCAGGAGGCTAATTGATGTGATCAGGGCTAATTATTGTGATCAGGCTGAACGTGCTCTCGTAGTTGGGGTTAGAGCTTGTTCTGCCTTTGCTTCTTTTATGTCAATTATGTTAACATGCACATAACTCTACATTCTGCAGATACAACTGTCTTTCTATGCGCTTATTGCTTGTCTCTACAATAAAAGTATGCATCAAATCTTGATTATTCCCCCCCCCCCCATTCAAATAGCTAAGTATGATATGCCTCCATACTAAAATCTATTACTTCTTCCCACACTGACTCTTGTGATCGGCAGACCAATCCCACAGCTGACAATCTTTGCTGCACTTTAAATTTAGGAGCAAAGAACAACATCAGTATGTACTCGGTAATAAATATTGACAAGACACAAACAGATGAAATAGGAACTTACATAAGCCACACGCTCACAGCCCGTGCACTGTAGCAAAGTGCCATCGGGTGGCATATCAACTCTCTTCAGACAACAAAAGTTGCATATCTCGTGCTTTGAAACTTTCTTCGTTTTGGTCTCCCCCAAATACGCCTCCATTTCCTTCTTGATGGAAGCTGCCTTCTCAGGCGGTTACTGATACTGTGGACTGTGGATGATCTCCATACGACGAAAGAGTAAAAGGCCGGTGGAGACATTGACATATGACATGCACCGGAGACAATGAGAAATACATTGGATGGTTCCTCTTTAGCCGTGTACCTTCTTGGATGTATTCTTGGATCTTGTAGCAAGTATTTGCTAGTTTTGCGTACTAGAAGGTGCTAGCTCTATGTTGTCGAGACAAATGAAGGCCAGTGAAGCCAAAAGAATGGTGGAGTGCCCAGAAACTTGTGTAAGGTTCTAAGTTGTATCGCTCTTCCTTCAACACACTGGATCAGGAGGCTAATTGATGTGATCAGGGCTAATTATTGTGATCAGGCTGAACGTGCTCTCGTAGTTGGGGTTAGAGCTTGTTCTGCCTTTGCTTCTTTTATGTCAATTATGTTAACATGCACATAACTCTACATTCTGCAGATACAACTGTCTTTCTATGCGCTTATTGCTTGTCTCTACAATAAAAGTATGCATCAAATCTTGATTATTCCCCCCCCCCCCATTCAAATAGCTAAGTATGATATGCCTCCATACTAAAATCTATTACTTCTTCCCACACTGACTCTTGTGATCGGCAGACCAATCCCACAGCTGACAATCTTTGCTGCACTTTAAATTTAGGAGCAAAGAACAACATCAGTATGTACTCGGTAATAAATATTGACAAGACACAAACAGATGAAATAGGAACTTACATAAGCCACACGCTCACAGCCCGTGCACTGTAGCAAAGTGCCATCGGGTGGCATATCAACTCTCTTCAGACAACAAAAGTTGCATATCTCGTGCTTTGAAACTTTCTTCGTTTTGGTCTCCCCCAAATACGCCTCCATTTCCTTCTTGATGGAAGCTGCCTTCTCAGGCGGAGTGAAGTCACAATCATGCAAATCAAACATGTCAGCATACTCCTTGCATGCATCACTACAGAAATGAAAGTAGTAGCATTTCGTACAACGATGCTTATGTGGCTTTTTGGCAGTTTCAACATTGCAACACATTTCCACAGAGCACTTGCTAAAGTACTTGAAGCTCTGTGGCTGTGGACCCCTTCCGAATATGTTATTCATTCTACGACAGAAAATGGAATTGCGTGCTTTGTTCCAAATATACGACTTCTCCACTAAAACTTTGTCGGCGTTCACTCTGGGAAAGCCGTCCGCAACTTTGGCAATATGGTCGAGAATCTCATCCCAAGGTCCGAACATATTCCAGTTTGGGTCAAGTAGATCCATCATCCCAAGCCTACGCATGGTTGGAAGGAGTAGGTCGGTAGGAATTGCTGCCAGTGCAGGCTCGTTCTCATGAATCTCTTCCTCTTCAAATATACCACCCCACGCCCACATGCAAATTTCGCATAGGAATGGCTTGACTTTGAAATGTAACAGAGTGTCAACAAAATTCTTTGGTTTGTGGGGGTACTTTTTTGCAACTGTAATAATTGCAAGTAAAAAGGCATTGCTGGCGTTGAAAATCTCCTCATGATGCACTCTCCATTTCAAACTGCGCAGCATTTTACCAAAGACGCAACCCACAATAAAATATATTTTTCGGTTCATCAAGTGCTTCTCCTGCGTGAGAGCACGTTGAGCCCGTACTGATACCTCGTCATGCCTCCACGTATCAACTATTTTCTCCACCGTCTTGCCCAATACATCATTAATTAAATGATCTCGAATCTCGTGGATCACTTCATCGCTTGCGTCAGTTCGTTTGAGGAATGCATCGGTCCGTTTTCGCAGGGAGTGTGGAGATGTATCTCCTTCAAATTCTTCTAGAAGTGAGAGGTGGTGTGGCCTAGCGGTTGCACCGCCTCTGTTGGGAGGCGTGGTACTGGGTTCGAACCCCCATCGTCTCTATCATCCTGGCTGTTTGAGGTGTGCGGCTCGGGGTGCGATCTGGGAAATAGTATTGTGCAGGATTTGCTTTGAGTACTGTAACAACTGTAACACGTCGGTCTGTTGACTGTAAATGTTCGTGACAGCTCCTTGTTACATGCTCGTTGTAAGCCTGTGTTTAGCAGTAGACATGTTGGTTGTTTGTGATGTTGTTCGATGGTCATGCATGAAGTGATGAGACTAAATAGCATAGATAATTTCGCCCAAATGGAGGCCCACCAGACGTACTTTAAAATTTCTGTTACATTTTTTTTCAAATTCTTCTAGAAGTGGACATGGTTCATCATCGTAGCCCATGAGGTCTTCGACATTTCGAATCCAATCTTCCATCGTCGTGCTCTTGGTTTGTTGGCAACAGCAATCAGAATATTATGGTACTACTACTTGTTTGGCCAACTGTTTTACTAGCAATGCACAAGATATGAACGATGCCTGTGAACAAGTCGCTCGTGCTGGAAAGATTTGAGATCTGATTTGATTGCACTTAGCGAACTGACGAAGAAGGGAAGCGGGAGATGCCAATTATTTGTACTAATTCCTACGCACGTGCAAACCCCCTACACAAGACCCAGCAATGACATTATTTGAAAAGTTGTCATGACATGACCGACTAAGTACAAACAACATACACGACGCCGTGCTGCACGAGATGTGTTTGCAACTATCAATTTGGCGTTATTGCATGAGAAGGTGGCCAAAGCTTTGTTCTTCCAGAGCAAGGCAACAGGAAAGCGTTCGCAGGAAGAAGCTCGTGAGTATGCCCTCAACGTTATGGCGCCTAAATTGAAGGAATTCTTTAATAATGGGGGAGAAGGATTTGCTTCTAGCCGCGTTGATCGCAATGAAACTATTCAAAACAATGTGCATCAGTTTACGGCATTGTTGTCTTATTGGTATCGGACTCTGAATGTTGATGATGAGAATCCCAATGCATTCATTGATGCTATGCAACTTGATGATGCGCAGGAGTTCAAGTATGAGACAATCGCCAGGCCTTTGGCAGAGGGATCGATTCAATATGGGCGCACGTTGACTATGGATGAATTCACATTGGCAAGAGCCAGGGCAACTGCGGAGTATCAGAGGAGGAAGGGGAGTGCCAGAAAGAAAAGTGGAAAGAAGAAGGGTTCCAAGAAGAAGAAGTAGAGAGCATTGAAATGTGCGCTATGGTTGCGTGCATTGATAAGTATTCTCTCGGCTGCTGGGGTCTGGGGAGGAACTTTTTAAGTAGTGTGATGTAGCGAAGAAGCCAATCTTAAATTATTGCTACACAAGAGGGGGTGGGCGGGGGAGAGTCGGGTAATTTAGTAATCCCATTATGTGAAGCCACGTGATAATAATATTATCTCCTGCTTGCTACAGGAGGAACTTGATGTTGGGATGAGGAGGGAGTCGGGCGGGGACAGGAGGAATCGAAAAGAGGTGCATGCAAACGTGAGTAATTTATATTTATCAAGGTACTGAGACTTTGAATTCTAATTACGAACTAGCTTTTGTATAATAATAATTGAGTAGCAAAGACCTTCTCTGGCACCAGAATTAGCACTTCGATCGATGAACAAAATATGAATAGTGCCATACTGAGCCGAAGAGCTCTTTGCTAAATGATGATTGGGAAGGCTATTTCCCTCTCAAATTGGTAGAATTGTGAATGTAGGCATCTGAACTGGCGAAGAAGAATGTCCTCACCGGATGGTAGTGATAGATGCAGTGAGTGATGGGATAAGGAAGGCATCCCGTCACGTTGGTAGACTAATGAATTAAAAAAAGGACAAGGCTGTCGATTGAAGCCTGTCACGGTGGTTACACTGATGTGTGAAGAAATTGGATGGATAATGAAATAGCCGGAGTTACGCCGTAGACGATGGGGAGGCACAATGAGGATTCACCTTCTTGCCTGCCTCTCCCATTGCAGTCTGCATTGACTGCTCCCACTTCCCACCGATTCCCAAGAGGAGATCTTGCCAGGTCTCCGTAACAATCGATTGGGCAGGATGGACGTCTTTGTCGTCACTACTCTTGATGAAGGGTAGGACGTCGGTGTACTCGTCAGCTTTGGATGAGATCTGAATAAAGATACGAAGGCGGCAACCTTCATCTTGAGGGAGTTCTTCCCCGAGGTTCTTGATATTTGTTACAAGGGAGTTGTATAACTTGGCAGCGTGGCACTTGGGGTCGGAAGGAGTGTACGGCGTGTTGACCTCACCTCTCTCGAGGTGATCCAAACTCGCCGTCCTGGGTAGCTTCCAACGCTTCAAATCCTCAGCCAACATGGTGTAATCATGCTTGATACCAGACAGCTTCATGGCGGAGAAACATTCAATGTTATCCCCGATGAGCTCGTCGATACGGAACTGAAGGATTCTCTTCATGAGATCAAATCCATCGTCACCGTATGGCTGCATGATCATGTACGGAGGCGTAGCAGGTAGCTTCTGTAGGAACTCTTCATTGTTGGGCATGCAGAAGAGAGAGCTTTCGCCTTTGTTGGACCAGATGTTTTTGTCGTTCTTGTCACTCTTCTTTGCCTTGCGGCATACGTAAGGTGTGAACTGGGTATCAAACCAACTGTGTATAGCAATTGTAAGATAATCAATGTGAATGTGAGTATAACAGGTTGTATTCATGCACATACAAACACGGCATGCAAGCACAAGTATCATTACTTACATTGAATGGTTGCAGGAGCGCTTCCCCTTCGAATCAAAAACAACCTCATCTGCACGAACAATGATGTTATTGTTGGACCCTTGGTTGTATTCCGAGATAGACGCCTCTTCTACGACGTTAGGCCCACCAACAACACGAAAGTACCTCGTCTGAAGAATCATACACGGCTGGCCATTGAGGCAATGTGTAGGAGAGTACATGAACACATCGGTATTCACCATTGTGAGCGCGATAGCAAGCGTAGTGGCTTCTTGAGAGGTTGGACTAGTGTTCCTCACGATGTTGGAGTAGGACACAACAGAAGAAGAAGGTGCAGCTCCTTGATAATGAGTGTTGTTAGCCCTGGCACGGGCATACTGCTGGTGGTACCCATCCTCCAACTGAGGGAAAATGGTAACATTGTTGTTCCATACCATGTCACATGTATCGCTGACTTCATCTCCATGATTGAACTCGCGATCAGGACGGCATTTCCCCCAGGAGAATGGATCGATCACTGGATTTTCTTGGGTGCTTCGATTCATCCTGTGCCAGTGGTCGGGGTCGGGAACGATGTGTTGTTCCTTTTTAGATGGCTTGGTGTTGAGACGAAGCCACGCGGTGGAGTTTGTTGGGCCTGTTAGGTGAGGGTCATGCAAGTATTTGCATCGTTGACCACATGGGCTGTGATAGATGTAATGTGTGTGTGTGTGTGTGTGTGAAGAATAGTGATATCGTTAGTCAATTCTACATGGATCATTTACGGTTCTCTCTAGAAGAGATGTCAAGACAATAATGATATACTACTTACCAAGCTCCAGTTGAGGCCCAAATCTCACAAATATACAACAGCTTACCATCCCTAACCAACTCTATAGGATCAGGACGGTTGAGCTCCTCAGCCCCATGTGCAAAATGGCAGCTAGATCCAAAGGGACAGCCCCCCTTGAGAAAGTTCTTACACAGCTCCATCTTGTACTTTTTATTCTCAGCCGGAGAGACAGACGCTCGTTTCTTGGCCTGGGATGAAGGAGATGATCTCTGCTGTGCGGTGGTGGGAGACGACCGGCCCTGTACAATTGGGCGGAACTTACGATCTTGTGGGGCAGCGGCATGACGATGAGCTTTGGTGGCGCTCTGGTGAGGAGACGAATGAGGAGACGACACATTATATTGCCGCTGCTGCCGCTGAGGGGAGGAGGCCGCAAAGGCACCGCCGCTACCGCCGATGACTCCACAGAGGCCGCTGGATGAGATGGGAAAGGCGCTGAGGCTCTGGCTGGTTGCCGCAGCAGACTGCCGATTTTGACGAACATGGGGCGACGGCGATGATCTGCCTCTGTAGGAGGGTGATGGCTGCGATGATCGTGCCGGAGAGTGAAAATATCCCATTGTATTGATACTGTATGCTGCAGCCGATAATGATGCCAATGACCAATGATATGATCCGGATATTATGGCAGGATGATAATAAGTAGCAGGCAGGCTGCATGCAAAGGATTCCAGATTCTGATATTTTGTTCTGAAGAGAAGTTGGCGGAAAGAAAGTCAGATTCGACGTTGGCGACGGCGGAAAGTGCATAGAATCTGCAGCTGCCTGCTTCCTTACGTGTAAATACGTGATGTGTCAAATAATAGATCATGTCATTCTATGCAATTCTACGCAGCTGCTTTCATAGGCGACTGTCATTCCATGAGACGCCACCTAAGTTCTTTGCAGCTGATTTGTTCAACACGTCAGAATTAGAAAGATCTTTTCCTGTTCGTTCCCACCCCTACCACCGGGGGAAGGGGCGACGAGAGAAAGTGTGTGAGAGATCGCCTGCTTACCCCCGCCTCACAGCGACCTAAAATGGCGTCCCGTCGATTTTTCCGCGAACGGCCATTTTACTAGGGCGCCTACCTCTCTAGTTAAAATTCGTCGAGTAGACCTGGACACCATGCACATCGATTCGTTGAAAATCCTTGGAAGATAAGGGACAGGATGCATAGTATGGGACAGCGGCGGCTTGCTTTGGGTCATAACGGTCACATATGTCGCATAATCTTGGGTGCCAAAATAGCCATTTCGGCCCATTTCGGCCCAAATGGCGATGTTATACACATGCTGTACCTGACCGTTATGACCCAAAGCAGGCCGCCGCTGTCCCATACTATGCATCCTGTCCCTTATTCCCGGAGGATTTTCAACGAATCGATGTGCATGGTGTCCAAGTCTACTCGACGAATTTTAACTAGAGAAGCGCCCTAGTTAAATGGCCGTTCGCGGAAAAATCGACGGGACGCCATTTTAGGGCGCTGTGCGGCGGGGGCCAACAGCACTTCTGGCTTCTCTCTTCTCCCATGCTGTCTAGCCCCCGGTGGTAGGGGTGGTTCGGTCCTGTGTCTGGCGCCAAAATGATGTCTGACTGCTCTGCTGGCGTCCTTGGCTGAAAGTGCATAGAATCTGCAGCTGCCTGCTTCCTTACGTGTAAATACGTGATGTGTCAAATAGATCATGTCATTCCATGCAATTCTACGCAGCTGCTTTCATAGGCGACTGTCATTCCATGAGACGCCACCTAAGTTCTTTGCAGCTGATTTGTTCAACACGTCAGAATTAGCAAAATCTTTTCCGGTTCCGTCCTGTCTGGCACCAACTTTTCGTTTCCGGACCGTCCTTATTCTCTCTCGCCCTAATTCGAAGGAAGTATCGCCCCAAATAATCATCAACCGCACGCCTTCATATTGGACGTGACACCACCTCCACCACCTAACATCATGGACTCCTCCTCGAGCGACGACGACGTCCCCCTAGCCCGATTCAAAAAGGCCGCTGCCAAACCTGACAAGGCCGTCTCTTCTGCCCCCGCTGCTGCCCAGTACCTCCAAAATTCAACAAACATGACGACGACCCTCAAGCCAAATAATAGTAATAGTAATGACGACAACGCTCGTCATGCCATCGAGAAATTGCTGACGACGCAAACAAGTCCAGGTGAATATTCTACCGGCTCCGAATTATCATGTCCCATTCCCACTGTCCAAATTGTCCTCCGCAACGACGATGGCGATGAGATGGAACATAAGAAGTTATCTTTCCCGCTTGACGCCACGGGTGTGGAGGATATCAAGAATCATGCGGAGCGAGCTGGTGTCGGACTGCCTGATCGGACGGTTGTCAATCTTGATGTGCGCAAGACGTGAGTTTGTTGTATATACATACATACTAATTATTTTGTCATATTAAATATTTATTTGCATGGAATCTCATCATGCCATTCAACCCCAAATTATCCCTTTTTCCAGGTGGCAGATCAAGCCAAAGAATCTTGATATTTCCAACGCTGAACAAGCACTTGAGAGTGCCCTTCAACTCGTAGCACGCGATCTTGGAACGGATGCCGAGTACAAGATTGAAGCATCACTGTACAAGCTCCTCCTATATGAGAAGGGGTGCTTTTTTGCACGTCATCGTGATAATGAGCGTCTTGATGGGATGTTTGCAACGCTTGTTCTGGAGCTTCCTTCCGAGTATGAGGGAGCCGAGCTATCAGTTTGGAGTCCTCTTACTCCCAATGAGAAAATGACGTACACATTCAACGGTGGCACTTCATCTACCGCTAAGAAGAGAAAGACACGATCGTCAAACAAGCCTGGTTTGCACTTTGCCGCCTTCTACGCGGATTGCTACCACGAGGTGAGCGAGTTGACGTCAGGCCATAGAGCGGCGCTCATTTATCATCTGACTGCCACTCCAGTCCAGCATCCACTACTGCGTCATCTACGCGTGCCAATCTCTTCCCCCCCTCAGCCTGCTGATGAATCTGTCGCCTTACGTTTGTCTAATATGGTGGATGAATTTGCACAGGAAGCCGACACTGATTATCCTAGCACGTGGGAGGAGGGTCTTTTTGGAAGACGTTTCAGCTGGCCAGGAGCGCCAAAGAAATTAGTTGTAGTGTTGTCTCACCACTACACACCCGCTTCCTTCACCAGCATCAAGACATTGAAAGGTTCTGATCGATCCATTGCAGAGCTGGTTCGTGCCGCAGCTTTCAAGTCTCCTAACAAGGATGACTTGTCATCTCTTGCGCGTCTTGCTGCAAAGAAGGTCACTGAAGTTGGTGGACAGCAATATGCTAGCGCTTCCGAATGTCTACACGCTCATCAGCTTGTTTCGGACGAATTCAATGGAAGCGGAAGCAAAAGTGAACCATTTTTTGATGCTGCAATAGCTCTAGCTGTTATCACCGATGTCGGAGAGGGTACGAATTATCCCTCTGGGTGCGAAAGAAATGGAAGCACGACATCGTGGACAACTGGCCCTCTAATAAATCTGCTCACAGGAGAGTACTGTCCTCTAGATCTCGGTCCCAAAAAAACCAGTGATATGTGTGCTGATTATCACCCATCGTGGTTTGGTGGACAAGATGACCAGGGCCCACCATATCAATATACTGGTCCAGTCATGCCTTATGGAGACCCTTTCCCCGCATATGACATGAATGGACCCGTCATTTACGGAGAGCAAGTATGGCCGAGTAAACGAGGAAATTACAGCCTTCCCATCTACTCTCACGAGCTCCTCTTCGCGTCGGAGGAAGCCTCAACCGAGTACCGCAAGGATGCAGAGAGCAATGGGAAGCACGTAGTAGCAGACGATAGCGGCGTCAAGAAGTTGGAATTTCGTAAGTTTCGCCCACCTATATGGTACAAGCCACTGCCCAACATCTTTCTCTTTCTTGTTCTGACATAAATATTTTTCATTCCGCTTTCATTCTCTTTTCATTCTCAGTTGGGAACGGTATGCCGTACATGGGAAGACAGTATTCTCGAGCTGTGATAATGATCTGGCCGAAGGCTCACCGCGAAGACATCAAGATGCAAGCCAAAGGAAATAAGGAGGTTGGGATGTGATACTTGATATCTTGCAATTTACATCACGTAATACGACCTTTTAGTAACATAGAATCCCAGTAACCTTGTCAAAAAATTCTCCTATGGAAACAGTATTAATTAGCATACATATTCATCGGACATTTTAAGCGTTCTGGAAAAACAGTTTTGCTGGATGGAGCAAAAAATCGTCGCTTATGTTCGTTTGTACCGTTCTTCGCTTTCGTCTAAATAGCAATTGTAAACACGCACAATATGGGCCAGGTTTGAAGGTCATAGTCCAAATATTGGAAGAGGTTACAAATGCTACCATGACTCTACTAACACTTGACGCACTCCTTCAATCAAGCTTCAACTTCAAGCAACTTCTTGCAGGAGATATGAAGAGTTTTATGCCATTGCCATGGCTTTAGAGTTTGCAACTGGGTATTGTACAATACATACTTTGTAATACCACGGACAGGCTTTGGGTGGTCGGCAAGAGTTGGAGCCATTGAAAATGCGCCTTGACCCGAGATTCAGGCCTTCAAGGCAATCGGAGTACCATACATACATATTACATATTGGATATTTTTGATGACTTCACCTAAGTATTGTACCGGTACCCACCAAGGTCCCGAATTCTTATGAAATGACTTAACCTACCGGTACCCCCAAGGTCCCGAGTCCCGAATTGTCTTATGAAATAATGACTTACCCTACCGGTACCCACCAGGCGCGTTGTCTTGGGCACTTTTTGGTCGCAATAAGTAAGATATTTACCGGAGACAGATAGATGAAAAGAAGCGAAGAAAAAACAATCAAGAGTAAGTAAATACTACTTACAATACAGTGAATAAGTAGGCATGAGTGGTCCGTGTGGCGTCCATTCCATCCTCCCTGACTCTAAGTATTCCATGGAGATTAAATTTAGCATCCGGCCGGGGCGGGGGAGCATTATTTGTACCAAGATGTCGTCTAACAGCGAAGAGACCATCATTCTATCAGACTGGATTCGCCGTGCATTAATTGGGGTCGATCTTTCCGCCCTCGCAAGTGAAAGATATGTTTTCTCAACAACCTACGGCACAGATCCATCGCAATGGCCATCAGCTATTCTTAATTCCATGGCACTCTGCTCCGACGACTATTTGATGCCGGCGCTGCGGGTGGCATATTCATTGGCTAATCAAATTTGCAACGAGGAAGCAACCGGCAAATCGCCTACACTAAGTGTTGATTGGGTGGATAATATTGTTGTTCACGATAATAATCGAGTTGGATGCGAATCGATGAATGTGAACGATGATGGTGGTCGTCGTGGCAGTCTAGATAGCATAGCGTTCCTTGATAGTCTAGGAGTTGATCCCAGTGATGCCGGGGGGGATAACTTTGCGGATAATTTATTCGAATCGATTATCAATGATCATGATGATAGTAGTACATTTTCAGAAGAAGAAAGAGATGGAGGTATTGAAGAGGGCTATGATGATTACATTAAAGCACATTTTGCATCATCTCTCTTCAATACGAATGATGATGATAATGGGCTTGGTAGTGATGCCATGCAACGCATCTATTCTCTTGGGGTAGTCTTTTATGTGTTATTCTCGGGGGGAGAACGGCTTGCGGCACATTTTTCTACAGCTACTGAAGTTGGGGATCAGAAATTAAGATTAAGCGGCAAATCCGACACTGAGACTGAAGAGCTTTCCCAAGAGCTGCCAGAAGACTTGGATCCTCTCCCCTTCAAACACGCACCCATTGATCTACATGGTGAACTGAGCATATTGGATGGTATTGGTGATGATGAATACGTACAAGATCCATTGGGTGATAACAATTTTGATGACGCTCCTCAACATCCAAATCCAAAAAAGAGATACTCATCGCAACAGAATCGTAACATCAGCAACAGTTGCTCCGTGCCGGTGGAATCGTTGAGAGAAAAGGGCCTTCCGAGTCCTTTGTGTGATTTAGTTGCCAACATGCTGGATTGCACCAATGCTAGTCTTAGTGGAGAGGACTCTTACCAGAGCATGTCTGATGTCCGGAGTGATCTGCGGCTCATGCTGGATAATCCCAATACCTTCGTCCGTGAATTGGACATGACGAAATTATCAACGACGGGATCACAATTCATCGAGAAGACGATGTTTGGTAGGAATGTGGAACTATCCACTATCAAGGACGCATACCGGCGGTCGATATCAGGTGAATGCGGGTTGGTAACAATCTCCGGCACGTCTGGCACGGGCAGGTCTCTGTTGGCCAATGAATTCGGGAAGTTCGTGTCAGCAGACGGGGGTATCTTTCTATCTGGAAAGTTCGATCAACTTCAGCAGGGCAAACCATTCAGTGCGTTGGCATCGACATTGAACCAATATTGTGGTATTTTGTTACATGAAGAAATGGCATCGACGAAAGAGAAGGTGGCATTTCAGTTGAGATCCGTATTGGGGAAAGAGGCATACCACTTGACGAAGATAATTCCCAACTTGGCAACCATTCTAGGCTCTGCGTTGCCTGTTCTGAGTCACAGCGAAGACTGCATCAACGCTCAGAAGCGAGTGCAATATTTGTTGTGTCAGTTTGTGGAAGTGATATCCAGTTCATCGTCGGCCCCTATCACACTGTTTCTTGATGACTTGCAGTGGGCAGACGCTGCATCCATCGCAGCAGTGAACCAACTCTTGTTTGCATCAGGGCCCTTGTCACATAGGAACTTTTTCTTCCTAGGATGCGCCCGTGAAAAAGATTCTGCAACCAAGTGGTCGAATGCTGTTGACATTCTCGTTGCTGGGGGGATTCATGTCAAACTCGATTGCATGGACGAGCACACGCTGAACACAATGGTTTCAGAGACTCTATGCCTGTCACCACGGCTGACTCGGCCTTTGTCGAATGTAATATACCACAAGACGAAAGGGAATCCACTCTTCGTGTCTCAACTGATGCGTTCGTTGAACAAAGAAGGCTTGCTGCGTCCAAGCTTGAGCCGACGGCGGTGGGAGTGGGACACGAAGAAGATCCGATCTCGAAGTCTGCCCGACGATGTTGCAATATTCCTGACGGACTCATTAGAGGAGCTGCCTGACAAGGTTCAACGGGCACTGTTCGTTTTGTCATGTTTTGGAGCATCGTCAGAGAGCGCCTTTGTAGAATGCCAAGGGTTGGATGGAAACATACTCAAGAATCTTGAGATTGCTGTTGCGGAAGGGTTTGTGGACAAGATTAATGATCAGTATCGTTTCGCCCACGATCGTATCCAAGAGGCTGCATACAACACAATACCAGCGCATAGACGCTGCATCATACACTTCAAGTACGGTATTGAGCTATCCTCTCTGTTGATCGGCGACGAAGATGTGATTGCGAGTGTTCTCTTCACAGCTGTGAATCAGCTAAATCTTGGAGGTCCTCCTGCTGTTCAAGATGTGAGCCATTACATCACTGCTGCTCAACTCAATTTGAGAGCAGGAAAGAAGGCCATGGAGATGTCCGATTACGAAACAGCATACTCATATTTCGACAGCGGGATATCTTATCTTCGCAAGAAGCACTGGCAAGAACATTACGCACTGAGCTTGGAGCTGTATAGTTTGGCAGCAAAATGTGCCCTTACTAATGGCGATCACACCAGCTTGAAGTTGCTTAGTGTCGATGTGGTGGTAAAGGCTCATTTCTTTGAGGATAAGCTGGACGTGTTGTATTTTGAAACGTGTGCGCTGGCTTATTCTTCCAGATTAGCGGAATCAATAGAAAAGGGACTAGATATTTTGTCCAAGCTGGGTATTGAAGTGCAAGGAGCCAACGTGGAAGCTCGTGTACAGGAAATGAAAGACTTGCTGTCCTCCCATACTGATGACGAAATATTGAATTCCAAGCAAATGACCGACCCTACTATGATAATAGCAATGAAGTTCTTAGGGAAGTTGGAGACAGGAATGACTCAAATTATGCCGAAATCAGTTCCATATGTGACGTTCAAAATTATTGAGCTGTCATTGACACACGGAATGAGCCCAGTGTCCCCATTAGGGTTTGGTTACTATGCCTCTTACTTAGCCAAGCAGGGGAACATCAACGATGGATATCACTATGTGAAGCTTGCTCTGTCCCTCCTCGACAAGGTGGGATCGAGAGAGAATGCAGGTGAAGTTATTTTTGTGTGTACACAAGTCAAATCATACGTCAAACCGCTTCAAGCCGCTTTGGAGTATCATCATGAAGGATACGGTGCTGCTATGGCATCCGGCGATAGCAGTCAAGCCGCCATTAACTTGTTGGCTTTAAACTCATCTTCATTTTTTGCTGGTACAAACTTACAAAGAATGGAAGATCTATTCGCTGACACTGTAAAGTTGTGTGAAGAAAGACATCAGTTGATATTCATGGTCCAGGCTCAGCAAATTCAGCGTAGCTTGTCAATCTTGATTGGCACGGGCAAAGAGCCAAAGTATTCATCGGAGGGGCGGGACATTCTTGCATCAAACAGCAGTGTCTTGAGATCTTACCATTACCACACAGCATACGTCAGCTTCATTTTCAGATCATATGATTACACGATAGAAAACATCGAGAAGTATTTTGCCCTCCAAGAGAATACGTGGGGAATTTTGTTTCTCGCCCATGCAGTCCATGCATTTCACACTGGTCTCATCTCATTTTGGGTGGCAAGAAAGTCGAAGGAGCAGCGATGGTATCAGAGGGGTAACCAATCCAAATTAGCTTTGAGAAAATGGGCGGAGTCGTCCCAGTGGACGTTTGAGAATAAATGGTACTTGTTGGAAGCAGAGGAGTCATTTTGCAACAACGATGTTGAAGCAGCTAAAAAATATTACGAGAAGGCGATAGCATCAGCGAAACTTCACAAGGTGAGACGACCACAGCAGAGCTATTGCTCTAAATGCATCCATACTTATCGTTACGACTCTCTCTTTCTTACACTCGTCGCTTCTTTTCGCATTCTTCTAGTTTGTTCACGAAGAAGCCTTGGCTCACGAGCTGGCAGCGTATTTCTATTTGGAGTTGGGAGCAGGAGAGCAAACTTTGGAGCATTTTATGTTGGCGCATGAGAAGTATCTCGAGTGGGTGAGTTGATTGTTGAACTCATGAATGCGTTGTTTTGTGTGTTGGTG
The DNA here is from genome assembly GCA_030544225.1 of Skeletonema marinoi. Lineage (NCBI taxonomy): Eukaryota > Bacillariophyta > Thalassiosirophyceae > Thalassiosirales > Thalassiosiraceae > Skeletonema > Skeletonema marinoi. The sequence goes on from CM060490.1 coordinate 1,017,890, forward strand.
TATTTACTCACTATGCTTGGCGTGCCTTCTGCACTTCTCAAAGGGTGCACTAGGGAAATGTGATAGCTTGCTCAAGTTTGTTGACTTCATGAAGAAGCTGTGGCATGAGAGTGCGATGTCCTAACGACTTTGTTTTGGATGGGAGAAGTATGTTGCTTACTAACGAAACTTGTCACTTCAGACCGTACCAGTAATATTGTGACTTTGAGCTATCAATAACAATGCATCTGTAGCGTGGCGTTTATTTATGATGCAGTAATTGGTGGCTCAGACAAAGGTCAAAAGGCTAAGGTATTAGTTGTTGTTAGCTTTCACGCCTGCTCCCCCACTCCACGTTTTCTTCCGCACTATCAAGACGGTATGCGTGAAAGCTGTAAGAATTGAGCTAATGAGTATCAAGTACTGCCAACAGAACAAATACAGACCAAATGCAGAACAGGGACACCCAAATTACACCCAAATTGTGTCGTTGGATGGAGGAGTACAGAAAGCATAAAGGATTATAAACAGTTACAACACCGAATGGACAAAAATCCCCATGGATTTTGTGATGCGCCGTTCCGATTTTTGTCCTGTGGTGAGCTGTGGTCAGTAATAATTGCAGTGTCCTGCTGCAAGCGCGCGAGGCCAACTTGTTTTAGCCAAAACAGTCAACGAGTAGCTCAAGTTTCAGTTGAACCGACGATGGGGCATCTTCAGAGCACAACCTAAGAGCAAAGTTTGAGAGGGGTCTTACGGACAATAATATGACCTAAATAAATACTACTACTATTGCCAACAACTTAATCCTGCAGCTGCAGCAAGAAACTGTAATCAACGGCATCTGCAGCTGTAATGACTGCTTCAGCTGCAGCAGCTTCGATGGATTCAACCGCACTCTCTATCGTCTTCCTTACAGCGCTGTTGGCCGGATCGACAACATACGATGAAAACATCTCAACGAACTGGAACACGAGAACTTCAAATGTCAACCACCAATCGTCGTCAATGCAACTTCCACTTCCGGAACTATCCCCACGTTGTATTGCTTCCTGTCTCCTTGCCCTTCGAAGCGCATATGCCACGCGCTTATATTGTTCATTCAGATGATTTTTGGCAGGGGCTGATGAATCATTTAAGATGATTTCATCTCCATTGCTCAGCATCTCTGTGACAGCGTCGTCATCATGTACCCTAGAATGAGAGATCGGTCTTATCAAACCAGAGCAGAACCTCACTCTTAGTTCTTGTGAGTACTGTCTCTTGTAGACCGAAAGGGCACGGTTGTAATAATGTGTAGCCTTGTCGAAGTTAGCGTTGGAATCATACAATGAAGCAATGTTGAATAGAGCCGAAGCCACTTTCTCGTGGTTTGGCCCGAAACGTTGACGCGAGATCCGCAAGGACTCGTTGTAGCATAAAGCTGCAGACTCCGAATGTTTATTAGCCGTACGAGAGAGCACGTTTCCCATGCTTGTCAACACAGCAGCTGTTACAAAATGATCTTTGCCGAGGACTTGCCGCTCTACATAGCATAGCAAGAGATGAAAGTGTCATTGAATGTGAGGTCTACGATTTCACAACTTTTGCGCATTGAGACGCGGACAAAATCATATGTAATAACTTACGAATTCTCAGAGCATTTGTGTAGTGGAAGAGAGCAAGCCCGAGTTTGTTTTGCTGATTTGCAAAATAGATAGACGAGGAGGTTAGAAATCACAAGGACAAGACAGTATTAAGTAGAAGCAATACAAAGACACAGAATCACTAACCTTGGCGTAAATAGAGGCCATTTTCTTGTGTGTCATTGACACAGACAGCGTAGCCTTCGTGACTTGAGGCAGTTCTAGATCTTCTTCCAAAGATCGGAGAACAAGGGAGACATTTTCTTTCGGATTCACCGATGCCGGAGCCAAGAGAGCGGTGGACTCACTAGAGCTGAATCCAGCAATTACATTCTTTATCTTTAATGCCTCATCGTAGTGTGGGAGAGATCGATGATATTCCTCCTTCATGTCAAACAGAAGACCAATATTGTGGAGGCAATGTGCTGATGCCGGGCAGCAAAAACAACGGAGTGAGGATTTACTAAAGCAGAAAATCGACTGAAAGAGGTCGCAGTTAGTCTCAAATACTTACCGAGACCTAGAAGCTCATCTTCATCCACAGATGAGCCAGACAGATATCTATCGAGAATTTTATCCGTACTACCGCCACCAACGTGACGCCATCGCATATCACGAGACTCGATAAAATTTTGCATGGCCTGTGCGTGGTCGCCTAGTTGCATGTGTATGTTTCCCAGCCCGAAGAAGAGGCCCCCAAGGGCCACCTCCTCCTCATACAAGCTGTCTCTGTTCGATTGAGTAGAGATATCGCTGTCATCATCGTAATCAGAGAGTTGCGATACCCGATGCTTTCTAACTCTCAGTGCTCCAAGCAAACAGGTCCGGGCAAGATCGTAAGCCCTGTAACTGTAATGGCATTGTCCCATGCCGGCGAGCGTAAATGCAACTTCCTTCGAACCCTGACCAAAAGCAGACATTTGGATTCGCAATGCCTCGTGATACCTTTCCATCGAACTCTCGTACCGATTCAGCCGAGCAAGTACAGATGCACTGCAGTAAAGAGACTCAGCAACTGAGCAATCATTACCACCTAGAATATTTCTTCTGATTGTAAGAGCTTCGTTGAAATAGGTCAAAGCATGATCATCACTCTTGTGTGAGCTTGCGCACAGCATTCCCATACAATGTAAAACTGATGCAGCATAAACGTTTTCGTGTCCACATGCGATACGGTAGAAATTAACAGCATCCATATAAAAGTTGAGCGCCTGATCAATAGAGCCAAGCATCTCATAAACTTGCCCCTTCTTCAAGGATAGATGAGCACTCAAAGGAAGATTTTTCACCTCATCTGCTCCTTCATCAATATCGTCGATGTCAAACCAACACTCATTTTTTACCTGATCAAAAAGTGATAGTGCACTTGAGCACATCTGTTTCCATGACATTCCATCTTCCAGACTCGATCCTTTGGGTACGAGCCTCATATTTGTCGGAAGTCTAGACCGGCAGCGAGTAGGGATTTGAGCTGCAGCACGTTGTAAGAAATGCCCAGTGAGGAACTCCATGTAGGCGAGGATGGTTTTATCAGTGCAGTCAGACAAAAGAGTCTGAGCCTCGTTGAGTAAGCTGAAAGTTTCCGCGTCGTCCTTTTCAAGACTACACCTTGCCAATACAATGCAATAGAGACAAATACCCTGTCGAGAGGGAACTGACACCTTCTCATCATGCGTCTTAAGAATACGGAGACACTCCCCCCAAAGCGACAGAGCCTGATCGAAATCGCAGATATAATAATAGCTGGTTGCGCAATCAAAAAGTACTCGAGCAACCTCTTGACTATCAACCATTTTGAGACTCCGGCGAAGGTATCTCAGTGCAGTAAGAAAGCACCTCACGGCACGATCGTGGTCATCAAGGGCAGCATTAGCCATCCCAAGTGAGTAATACAACTGTCCTTCTTCTGGAACATCTTCGTTTACACTCTTCACTTGCTTTTTGCGAGATGATCGAGACGATCTAGATTTTAAGCTGAATTCGGAATCCGAGTCTGACGATGACACAGGATCAAGTACCCATTTACTTCGCAGTGCAACTTCAAACAGATCTGCAGCTTCTTCGTACCTTGTTTGCCCCAGTCTAATCTTTCCGAGCCCAAAAGACGAGTTCATCAATGCCACCTCAAAAGTGTCGCCGCCTCCCTGCAATTCTGATGGAATCGTTGCAAGCAGCATCGACGACCCACCAAACTTAGCAAAAGCTTTCTGCGCATTTTCGTCATCGGCATGTTTCTTCTGTTGCACAAGTGCAATCACAGAGTTGTGCATTTTCACCAGCTCTTTCTTGATTTTAGAGATAGATGACGCGCTTCGGGGGCTTAGCTCCGTCTCCTCCGCGAAGTAATGACAGAGAGCCTTCTTGTTGATCGCTTGAAAATGGTATCTCCAATTCATATCAGTTTGTATCTGTCTCTTTTTCATTTCATTAAACATGATGGACGGAACAGGAATTGCTAAGTCCAACCGTAGCCCCATTATGCACCATTCATCTACAGAGTCGCGATGTCTCGCATACTTCCTGTTTAACATCTCCAATGCCTTCACATAGCAACAAATAGCATCATCTATATCATCTACGACTTTGTACACATTCCCCATGCACTTCAGTGTCAACAGAACAGTTTCCTCCAGTGCGCTTCCATGTAAAGACAAATCTTTTTCGAGATGATCGAGGCGTATACGCAGAGACTCGTGATAACGGCTGATGGCGCTGTCATATTGCGAGAGATCGTCATAAACAACACCCATATTGAAATGGAGCGAAGCGACATCCAATGAATGTTTGCCAACTCGCATCGTTCGTAAAATAAGCGCTTCTTGGAAAAACGTTAATGCGGATTGGTATTTCTTTATCGCATGGTGCGTGAGTGCAGAGTATTCCAATGTCAAAGATAAGCCCAGCTCAATATCATCCGCATCGGTTTTATCCACCCCTTTACGAGGTAGAAGAGTGCAGCAGTGACCAACTGCATACTCCAGTGCATTGGTAACAACCGCCTCAGGTATAACCTCTGGCAAAGATGATAAAGGATTGATTCCTTTACTGACGACAACTTGGTTATTTTCCTCCAGGTGACCTCGAATATCATCAATTAATTTCCGGCGGATCTGACTGGCTTCGTCGAGATAAGCTGCGGCTTTCTCAAACTGGCCAGATTCATACAATTCAACTCCAATTGAGTGGTTGATATTCGACTGAAGAAAATGTTTGTATTTTGCCAGAGGAGCAAAGAGAGTCTTCATCTGGGGTCTATTTGTAATCATAGACTTTGGTGAGCCGAGAATGAGCACAGCGCGCTCTAAACATGCCAGCATTGAATGCCTACTTGGATCACTTTGCGATTGGTAGGAGCTGCCGACTAATTTTCCCAAGTAGTTCCATGCAGTCGATGCAAGAATTCCAGTAACAGCTAGTAGAGGCCTCGATGTTTCTCTTACAAGAGCAAAGCTTTGAAGGCACAGCTCTGGACCAAGCGCTGTCAAAACCGTCTCGTCCAAATCTTCTTCATCCAATTTATCCAGCTTCTCAGATTGAATTTGTAGAAGTGTGTTGGCACAGCAGGAGAATATCTCGACAGCACGGCTGAGACAAGCGAGCTGCTCTCGACGAAGGCACTCAGAAGCAAACTTTGCATCCTCAGGTTTCATAGTAGACGCATCTACTTTCTCTAGTGCCTCATACATGCATAAAAGAGATCTGCCCAGCGAAATGGCGCATCGCAAATCATTTATGTCAATCTTAAGCACCTGGGCTAACGGAGTTGACTTCTCCTCTTTATTATCACCCCGCCTCCTTCTTCCCTTCCTGGGCACTCCCTTGCCCTTTGTTGAACCTGCCTTGAATATCTTTGAACTGCTATCTTTGTTTGTCCAAGCGTCGCCTTTGTCCAACAAGGACTGGGCGACGTCAACAGAATTGTCTGTCCGAGAAAATGAGTTAGCTTCATCCGAGGAGGTGACACTGCAGGATAGACTCATCTTTGCTGGTATTGGGTTCGAAATATCATGACACACAGTCACCTTGCCACTATCATGTAGCACACAGAACATGTCAAATAAGTTCTCTCTCCATTTTGTAAAAGCACTCAAATAACCATTGAATGACACTTCTCCACTTTTCCTGCTATCTGTGGAAACAGGCTCGTCGCTGCTGCTTTCCTTTTTTTCACAATTGGGAAGACAAACTGTAGCACACCATTCAATATCCCTCAGCTGAGCGGTTGTTGACACAACAAAGTTGATATCAGAGTCTCGACTCTGTTTTATCGACTCAATTAGCTGGGTATTAGCGACCGCACTTTTGTTCAAAGATTCGTCGACAACAGAAGATCTCGCAAATCCTCTCCCAAGCAGGTCGAATCTTGTTTTGATAAAGTCATTGTTGCATAGCAAACTCTGAAATACACCTTTCCACAACTCTTCACATGTCTCTGCGGTAGGATCAGCAGGAACACTCTCAACAATATTCAAAATACCAAATGCAGCATGCCGAGGAAGTGACCGAGCGGCATACCGTTGAATGATCGTTGCTCCATCACTGCCCTTGCTATGAAGTAGGGTCTGTCTCAAAGAAAGGGCTATTTTTCCATGCCATAAAGCAATTTGTCCTTCTAGTTCAGACCGACGCAATATGTACCGGCCATAGTCAGTGTAAGCGCCCAAAGACAGTCGAAAGCACGAACATGTCGACGTATCAATCTTTTCAAGGTAACACAAATCATTCACGAGAGTTTGCTGTACCGAATCAAGCATGTACTCAGCTTGCTCTGAATCAAAATGATCGTTCGGTTCAAATAAGCAGACCTTCCACATCATTCTCACAACAGCAATCGGTATCTTGGGATTCTCAGTTTGGTCATGCTCCTTTGCCGTCAAAGTTTTAATATCTGCCTCGCCGGAGCCAAGAACGTTATCATCAACCCACCAACGAAATAGAGGGGCTCTTTTTTTATCACCAATATTCTTCTTTGTCTCAAACAAAGTTGCAAACGATGCCAAACACTTCTTCCCTAAACCTAATTCAAGCTGAGGATTTGACTTCCCTTCCACTGCCTGCTCCCAATTCCGGTCAAAGCTTTCAAACAATGAAACGTGGCGTTGGTCCGCAGAGGTCGGAGGATTAGACGGTTTGATAGCGGATTGTACGCTTTGCTCCTTTTCTTCAGAGAAACGCACGGCTGCTTTTTGAGTCTCAATCCTGATGAATGCTGGACTAGATGTCGAGGATATCACTTCCGCAGCAGATGCAATCCGAACAGATTTGGATTTCTTCGAACTATTTTGTCGTAGAGTAGTCGGGGTGTTCTTCCCCAACAGACCTGTATCATCTCCGCAATTCATAGAGTACTCTTCATCGCAAGAGGCAGTATCGTATGAATTATCCGATGGGATAGATTTATATGCCGAAGTTTGGCGGAGATTCCCCAGCATACCACCTTCATTATTAGAGTTTTTGTTTCGTTTGCCCTCTTCACTGCTAAAGCCGGTCATTGTAATGGGCGAGATTGTGGAGCCGAAAGTATTTGATCCATATGTGTTGGACCCATATGAGCTAGTATTTGATTCGTTCTCATAGCCACTGCTGCTGCAAAACGAAACACTGTCATCAGATAGTTGGCTGATGCGTTTCTTCTGGTCTCCATTTATCTCCTTTGGATTAGACTCTTTGTCCTTCTTGCTCATCTGTTGCTCATCGTTTGCCTCCTTTTCACCCACTGATTTCGCTTGTTGTCCTGTCTCGACATCACCCCCTTCATCTGTCTTGTGGACCATCTCAGCACCACGGTCACTTTCATCATAAGATTCATAAGAAGTCCTCCTCTGTCTCATTTCTGCCGCTGCCTCCGCTGGAGTGGGTAGACCCTTCTTCACCCGGACATACGAGTCAGACGAAGATGTTCGTTTGTACGGTTGCATCTTATTATTTGCATCGCTCCTACTGATACTCGATGCATCCACTGTGGAACGACGGGGTAATACAACACTATCACCTCCATCCGATGAAGATCGACGATGCTTTGGTTGAAATGGTTGCTGCGTCAGTGCCATTTGTAAATTATCACCCGAAGAATCATCAGACGAAGAACAACGACGACGATGATGATGCTTCTGTACAGGGTTGTATGCATGCTGCGACAATGGCATTTGCAATTCCCCCACACCACCAGTAGCCTGCGCGAGATGAGATGATGCCAATGCAGCGGATATTGCCGCGGCGGCATCAAAATGATTGGTTACTTCGACTACCTTGCCTTCGGCTAGGACTGCATCTCCATTATCTGTTCCATCTCCGTTGTTACCATTGTTGTTATTATTATTGGTATGCGGAGAGGATGAAAATCCTCGTGACATGGGTAAATTCGAAAAAGCCGCGAGGGGAGGAGGACTTGATCCAGGTACATCAAATGTAGACCCGGAAACAAATGATGCATCGAGTTCTGTAGAACTTTGCACCTTCAATTTGTTGTCGTCGTCCAACATGATTGAATTGCTACTGCTGCCCAAATTTCCACCGTCGGAATGATGACGACGATGATGATTCGTTGATGCATCCATCCCCTTCATCTCCTCGTCATAATCATCTTCCTCCCCTCCCGACAAGGACATTCCATCATCACTCCCCAACCGTTGAGATGGAATAGATCGTGTAGACGAGAATGAGGTATGACTCGCAACACTACTATTTTCGGTTTCGGTAGCATGATGATCTAGCACCAATCGAGCAGTTTGAGCTGCATTGTTAATGACCATGGTCATGGATGCGGAGACGGAGGTGTTGACTTCGCGACGTTTGGATAGACGCTTGGTGGGATAGTTGATCGTATTGGTGTCTTTTGCTCTTTGTGCTTGTTTGGCTTGTGCAGCTGTGTTGTTGTTGGTTGCACTGTCATTGTGATTGTTTGGTTTTGATGAGGTTAGTTTGCCCATTGTGCCGAGATTACAGGATTCGTTTGCTTAATATTTATTCGTAGTAGCAAGCCGTCGTCGATATTATTTTTCTATTCTGTCATATGCGTTAATTGCTGAATCGTCTACGAGAGAACGAGGATCATAGAGTTAGATGAATGAACGAGAGATACGCAGATATGTTGCTCGCAGCGACAACACAAACAGAACTGCCCAAACAAATATGCCGCCTCCTCACCGCCACACTATCACCAACTTACTTGCTTATGACCACGTCGAGCCTGCGGCCGGCTTGCTTTGTGTGGTGTCTTAGCGTTCGCAGTAATTCAGTGGCGCTGTGATCCAAGCGAGGTCACTTCGGGCTGATCAAAATGTCCCCCCAAAAGCCTCTGTGACAAATGACCCTTTTGATTACACCACGATATCCTGACACCATCTGACCGACATTCTCAATGATGAAGGAAAGCACATATAATTCGGCGAGCTTTCTCAGACCCTATCTCGTAGCAAGAAAGGAGAAATGAAAGCGATATGGAAATCACCTCCATTGTGAAGCAAGCGAAGTACCACCAACACCACCATGGCCGAACAACAACGATGTGGCCGCTAGAAGTGACAGCCGACGAATATATAACAGACGACCCATTGGGTCGAGGCCCAAAGCGGCATCATACGCCTCCGCCGCAGCCACCGCCACAGATGAGGTCGCCTCCACGTTCATCAAGTGGAGATGTCGCCTTTCAATTGGCTCTAGGCGGAACTCAACCCATGTTTCCGGATGCATTTGACAAGACGTCGTCTTCTCCGCCTCCTCCACCGCAGCAGCAGCGTCAGCCGCAGTCGGTGCACAGTGGTAGTAGTGGTGGGTATCAGACTCGGCAACCGTACAACTCGCCTCGTCAGCCACCTCCACCAGCTCCTCATCAAGGCTATGGTAATGACCCTATACCACCATCTCCTTACAGTATGAGACAGGCATCAAACTCGTCGCACTCGAATCACAGCCATGGCCATAGTTACGAAGCAGCCAGAGGCTCTCAAAATACGTACGGTGGTGCAACGGGATACTCATCACCACAGCGAAATGTTGAGAGGGAAGAGAGGGACCCTCCTCCTCAGGGTTCATCATATGATCATTCAGGGTCATATCGAAATCAACTGCCTAATCATCATCAGCCTCAGCCTCAGCAGCAACATCAGTATCAGCCGCCACGTTATCAGTCGGATTACTCTCCTCACAGCAATCACAAATATAGCGGAGAAAGAGAGCAGCAACCACCTCAGCATCGACAGCAGTATCATCAGCGTGACGATTACAATCGTGTGGTTCCAGTGGTGAACAGTAATTCAACTCCTCCTCGACGTGAACACTATCATAACAGTGATACCAAAGTATTAGACTACCATCCTGATCGGTTGAGCAGCAGTGAGTACAATCGACAAGCGCACTCATCAAGACCTCAGCATGAGTACGATCGGGTGCCTGTTTTGGAAAGCAGTAATCCGCAACGTCAAAGCGAACATCAGTATTATCGTGATAACAGGGTCAATCAGATTGATCGGTTGAGCAGAAATGAACATCACAATAGGCATTACTCACCGCCGAAACCTCAAGAACAAGTGTCAAGGTATTCGCCGCCCAGAGAAAGCTATCGCGAAGCAACCTACGAGGAGGAAACTTCACCACTATCCATCCCATCATTCGTTGGTGGACCACCCGAGAGCAATAATGGGAATACCTTCGTCTCACCACCACCATATACGTCTCCGCAACCAACTCCGTTTACGTCTCCACAACAGTATCCGTCATCACATCATCATCATCCAAAAGAGACAGTAGAAGGAGGCAGAAGAAGGTCGACCGGTTCAAAGCAGTACCGTCATGATCATTACTACTCTCCTCCTCCTCCAGAAGCACGTGATGATTACACAGGATCATCGACCATTCCGACGAGCTCATCATCAAAACAACATCGCACACCTCCTCCTCAGGGTTATCATCCTCCCCATTCACATGGACATGGCGAGTACTATCCCGAAAATCCACCAAGGCCACAAGAGAGAGGGCATTATTCAATAGACTCTATTGATAGTACACTCCCAAACAGAACCCATCCACCTACCGTTCGACCAAGCTACAACAATATCAACCCCAACAAACAATCTTCCTCATCAGTACCAAACAAAATGGTTCCAAGGTATCATCAAGCTGAAGATAATCGTCGTCAATCTCAGGCACGGACTCAAATCCTCAAAGAGATCAAGCAAGCTACAAATATGAGGAATTCGGCCATGGATGAGAATGATAGAATGTTTTGGGATAGACAGATTGCTACCTTAAATGCAAGCTTTCGAAAACTGTAAAACACATTGTACAAAGTAGGAACCTTATATTATGTAGGAGGGTACCATAAACGTAACACAAACAAACACACATCAATCTTTATATTACATCACGTCTTTCCAACTCTACTTGCTTGCTTATTAGCGCACATACCCCGAGTTCTTTTCATCAGGCACACTCACACTCAAGAACCTAACATTATTCCCACTACCAAAATTGATACGTTCAATAACATCCACATCAAGGAAAATCCACGGCCTCATATTCGTAAACGCTGCATCATGCAACAATTTGTGTTGATTCGAAGACAATGGTTTTTCTTTCGATAGCAACTTTGACCATTCACTCAAACGATGTTCATTGACTCCTCTCGACAACAAATCCGACTTTCGAAATAATCCAAATTCATGAGTCATGGTCACCTTTGCATGAACATCCCCCGCCTCGACGAAAAGTTCCACATCAATCGGCTGTGCTAATTTCGATTCTCCCACCTTACCAGCAACAGTATGATGACGTCGTTTCAAAGGTAACACAATCAATTCCTCCCGTGCCAACCATGGCGTTATCTCTTCCAATGCATCCTTTTCGGAGGTGGAACGGCATAGTCGTAGAAGTAATCCACCGTACAGGGCCATGGGGTCTGTAGATCCACTGACTCCGTCCATTTCACACATGTGTCCACATATTTCTCGGAGGGTTTGGAGGAAGTAAGAGTCCATTGGTTCATTTTCCTTGTTGGGTTCTGAAGAAAGAAACATGATGATGATGATGAGTTTAGTACACATGATGTACTCTCCTACAGACACGTAGACTATTCGTTATACATCAATACTCACCACCAGGACCACCCTTGACCTTCAAAAACTTCACCCCATTCAACACCCCTCGCTCATACGCAGCCTCCCGCTCCGCAATGGCAATATCCTCCACAAACACATTCTTCATTTCATGACTTGACGGAAATTCTTTTGGATTTTTCAATAAACGCAGCATTTGACGACGGTCGGATCCTCTAGTGTACTGCGTCAGTTTCTGACGAAGGACGGAGAGTGTGAAGGGTTGGTTGTTTCTGGGGGGAGTTGTGGTATTGCTGGCGACAGTGACGCTGCTGGAGGAGATGGATTTGGATGTTGTGTTTCCTCCTTTGATTTTGGCTGCGAGGGATTTGGCGACACTGCCTTTGTGGCCTGTGTAGGCATTGAAATGCCTGGAGTTTGAGTAGGAGGTGCTCATGATCTGATGATGTTCGTTAGGGGCTTTAAAGGCTACTTCTATGGTACTTGCGCTACGTTATTGTATTTACCAGGCAGCAAACAGCGCCATGGTTGCAAGAAGTTGCTTTTTGGTTTTGCGAAAATCATAAGCAAGTCGCCAATCTCGCCCGACACTCGCCAATAAGACTCAGTAGTAATGGGGAACCTATCAGATGGGACGATAGGCTTTGAACTAAATTGAGAGTTCTCTTCGAATCTGTTCGATTCTATTCGGATCCCATGACGTGTGCATGTCTTGTCTGCACTGCGACTGCGACGTATCTTTCTTTCCAAACCCACAATTTGGACTTATGTGTGCTCATAGTACAATAGCTATGTGAATGCGTCAGTAAGGAAGGAATAGCACCCCAACACGACACGTAATGAGTTCACAGGCCCGCTCAAAGTGCTCGTGCCAAAGTACATTTCTTTGTCATCGAATGGGATGACGTCATCTGCGTCGGGCGTCAGACGTGCTCATATAAGGTGGTGCGTGGTGATCGTGCCAAAGTACATTGATGAGTCATCGAAAGCAGGAGTGGGAGCGGGAAGGCTAATGCAAATGTTGTTGGTTTTGCTCTGCATACATGCTCTCACAATTGCTCATTTCAACGCCTTCGACACACAAATCTTCTATTGTAGTCTAGTCTATCGTATCTCATCATGTTCATGCCCAAATTGACCCTTGCTGCCTTCACGGCGTGTGCCATCCGTTCTTCTTTGGCTCAAGACGCTCCTCCGACCATGAACATTGTTGACACTGCTATCGCTGCTGGCACTTTTACCGGTCTCAGTGAGTGTTGTTTACTTTGTTGTCTTTGATTAGTTTCATCACTCAAAGCAATTCTACGTTATTAACTTTGACACAATTTCTTCTTCATTTTAATCTCTACCTCTACACCACATTTGTTAGCCGGTCTCGTCACTCTCGCTGGCCTCGGTGGAGCACTCTCGGATGAAAATGCAACGTTGACTGTCTTCGCTCCAAACGACGAGGCGTTCGCCAAGTTGGACAATGCAACCGTCGCCAAACTAACTGACCCACTTTGGTTGCCACAGCTTCAACAGCTTCTCCTGTCACATGTTCTCGTTATCGGCGCCTTTACCTCAGAAATGGTTGTTGACGGTATGGAAGCACCAACAGCCTCCGGAGAATCATTTACCGTCAACACTGATCCCATCCGTATCAACGAAGATTCGGTCGTAATTGCAGCGGATATCATGGTAAGCAGCTTTCACTCTTGTAATAACGTGAGGCTTTCTATCTCAACAACAAGGATAACTAACATACGCCGCTCTTTCTATTCATAGGCCACTAACGGAGTGATCCATGTAATTGATAACATCATCACCTCCCAAGCGGTGTCCCAGACTATTGTCGATCTTGCCGTCGCAGATGATAATCTCAGTACTCTCGTGGCAGCGATCACTGCTGCAGATTTGGTTGGGGCTATCAGTGCAGATGGACCTATCACTTGTTTAGGTAAGATCATGCTGAACAATGACACTGTATTGCGTCGCTGTCCTTGCCTACGTACATCACTCACTCAAATCACATTCTCTCCTACTACCTATCTCTATACAGGTCCCACTAATGAAGCGTTTGCTGCACTGCCCGAAGGAACCGTTGATTCGTTGCTTCTACCAGAAAATGTTGAGACTTTGAAAGACATTCTTTTGACTCACTGCATCTCCGGCAACATCCTGAGCTCGATGGTGACCAGCGGGCCCATCACAACTCTTTCTGGGAATACTATTGAAGCCGTGGTCAACGACGATGGCAGCATTACTTTCGATGGCGCTACTGTCATTACGGCAGATGTTGTTGCAAGTAATGGCATCGCTCATGTGATTGACAAAGTCATCGTACCTACTAGCGATGAAGCAGCTGCCACAACCGTTGCACCTACTACCGATGCAGCCAAGGACGATGCTCATGATGATGGAGACCACACCCATGATGATGGAGACCACACCCATGATGATGGAGACGACATCGACCACTCAATGGACGGAGTTAAAGACAGCCCCCCAAGCAGTGCCGCTTTGTACGGGACTGCCGTAGCCACTGCTGCCGTCTCTGCTGGATTCGCAATGTTGATCTAAACTACTCAACTTGATGCATAAGAAACTTGTCCTATGATGAATTTTACTCTGTATTAAACAAAGACATCATTATCAAACGTATTAAGACTTGTTGTTTGCTTCTTCTACAGTTTTGTTTGCCTCGTCGTTCTCTCACAAGAAGATTTGCCCCCCAGTTGGCTCTGGTTGTTGCTTCTCATGGAACCACCCCGATGCAGCCCATCTTTCTCTCGATATTGTTGGCATAACCTCGTGTGGCAACGCCACGCTATCGAACACCACAAGAGTACCTCCAGTAGGTGCTACATCCTTGATCTGTTCTCCTGAATCTTGACCGAGATACGAAGTCAATGCACTTTTTGGTTGTTCGAGGTAATGAAAGCGCTTTCCAAGGTCATGATTCTGAATCAATAAGTTTTGAACGAAGAAGTCTGATGTTAAGAACAGGTACGGATCAGAGTTGAATTCTTTCGTCAAATAGACTTTGCGCTCTCTGTCGTCGCTGTCGATATAAAGCGCGCATTTGCCAGATACATTGCCTCTCCTTCCATCCAAGAAGACTGGCCTCTCTCTTGGATCATCTGCTGTTGGTTTCAACCATCCTATTTGCAAATCTCCATGGCGAGATCCAACTGAGAATGCACTCTCAGCTTTGCGTTGATATGTCCTGAGATTACCTCCGTCATTATTTGCATCCCAATCTTCGTTTAAATATACCAACCAACTTAGAGATCTGCGTGTAGGACGGCTCCAACCAACACGACCTTTGCACTCCTCGTGATGTTCATCTATATGTCTAGCCAAAAGGGCCCCTGGACCAAATCGAGTGAAGCTGATTTCGTGATTATCATTACCATAATCCAAAACATCAATGCCAGGTCGATCAAGGCCCTTTGCCAAATCAGATCTCAGTGCTGTGATTGTAGTAGTAAGCTTCTGTCGTGCATCGGCATCACCCAACGTAGTTGATAGGAATGGCCCAGCCTTCTTTTGACTTGGGATGTAGGCTGGCAGCACAGCCCTATCTTTTGTTGCATCAAAGCTTGCCTTGTCTTTGGCGCTTGCTGTCTTCCCGTACCCGGCCAAAGCGTCCACGGTAAATTGTCCATCGTAATAAAGAGTGGAAGCATCTGCTCGCAGTCTGGATACTTCTGATGGGCTCATGAAATCTTTAATTACAGCGATGCCGCCTCTGTCGATTGTGTTGATTGCGCTTTCGGGTAGGATGGATAAAGCAGCCATCATGCCAACTTGATTTGATATTGTCATGACGACGGTGATTAGAATTTGGCAGCGCATAATGAAGAAGTATGCTCTCCAGCAATGAGGTAATGGAGTTAGAGGAAATAAATGTTGTTATCAACTACTTAAGCTAGTGCGATGCCTGGGCAGTTAGGTATGGTGTCGGTGTCCATGTTGCCAATTTTTAATTTTTTGGCAGGATCTCACTTCAACGTGTCACGTGTCACACTATCTCCCATCTCTTCCTGCTTTCTTCTCCTTCCCCGCAAAACTTGCAACTTGCAACTTGCAACTTTCAACTTTGGCATTATTTGGCATCATCTCTTTGCAATTGAAGAGGGTATCATCTTTTCTGTAGTAACAATGGCGTGCCGCCCATCAGTTTCAATCCTCTTCATATTTATTGCATCGATTGCGTGCTGTTGTAATGGTTTTACCATTCCAAATGGGGGTGAAAATCGCCTCCACTTGAATCCCTCCACTACAGCCACAAAAAATAATCCATCTCGATTACTTTTCCAATCTTCCAGAACGAAGACAAGCAACACAGCGGTAGCATTATCACCGCTCCAAGCAAAGAAGAAAAGTAAAGATGATATCTCTGAAAATGAAAGTGGGGATAAGAAGAAACTAAGTCCTGCAACATATGTTCTTGCACCTTTTGTCTTAATTTTCGGCCTTGACATCGTTCTTAACATTCTCGTTGTAACCAAGAGATCTCTGGAGGTAGCTTTCACTGGAGAGTACACTGTGTGGACGCCATGGCAATAGAGGCATGCATATGATGTTAGAAACTAATCAATGACGGTTGTGCGCGAATACCAAGTATGTAGACACAAAATGGATTTAAGATATGTACATTTACACAAACACGAAGACATTCACAACTTTACACAACCAACACACTTCCTTCTCCAACACCATTTTCAATCCCTTCATATGCCTCATCATCCATATATTTCGTCACACCCACACTATTGCAGCACGTTGCCCTCCTATATTCATAATCCACAGTATGACGAGCCATCTGACTAGTAGTACACAATGGACAGAACATAACGCAACATACATCTTCCACACCAACGGGGACACCTGCGGAACAAAGCCCGTTCCCACCCCCACTGCCACAAATGCCATCCCTGGGATTACCTCCACAATACAGACAGAGACAATTCTCTTCAGGGATGGAATACACATGACGAAGTGTTGCTCTCAACTGTACCATCAAGTAGAAGAAATAAAATCCAAACAGTGCTGATAATGCCGAGTGGATGGACGAGTTGATGAAGTACGTCTTCTTTTCCGCATCGGATAATTCATCATAGGCATTGGGATTAGCTGGATCCAATAGAGGGACGGGAACTATCATCATCAATACAGAATAGAACACCAAAACAAGTATAATGTTGCGAAATGTACTTCTCCACCGTTGGTCAATCTCTGTCCTACTATCACTCAAATTTGTATTGCTGTTTCGGAAACGAGTCCGTTGTCCCAGCCATGTCATTTTCATGCGAGTTAATAGCTGCGCAATGATGATTGGTCGGCAACACCAAGCAGTTAAGAAAGATGGATGACACGGACCGAACTTACAGCAGTCACAGAGTGAGTCTCGCCATACACCCGTTGGAATGCTGTCTTCCCCCATGCCTCTAGTATTGGGTGAGTTGAGCGGGAGGAGAGATGCCTCCATAATTGTTGCCTCTGCTGTGGGGATAAAGGGTACGATGAATCGTTGGCCTTTGACTACGCCTCCATCGGGCACCGTTACTGTAAAGGTGTTGCCCTCGTAGACTGCATCGAATGTGTAGCCTGCATTTAGTGTTGCCGGGGCTATGACTTGGACATTGGTGGGTTGTGTAGACTGGCTGGAAGAACCGTAATCTTTGACTGTCATGGTGATTATTTATGTGATATGAATATCTTTTTTCTGAAGAGACACCTTTTGGTTCTGTCCTCGGTGTAGCTCGAAAGTTTACTCAACGTATCTAGAAGGTGATAGTTGCAATTGGAATTGTGCTGCTACTACTTTTTCAATACACTATTACTTATGATCACTGCCCCGCTGATATCAACATCAACCGCATCCAATCCATCAGTCAACAGTTTCAGTTGTTCGGAGAAGGCAAAAATCAAAAATTAGAACCCGGCCTGTGCGGGCAGTCCCTGTGCGGGGCATTTGCGGGCAAACAACAAATGGGACTCCACTCAATTAGAGAAAAGATAATGAGCAGCCTTCACGCCCGGCACCCAACGCCTGTCGCATCTCGGCCCATAATGTGACGTATATGCCACGTCGATCTACCACAAACAGGTTTTAGTTCCTCTGTAGCATTCTGGTACAAAATCTGCGTAGGAAATCTTAGCCAAAAAGAACCGTTTGATGATGCCCACCATGGTGAAATAGGGCACTATTGCCTATCTTTTAAGTCTATTTCTTACTATTTTGGAGAGATCTTGCAGCTGCATTAATGTTAACGACCGCATAATTAATGTATTCGAGTTTTACTTTAGCTTCTAAGTCTATTACAGTGCCATTAGATCAATAAATATCATTCAACATCACTCAAAACAAATTACACAGTATACAATCGAATTCAATCCACTGAGATCGTTACTTCTGTGCTATGAGGCATCCAGCTGATTGTTACATTCATCATGACATGTTGGAAGGGTTGAGAGCTGTTTCAAGGCTTCATCTGCAGCGCAACTGGACGAAATGTCAACGGCCGTAAATATATTTTTTGAACGTAAGAACGCCCGTTTCACCGCAGATCTCATCTATTGGCCTGCGCCACTTTTGTACTATTCCACCGTAGAAATCTCTACGCAGAAATCGGTCGTTTGAACCATCAAAACTCATTTTTCCTCATTTTACACGGCAACACCATGGTGAACCGGCCGCCGGTAGCGTAGGGCAGAAGAATCATCGGCACCACCATATCCCGCCGCTGACAGTCTCAATGGGTCAATATGAGCCCATGATGTGAAGGATCTACCACGAGAATGGCCGGCTTTATTTCCTAGTGCGTCGCGTCCGGGTAGTAAAAATAATTCAAACGACAACCAGCCCCTACACAATTCAGTGCCCATTGCCTTAAGCAACCCTCACACGATGCAACAAATCAGTCATATCGATAAAGTGAAGATAGAAGACGTATTGGTGTGGAGGATTTTATGTCGAGATTACCGGAAAGGCGCATTGACGCACCTACCCCAGTAACGGATTTTCTGTAGTGTGCAAACACTAACATTGAGGAGGGGTCAGCCAGGAGGGGGAGCAACAACATATCTGAGCAGGGGGTGCTTGGGGGAGGTAAGGGTGTGTCGGTTTGGAGGGTTTGGGGGCAATTGTCGGTATTGGTGGCGGTAGGATAGTCCCTGTCCATCTGACTTCGTAGCATGAACAAATTGAAATTGCATATCGCTGACGACAACGCAACATTTTCCACGGTCCTACGATCAATACGACGCAATAATCCGAACGTACCAGAGATTAAATCAAATCCTACGAGAGGGTTGTACTTCTGTGTCTCTGAGGCGACGATACGGCTCACCTACTCGACAACAGTGCACTGGTTTATCACACAACACACTTTAACTGATGAGATGAACAAGGGACGGATATCAACCACAACTGATGATAGTGCAGCACCCAATCACACTACTAATAGCTGTAGAATTGCGAGAGAGAACTGACGGGCAGTTAGCTGGTGTTGGGGTGGTTAAGTTGCTCTGACTACTATCCAATTGTGCAATGCGTTTGTGGTAGGACACAGTACACGAAAGGTGACAACAGAGTTTTCAATTCTGATATGTCGTGACAACAATCAACAGGAGAATTTAATGAAGGGAAAGACCGCTAGATTATCATTGGAGGTTGCGTGATGGTTGTGGAGAGATGATATTCGTGTCACATAACAACACTACTTGCACATACAGTGAGGTGATGGCAGATGGCAGTAGAGAACGACGGCAATGCACAGACAGCCAGTTGGAATATGTTTTCATCAGCATCAGATAAACAATGGAGAACATCTATTCTCGATGTGGATGGAAATGTAGCTTTTATATGCCAAGGACCGGGCTGTAATCTGACAGTATGAAGATGAAAATGTTGAAGTGTCGTATGTCTAAAGTAAGACAACTTAGTGAACCAATGATGTGTGTAAACAAAAGTTAAATCGATAATGCACATAATTTAAACTATCGTCTTTGTGAAGAAGCATCCGTAGAAGCCAAATGATGCTGTAATTATCGTCAATTATATCCACGTAACAAAATTTATAATAAGAGTGATGGGGCGAAAATGGAATTAAAAAATACAGACTAATAACTCCAGAGGAAAGTGCCACAAGAATGCCTCATGTCACCCCCACACAGCGCTTGAATCGATTGCATATAGTATAGAGAGCCTCGTATTAGCATAAGGTCTCAATGAACTGGCCATTACCGCTACTTTTATGCGACTTTGTCATGTGATGCGACAAATCACCCCCAAATGTTCGTCGATCAATGATGACCATTATACGTAGATTCTAGGCAATTTCGCCAGTCACCACTTGCACCATCGGATTCTGCATGGAAAAAGGGTCTGGAAGATAAGTTAATTATTTGTCATCTTCATATTTAATAGTGCTATGAGTGTCTTCATCATGCTAGCTGGTGTTGCCCGGAACATTTTTTTGGTTGTGGTTGTGGTGGGAGAGCGCGCAGGCCAAGAAATCGAGAAGTCCCAAGATCCATCAAAAATCTGCAAAACCTCTGTCGGGAGAGGGGAGAGCGAGGGCGAAGAGGGGAAGAAACAGTTTCTCACATCTTCACATCTCTCATTTCAGTGACTCACCATCCTCTCATTCTTGATGGCACCACATCACAGACATCGAGGACATCAATGCAGCAGCGGGGACAATGAACAACAGATGAGTTAGCAAAAGACATGCCATCAACATTAGCAACCACACTCCTACTTATCACCACTCTCTTCATCACCATGATCCGGAGGACAACATCTCTTGCTCTCTCCGCAAAAAATAATGATCGCATCAAAGTTGCCATTTTAGGCTCAGGAATGAGCGGCTGCTCTGCCGCAGCAACTCTTCTCGACTCACCCAACAACAACTTTGACGTGTCCGTCTATGAAGGAGGACGTGGCATAGGGGGGCGCATGTCTACGCGACGCATTGCCGACGAGTCAGGAAATCCACTGTATCAATTTGATCATGGCTGTCAATACATATCTACACCCAAAACGGAGTGTTTCCGAAAAGAGTTGGAGAAGTGGAAAGAACGAGGGTGGGTGCAACCATGGAAAGGCACGTTTGCAACTGTAAGCGCTGCATCTTCCGATATTGAACTGAGTATAGAAGAAACATCAGGGAAAGAAAAGTATGTTGGATATCCAGCTATGAATACTGTTTGTGAAAACCTTCTATTGCAAACAAAATCAGAACAGACTATTAATGTTGTTACTGGTAAACAAGCTCGTGCAGTTGCAGTACATTCGGAGGCAGAAACAGGCCAATCTCCATGGCAACTATACCATAAAGATGAACTGTTGGGTAGCTATGATTGGCTAGTCGTTACCGATCGAAATAGTGCTCAAGAACTTCGTCCAGATCTTGCAGAGGCCAATGTCAACATGGAATTCAAGAAAGTCAATGAACATGTCGAATCTGTCAAGTCATGCACGACAATGATTGCATTCGAAGAACCACTGCCGCTACCGTTTGATGGACTGACATTCGATTATAACAGCAACAAAGCAGTAATGAGAGAAGAGTTTAAATCATTAGGTTGGGCTGCACGTGATTCATCCAAGCCGGGTCGCAGCAGAAACAATGAGAGCCCAGAATGCTGGGTGCTACAGTCGAATCCGGAAGAAGCTCTCCGTTTACTGGAACTGGATGAATTACAGGGTGCTACCTTACCACAAATTAGAGAAAAGATTCGAGAGCAAATGGTGAATGACTTTATTGATTGCATTCCAAAATTGATGACAAAAAGTGGTTGTGATGATAGCAATCAAGTGAGCACCCCCAAAATAGTGGATTCGATGGGACACCGCTGGGGAGCTGCATTTCCTTCATTTATCAAGCAAGAATTGTTCAAAGAAATGGAATGTCAAGTATTTCCAGAGCAGCAATTTGTAGCCTGTGGAGATTACTTTGGTACATATGCGGCCAGGGTTGAGGGCGCCTTTCTGTCTGGGCGCGCTGCAGCCAAAGAAGTTTTGAAGTGCGTCGGAAAATGAGAAAGACTGTTGTTGTTGCAACTTCTTCTTGAACATGCCTTGAGGAAGTTAGCCCTATTGATACTGAAGACGAGTTTCTGCTATTCAAAGAGCTTCCCTGTATGCTCACCTCGCTCAGGATCCTTCAAGGCTTATGACTGAATTGATAAAAATAGTTCCCACAAATTTCTGTTACTTCCTCTTACTTGCGGTATCTCTGATTCTCACATCTAAGATTTTGACAACGCCCTAATACGGGCAGATGTTAGTGCTTTTTGACGGATTGCCCCCTAAATAGAGTTCGAAATGACGAACTCTGTTGAAAGAAAAGAGGTAATTCTATCGTGAATAAACGCATTATTTAGCGGGCGGCCCCTGAGACTCACGACTTTTTAAGGATATTCAAGGTTATAACCCTAATTTATAACTCAATCTGTGTCAATATGACCAACAGTATTACTGAATACCACATTGTTAGCGACGTGAACGTCGGAATCAGTGAAATATCGCTGAAGATCCCGTAAATAATGACCTTGGGATTCACGAATTGAACTCGACCCCTGCCTTCTCTCCCTTTCGTGGTGGGTAAAAACGACAAAAACACCTACTTTTTCTGGCTACTTGGAATGTTATTTGGTTCTGTTCTACTGCCCCACAATCAAGTATTGTAACCATTGCTATCATCAGCATCTAGAAGCATTAGCAACTTGTTTCTTCTTTCTTACTACTATGGTGCGATTCGAGGCCACCGCTCTCGCAGCACTAGCTCTCTATCTGCCTGCATCCTCCGCGGCAGATCGCCTCCGCGGTTCCTCCCCTTCCTCTCCACAGGAAGCCGTCGTCGTCACTGCTTCCGTTGAGGAAAACAACCCCTTCATCGACATCCAGCGTGCCGGCATCGACCGTTCTCTCTCTTCGATCCACGTCGAATCCGAGCTGAGCTTCGTAAGTGATGAGCAACTCGGGGCGCTTGGCGAGTACATCTCCCGTTACTCGGTCGACGGGAACACCGATATCCCTGAGACATGCCCCCTTGATTATGAGGGGGACGTTGACCCCTACCACCCCGACTCTTACGCCACTCTTGGTTCTGGACGTTCGCTAATGGGTGAAATGGACATGGATCATGAAATGGAACATACTCACATGCACTATGTTCAATCAACCTGTAATGCCATGTTGGACATGGCGACGTGTGTGGACTGGTCCCTATGGTTTGACATGAACAATATTACGATGTCCTCCGAGGTAAGATTATTGTGTGTGAGCTGATTTATTCGCTAGAAGATTATTATCCTCCACATGATCTCACGTTCTCCCCCCTATGCAATTCCTCCCCCATAACATTTTTTGTAGGTCAAGATTCCCTGTGGGGAATGCGTCACTCTTGACGCAGGTCCCGGACAAGACATGGAGGGTCTTACCCTCGAGTTTGAACAGGGCTTGAATATTGTAGGAAAGCTTGTCATCCCATCCGGTGCGGATATTCAGCTTCTTACCAAGTATGTCTTCGTGCAAGGAGTCCTCGAAATGCCCCCACCACCAGCTGGAACTCCCATTAGTTCTGAAGACTCTGGGCCCAAAGTCAAGATTACTCTCTATGGCACCGAGGAGGTTATCTTTACCCCTGACGAAGCTACAGACAATAGCCATAAAGGTGGAGAGGCAGTTTCCGCCAAGGCATTCGTAGTGGCCGGAGGTCGAGTTGACGTGAGAGCTCTTGATCCGAGCTGTCCGGGATGGGTGAAACTTCAATCTGTGACTTATGGAGCAGCTTTGCCAAACCTCGCTCTAAATAAGACTGCGACTCAATCTTCAACATACAACAACGCAGGCGACGGCGCTCACGCTGCTGTAGATGGAAACTACAACTCCTTCACCCATACCAACTGCTGGAAAGGTATCAATCAGTGGTGGAGGGTGGATCTTGCGGATTTGTACACGATTTCATCCATCACTGTGGGCAACCGCCTGGATTGCTGTGGTGGTCGCTTCCATGATGCCACGTTCTATTTCTACGACGAAAACGACGAGGAGGTTTATGTGATGCCAACTTCGGGTGGTATTGGAAACAAGAAGTCCTTTTCAGTGGGTGGTAAGTCTTTTTCCCTTTTAGCTGGCTTACACACAACCTGTGCATGATTTGTCACTAAACTTTTTTTGCCTTCATTCTCCTTACAGCAAGTGTCGATGCCAGGTATGTCAAGGTTACAATTGGAGACCAGGATTGCTTGCAGATTGGCGAGTTTGAAGTGTACGGTTGGAAGGCCTCTGATGGTATTCCATTGGAAAATATGGATAGACTCCATGTGTAAGTCCTTTTTGCTTACTCTGTGTAGTTGCGTTGAGCTCTTTTGCTCACCATGATTGTGTTTTCTCTCGACTGTTCGTTCTATCTCATTAGAGGAGAAGAAGCTGCCAATTGCTGGAAGTCTCCAGGATCACGTATTATGCTCACATCAGATACGTATGAATGGGATGACAGTCATATTGAAGTGGTAGCAGATGTTCCATCTGAACCAGGAACAATTGCTGTCTACCCGCTAACGAAGAAGAAGTCTGCTGTTGATGAAACCTTCGGCTATCCTGACTTTGCAGTGGAGGTTGCTTTGCTCGACCGTTCTCTCATTATCGAGGGAGCGAAGGATGAAGGAGAATTTTCTACGCTTGGAGGACATTTCATTGTTTTGCACACCCCGCATGTTCATCAGCATTTAGAGGGAGCTTTGCTACAAAACATGGGTCAACAGGGCAAACTTGGCAGGTACCCTCTTCATTTTCACATGTCTGAATGTGTCCACGGAAGTACTCTCTCGAAGAATGTCATCTGGAAGTCAAATCAACGATGCGTCGTTGTGCATGGCTCCCACAATGTGACTGTTAGCGAGAATGTTGCCTTCGACACCAAAGGTAAGAGATTCGGACACGGACTGAACCATTTCAAAAAAGTTATACATGAATATGCTGAAAGTTACTAACAATTATTCATCCTTTACCTTATACAGGGCATTGCTTCATGTTAGAGGACGGAGGTGAATGGGACAACGTATTCTACAAGAACTTGGGTGCCAAGGTAGGTCGCCTACCACGAGGCGTGCCTAGGGCTGGAGAGACCGACTTCTTCCCCTCTGTGTACTGGATTACGAACCCATCCAATGACTTCATTGGCAATGTAGCTGCCGGATCGCAAGGGCCAGGGTTCTGGCATGAGCTAAAATTGAGGGCACCTTCATCTGAACTGGAAATCAACAATCATGGGATGAACCCCAAAGCCCTCCCGCAGAAGACTTTCAAGGACAATGCTTCACATAGCTCAGGTTTTCGAGCGGGGTTCACTACTTATGAGACAGGATATCTAGCACCTCCAGGCACCGTATGGGAAAACATCAAGGCCTATAAGAATAAAGAAGCAGGGCTTTTTCAACACGGCACAGCGAACATTGATTTTCGAGGTGGCCTCCTAGCTGACAATAGGCAGGCAGCACACAACTTTCATCACGATAACGCTATTTACGATGGTACTGAGGTGATCGGAAGAAGCGAGCACATGCAATTCTTGATTGACCAAGGTAGGATCGGTGATCATTGCAGAACCGGTGGGCTGTCCTTGCAACCTAATGAAGGATTGGGAAGAGGAACAACAATCAAGAATTCTAGTTTCAAGGGCTTCAATAATGGCTGCTCTGGAGGACCTACGTATGCCATCCATGTTGGAAATAATCAGGTTCGAAATGGTGTGTTTGACGCAAGTCCTACCATTTTCAACAACACCTTTGCAGATGAGCCCGTCAGTAGCAGAATCAGTGCCTGCTGGGGGATTCACAACTCCGGAGACAACGATGTTCGCACTGTCGTAATCGAAGATGTCGATGGCTCTCTGAGTGGGAGTTCTCCAGGGTTTTTCGTTCAAGATGTACCGTCAGTGGCCTCTTTCATTGACATTACCAACTGTGAAATGGTAGAAGACAGTTGCCTAAGTTTTTGCGAAAATATTTGCCTTCGTCTTGGCATTGTGTCCATTTCTCAGGATCGCACCACCCGCAACTTTACAATGCACATTTCCGATGGTACCAACACTGCACCGGTGAGTTAGTTTCAATCATACACATACTACCATTTTTGTCATTTTGTGTCGTTTCGCTTACTTCTTATCCTCCATCGTGTACTTGTACTCTCTTGCTCTACCCTCCTCTTGAACTAGGTCAAACGTGGTAAGATCTGGTTTGACGAGAAGCAAAATCACTTGAGTGCTCCAATGCCACTTGCCTTGCCGGCGGCAGCAACCGGATCTCCGTATCAGATCACTTTTACAGATGCTAATGATGAACCAGCATGGCCAGGCTACGCCAAGCTGAACCTGGAACGCGCCCCATCTTGTATTGGAGGAGTTAGTGCTGGCGAGATCGAGTTCGTCATGCCTGATGGTGGCGGCGATCGTTGCATGGACCTGTTCAAGTACGATGATTATCCGAATGGCATTTATGGATGGCAAAATTTCTTCGCAGGACTCGTAGTTTCCGAAGATGCCGGAAAGTATGTTATAAGCACGAATCGAAGGAAGCATGATCGAGGGCATGTCAACTTGTCCAGGAACCTAGATACATCATGTTTGGTCGGCAATATTGGCCGCACTTTCCATCTCTTTGGAAAGATGCGCATGAAGGATGAATCGGACGCCGATGTTGCAAGTGACGGCACTTCTAATGATTCACCCAAAATTACGTTTTCAATCACCGGTGGACAATCGAATTTCGTGAAGTCTTGGAACCTTGCTACATCATCCGATGGAAGTTGGGCTGAGTTCAGTGAAGAGATTACAATGCCCAGTGGAATTGAGGGTGCGAATAGAGCTCAGATAGTCATTGACAAGGCTGAAAAACAGGAATTCTTGATCACAGAGTGGGGAATGACATTAATCCCTTCGGAAGCTCCCACATTGCGTCCTTCATCATATCCTTCTGTGTCGCCGACATTGCGTCCATCATCCCATCCCACTGTTTCCCTAGTACCTACCAAAGTTGCGACTTTGACACCAACGAAACAACCTGTCACAGCTGCGCCTGTCTCAGCCACTCCTACCAATCTCGCATTGTCAGGACTTGCCTCGGGTGACTCTGAATGCCATAATGGCTTTGCGTACAAAGCCATCGACGGTAATCCCAACAGCATCAACCATAGCTGCTGTACCAACTTTGGAGCATGGATTATGGTTGATCTAGGAATAGGCACCCTCAACTATATTGAGAAGATTGTTGTGAAGAACAGGGTAAACTGCTGTGGAGGAAGGTTGAAGCGCTTTTATGTTGAGCTACTTGATGCAGATAAAAATGTTGTATTCGAGCAATACCACGGTGGTACTGTAGGTAATGCACAAGTACGCGAATTCGTGGTCGACAATGGCACTGTTGCTCGCTTTGCTCGCGTCAGGCACGAAGATTCTTACAAAGACTGTCTTCACATTGGAGAGCTTGAAGTTTGGGGGTATCCGACGGAGGTACCAGCGTCTCCAGAGCCTATCATTGGTAAGATACTTGTTGAGACGAATTATTGCTTATTTTCTCATCTTGTTGCATAATGGCTGACGATTGTGTATCAACTTTCACTGCAGAAATGGCTACCGGCATGGAAGCAACTGCCTCCACAATATGGTCACAATCCAGTGCCGCCTCAAAAAGTGTTGACGGAAACATCAACTCCATTTTCCATTCTAAATGCAATGCTGCCATGCCATGGTTGCGCGTGGATATTGGTGTAATGTCATTTGTCCAAGACGTGAAGATTACCAATAGGGTGGACTGTTGTGGAGGAAGACTCAGATATGCGACAGTGAAGCTGCTCGACGAGGACCTAAACCTCGTGGAATCTCGCTACATCCAGGGCTCGGTTGGAAATGGCAAAGTTGTGCAAAAGGTGTTTAATGAAGAGACTTCCCTTGCGAGATATGTGGAGTTATCTTTGAACAGGGCCGACTGTCTGCATGTGGCCGAAGTACAAGTCTATGGATATCACTTGATGGCTAAGCCCACAAGCTCTCCTACACCGGTGCCCGAGAATCTTGCTCTAAATAAGCCTGCGACCCAATCTTCAACATACAACAACCCAAAAGACGCCGCTGATAAAGCTGTAGATGGAAACTACAACTCCTTCACCCATACCAACTGCTGGAAAGGTATCAATCAGTGGTGGAGGGTGGATCTTGAGGATGTGTACACGATTTCATCCATCACTGTGGGCAACCGCCTGGATTGCTGTGGTGGTCGCTTCCATGATGCCACGTTTTCCTTTTACGATGAAAACGACGAGGAGGTTTATGTGATGCCAACTTCGGGTGGTATTGGAAACAAGAAATCCTTTTCTGTTGGTAAGTCTTTTTCTATTTCATGTTAGAAGTCTCACACATTGATGCATTTACACTGACACTAACTGTCAAATTTGTTCATTCCTGTTGCTTCGCAGACTTTGTCAGTGCGAGATACATTAAGGTTACACTTGGAGACCAGGATTGTTTGCAGATTGGCGAATTTGAAGCTTGGGGCTGGAAGGAGTAAGGCTTTGATCTTTCCTTCTTCTTCTTTTGGAACCAAGGCACAAGACATTGGATCATTTTTGAAAATTTTGTGATAAACTAAAGACGGATTCTTCCGTAATACTTCAACTTATTTGCTAGCAGTCATTATTTTGTAGTAGTCGCCGAAGATAAACTCATCGAAGCAAATCGAAGTCGAGCTTCTACTAGGCTCAGTCGGCTGCTAAAGCCCAAAGTAACAGCAACCAAGCTCCACAGCACACTGGCAATTATCACATATTTGCCAGTGTGAAGAGCACATTTTGCCCATACAAATTGTGACTGAAGATAGCTTGAATCAACAGGGTTTGGATTGTCGACACACCTTTCAGATTTGAGGAATACGAGGATCATCAACTGGCAGATTGCAACTAACATCAGGAGTGTTGACATCACTCGCACAGTTCTATCTCCCAGCTTCATACAGCTGGTGAGGCAAAGGAGCAACACAATGGGAAAGCCAATGACCAGAGCTATTGCACTGAATCCGCGTGCCGCTTTAACATAGTCGTCATTTACAACATGGGATGGATACGGTTTGCATTGTGTGGTGTAAAATTCATCGACTTCATCACGGTATTGAATGCCGTAAAAGTATAATCCATAAGATACGCCAGCTATGATTTCATAGCTCTCTTGATCAGTCATGTTGTAAGAAGGCCTATCAGTAATTTTCCTTTCAAAAAGAGTACATGTATTGTTTCCAATTACAGAGAAGCACACTTCAAGGAACATACAAAGTTATGGTCAACACAGTCAGGAAATTGCAAGAGCACGTTCCACACGAAATCTTACCTGCTGCAACTGCGAGAAGAGTTGGCACAAAAGAAGCCACAAGCCCATGGGGAAAAGAGAACGTCACAAACCACGGTTCTTCAGTGAAATCTCCTCCAAATGAATTCTCAGACTGAACAGAAATGTCATCAACATCATCATCATCATTCGATAC
Organism: Skeletonema marinoi; assembly: GCA_030544225.1. Lineage (NCBI taxonomy): Eukaryota > Bacillariophyta > Thalassiosirophyceae > Thalassiosirales > Thalassiosiraceae > Skeletonema > Skeletonema marinoi. The sequence continues at coordinate 1,047,075 of CM060490.1, forward strand.
AGTTGTAGATGAATTTTCATATTCAGAGACAATTTTGGGAAGAACAACTGACAAGTTTTTAATGCTATGATCCTTCATACTGTCAAGGCAGACATGAATTTCACGGAGCATCCTTGATTTGTAGTAAGGAAGGTATCTGTTGTTGTCCTCATCTCCAAAGCGTGTTAGATGAACGACCCGGCCAGGGATATTGAGCCTTGTGTCGACAGGACTCAGTTGATCAAATAATAGCTCCCGATTCTGTCGAAATGATACCAGTTTCTGGTAGTACTCAGTTATGGGCACTTCGTCTCTAGCGTAAAGAATTCTCTTATTTCGAACTGCCGTGATGGTAATAATAGAAGAAGTTGATGTTAGCAAAAGAGGAGTGAGAACGAAGCTCTGATCAACTTGCAACTCTAGCAGTGCTGTTTCCATACCTTCAAGATCTTTATTCCTGCAGGGATACCGACTGTCTCTGAAAGCAGTTATCTTTGATACCTTTATTCGAGCCAGCATCTCCAAGAAGTCATACCGGCTGATAGTGAAAGTGAGTATGAAATCAACAACACATGGAGATGAGTCATTGCCTAATGACAACTAAGAACGTCATTCTCTCATTGTGAACTTACAGCATTTCAATGTTCTCGCCTCTCATTCTTTAGACCAAACAAACAAAGAAAAACAGTTAGAGCACACGAGTAAAAGTCAACATCAGAGTTTCTGCAACTCACCTTGGAATAATATCGTTTCCAACGACGAATGATGTTATGAAGTCGTCACATTCTGTAGCTAGATTCATTGAGACTGTGCAACCGGGAGGACAAAATGCATAACATTTCACATTCTTATACCTGAAATCGACGGAACAACAGATAAGTAATCAATCAAGTATTCAAAAAGGCATGCCCAATAACTCCAGGTCCTGGTCTTACATTGGTTTGAACATGATAGCAAGCATGGCTGCACACCCTCCTCCAAGACTGTGGCCAGTGATGACCAACTTATAATCACGGTACGGATTACTCCGGTCATCTCTCAAGACATCAAATACGATTTTCCGTCGATGAATATCATTGTAGATCCATTTCGAGTTGGTGAGCATCCCTCGATGACCGTACTTTCCCCTGCCATCAAACCCTACTTTCTCACCAACTCGATTTAATTCTATTGCCGACCATTGCAGGTCTGTGACAAGGTCTTCCAACGTCACAGACCCACGAACAACAACTACAAGTCTGCGCTCAATCTCGTCAAGTAGTATACAGTACGGCGTCGCTATCACTTTATTGGTGAAATTGGCATAGATCAAAGCAGTAGAAGGAAACCCAAACTCAGTTAGGCGAAATGTCGAAAGTAGAGAATGCTGGTCACCTGGTTTCCAAGGCGAGTACAAACCATCCCATCCTCCGTCAAGCAATCCTGCTTGTAGCAGTGCACGCGGATACAATTCGTAGATTCCCTGTGCATACTGAGAATAAAGTGCGCCTTGACGAAGAAGGTGCATGTCGGTTTCATCATTGGCTGATAGCACTCTTCTGTTGAGAATATCTGCATAATTAACGCTGAAATTGACAGCATCGATCGGTGAGGATATGTTGTTGTTTTCACTTTCATCTTCGCCTTCTCCCATTTCACATTTGTCTGTTTGCTTCTTATCCATTCTTGCTTGCTTGCTAAGTTTGTACCTAACTTCTCGTTGCTTTCTATCCAGCAGCTTGAAGGCAACATATATATCAGACAACACAATGTCAAAATTGACCTCTGAATTCATGAAATTCATGAAAGCAATCGCTGCATCTGTCAGGTCAGTCTTCGCCTTGATATTCCCTCCTCCCAATTGATTGCAGCTTAAACATCGGATGCATTGGATACAACAACCAATACACTGAGCACAAGAGCCTTCTTCATCTTCCAGTTGACCCAACCTTCTGAATAGAGATGTTTGTCGGCCTTGCAAGGCGATAGCGTGTCCAACTTGGTTCATTATCGCACACGGCCACATCAGTAACTCAACAGCATATATAGCCATCGCCGCACAGAACAGTCCATACCATATTGTTGATTCATAATGATGAACAGCTTGATCATGGAGTGACGAGCAACCATAATTGTACTCTCGTCCTGCATGCGTCAAATATATTCCACTTCCCAACACAGTGCACAGCAGTAAGTTCAAGAATGTCATTTTGATCCAAATCATTGAAACTAAAGCTCGTTCCCGCCCACGTGGTTCAACAGGTGTTCCAATGGCTGCTGCATTCCACATCGCTAATGAAAGAACCATATCGAGGATATTGTAGAGGAGGCTCACGGTGAGGTAAAGGGTAAACGGAATCACCATAGATCGTAGCTGATGTTTCGTTGCATCATCTAGCTCTTCTTCAATTGGACCAAACGAAGTACCATTCACTAAACTCTGTAGCTGTTCCACAGGAGGGCTAACATACAAAGTCCACAGATCAACTTCCTCAGAACTTCGACACCAAAATGGTTGATCGTTTATCATCATTTCGGTTCCACTCAGACGAACTTGAAAGATGAGCACCCACACGGGAAGAGTGCAAACTAGCGATATAATTCGGAATGCACCGTTGAGAATGCAAACTATGTGGAAGTCATCTCCTGCCAATGGACGGGTTGTTAGGCGGCGGCCATTGGTGCACATGGCTATTTTCATCGCTGGCATCTTGCTTGATTTTTTTTCTTGATTTTTTTTTTCTGTCGTAGATAATGTAAAGATTGACTATATATATGAGTTGTTATGACATGTAGTTCTCTTCTGGTCGTCACCGAGACTAGATAACGTAGCAGCTGCTGCAAGTCATGGTATTGTATGTATTGTCGGCAAGTAAGGCTCAAGCAACGCAAGGCTCAAAAGTACAATCAATAGTGGCTTATGATTGTCATGTTCGCAGACGAAAGATTTTTGCACGCGGGCCAAAAGTTTTGAAGTCGTCTCCCGCCACATTTGGCAACGTCACTCACATCAGCAAAAGTCTGACAATGATACATATGTCATTCCTCCCTACGCTAGCGATTGCACCCGACCCTACAGTGTACCTTCTTCTATTAGCATAATATATTCTTATCCTAATCATGGTCAAGTCAACAATCATCCTTTCCGCCGCAGCCATGGCATCATGTGCCTACGCATTCGCTCCCCAGCAAGTAGCGAGCTGCAGAAACAACCTCGTTTCCTCCACCGCCATGCAAGCATCTCGTCGTGACTTCTTCATCCGTGCCGGATCCACCGCCCTCGTCACCCTAACCACCGCCACCATCAACTCCTCTCCAGCCGTTGCAGCAAACTCTCCACCCACCGCTGAGGAAATTGAACGTATAAAAGTAGGATACAAAAACATTCAATACCTTCTTGACAACTGGGAACAAGAAACTACTGTATGCCGTGAAAACGGCGGAGAGTGCAAGCGTGATGCCGATGCGGCAAGGAAAGCAATGGGGTTAAGAAGCACAACTGACCCGCTGTTTCAAATTGAGAAAGTTTTCAATAAGGTCAAGTACATGGAGGACATTGATATGGATAAGCTTGAACAATTCTTTGAAGCTACTGAGGATTGGAATACGGCTATGAATATGTCGAATAGTATGGCGTTTATTAGTCAGTTTGCGGAGTATAATCCTGGTGGAGGTAAGGATGAGGTGTTGAAGTATTTGAATGAGGCTGAGACGCAGGTTAAATTGGCAGAGAAGGCTTTGAAGGTGATTCTGGATTGTGTTACTTCCACTCCTCAATAAGTTTCATGTATGGTGTGTAAGATTGAGTGATTGGATGGGATTAATGATATCATGAACTTCGTCTGATTAAGCATTTGGGGATATGCAGTCAAAGAAAGAAGGCTTTCTTGCCAAACATTCACAGCCACCATGAAGCAAAGAAGGGGATTAATTACCCGTGCGTTTTCATGCAGGCTTACACTCTTGACTAAACGAGTAACACTCTACACACAAATAACTTATTGTGGAAAAAGCTTGGGAGGATCGCTACTACTACTATTTTGATTGAATTGTCATGTAACTTAAGTATCAGATTGCCGAATCATACTACATCATATCTTGTGTCTTTCAACCACTCAGTTATCTCCCTTCTTCTTCTCCCATTGGGCAGGTGTCCAAGCCTTTATTTGCAGAGCATGAATTTCATCAAACAGTCCCTTTTCTTTTAAATGATTTTGAATCGCTCGATGTCTCTTGAGGAGCATTACTCCATCAAAACTATCTGATACAACTGTTAGCTCTAGTTTTGCACCACAGCCATCGGAATGATCGACTATGCTGCACTCTATGGCATCAGGATATTGTTGCTTGACCTGTTTAACAAAATTCCACGTTGATGTGATGAAGAAAAATGCAGAGTTATTATGATTGATGAGATGATTACAGCTGTAGATATAAGATGCAAAAAAGATATGGCATGGACAAGACATGATGGCCCGGCAGAATGAGTTTATTACTCACCTCTGCAAGCACCCGATCGCCTAGGGATGAAGAACCACTCATAATAATAATGTTAATGGCGCTGACTACAACAGAGTAGGCGCTGCTAATAAGATGAAGATGAGAGATCCAAAGGGAAAGAGAGGGGAATACAGATCAGCATAGTCTTCCGGGAATTTTTAGCGCCAAAATTTTGCCACATAACTACTTAGCGATAGGGGGCCTAGGGGCCAGCCCTCATACTAGATCAATCCATAGCCATACAAAAATATATATATCATTGTTACAAAAGGGGGCTACTGTAGGTAAAATGAGGGCCATGGCCCCAAAAGTCAAAGCATCTTGTTGCACATGAAGACACTAAGCAAGCACAAAGCACCAAGAGCTTTTACTCCGGCAGGCAGAAGAGTAGCCGGCAGTACAATAGCAGGCAGCAGCCAACAACAGCAAGGCCGCAGCCAACATATATCATCTTACTCGGCCACATAGAGCATAGAGTAATTTAGTCAAGATGGCGATGAACTATGCGCAGGAAAACATCTACGTGCTGGTCTTCATAAGATTATTTGGATTGGTCTCCATGATAGCTTCTGGATTAATAATTAGAGACATTACTCGGAAGTTGTACAGTCGGCCTGGAGCATTCCTCAAAAAGGTGTCATTAACACAAGCAATTTTGATAGTGCTGTCCATTGGAGACTTCGGTGGGTGAGTTAAATCAAGTGAGGGGACACATATAGAATCTTCTCGACAACATTCTAACAATATCTTTGTGGATCGCATATTGCAGGGCTTTCTTTGTCCAATTCATATCAACTTGGATGGTCCCGTTTCACTCTCAGCTTCTAGGTTCAGTTGGATCACAACAGAGTTGTGTCGCACAAGGATTCTTATCCACCTTTTTCTATTCCCTGTCGGCATTGAGTAATGCATCATTAGCGGTTGCATATTGCCTGATAGTACGACTTGGATGGAAAGACAGCGATAAAAGCAAAAACCGATTGCCATTTGTATTGACACCTTTTCTTATATCGATTGTGCTGGCGGTTGCTCCTCTGTTTGGATCGAACTACAATTACAATGCTGGATACTCTTGTTATATTAGGTTAGTCTCTCAGGTAGAATGCATGTGTCTATTAAGTCATTGCAGCAAGTTTCTGAAACCTTTTGTTTTGTTCCTTGCAAATAAAGTGGCGCTCCTGCAGGATGCGAGTTTGATCCTAACCCACAGGAAACTTGCATACGTGGTGCACAAGCAAGAAATATGCTACTTGTTGCTGGACTAATTCCCACGCTTATTGCGTTCTTCATTCTTACTGTGGCGGTAGTACTCCTGATTCATGCAGTGCTGGTACAAGAGAGAAGAATGGACCAATACCAAAGAGCAGGCCGAAGTCGGAAGATGACTATGGAGAGCTTTTATCAGGGTATGTTTTATATTGGTGCATTCGCCATCAGCTGGATACCGTGGCTTGTGTATGGATTCAAAGAATACATTTTTGCTTCAGTACACAAACCTTCGTACTATGTCATGCTAGCGGTAACACCGTTACATGGAGTCATGAACGCTGGAGTTTATTTCCGACCGCGTCTGAAGGCTGAAAGAGAACGCAACCCTACTGACTCTACATGTAAGTCATTGATGCAAGTTTTGCATATCAAATGCTGCTGTAATAGAAAATCAAAGGAAGGGGCTGGTGACACTCCGGTAATAACAACCGATCAGCAAACGGAAGACGATGTTGAAAAGGGGAACGAGAAGAAAATTCAAACGAATGCGCTTGCTGGCGACCCTAAAACAACAACAACAATCAATTTGGAAGCAGCACAAGATGCAGAAATTGAATCCGAAAAGAAGGTCATCACGAATTAATAATTTGCAGAGGGCGAGTAGAGTTTGGAGCAACAAAATTTTATAGCGTTTGCTTTTACTTTTATACATGTGATTGGAGACTGCATTAAGCTATAGTATACAGCCCCTTACGATGATTGTTCCTTGCACCCAGAAGTGTGCTGCCTAAATATTTCTAACCACAGATAAATGGTACATACCACAAAGGGATCCACTCCCTTTGCAGATAGAAGAAGTACTGAAAGTACGAAATAATAGTGGAATACACCCTTCTCTGGACCTTCTTCTGCCTCGTTAGACGATGTTGCTGTCTCGGATGGACAGCCGCGAGAAGTTGAAAGAGTGTGCGCATAAGACACCGCTCCATCAAAGGCGGCATCCAATATGCTGATATGTTCAATTTTGCAAATGGCATCGCTTGACGGAGACCCAAACATGTTACTGGGTCTCTCTCCCAGGCTGGATCGCTCAAATCTTATTTCCATGATGGGTCGATCCACACTCAAGGAACTCATGGACATGGATGATATTGACACGGTAGACACGGTTGTATCATCGTCATTATCCCACCCTGCCTTGTGATAAAGCTGCTTAGGACTGAATGCATACCGTGGGGAGATTCTTTGATGGCTTCGTGGCGAAAGTGAGAGTAGAGACTCGTTTCTAGTTGTTGTTTCAGACTGCTCGATAATCTTGCGCTCTAGATGTTCGATGTGGCGTTTAACTGCAGAGGTTGTTGTTGGTGTAGATGCAATGGTAGTGCGCCGAACTGGAGTTGCCGGTGCTGCTGGAACCCCCGATGGTAGTGATGTTGCAGATTTCATGAATGTAGAAGAAGCTTCAAAGGAGGCATGGATCTTTTGAACAGCGAGTCTAACGTGGCTGCTTTTGTGAGTCCTCAGATACTCCAGCAGAGCTGTATCTTGTTTATTTGGCATGGTGTTTGTCGTTGGTTGTCCAGAGGATCTATTTAATAAAATTGCGAGATGGCTGCGCCGAGAAATCTATTCCATTAAGTGCACATGCACATCACATACATGGATCTACAAAAAAGAATGAACCGCCGCTGAAACTAAAACTGCTTCTTCTCAACTATCTCTACAGGAAGAAGAAGTAGGAGTGATATATGACAGGAGATTGGCACGCTGTTGGTTTTGCCTCGCCGCCAGCGCCTTCATTATTATTTCAGCGACATCAACCTTGCTCCAACTCAGTGCGTCAACATCACGCGAAAGGGTGCTTCTAATCAATGCTTCTAAACGACGGTTGACAATTTTTTGATTTCGCATGCGAAGGAAAGTACCCCCAATTTTGGCGGCACCAGTATGTACAGAAATGGCGGGGCGGCATCTTTGGCATCATCAAAAATCAAAATCAAAGATCAAAGAAAAAATCCGAGCTCCAGCTCCTTCAACCAAAGCACTCAAAGACCATGGCGGTGGCGGCCGGAAAGCGAGCGGCGGCAGCCCTAATTGCAGCCACTTTGACTACGGTAACAGCTGCGTTTCATATACCCAAAAGACATCAGTTACTGCACGGTGGCTTACGGAGTGCTGCCGCTAATGACAGTTCAGCCTTCTCCTCTGACATACCGACACCTATTCTCGAGGGAGGATCAACCAAAGCCATCAGATTACGCAAACAACTACAAGAGATATGGAAAGATCCTACCAGCACATCACCCATCATCCTCTCAGGACCGAAAGGCTCAGGCAAGAGTGAGCTAGCCGAGGAAATTGTATATCAGTTGCCATCGTGGCAAACAAAGATTGTGCATCGTCTTACATTGGACGATGGCATCGATTTCTTGGATACTATACTTGGCACCACGTCTCATCCAGGTTTGTTTGACGATCTGTCAGTGCAAGCGAATACAACATTAGTGCTAAAGGGATTTCAGTCGCAACATGTAGATAGTAAAGATAGTTTTGATCGACGAGGGGAGTTGATAGATGTACTTGACACGATGGTCACCAAAGGACAATTTTATAGCACCTATGAGAACTCTACCAAAGCCTTTTTGCCTCGTATTGTTGGATGCACTCAAAGACCTCCTCAATATTTCACCGAGAGATGTGGGAAAGATTTCAAAGCAACGTTTATTAAGGTGCCGTCGTTTGAACAACGAAAATCAGATATTCAAGCTATCGCGGCAGCTAAGATCAAACTTCTTGAACAGAAATTTGGATTGACAAACATAGAATTATCAAAGGAAGGTAGGCAACGACTGTTAGATCACCGTTGGGAGGTGGATGGTGATTCCGAGTTGGATTCAGAATTGTATAATGGTCTTCAACTTCTTGCTTCAGAGAAGAAATGGAATCCATTTGCTACAGACTCATTGGAGCCCAGGCATCTACTTGTGAACGCTTACGACGAAAAGATACGAAAAAGGCTTCTGTACGATATCCCGTTCTTGCGAAATGTCATCATGTCGCCTTGGGTGTTTGGAAAAACTTTGACCTACATCGTTACTCCTGTATTCATTCTTGTAAACCTGATACTCTTTCTAGGTCCACAAACAAGGGAAGAAAATGCCGCACTTACATTCTTCTGGGCTGGTTGGTGGCCTGGGATTATGTTGGTATTTCCATTTTTGGGACGCATATGGTGCGCTGTTTGTCCATTCATGGCTGTCGGTAATATTTTTCAAGAGATTGCGACCAATATGGGTGTTCAGCTCAAGAAGTGGCCGTCTTGGGCGAAGGATAGTGGCCCTGCGTTTGCATTTGGTCTGTTTTACGCCATTCTCATGTGGGAGGAGTTATGGGATCTACCTCAGAACGGCGCTTTATCAGCGTGTCTTTTGCTTCTTATTACGTCAGGTGCAGTCGTCAACTCTGTTATATATGAAAAGAGACTGTGGTGCAGATACATGTGTCCAATTGGGGCAATGAACAAAATGTTTGCAACTCTATCAATGACTGAAGTTCGTACTTTCAAATCAAACTGCGAAGGATGTACCACTGCAGAATGTATCAACGGAGGTTCACCGACTGTAGCGCACGATAATTATGCTCTAAAGGGGTGCACCATGGATTTAAAGAACAATCAGCTCCGAGGTAAGTCAATCATTGTATTGTTCCTGTCATCGCTTGGCTCAAGTATTCTCAATACCCTTCGTTACTCTTTACTCCAGATATGGGCGATGTAAGTGCTGCTTATTGGCATATGTATGTTTTGTAATCTTTCTTTGTGTAGTTCCTTTTGACTCTTCATCGTCTCCGCTTCGACTTTCAGTGTGTAATGTGCATGAGTTGTGTTGCCAACTGTCAGCGCGAATCTCCCGAGTTTAATCTGAGGCCGCTTGGGCAGGATTATGGTCTACCTTGGCTCTTACCCAAGTCAATCCAAAGCTCAGAAAACATGGCTTTATCCCAGGTAGAGACGAACTTCTGGCTTGGTGGCATAATTTGCATACTGCAGGGTTCCGTGCTCTTGCATTTTTTACCCAAAATCCTTACTGACTTCGGAATGGACCCAACCATAGCAACTGTAGGGCCTGCTCTTGATACATCATTTGCAACTCACGCTATGCTAGCATTTGCGATATTAGGCTTCCCAGGAGGACTGAGTTTTATTGCAGATACTGCAGCTGTTCCTCTCGAATCATCAGTGAAAGTTCTTAAAAGACAATTAACTCGCACACCCGCCGAGAATGCTGCTATAAAGACATTGTACGAGTCCATGTTGAAGCAAAACGTCGATGTGTCCACAGCAATAAAGGAGTGGGACCAAGACGGCGACGGCACAGTATCCGACTGGGAAGTCAAAGAAGCTTTCAAGCTCCTTGACATCCCCGAATACGAGTATGGTCTTTTGTTTAATCTGTTAGGGAAAGAAGAAGGCAGAACTGTCTCATCATTGTTTGACGACATCCAAGAACTCTATTTTGATGTCCAAGAAGCCCAACAAGGTTCCGTGAGCTTCGCTGCCACGTTTAAGAACCAGATGTCCGAAAATGACTTTGAGACAAAGCTGACGTTTGTAGAAATATTCAACCGTCTTGACAAAGACGGCAATGGTTTCTTGTCAAAGGACGAGTTCTTGGCAATGTCAAAGGAGGGATATTTCAAGAAACCCCTCTCAGAAGAAGAACTGAATGATCTCTTTGATCAAGCCGACGTCTTTAAGATAGGACGGTTGAACCTCTTTGAGTTCATGTCTATTTTGCGAAAGAACGTAAAGATTGGCATACAAGAGATTGGATACGGGTATCTACCACTGGCTTGGGGCAGTCTAACAGCGTATTGGCTTGGCTTGGGTATGCAAGAACTTGGGCTCACCCTTGTGAGGGTGCCATCAACTTTCAACGTGTGGATTTCACAGGGATTCCGAGACAGCATTCCTCAGTACGTCTTTGATACGAGTACAATTCATGCAGTACAGGTCTCAGTAATGCTTGTGTCATACATTGCAAGTGTTGCACTAACTCAAAAGCTTTGTGATGATAATAGGATAGGCCCAGTGAGATTCGGAACACATGCAGTTACGCAGAGCATAGGTGCTGCCATCACTTTGTATCTAATGCTGTCGCCAGAAGCGATAGTATCTGCCTACCGCTGATGATGTATCACTATATAAATGTCATGTTCCAAGAGATGTACTATTCTATGTTGTTTTTTAAGAATATTCGATAAAAAGTAAGCCTTAATTGTTTAAGAAAGACAAGTCCGTAATGTACACTTTCGATTAATGAAATAGATTGACATGTGCGCGCTTGCATTAAGAAGCTGCAGCTTATGTTGACGATTTTGGGGAGGTCGTTTTCCCCATTGACCGTGGAGGAGACACCATAGGAGCAGGTCCCGGCCGAGCCGGCGGATAGCCAGGGTAAGGTTGTTGATATCCTCCATAGTAATGTGGTGGATAGGGTGGCATTGAACCTGGAGGGCCACGTTCGTATCCAGGAGGAGGAGGAGGCTGATGAGGACGTCCATAATAATAGGGGGGATGGCGAGGAGGTAACGGTGGACCCCGAGGCATGTATGTCGGCAAGATCCTACGTGGTGGAAAAGTGACTGGGGCCGGCTTCGTAGGCTTCTTCGCCCTTTCTGAAGACTCACCAGCGTTGGATGGACTCCTTTTTCTCTTCTTATTTGAAGATTCTGTTCCCAACAACGTGTTCGCAGCAGTCTTGGTAGCCCTCACATCCAAACCCTCTCTCAACGCCTGAGAAGTCTTTGCCTCGGCCTTTTCATCACCCACCTCATACAGTCTTCCATCAATATCATCTCTCCTGAGGAATCGCCCGCCGCGATGACGAACAATCAATACAACGGAACGCGCCATCAAAGGCTTCTCACGCCGTTTCGCCATAAGATAGGTCGGCTGGAAGTCTCGCACAAGTGCACGGAAGCGACGGTTGCCCATTTGCGAATTTGTCCCTCCTCCTCGTCCACACAACACATCATTCTCACCCATCATACTTGTATTCTTTAAAAGAGGAATCATCCCTGGTGGAACCACCGGTACAAGCGGTGGTTGGACAATGTCAAAATTAACTTCCCTAGAAGACTTGGGTGGTTCCAACTTTGCCCCTGCCGCAGCCGCACGGAGTGCAACAGCCGAAGCCATCGCAGCACGCTTGGCGGCGGGAATGTCCTCGTCATCACCTGATCCGAGAGTTTTGAGCTCTTTTGCCGAGACGGTAACAGTTCCATTCAAGGGGGTAGTTTCATCATCTCCACTTTTTTGCAGACGCTTAGCTTCCTTATCCGCTGCAGCCTTGGCTGCCGCCGCCATGGCAGCTGCTGCCGCTGCCTTCTCGTCAGGGTTGCGTCTCCTTCTTCTCCTCATAGGTGACATTGACCTACTCGACGGCTGGGCAGAGCGCTTGGGTGCCTTCTTCATATTGGTAAATTGAGGACGGACACCAACACCATCAGCATGAGGATTGTAATCCTTCAACAGAGGATGGGATAACTCTTCATCAGGATGGGGAGGATAATAAGGATGATGAGGATAATGAGGAGGATATCTCGCACCTGCATAGGGGTGATGATGATCATACCCTCCACCACTTCCCATAGCGTACGGATAAGGAGGACGCTCGGGAGTTCCACTGTGGTGGACACCTCCTTGAGGAGGATATCCCGCATATGGCGAGGGAGGAAAAGGAATACCACCAGCATCACCACTGACAGGCGGCCTTCCTGGAGTAGGAGCCATGGGATTTCTCATTGGTCTTGGAGGTTCCCACAATTCCGCACTTCCTCCACTCTCAATGGATCGAGAACGACTTACGAGGGACCAACTTCCTGTACGTTGAAGACCGTCCCATTCGTGGCCAGCTCCGACTAATTGAACACGCCCTCCTCCTCCTCCGGGCGGAAGTTGGTATGGGCTTTCAGAAGAGTCGGCAGATTTGGACCGAGAAGAGAGTAGTTGGCCATAAGATCCATAAGAGTAGTATGATCGAGGAGTGGGTGGATGATGGGGGTAATGATGAGACGGCGGTGGCTGCTTTGCCCCTCCTTCCGTCTGTGCAGGTGCTGCTGCTACTGGTACTTCTTCTTCTTGCTCTTGTTCTTCTTCTTCTTGTTCTTCTTCCGCGGCTGGTGCTGGTGCTGTCTTCCGACGACTTGATGAAGGGGGAATCCATTCCTCCCCCATTTCTTCTTCCCCATCTTCTTGCTCTTCCTCATTGGCAGTGAGATCAATGCTATACGAAGCCTTTATTGGAGACGAAGGAGGGTACATGTAGTACGAACTTGGCTTAGGAGGAGAAGCTCCAGGTGTGATGGCTTGTCCCACCTTGGTAGCAGCTGCGTTATTTAATGGACTCTCACCATAATGATAAGGTGGGTATTCGGTTGAATATCCCGCAGGAGGATGAGGGTGGTAATAGTATGCAGGATGATGAGCCGGATTTCCTGGAGGAGGAGGTGCCCCTCCAGGACCCCCGACGCCCCTACCCCTCATGGAAATGCTGCGATGGACAGCGGGACTCTTGGGAATAACATGACGAGTTGCAGAATCCTCATCATCACTGTCGTGATTTCCAGGAGATGACTCTTTGCTGTCTTCACCCTTGTCGTAATGTTTGAACATCATGAATCGTTCGTCATCTTCGGGGTCAGGTGAGGTGGAGCGTTTCCTATGCTCGACTGCGACGTCCTCGGCGAGGTGATGTTCCGGCTCTTCCTTGGGATGTTCCATGTTCATGATGCGCTTTGTTGAAGATGAGAATTGAGAAGCCGACGGCGAGGGGTAGGTCCGTGGTGATCAATGCAGCACCTCTTGTTGTTGATGATGCCTCGAACCACTAACTCCAGAAAATTCCTCTAGTTCTATAATTGCCCGATGGTACTTTTGCAATCAAGAAGAGCGGCGATGCTATATTTTAAGAAGCCGAAGAACACAAGATGTGATTAGATGTGCACAACTACGAAGATGATGCAACCCCGGCTACTGATGATGCTGCAATCTATTGGATGCTGTAGCAGGATGCAGAAGATAAGCTACCGACGACAGAGAAGGGCGACTGTTGATGGAATATTAATTTGAATTTGAACTTGTTCAACGATATCAGTTCAACCGACGTTGGCGTAGTTTTTGAGCAATCTTATTGCTCATAAGAATGGAGCTGGCAACTCAACAAGAGCGGAATAGTGCCACCAACAACAGGACCGCGCAAAAATCGTGATGCCGCGTGAAAAATTCGACCCCAATTTCCCGCCAAGATCTTTGTATGTAGGAATTAGTATTGGAATTTATCCCGACAAATTCGGCCAAGGTGCCCCGAATTCGGTCGGCATTCCTACGTAGAAATGTATGGATGACGGGATATTGACGGGTCCGGGAACGTGTTCAAAGAACCAATGACGAAAGTGCCGCCAAGCTGGCCCCACGAGTCACGCTGGACAAATGGAGTGATTTCGTTTCCATATTTTTACACGCCCTCCTTTTTTGCGGCCATCACAAATCACACTTCAAATACAACACCTCACAAACCATGTTGTCCACTCCGCCGGCTCTACTTACCACTGCCTGGCACAACGAATAGTAGAATATCACCAACATGTGACCTAACTCACTCTTTCACGCATGTTCTGATTTACTAAGGAGCGCTGCCTGATTCTTCTTAACGTTTCTTGCTTGCATATGTAATCAGAATCATACAAAATGGCAAGATTATGTGTATGTCGAGGCAAACAGGGTTTTCCTACGACCATGAAGCTCAAACATGCGACAAATTCACCCTATTATTGGTGATACTATGGTATGGCTATTTTGGCGTGTGCACTTGCAGCATCACATGATATGGGTATGTGATGGAGTTGAAGATGCATGATGGATACATCAACTTTATAATTAAAAGAATGGCTACCTCCGTGAGCACTGTATTGATTTCGTCGCTGGTGTTCACAATGAATGATCACTATGATTGATTGTGGGACGATCATTTTCATTTCGCCTATGCTCGCTACTAGATTATTTGGCATCATTGGATTATTCCAATGTTACACCTGAAACAAAAACGACTTCTTGTTATCACGTTTGTACAATTGAGCATTGTTGCCATTTCGGAGAGTTTGATAACAGTCTTTCGACACTAATCTTCATAGTTGAGGTTATGATTGTTTAATGTAACGTATGAGATCCCTGGAAGTCAGCTGCTACAGCTTGCGCCGTTTCCAGATGCAACACTACAAGCCACCTCCTCCAGTCATTCTTCTCTGCATAAATATCCTTTGGGGAATGAGATGATCAATGCTCCCAATATAGGTCATCCTATATCAAGCTGATTGGCGCATATGTATGAAGGACCCCCGAACAGTGCGAACAATAGAGCCGAATCAATCGATAATACCATACAATCACCCACTCTATGACATGCGACCACCAGGCTATTAAGTTGCAGCCGCAAATGGTATTCACGACTAGTTCTGTTCATCTACAGTGTGCCTTTCTTCATCGCTCTACTGGTTGTTGTGGGTTCCTTCGATTTCTTCTGGCCGTACACATGATGATTTCTGCAGGTGATGAGTGCTCGGCACACACCACATCTGTCGCTGCTCCCCTCATAGATCGTGGTTTGTTACGGTTATAAATCGAAAGTGCACAGATTCCTTTGATTACAATCTTTCTCCCCATATATTCCTCCTCCTATTCGGCAAGGAAAGTCCTTCGTCACAGTGTTTTTGTTACTTGTATTCCCGCATAGTTTCGTTATTACGTGCAAGAAATCATTACCACATATATATCATGGCACTCCCACCGGCCCTGGCTTCATCTCATCACTGACCGCAGATCATCATCAATTTGACTCAATATCAATGAATATTTGTTGTTATCCTATCATTCCCCCCGTATCATTGTGTTGTAATTTAGATTGTGTTAAATGCCGACTGCGTCATAAGATATGTAGCGAATGGGCCGTATCGACTAATCGGCTCATCTGGACAAATCCAACCACCACCAGCTCGCGAACTGTTGTCATATTACTAATATCGTTGGTTTGTTGCATTGTGGATGGTTGATCAGTGTCCAAAGGTCCTATGTTGTGTAGGGGGCCGATGTATTTGTCGCTTTTTATATTATAACGGTCACATTTGTAGTAGGAAACCAAGAAATAAGGTCAGAGCCCCGAGAGAGAAAAATCCTTCACATCATGGGGTCATATGGGTCCACTGAGGTGTCCGCCGCCGGTTTATGGTGGCTCCAACCACCGTTCCGCTCCATACCATCGCCACCGCCGTCGCCATGGTTATTGTGTTCAAGTGAGCGCTCGTGTGAAAGTGCTAACAAAAAGGAGGGCCAAGTCGAGTTTAAATTGACGGGGCTCCCCGTTCCCCTTT
Source organism: Skeletonema marinoi (assembly GCA_030544225.1). NCBI lineage: Eukaryota > Bacillariophyta > Thalassiosirophyceae > Thalassiosirales > Thalassiosiraceae > Skeletonema > Skeletonema marinoi. The sequence continues at coordinate 1,063,167 of CM060490.1, forward strand.
GATTATGCGCCTCAGATTTGAGGGCGTGTAAGAATCCGGAAACCGAAATCACTCCATTAGGCAGGAAAGAGATTCACCGATCACCGAGACAATGAGCCAACCTGACAAAGAAATATGGCGAAAAAATGGACAGCATTTGAATTCGAAACAGCAGCAGTCCCTACCTTTCAGTTGCGGTAGGAGAGTAATATATTTATCTTCAGCATGACGGACCGCCAGAGTCGCACCGAGGAAGCCATGGGCGAAGCCATGTATCAGATGGCCATGTCAGTGCCAGATGACTTCAAGGATGTGAATGCTGACCCCTTTTCATACATGGCGGAAAAGATGGAACGCCGTGAAGAGCAGTTGGAGGATCTTACCGAAGAGGAACGCATTCTAATGAAAGAGTTATGTTCATTCTTTGACTCTGATCATATGCGCAGCAAAAGGAAGGGAATGGAGGCGGAAGTTTTTCGTGCCAAGGCAATAATTGAAAAGCTCCAAATGAACGTGAATTTCCCTGTCCTGGAGTATGGGGAAACTTTCCTCAGCCGATCGATCTATCACAGCCTCGATATGGTTACAATGTTGATTCAAATGGGGGCGGATGTAAACCATGAGAATGAAATGATGTCGGAGTGTGCCCTTGACATGCTTTTGGAAGAAGAAGAAGACAATAATGGAAAGCTCTCGGATGAGAAGAAGGCCATTAAAACGCTGCTTCTTTCTAAGGGTGCCAAGACTGCCGAAGAGCGTTGGATGGATAAGGCTGATGAAGTTCGCCAAATGAGCCAGGGGAGTTGAACTTCTTGAAGCTGCACATAGATGAAAAAAATCTCTGAAGACGATTCATGATATTCATTGGCAGACGCATTAGTTACATTGATTGTTGTTGCTGTAAGTAATGATTAGACTTTTATTACTGCAACAAGTTCCTACTTTCATTAGAAAAATATCTTTGCACCGCTTCTTCATTTCTAAGACTTGAGAATTCATATCTTTTACTTGCCAAACGAGGTCCCGAACATATTCGGTGTAATCCTAATCGCTCCTTTAGGTATTCCACTGGCCGTCTGTTGGCTCGCACACCAGGTTTTGTGATACTTCCACTGCTTCTTCTGACAATCTCTATTACAATACCACGCCTTATTGAAGCCCTTACAGGCGACACATTTCATTAAGATATGGCTATCAGTTTCGAATTCATGACACCATTTGCACCGCTTGATTGTCATGTCCTCATCGTCCCAGGGCAAGTCATCAATGTCTTGCGGAGTGACAGATCCTATGTCCATATTGGTGTTGATGCCGTCGGTTGCTGACCCATCACGAATCATATCTTTGATCTCTTCACGTGTGCGGTTGCTGTTCATACGAACCAACGATGCGGCCGTTTCCATTCTTTTTGAGGACATGATGTTGTTATGGGAAGATAAGCAGAACAGTCCACCACTACTATGCCTCCTACAATGCAGCTAGCCGATCTTTTCTATTGCCGATAGCAGAGAGCAAGTATGTACTTACATAATGCGTGCGTTGATGGCGTTGACTGCTGGTGGTGTGCGTTTTGCTTGTTGATGTGCATCAAAATTGTCCGCGAAAGCCAAAATTGTCCGCGAAAGCTTGCGAACCGCATCAAAATCGCCGAAACAATCAAGCGCGCGCCGACTGGTTTAGATGATAAGCAGTAGTGGCTTCCGTCCCCTACCCTTGGCCCTCTCTCCCAAACGATGAAGATGATGCTGCCGCTAGCTATCACAATAGGGACGTCCAGTATCATCCTAACCATGGCAGCAGCAGCTTCTGATAACAGCAGCATTCGCCGCCTCAGCAATGGTAACAACGCGCTTCCCCCAGACCCCTCCAGAAAACTGGACGCCGCCGCACAACTCGACGGCTCCTCCAGCATCAAATTCTCCAAATGCGTCGATATCAAAACCCTCCCTGATAACTACCAGGTCGATGACGATGCCGTTGCATCTACCATTAAATCTGGAGATCTGGTATCGACCAAGTCATATGTACTTTTTCACATGTGCAATGGAGGCACTTGTTATGAGGATGAGGAGTACATTGTCGATATTAACACTTACACCAAGAATATTGCGAGTTATTATGCCAATTATGAGGGGGCGATTTGCCAGGCTTGTAATAAGTATGCTGATTTTTGCAGCAGTGGAAACGATGATGGTGGCAATAACTACAACAATAACAACAACAACTACTACTATAATGGTGAGTATCTGTGGATTATGATTCGATCTCTGCAGTCCCTGATTCCTGAGTATCGCAGCCTGCTCAACAGTGTCCTTTTTTTCTTCTTCTCAGGCGGCAACCGGCAATTGAAGAACTTTGATTGCGACGAATGCGACCAATATAGTTGCTTCTCCAACAACAACAAATACAATGCATACAACGATGCTATTAACAACCTAATTGACGACATATCCGACTGCCTACGAACTGGTTCCTACGCCAGCAATGCCGAAGAACTCTACGTCGGGCCAATGTGCAGTGCAAATGGAAAAGGCGTTGAGCTAGCCCTCTTCCTTGATAACGAGTGCACGACGTACACGGCCGAAAAGGCATTTGCAGAGCTGCCGTCGTATTACATGTACAGCAGTGAGTACGTTTTTGAGGCTACGAAAGACTCTTTTCAAAAGGCGTATAGTGAAACAACATCCTGCGAAGATTTGGATGTTGCCAATCCGTACAACCAAGCAAATGACGATGGAGCGAATTACGGAAATCAAGAAATGAATGCTTATTGTCAGCAACTCTTTGATGAGGGTGGCGCACTTGGCTTGAGTAGTTGCTCTGCCAACGATGACCAGAACAATGGAAACTACAACTACGGCAACGATGATCAGAACAATGGAAACAATGGAGGCGACGACTTCTTGAGCTGGTATACCTACGACATGACAGTCGACAATGCACAAGACATTGATCAAGTTTGTTCTGCTGTCAGCGAAATGGGTGGATCTTACAGCAACTACTATAACAAGTACAAGTCAGGCACATGGAATTCCGGAAGCTCGAGCAGTGGGGGAAGTTACCTTGATATGGGAGATGTTGAAGAGAGTGCTGTCGTCGCTGTCGGTTTTCTAAGCTTCTTTTTGATAGGTGCTGTGGCGGGTGGTGCGTGGCTCTACAAGAAACAGAAGGAAAAGGAGTTAGATAGCAAGCTAGAACGTCTTAACAGTGGCACTTTTGAGTCGATCCGAACAGACAAAGGCACTATGGAGTCGATCCGAACAGAAGAGGGTGTTTTGACATAGGACAGAGAGGCTCTCGATCTCCTACGGCGTACTTATATGTTTAGATAGAAATGAAAGTCTGCTGCACTGCTGCAGCTGCTAAGAAGAGATAGCAAAAACCATCATTATGGTCAGTCTTTTATCTTGTATTTGTAGTGCTTGTATTGACTTCCCACTGCATTGCAGCAAACACACAACATTTCCTTACTACTAAATTTATAATTGTATGCGCGCCATTGTAAGCAGGTCCGAGATAGTATAGTGGCTAGTATCCCCGCCTGTCACGCGGGAGACCGGGGTTCGATTCCCCGTCTCGGAGACTTTTTGCTCTTTTTGACTCTGATGCCCCACAGCAATGGAACTGCTAACGTTCTTCTCTGTTATTGTATTGTACTATGTGGTGTGAATCTGTTCTATTTACAACTTAGCTTCGTGGTCTAAGTATTGTTTTGTATTTCTAGTGCCTTTAATGCCAGAATCTCCTCATGGATATAATTGGACTTAATATTATGGAAATATGTGATGTGAATCTGTTCTAGTTACAACGTATCTTCGTCAATGATTTTGACTCTTTGGCTACAGTTGAAATAACCTGTTCATATCATTTCGCTTCTTGGGGGTGATCAGTAATTCAAGGAATAGCTTCATTCCAGCAAAGTATTCATTATTCCAACGAAGCAAAAAAGTCATCCAAATCTTCCTCATCCTCCTCATCTCCTTTCATTGATGCTTTTTTTGACTGCATTACATCATCAGCTTCACCACTACTTGCATTGACTTGTTGTTGTTGTTGCTGCTGGACACAATTTGGATTATGATCCATCTGTTTGAACTTCTTATCCTTTCCTCCTCTTCCCCAATCCATATCAGCAGGTTCCACACCAATCACAGTTCCACACGGGAGTTCTGCTCCATTCATTTGACTGCAGACTGTCTCAATGAGATCTGTACCATTGGATGTTGTTACCTGTACATCATTTCCACCCTCATTGCCACCAGCACTAATGGTGGCATCATCTACACCAAAGACAATCAATCCATCACCCTTCAACTCACCAGTATATCGATTTCTATACATGGTAACTCGATCTAAATGTCCGTAGACACAGAATAGGGAACGGAGGGTTCGTTCGGTAATTGATCCGTCTGTGGGTAGGTTGGTAAGATAGATGGATGTCCGTTGTTGTTGTTGTGATGGATTGGTGGCAACTGTTGTTGTTGAATCCAACTGTCGTCGCCTCTTTATCCGTTCTAAATATCGTTGATCTTTTGATCCAATCCCTCCACCACTCTTCTGTTGCACTTCTCTCTGCTGCTTTCTCTGCTCTCTTTCTCTCTTTTGTTCCTCTTGTTGTCGCTGCTGCTGCCGTATCAACTGCAACTGCAACCCCTGCCGTTCCCCCCACTCGGTCATTTCATTCATACATTCCACATGAGAACGTAGTTGTGTTTCGTCGTGTTTGAGAATGTAGTCGAGATTTTTGAGTGTGTAGGTTTGGAGTTTGAGAGTTTCGGTTTGAAAGTGCTGTTGGCGTTTTTGTGCGTAGTTGTAGCTGTTGTTGATGGTATTATCGTTGTGAATATTATTATTTTTGTTGATGATATTGTTGGAATGTTGATTGTTTATAGATGATGAAATGTAAGAAGGTGGCTGATTATTGCTCTGTGTATGAAATCGTTGTGCTATGGCACGTGCTTTTGCTATGGAATCATTATGTCGTTGTTGTTGTTCTATTTGTGATTGCTGCTGTATTGGAATTGGTGGCGGTGGTAATTGTAATGGAGGAACGGTAATTGCAGCTGGTATAGAAAGAGGAGGAGGCAATCCTGGTGGTGGTTGAAATGATGATAATGTGAATGTCGGTGGATGGTTTGTGAAATTGATATTTTGATGCATGTCATGTGGCTGTTGTGTAGACGATGCCGAGAGAGGAAGTTGTTGCTGCTGCTGCTGTTGTATTTGTAATGAAGGAGGCCTATTATCATTCGACTGTATTGGTTGCTGCACTGCTGTAGACGGATGAGGAGGTGGCGGCGGAAACAACATGCTCATTCGTTTCGAATCAGACGATGATGACACAAATTGTGTTGTCGCATGTTGTTGGTTGATTGAAGCAGCAGGCACCGCCGCTGTAGACGAAGCCACACCTGTAATGGCATCCCGATGAGAGTGAAATCCCAACCCAATAGTTTCTTCCATCCTATTGCTGATGCCTATTAGCCAGCTTTGTTTGTTGTTTTTGTTGTCACCTTGAGTTGCTTTTTGTTTTTCGTTCGCTAGCTAGCAACATTGCATTTTTAGTCACACATTTTCTCGCTTGGATACCACTTTCCTTCTCGCTCTCGCCAACTCTTTTCAAAGAACATGCTTGCTTGGGACATTGTTACCATGGCAAAAGCCGCTGATAGACCACCAAAGGATCCGATTCATTGACCAATTATTGATAACAACAACTATCTGGTCGTCTGAGCATAGATCAACTATAGCCAAGAGAGTAGTAGAGGAGATTTGTGATTAGTACAAAATAATCATGAGCTCACATCCTCCACCTCACTATACAAGCAGAGGTGGATATCAAGAAGTAAACTACGATGACACCACCATCTTTCCCATGCCGCAAGATTCAACTAGTCAGCAGCACGAACATGATCATTACCACTATCAACAACATCAACAGTGTATGCTGGATAAACTATCTCAAGAGGCACAATTGCAACAACAAATTGCTGAGGGCATGCTAACCCCAAGAGCCAACAATCATAACAACCACAACACTACGGCAATGGATGATGATGATGTATTATTTGGTATGGATGATGTGCCAATCACTTTTATGAATCCAAAACCTTGGGAATCTACTAACTCTAACTATCATGATGGTGGTCAGTATGGTGCACAATTTCCTGCAATGGGTCCATTTCCAACGAATGACGTCATGAATGACATTGACATGCCCACTGAGCAGCCTCCAGCAGTAGCAACTGCAGTAGCAACATCAACCACACATCATCCAACCAACCACAATAACGGACCATCCAGCACCAAAAGCGTCACCTTCAAAACACACGATGAATTCCACTCATGGGATGAACAACTAGATCAACTCTTACATGTCGATGAGGAATTTTTCAATGTGGCTCATTATTTATTGGAGGTGGTGAATGTTGGGAGTGTGCTTAATTTTGATGATGATGATGATGAGAATGTGGGCGGTTATTTTGATAATGGTGGTGCTGCTGCTGCGGTTGCGTTGACTCCTGTAAATGATGGTATAGATTGCAATTCTGGTGGTATATTGGCCAGGTTTTTTACGTTTGCTCAATGTGGAACTGTACAGGATGTTGATTATAATGAGTATGGTCGTCAAGAAGGGCCATCATCGCATCATATGAACAACAGCAACAATAATTCTCTTGGTGGTGGTGAAAAGAAGAAGTACAAGCTAACCAAGAAATTAGTTCAAGACTTTGAACAAGCACTCAAGTTCCGTATGGAGAATATAGACTCAAATAATGAGAGTTTGTTAGTGGGTGGTGGGATGGAGAGTGAAGTTGTTACGAGGACGAAACAGATTGCAGATAAGGTTGAGGCGTATGGGTTACCGGGAATGCCTCCATCGCAGGATGGAATACAGCAGCAACAGCAACATCCTTATGAAGAACGATGTGGAAGTGAGCATGTTGCAGCTGGATCTGCTGCGTATGGAGATTGTTATGAAGTGGACTGTGACGAGGTAGAAGAAGAGTTTATGAGAGCTCTCCAAGCATCCAAAATGGAGAGGAGGAAGCAGCCTCGTCACTTTCCAATATTACCTACTGATGACGACGATGACGTGAAAGGAAGAGGTGGTATGAACGAAGATGAACGACGCTTCTACAATACATTCGGCAACATATCCACAACTATCAAAGAGAGTACCCAAAGGCAACAACAACGCAATTGCAATTCTCAATCACCATTCAAATCAGTGTACAAACTCTTCTCAACATTGGTTGGGCCCAAGACATCTACTCCGAGTAAGGAAGAGTGTCAAATACGGTTACAACAAATCCAACGTGAAATTAGCAACGCTGATAGAATGATGGAGAGTTCGACAAGTAAGGAGGTTATTGCGGCGTGTGCGAACCGAATAAAGAAATTGAGGGATGAAGAACGAATGTATCAAATTTTCAAGGAGATATCCAAGATACAGGCAATGATGCAGGCGACCGAGTCAGGTAGTGTGAAGAACGCTTGTGGTCAGCGATTGTACCAACTGTCGGCGGAATTGAACTCTATTGATCTAGGCCAGTATGACGACGAACTTGATGTGAATGATGAGGACGACGTTGAGGTGGATATTACAGTGCCAGTGGCCAAAGCGCCAGTGGCCAAAGCCATCGGAGGAGACGATCTTGACTGGTATGAGAGAGCTCAACGGTACGTCCGAACTCAGGAGCCTCAGGACCCAGTGAGGTCGTCTAATCAACACACAATAGCTGCAAATGGACAACACTATCGGCCGCCGCATATGCAGCAATATCCACAGCAATATCCACAGCAATATCCACCGCATCCTAGCTACATACCAGATGATGAGAACTATTACGATAGGCATTATCCAGCCAAGCAGCAGTTTGCATCGCCGAGCCCACCCAGGAGAGTTCTTTCGCCAAGAAATGGCAGACCATTCCCATATCCACCATATTAAGACTTAATCATATGCATTCCTAAATTAGTTATTTATTTCTTTGACTTCTGAATGGCTTTACAGATGGACTTGTGCTCTTTCCAGTGCTCCACCTGATGTTCTCGTGAGCAGTACGCGACAGACTTGCAACTGGAACATTTCCTCAATGCAACAGTCACGCCACATACGGCACAAAGCTTCGTTGCGTCCTTCACTTGAGACGCTGAGACCTTCTTGTCCTTCTCATGAATTAGACCAGTGCGAAAGTCCATTGAGTGTACATTCTGTGATTCCTTTCCACTCTTTTGCGTAGGACGACGAATTGCAGCTTCAACATCAATGCGTGCTAAGTCGAGGTTGAACTCGAGAGGATTGCCCAGGCTCCTTTGCATATTCGGCTTGTTTCGTACTTCTGTGTTGAAGTAACTCCACCAATGTTCGCTGCTTGGATCAGTGAGGTCCCTCGATACAACACTACCATTCTCATCACTGATTTCCATCGGAAATCTCCCCGTAAGTTTGCCGATCAATTGTTCGTAGAGAAAGAGTCCACCTGCATCTTCGGGAATATTTAATCCTTCCCCGCCCATCAAGTAAGCTACGTTTGCATTGCTCGGCACTTTTTTGCCATCGCATCTCGATATGTCGATGCTGTGAGAGTACCAGTCACCAAAATCGTGAACCCACTGTACCTTCAAATTATCACTTTCTTCTGATGCATAGAGCTGACCGATCGAGATTTGTTTGTCGTTAGCAACGCAGCCTCCTACATACAATGGCATGAACATGGAATCGAGTGCAGTTGACGTCCTAGGACCAATCCAACATGAGTCTTTCAATTTTTGTAGGTCGTCAAACACCTTCCTAAACGCATAGCAGTGATAATTTGATTTCCAACCCATAACTGGGCATAGGACTTGATCATGTAAAGCTCTCAATGTCATTGCTGGCCTAACAACAAATTCACGACGAATTGGGGGATGAATCCCGTCCAACTTCACTGCCACTTTCAACCATTTACCACACACTTCGTCTACCATCGAATCACTAAACTTCGCCAAAGAAGCTTCGAACGAAGCAACACGAACACTGTCTTTCGCCTTGCGATCTCTGACAAATTCCGAAAAGAATATAGAGCTTTCAGTCATCTTCTTCGTGTTTGGATTATGTCTGTCCTCGTCACTGAATTTCTGCGCAAGTAATGAGCACGCAATCATTTTATCATTTCCAATCTCAGGATTTGCAATTGTGCGCAAGAGAGCATGGGCCTCCTTGCTCAAGGGACCACGATAAGTGTCGAAGATAGGAACAACCCCGCCACCCCTGGCAATGGGAATTGGATCAATAATATCATCTAGCGGAGGTCTATCGGACTCACTCGTTCTAGCAAGATTGATTAGTACAGGTGGGAACCTTTTGTCAGAGCTTGTATATGTCAATAACTCTTCTACCTCTAAGGTGGTTGCTGCATCGGCAATCAACAAGTTCTCTGGCTTCACAGAAATGGAGCCCAACTTTCCACCGTTTTCATATAATGGGAGGAATACCTCGTACCGGCCCGTCTTACTCAACCACCGTCCGCAGCGACCAACTTCACCGTTGAGATCTTGTCGTCCTTTCAGACCATCGAATTTCACTCTAACTCCAAACAGATTATTTTGATCATCTGCTACAACCGAATCAACTCTAGGCTGGAGGAAGTCATCGAGTGAAAGGTCAACTATGTTGTGCAGCTGCAATAGTAAACGGTAAGATTAGCAACAAACAAATTGAAGAAGGTTGAAGAAAGATTACTTGACGAAACTTACCGTTGGAGAAGCGGGATGCAGCACAGACTCAACCCCTGGCAGTTTGTCAGCACTCAACTTGAAAAAGTTCCAACTCCATCCGGCCTCTCCTCTCTCTCCGAATGATTCTGTCACCAAAACCTCGTAAACTTTATTTGAATATTGTGGCTTGTGTTTTGATAACTGCTGTGCGTTCATATAAGACTCAAAGTCAGCAGGGACATCGTGACCCAGTGCAATTGCGTCTTGATGTATCCGATGCGCTTCCGCTCTTGTCCTTTCTGACAAGTCCCTTGTGTCGTGATCTAGGTAAAATAGATAAAGTAACATGTAAGTTTTGTTGTTGCATCATGATATTGATGTATAGATATAGACAAGACAATGTCACACCGACAACTCACCTGGGTCCACACCATACCCCCCACCAATCAGAAAATGAGTGATGCCATTCTCAGATTTGAGTCTACACATGAAAGATTGGGCCTTGGGCAAAATAGGAGATGTAGGTTTCAGAGGCTTCCAAACGTTGGTCTTCATGTCAAAACGAAGCAAACGTTTCTTGTACGGAAGCCGAAACTCTTCATGCTCCTCGCCGAACTTGGCCTTCATCTCAGCTAAGGTCATTGTCTTCGGACGCCCCGGATCGCGATAGCCACCCCATATTACAACAGATGAAGGCTCGTCATCACCATCTTTATTATACAGCGGCAAGACAGTAAACTCGCTCATATCATGTGGCCTATACTTTCCAACTAAATCTTCGTATTTCCAAGTTTTCGTTCCCAGATCAAACGAGACAAAATCTTCTATGCTTGGATTAGACACATTCATGAGAGAAAAATTCGCTGGGTCTTGTGGAATGTTAGTTCTGCCACCCAAGACATATAACTTGTTGTTTCCTGCCCACATACAATGACAGTGCCTCGTCACAGGACCATCTTTCAATGGAATCCACTTGAAATTAGACAGGTTCAGAACCCATGTGTCTTTCAACGCCGAGCCTTCCACATTTGGATTATTGCCCGCATGCACATAGTACTTCCCCTTGTACAGCACACCGGCATACTCTTCTCTCCCAATCGGCTCTTGGGAACGAGTTTTTACCACTTCCCACTTGTAAACAGGCCCTTTCCCAGTCATATTCAGCTTGTACAATTTTGTAAAGTAGTACCTCCGTGGTGTACCAATCCTCTCTTCCATCATACCGCCCCAGAGATACAAATCTCCTTTCCATGGGAACATGGAATGGCCTGTTCGAGGCCCTGGTGATTTCCCAGCAGTTTTGATATGCCTCCATTGTCGTTTTGTAATGTTAAATTCCCAAACTTCATCACCATCTGATGAGGGTAGGATGTCGTTTTCACAAAAGTCGCAACCTCCATGGACATAAATCTTGTCCCCCATTTGACAAGTAGCTCTGAATTGTAGACCGGGCGGCTTTGATTTCGATAGGAGCGGATAATGTTTCCAGACACATATCGACTCATCGCTTCCTTTTGGGCCATAAATTTTATCAATGGCGCCTTCGATGGCATCGTTTATACTTGACGCGTCAAATGAAGGTGAATCGGCGAGTAGAGAGTGATACAAGCGAAGCGCCTCTTTGTGGCGGCCCTCCGTCATCGCGGCGGCTGCTTTCTCCCATCTCATCGAAAGAATGGCTTGCTTCTTTGGGCGAGATGGGTCCATCTTGTCATCGAGATATTCTTCAATGGCATCAACTATAAGTTTCTTTTTGGAACTTAGATCGGCACCATCAAATTCATCGGAGAGGGCGGCAATGAATTGCGTGGTGGTCATGACGTCGAGATCGGATGTTTTTAGTAGGGACTCCATTTTGGAGAGTATTTCGGCGTCGGTGGGGAGGTCGGCCATGGTTGCAAATAAGTGTTGAATAGTGTAGTCTGCTTGGTAGGTTCAAAACAGTCTCTGATCTGTTTGATTCTGCCCTCGGCGTATGAAGACTCCAATTGTTGGTTAAATGATGCCTAGAGGTAGCGATAATGCAGGATAATGCATGTGTGATATGAGATATGAGGTGGAAAAGCGACCGTACAATTCAAAACCATCCATCACCATTTTTGTGCTTTTGATTGAAAAATGAAATCTTTTCGCGCGCTGTGTGTTCAAATTATGGCGGGCCCCTAACCCTCCATCTATTCCCTCTCCCATCTCCCATCTCCTTCCCATCAGCCTTCAGAACCCTTCCCATGTTAAAAACACCTAGCTTACATACCTACCATCATGCAAATAGCAAAGCAAGAGCGAGCAGCGATGTAGGTTGGGAGCAGCAAATGTTGTAGTAGCACCATATCACACTTGAAGCAGCCATCGCTGCCATGACTTGTGGCTCAGATGGATGGTACTTCGCTAATGACGAAGCCAAAGAAAGGTACATTTCCGAGTTTACACTCGACGGTGATCCACGTCCAAAAGATGCTGCTGGAGAATATCTTTTCAACTATCCAGGCCAATGGCTTCGTCCCTCATCCTACGAGCGAAGTGCCTTCGGGAGGGCAGCATATCGGTGTCTTGGAGTATATCTTCTACGTGATTGTCTAAAGAGGTTTGACTGTTATCCTAAACCAATCCGTGGCACAAGACGTGGAACTATCGATAGACGACGCGCCTTGATTGCAACAATTCCCGTGACGATAGGGTATGAAGTCCCACACGCAAAGACTGGTTGTATCCACTTCATTGCTGCACTGGCAATTAGTTTGTCGTTCATTATACGCAATCATCAGATAAGCTTTAGTTGTGATGGGCTTCAATTCATGGGAGCACCTCTGCTTGTGCTAAATCTTATCGTCGTCTATGCTATTGATGTGATGCCTGTGTTCGTGCAGAGAGCTAACCGTGCAGAGTTGTACAACGCTATAGAACAAGAATCTCAGACAGGATATGGAACGTTTGGTAACAATATGGAATAACACGACAACAATGGCAGCTAGCAGCGGATTTGGTAGCGGTAGATGTAGAGCATCATCAATGATTTGAGGCATTTATAGGAAAGTGAGAGTCACCATAACAACATCCAGACATGATGATGATCTCACTGCTCTCGTGAAAGCATGATAAACAAGCGTAGACACCGAGGATTAATGTTCACAACACGTTCGACGTTAGACTAGTACGATTGACTGGAACCACAATTAGCTTTCCACTCGCTCCAGACTTTACAATGTTCTTTGTGATGCAGCCACTCAGCCGCTTGGCATGTTTCGGAGCAGTAGTGTTCACGAAGACAACCCTCACAGCTCCACATCTTGCTGAGTTCGACCTTTCTTTCAGGACGACTACAACCAGGAAAGCGACAAATACCCTTCTTTGGTAAATGCTTCACCACGTTGTACGATGACTTCAAGCACGAGCAAGGAATACGCTTTTTCAAGTAGCTAATGATCCTTCGTTCGTCAGCGTATAGCAATTCATGAAGTCTAGCTGAATACACTGAAGGCATAGACTTGTGCAGTTCGCACGCCACATATTGATGGATCCATTCTGAGTAAACGACTGAAGACACGACGAGGAATCCGTTGCAGACTTTGTCTCTGACTTCACATCTATATGCCTCAACTCCGATGCTGACGAATGCCGATGCAATCCACTCCAATTGCGCAGGGTCTTTCCAGATGTCTGAATACTTCTCAAATGTAGCGTCATTAGCTGCGTTAAGAATGTAGGATATAGTCTTTGTCCTACGGAACGCCTCTATCGTAGCCTCAATAAACTTGTGGCAATCATGATTATCGGAGTATTCAGTATGATCCCATCCATGCGTACATGTGCTCTTTTTGAACTGCGTCAACGAAAATGGTTTGAATGCAGCTGCCTTCGCTGCCATTCCTCTTGCCTTCTTCCTCCGTTTGGTCTTCTTCCTCGACACCATTTCTCTGCAGCGCTACTGAACGATATGGTGTCATTACTGATTGCTAGTGGCAAGCAAGGCCAATGCAGTCAATCACACTCATTCATGCATGATTAAACGCGAAGAAACGACACTACGACGCCTTTTACGCAAGATGGGATCTTCTGGGATCTATGGTAACCTACGGTAGGAATTAGTACAAAGGCATTTCAACACATTTGAAAAGATTTGAACTTTTGAACCATTCAATTGCTACAACTTCTGATGTAGCAGACTAAGTATTTGATTGTGCCTTTACCTTTTGACAAAAGCGAAGCAATGGAGAAGCCATCAACATCAAGCAAGAGGCCTCGAGAGGAAGAGAAGGAGGGCGGGGTAGAGCAGAGTGCTGCTTCATCCTCATACCTACAGAATTTTCTTGAGTATGACACTGATAAGCTTGCCGCCGTCGGAAGACATGATGTCAAAGTCATTGCCGATCTTGAGAGCTTTTGTGGCAAACTCCAAGCATCTATTGCGGCCGTGAAGAAAGCTCGTGATGACGAGGAGAAGGCACGTATGCAGAAGGAGAAAGCGATACAAGATGAAGTTGATAAGAAAGCACGTGAGGAACAGAATAAAACTGATAAACAAGCACGTGAGGAACAGACGAAAATACGCAAGCAACTCGTTGCCGAGAAGTGCTGTTTTCAATGTAGAGCGGTCGACAAAGGGCTGAATGCTTGCGTCGCATATACACATGGAGGAGGGGAGTCGGGAGATGGAGTGATATTTTGTGACGATTGCTTAGAAAAAGTCAGTACCCATACGTGTCCTTCATGCAGCAGTTTTTTTCACAAAAGTCTTGGAAAAGACTCTTGCTGCTGTGTGATATGCGAAGAAGATGACTACACTTGCAAATCTTGCGGAGAAATTTGGTGTTTGACTTGTGCTGAGGCTGATGGTGCATTTTTTGGGAGACATTGCGAGTGTGATTCATGGTACTGCAATGACTGTGCGGATGATAATATCGAAAGAGACTGCTGCTACAAATGTTATAAGGAAGATATATATTGCGGAGAGTGTTCATATAACAAAAGTTTGGAAAAGTGCGAAGGAGAATGCGAGAATCTGCTCTGTGATGATTGTGTCAGTCGCTTAGCCTGTGGAAATGATGTGCGTCTGTGTGGGGACTGTAACTATGACTGTGCTGACTGCGACATGTGCGAAGGCTACTACGGGCATTCACGTTGGGCTTAGAAGAAACGCTATCCTAAACCAATCCGTGGCACAAGACGTGGAACTATCGATAGACGACGCGCCTTGATTGCAACAATCCCCGTGACGATAGGGTATGAAGTCCCACACGCAAAGACTGGTTGTATCCACTTCATTGCTGCATTGGCAATTAGTTTACCGCTCATTATACGCGATCACAAGATAAGCTTTAGCTGTGAAGGGCTTCAATTCATGGGAGCACCTCTGCTTGTGCTAAATCTTATCGTCGTCTATGCTATTGATGTGATGCCTGTGTTCGTGCAGAGAGCTAACCGTGCAGAGTTGTACAACGCTATAGAACAAGAATCTCAGACAGGATATGGAACGTTTGGTAACAATATGGAATAACACGACAACAATGGCAGCTAGCAGCGGATTTGGTAGCGGTAGATGTAGAGCATCATCAATGATTTAAGACAGTTATAGAGAAAGTGAGAGTCACCATAACAACATCCAGGTATGATGTGATCTCACTGCCTGTGTACAAACATGATAAACAAGCTTAGAGATCAAGGATTAGTGCTCCCAAAACTTTGACTAGGACGAACGAGGACTATTCGTGGCAGATTCTGTTTGACTGGAACCACAATTGGTCCCCACTCTCTCCAGTCTTTACAATCTTCTTTGTGGCACCGCTGTCAATCAGCCGCTTGACATGTGAATGTCTGAGGCATATTGTCTTCGCATAAAAAACCCTACGATAGGAATTAGTACAAAATGACCCATCCAATTTTGAATTATTTGAACTTCAACGTGCAAAAGCACGGCGCATGGCTGATGGCTGGATGGAGATATGGAGCATGCATCAACGAAAAACGGAAAGCAGGTCAATGGAGAAGCCATCAACATCAAACAAGAGGCCTCGAGAGGAAGAGAAGGAGGGTGGGGTAGGGCAGAGTGCTGCATCATCCTCGTACGTGCGGAATTTTCTGGAGTATGACACCGATCTTGCCGCTGTCGGACGACACGATGTCAAGTTTTGTGGCAAGCTCCAAGCATCTCTTACGGCCGTGAAGAAAGCACGTGATGATGAAGAGAGGGCATTTAAGCAGGAGGAGAAAGTCATACAAGATGAAATCGATAAGAAAGCACGTAAGGAACAGAATGAAATTGATACGAAAGCACGTGAGGAAAAGACAAAGATACGCAAGCAACTCGTTGCCGAGAAGTGCTGTTTTCAATGTAAAGCGGTCGACAAAGGGTTGAATCCTTGTGTAGAATTCACTCATGGCGGAAGGGAGTCGGGTAATGGAGTGATATTTTGTGACGATTGCTATGAAAAAGTCGGTACCCGTTCATGTCCTTCATGCCGCAGTTTTTTTCACAAAAGTCTTGGAAAAGACTCTTGCTGCAACTGCGAGCAAGATCACTACACTTGTAAATGTTGCGAGTACATTTGGTGTTTGACTTGTGCTGAGGCTGATAATACGGATGCAGATGCGGAAATATTATTCCATTGGCAAAGGCGTTGCGCATGTTTTTCATGGTACTGCAAGGAATGTGCGGATGATAATATCGAAATAGACTGCTGCTGCCAGTGTGAAATGGAAGAGAGATATTGCGCAGAGTGTTCACACCACAACAAAACCATGAGAGAGTGTGAAGGCTGCGAGGAACTAGTATGTGATGAATGTGTCAGCCTTTTACTCTTTAGTAATGAGCGTCTCTGTAGAGACTGTGGAAAAGCTAGCGATGGTTTAGGCTATTACGAGTAATCCCGTTGAACTTAAAATGTTGTTTGACATATTTTGTGTTACTAATTACTTGGAAAAGATTTACGACTTCTCAAACTCAGCAGCTAGCCTTTCAGATGGCTAGATGCTGATAAAGTTACAATATCTTCTTCACAAAGATGGGAATTCTGATACCATCATGGCGAGTCTGCATCTTCAGTAGCCTCCCACTCTCTCCAGACTTTACAATCTTCTCTGTGACACGACCACTCAGCCGCTTGGCATGTTTCGGAGCAGTAGTGTTCTCGTCGACAACTCCCACAGCTCCACATCTTGCTGAGTTCAACCTTTCTACTAGGATGACTACAATCAAGAAAGCAACAAATTCCCTTCTTTGGCAAATGCTTCACCACGTTGTAGTGCACATTCAAGCACGAGCAAGGAATGCGTTTTCTCAAGTAGCTAATGATCCGGCGATTGTCAGCATGTAGCAATTCGTTAAGTCTTGCCGAATACATTGCAGGCACATACTTGTGCAGTGCAAACGCCACATGTTGATGGATCAATTCTGAGAAAGTGACGGAAGACACGACGAGGAATCTTCTGCCGTCATTGTTGTCTCCTTGGACAAGAACCTCAACTCCGATGGTGACGAATGCCGATGCAATCCACTCCAATTGCGTAGGGTCTTTCCAGATGTCTGGATACTTCTCAAATGTAGCGAATTTAACTGCTTGAAAAGTGTCAGATACAGTTTTTGCCCTACGAAACGCCTCTCTCGTAGCCTCAATAAAAGTCACAATAAACTTGTGGCAATCATGATTATCAGTGCGTGCAAGAGCTCTTGTTGAACTGCAGAAACGAAAAAGGTTTGAATGCAGCACATGTTTCCACCTTTGCGTTTGCCTTTACCTTCGCTTCCTTTCTAGCTTTGCCTTTGGCCTTCTTCCTCGATACCATTGCTTTACTTTCAAACAATGCAAGTTTGTTGCCTGCACTGATAGTATTATTGACTCTGGTGAGTGGCAAAGCTAAGTCAATGCAGTCAATCATGCATGATTGAATGATCCTACATGGGACTGGACCAGATGGAGTTTATGCCTCATACAAAGATGTGTGTCTCTCGCTTAGAATGCTTTAAAGGTTGAGAAGTACTAATGGGCTAATAAATAAATGAATGAATGAATGCATCTCCACTTGCTACCGTACATGCTACTAGAGCAATATGCAAGAGTCATAATGCTTTGTTTACATTATTCTATTGCAATTCAACTAAAATAACTTTAGACTACAGCCATACGACTGACAGATAGAGTAGAGTACTTTAGTGTGTATGCTAATCTTCAGTCTTGAGCAGCATGAATCAACAGCAATGGACTATTCGTCTTCAGTCTTCAGTAGCCTCCCACTCGCTCCAGACTTTACAATCTTCTCTGTGGCGCGACCAATTAGCCGCTTGGCACTCATCTGAGCAGTAGTGCTCTCGACGACAAGCCTCACAGCTCCACATCTTACTGAGTTCGACCTTTCTACAAGGATGACTACAACCAAGAAAGCAACAAAGACCTTGCTTTGGTAAATGCTTTACCACGTTGTATAATGAGTTCAAGCACGAGCAGGGGATACGTTTTTTCAAGTAGCTAACGAGCCGGCGTTTGCTAACATGAATCAATTCATTAAGTCTAGCCGAATACATTGCAGGCATAGACTTGTGTAGAGCAAACGCCACATGTTGATGGATCCATTCTGAATTAATGGCGGAATACAGGGAGAGGAGTCCTCTGCTAACGTTGTCATCCTCGTGGATAATAGCTTCTACTCCGATGCTGACAAAGGCCGATGCGATCCACTCCAATTTCGTAGGGTCTTTCCAGATTTCTGGATACTTGTACTGCAACGCAGCCTTTTCAGCTGCGTCGTCAAAAATAAAAACTGTGCTCTCTGACCTACAGAATACATCTAGCACAGACTCGAGAAAGTTGTGACAATCATCACTATCACGGTATTCATCATGATTCCACCCATGCGTGCAGGAACTTTTCTTGAACTTCGCCAATGAGAAACTCATGAATGCAGCAAATTCCTTCTCAGCCCTTGCCTTTGCGGCTGCCTTTCTAGCTTTGCCTCTGGCCTTCTTCCTCGACACCATTATGCTTCTACGCAGTTTGCCTACACTGAGAGCAGCCGTTTGTTGCTCTGGCGAATGGCATGTCCAGTCAATCGATCATGCCTGATTGAGCAAACAATGCTCCTTGTGTACTACATACTGGTAAATACTCTTCCCTACGTACATATCCCAACTAGGGGTACGTATGAATGACCTATTGGCTATCCAACTGTCGAGCCTCCAGCCAAGAGGAAAGCAAGGACAATCGACAATGCGGAAGCGAAAAAGATTGCAATCGCTATGATGCAAGAACATAAGCCTGGCTGGGAGCTTCCCTTAGGTTTAACTTGGCGCAAGGATAATCAGTGTTGGTTCTTTAGGAAGTCAGTCAAATGGAAGTTGCTGAGTCTTGGATGTTACCCAAACACGATAGAAGGCCTTCAAATGGCAGTTTTAGTTGCTGGGCGATTCGTTGCGATATACACCAAGGAGTTCAAGGCTACAATAAATGAGGCCAATGTGGAGGATAAGAGGAAGGAGATCCAACGGCGTTGCATGGTGAAGCAGGGCCAAGACTGTGCTAGTGCTTTGTGTGAGGAGTTGAATGTCAAGCCTCCAGCCAAGAAGAAGGTAAAGGTAGCACAACATGAGGAAGATGGAGATGAGTAGATCAACTACATCTGACCAACTTTGATTGGAAGTCTGGCACATACAGAGCTGTTATACAAATTTATTGCTGCTGTAACTATATAAGCTATTATTATATATTCAACTAACCACCAACCACGATAAGTACCGAAGAGTGACGGGAGGACGAAACGTACTTGCTTTCCCGTACCAAGGAGAGACCTGAAGATTACATACATGAATTGAATCGACGTTCTATGACTTGGGTGCCCCGGACTCATGCTTAAGTAACAATCTACCGAACTAACCTGCTCCACAGCAGATCGTCTGCTCAAGTGCTCCCGACCACAAACAGCAGCTGCACTTCCAAGCTAAGCTTTGCGTGCACCGAAGACTCGAGCTCGCATGTTTGACATCACAAAATGTGTTCCGTGGTGGAATGTGACACAGCGAGATGACATGTGTCTTCAAATGTGCTGACATTTAATCCCAAAATGGAAACTGAACGAAAGTCAAAGATCATGAAATCATCTCTGTGATTGTCTCGTCGTAACAACCAAACTGATCCCGGCCCATCATTATCACAACCACAGTGTAATAGGAGTATAGAAGAATAGCACTCCCACAATCAGCAGTAGGCCTGAATAGTCACATTGCCGCTAACAAATTGCGACAGACACAAAAATTAAAGTTCAAAAAACACAAAAATATCTAAATAATATAATCAAAAAATGGCAACCGCAGTAATGCAAATGCAAGTAGAGGGCCCCACCACCTCGGCCACCTCCTCACCAGACCTCTACCAAGAAATGAAATCCCTCGAACGCCAACTCGAATTCGTCGAACTGCAAGAAGAATACCTCAAGGACGAAATGCGGCACCTCCAACGGGAACTCCTCCGCGCCAAGGAAGAAATCCGTCGGATCCAATCGGTCCCCCTTGTCATTGGCCAGTTTAATGAAATGATCGATGCCAATTACGGGATTGTGAGTTCGACTGCCGGGAGTAATTATTATGTGAGGATATTGAGTACGTTGGATCGAGAGGCGTTGAAGCCGAATACGAGTATTGCGCTGCATCGTCATTCTCATTCGGTGGTGGATATTTTGCCGCCCGAGAGTGATTCGACGGTGCAGTTGATGAGTGAGAAGCCGGATGTGAGTTATAAGGATATTGGGGGGATGGATGTGCAGAAGCAGGAGGTGAGGGAGGCGATTGAGTTGCCGTTGATTCAGCATCATTTGTATACGCAGATTGGGATTGATCCGCCTAGGGGGGTGTTGCTTTATGGGCCTCCAGGGACTGGTGAGTATATATATATTGAGTGTTGTGTAGGCAGATGTGTGTGTTTTTAAATTGTCAACTGTGATGTGAAGCCACGTTGAAGATAAAATCACATGTATGCTGACGCTAACATGTCATGTCTCATTCTTGCTCCAACAGGTAAAACCATGATGGCCAAGGCAGTCGCCAACGCCACCTCCGCCACCTTCATCTCCATGGTGGGTTCCGAATTCGTCCAAAAGTACCTCGGAGAAGGACCCCGTATGGTCCGTGATGTCTTCCGTCTCGCCAGAGAAAACTCCCCTTGTGTCGTCTTTATTGATGAAATTGATGCCATTGCCACCAAACGTTTTGATGCCCAGACTGGTGCCGATCGTGAGGTGCAACGTATCTTGTTGGAGTTGTTGAATCAAATGGATGGGTTTGATCAGACTACCAATGTCAAGGTTATCATGGCCACGAATAGGGCAGATACGCTTGATCCTGCATTGTTGAGACCAGGACGATTGGATAGGAAGATTGAGTTCCCCCAACCGGATAGGAGACAAAAGAGGATGGTGTTCCAGGCTGCCACGTCCAAGATGAACTTGAGTGATGAGTTGGATTTGGAGGATTATGTCAATAGGAGTGAGAAGGTTAGTTGTGCAGATGTGGCGTCCATTTGTGCTGAGGCTGGATTGCAGGCTGTGAGGGAGAATCGGTATGTTGTGTTGCCGAAGGATTTCGATAAGGCATACAAGAGGGCGGTGAGCAATAGGGAGAAGGAACTTTTGTTCTACAGTTAGATTGTGATGTGGTTTGGGAAAGATAAGAAGATTGTTGTCCAATTTTCATTTCATTAATAGAACAAACAAAGAAGTTATCCTGTTCTCTCGAGTGTCTTGCACTGCAGCTGTGTAGCTGAATGATGATACTGACTACTTCGCAAGAGAGACAAGTTGTCAATTAAATTTCGCGTTGGGCTTTCTTGAGTAGAATGCTGATTGTAAATTACTTTCCTGATCACTTGGGAATTGCAGACTTCTTCTCAACACCAGCGGTCTACATTAGAATTGAGATTGTCTGATATAATCATGACGACTCAGTTAGAATTGAGATTGTCTGATATAATCATGACGACTCAGTTAGATTTGAGATTGTCTGATATAATCATGACGACTCTTCAGTAGCCTCCCACTCGCTCCAGACTTTACACTCTCCTCTGTGGCGCGACCAATTAGCCGCTTGGCACTCTTCTGAGCAGTAGTGCTCTGGACGACAACTCCCACAGCTCCACATCTTGCTGAGTTCGACCTTTCTACAAGGATGACTACAACCAGGAAAGCGACAAAGACCCTTCTTTGGTAAATGCTTCACCGCACTATACGATGAATTCAAGCATGAGCAGGGAATACGCTTCTTCAAGTAGCCAATGATCCTTCGTTCGTCCGCGTATATCACTTCGTCAAGTCTTGCCGAATACATGTCAGGCGCGTACTTGTGCAGTTCGCACGCCACATATTGATGGATCCATTCTGAGTAAGCGGCGGAAGACAAGCAGAGGAAACTTCTGCCGACTATATCATCTTCGCGGTCAATAGCTTCTACTCCGATGCTGACGAATGCCGATGCAATCCATTCCAATTTTGCAGGGTCTACCCATATGCCTGGATACTTTTCAAACGTACCGACTTGAGCTGCATGAAAAACGTCAACAGTTCTCTTTGACCTACGGAACACCTCTATCACAGCCTCAATAAACTTGTAGCAATCATGACTATCAGGGTATTCAGCATGATTCCACCCATGTGTGCAGGAACTCTTCTTGAACTGCGTCAACGAAAAAGGGTTGAATGCAGCATATTCCTCCACCTTAGCGTTTGCCTTTACTTTCGCTGCCTTTCTAGCTTTGCCTTTGGCCTTCTTCCTCGACACCATTGCTGCGTTTCTATACAGTAAGTATGTTGCCTACACTGAGAGCTGAACAGTATTATTGACTGGCGAGTGGCAAGTCAAAGCAGTCAATCAATCATGCGCGATTGAAGCAAACAATGCTCTTCTATGTGTAGGCTACTGGTAATACTGGCAAGAGATCAGCTGACAAGTATACACATTCACATACATATCAATCTAGCATACACACAGCGAGAACCTTCTCTCTATTTACATTTAAATATGTACCTAACCCCAAATATTGTCTCCTCCGACATAGAGCGCTCAACCAGTCACCTCCAAAGTGTGGTTTGCTCCTCTCTGTATCTTCGTTCTAATTATGTTCCCCAGACCGAAGATTCACAGGTCATTCACACTCGGCAAATCAATATTAGCCACGCAACCATATACACTCCTGGAATACTTCCTGATTACCGCATTCAACTCTGAAGATACCGCTGCCTTCTCTTCCAGGATAGCTCGTGCAACGGGCACGATATCCTCTTCGCGATACTGAGCATATTTGAGGAGTGTTGGGCTCCATGGATTTCTTCCAAGAGTTTTCCTCGCAATGAGTACTGCAGCGGATGCAAGTTCACTGGGGAGGAAACCGAGCAGTTTGTAACATTGAAGAGTGCCGTCAAGAATGTAGCAGGAAAGTTGAACGATTGTTTTGTCTGCGTGTCCAGCCTTCAAGTATCTCACCAAGAATGCGTGAGCACTTGGAATGGTTACTTGATATTCAAGTGTCTTGAGAATGGTCTCTTCCATTTCAATAATCTGTGGGATGGTAAGTTATAGGAAATGATTAGGTGAGTGCACATTTCAAGAAAAGGTATCTGGCAAAGGTATCACCGACTACTGACCTCAACTTTGGAATACGCCCTGTCACAAATGTAAACAAGATCACGCAGTTCCGGTGGGTAAATCTCCTCATACTTTGTTGCAATGAATAACGCTGTCACACCCACCAGCTGTAACTTCGACCTCGTCACCTCCTTCTTTGCGAGATAGCGATCAATCAGATTCACCACGAGGTATAGCGTCTCCGGCACAAGCTTAAACTTAAGATGCACCTCCACCAACCAGTCCACCAAGATTGAACGCATTCTCTGATCAATAAATTGTTGATTATCCATGTATTCAGGGCACGCCGTAGTAAAAGCCTCCTTGGAACGAAAGTGTTGATACATATCTTGCACATAACTGGTCACGCAGAGCGGATCATCTGCATCGCGATCGTCGATTTTATCCGCTGGGCCACTGTATTGATAGCTGTCACCAAAGGTTGAATCATCCTGTGAAATGATTGGTGCGATGTTGTTGCGTCGATTGCTCACTTCAAAGCCCTCATCACTGTTGAAGCGAATATGTGTAATGGTGGTGCTTTGCTCCGATGTAGAAGCAGTAGTTGCGGTGGTAGATGTGCTTCTACTGCGAACGTTGGGCTTTCCACCGGCCTTTGCGGCACCATTGCCAGCGGCGCGACGGTTTGAGACATCCTATCAGTCAAAGAGAACAAGTGTAAGAAGAGGAGGTGAGTGAGAGGATACATGATGATAACATGACCAAAAAGTGACGCCAAGTGATTCTTTCGTCAGCAACGGCAACGAGTAGATGCAACTTACCCTCAGCGCGAGGCGGCCGGCGTGTTCACTGCGGTTATTAGTAGCTTGTTGTTGATTCATCATGGTGGTGGTAACAGGATAGATAGTGCTGCTGTTGTCGGCTGCTGCTATGGTATGATTGCCGCTGAAGGTTGTTGAATGGAGTGGTGGCATCAGAACTGGCTCGCTCAAATTGTCGAATGGGCTAATTTAGTTGATGGTTTTAGGTTATGTGTTTCTCAATCATGCCACCCGCTTCGCCAATCGCCAAGAACAGCGAGAAAGTGGAATGGAAAGAACGGAGAACCTGGTAGATTTTTTGCAAAGAGCGATGGCAACTGTATCCCTCCATCTGCTGCCAAGCGACTTTCATACCTGCAACTTCATAACTAAACGAAAACAACCATGTGGACCAAAACAACAAAGAAATTTCGGCGTAATAAGGCTTCCAACAAAGCTTGCGATGCCGACCTGGATATCTGCAAGAATAACAGCCTACCCGTAAGCGGAGAAGAGTTCGCCATTGTTGGAAAGACTCCATCGGCAGATGATGCCTCCTCCATGATGATGCTCAAAGAGATGACCGACAGAGAGTGTGACGCACAGCAGCCTGATGTGTGCAAGAATAATAGTTCCAGCACAGAGTCTCAAATGACCATGTCTCATGGACCCAGTACTAGTGGTGAAGAAGGACGTGATGACATTGTACAAATGCTTGATGAGATTGCACAAATGCCGTCTCATGGACCTAATGCTAGTGGCGAAGAAGAACGTGATGAGATTGCACAGATGCCCTCTCGTGGAAGTGATGAGTTTGAGTCTGATGAGGAGGGAGATGATGAAACTCTTTCAGCCGAAGAAGCGGTGGTAGATGGAGTTAACGACGAAGGCATCACTGTGGAGAGTCCATCGGTCAATGATAACGGCGCCGAACCTACAAGTGAAGTTGCAGCCGAACCTAATCATACTACACCTGCTAACGACGACATTGCAAAGTGTACAAGCATGTGTCGCAGTCTCGAAAACATGATGCATGAGCGTGTCAGTTCTATCAACCAAATCCGCATGATTTTGAGAGATGAGATCCAGGCAGACAACGGTAAGTCATCAAGTCTTAATATCTTCTGTCTAATACTTAATCCATCACACTAACAACAAAGTACCTATCCAACCACAGATATGATTGCGGAGTTTACTGAGGTAGTCGCTGTACAAAGTGAGACTATCGAAAATATGAATAAATACAACGAGGGACAGAGGGAAGAGTTTGAGAAGGAGATTGCAAACCTCAAAGATATTGCAGCTGACAAAGATGTCTCTCTAGCCACAGCAGCTGCTGATATTGCATCGCTCAAAATTAAAATTGATGAGGCAGCAAATTCGATTGAGGCTCTTACAGGTGCTCTCGATACAGCTAGGGAGGAAATAGCCCAGATGGAATCCTCTGAACATGAGCTCAAGCGCCAGCTGGGCAAGGAACAGGAAACAATTGAGGCTCTTCAACAAGACAAAGCTGGCATGTTGGAAGAAAAAGTCGAGATGCAGTCTGAGATAGATCGCCTTCAAAATATCAGCGCAGAGAAAGATGTTGCTCTAACCGAGGCGACCAACTTAATCGCTGAAGTCGAGAATCTTGTTCAGGAGGAGAAGGAATCTAATGCGGATCTCAGAGAGCAGCTGAAGGCAGCTGCAGATGAAATTGCCAAGTTGTGGGCTGATAACGCCGAAATTCTTGCCAAGGCAGCCGCCGATATCGCAAACCGTGAGAAGACCATCGAGATGGGACAGACAACTATCAGTTCTCTTCAAGAAAACCTCAGCACCTCCGAGGAGGAGATTACTAAGCTCCAATCTGCTGAGAAGAAGCTTGAGACAAAGCTTGGCGAGGAGAAGGCCACAAATCTATCTCTTAAAGATGACAATGCTCGCCTCGCCAACTGTGTCACCGTTTTAACCCAGTCAGTCAAAGATATCAAGAAGGA
Source organism: Skeletonema marinoi (assembly GCA_030544225.1). NCBI lineage: Eukaryota > Bacillariophyta > Thalassiosirophyceae > Thalassiosirales > Thalassiosiraceae > Skeletonema > Skeletonema marinoi. Next base: position 1,089,185 of record CM060490.1, read on the forward strand.
GAAGGCGGACGCAGAAGAAGAACAAACGAAGAAGGCGGATGATCTCAAGAAGGCCAATCTGGAACTTGATGAACAGCTGAAGGCAGCTGCAGATAAGCTCGACAAGATGAAGGCTGATAACGCCGAAATTCTTGCCAAGGCAGCCGCCGATATCGCGAACCGTGAGAGGACCATTGACATGGGACAGACAACTATCAGTTCCCTTCAAGAAAACCTCAGCACCTCCAAGGACGAAATCACGAAGCTCCAATCTGCTGAGAAGAAACTCAAGACAAAGCTTGGAGAGGAGAAAGCCACCAATAAGGCACTCCAAGAAGATAATGCTGGCCTTGCAAAGGGGATCACATCGTTGACGAAGTCAGTCAAAGATCTCAAGAAAGAGAAGGTTGACGCAGAAGAGACAATCTCCAGTCAAACAAAGAAGACAGATGATCTCAAGAAGGATCTGAAGAATGCTATGAAGATAGTCAAAATGCTGGAGGGAACTGAACAGGAGCTCAGATCTGATCTTGATGCGATGACCAAGTCATTCGAGGAGAAAAAGACGGAGAAGGTAGCTGCTGAAGAAAAAATCAGCAAGCAAATGACGCAAATTGACGCCTTAAAGAAGGACCTGAAGACTAGTATGAAAGTTATATCCAAGATAGAGGCTAATGAGGCGAAGCTCAAGGCTACGCTTGATGAAGGGCAGAAGTCGTATGAGGCCTCCATAATCATCATTGATAGCCTCAAAAGTGACAACAATGAACTGATTGAGTCTCTTGATGAGTTGAAAAAGAAGAACTCCATTGTTGACGAGAAGCTCACAGCCCAGATGAAGAAAAACGATGATTTGAGAAACGACATCAAGAAAGCAACGAAGATGATGTCAAAGGCGTCATATGACAAGGGTCTCAAGGAAGAACTCGAGGAAGCACAAAAGTCAAACCTGGTGCTTAACTCTAGTATTGCTGCTCTCACAGAGGCAAATACCAAGTTGACCGAGGAAGTTGACGAGTTGAAGAAGGGAAATTCCACGTTGAAGAAGGACCTAGTCTCTGCTACAAAATTGATGGCTGCTATGCAAAAGAAGGCACAGCGCTAAAGGATGAACAAAGTAAGTCACTCTTGATTGCACAAGTTTGATGAATTGATGTGGATAAAATGTATAGTTGATAAGAGCGTATAGTTATAGTTCGATAGAAATGCTAATAAACCTTTGTGTGTTGAAACGACCTTCCGTCTGCTGTAGCAATGATCATTTTATTGTTGTTGATGCGATGCAGATATTGGCGGCATCATTGATACAATATTTTTTACGGCGGTAGACTGTTGCGAGAGATTCATTTCAGAACATGATTATTGTGTCTATCTAGTGCGGTGGAATTATGTTTGGATATTGGCAGCGATTCGCCTCGACGCTTGTCTTTTCAGTGATGATGAAATCTCATTCAAAGTCTTTCTTTGCACACCTATTCAGATACTCAAACAGATGGTCAAAAGCAGTCTTCTTCTTCTTATTCTGCTTCAACCTTTCGTGAAAGAATCCATGCCCAGCACCTTTCAGAACTGTCAATATCTTTTCACCATTGTCGGAGCTCAGAGGTACAGCGTCAAACCAATCTAATACGCTTTGTAGAGGAACGATTTCATCCTTATCGCCCATTAAGACAAATAATGACGGTATTCCCTCCATTGTTTGCTGCGCATTACCTGACAATACATCATTTGGAACCCGGTTGGATGTTAAGTCTAATAGCATGCTTGATGTTGATAATGGCCATCGACCTGAATAGTTTCGTCTACTGTTTGGTGGACAAGCGTAAGTCGGATGTTCAATGGGTGTCAAGACACCATATGATGGCAGAAAGAAGGAGAGAGCTTTCAAGGCTGCGACAACTGGAGAAGGGGGGATTGCACCAGGATTTACTCCCAGCGAAGGCGCTAGGAGGGCAATACCATAAAAGTCTGGGTGTTCATGCTGCTCTGTCATGGAGCCAGTATTGCTGTTGTCACGTCGTGTAGCTAATATACCTTGCACTGCAAACGACACTAGAGCTCCACCGAGCGAGCATCCACACATTGCAAATCCCCTCGACCGCGAAAACTTTCCACTCATCTGCTCTGCAAATTCAACAACATGACTTACCAGATCATCAAAGTTGGGACAGGTTGCCCTTCCTAATCCTGTTTTATTCTCCGATAGCCCGTGACCAGCCAACTCCAGAACAATTAATCTCCAACAGTGCTTTGCACAGTATTGTACTAATGTTTGGACGCCCCATGTTTCTGCCGATTCGCATACTCCGTGAACGTATAACAGCTAGAAATAGATGATAAGATGATGATGTAAAAAGTGTTGTAGAACACATCATATATGTTAATCAAACTTACCAATGGCCACTCTTCAGAGTTGTGCATGGAGCGCTTATGCATGCTATTATCCGCAGTTGATGCGTTTATATTATCATTACCAACACCATAGTTGGGACCGAAGCATTCAACATTCAACAGAACTCCATCAGATGTTTTGAATGGGCATTGAGAAGATGCTGTGATTAGTCGAAGAACGCTTCCTCCATTACCACCGAAGGCCAACTGAGAGGAGGGCGACTCGTTTGGGCTGTTTTCTACCATGGTTGGTGTCTTTGTCATCAGCAGGGACAACTCTTCACTCTTCTAGTCAAGCTGCGGTGTTAGTTGCTGTTAGTTGCGTTTGTAAGTAGCTTGGAGCAAGGAGCGAGGAGCAAGTTGGTCACAACAAAATCATGGTATTTTGTCTTCCGATTTTGAATTTTGATCTTTGGGGTGGAAGGATTTAGCGATTTGGCGATGCACCCAAGGCGAAGCGGAAGCGCGAAGGCAAAGAAGGGAAGGAAGAAAGGTACCATGCACAACGCTTTCTTCTGAATAAGATGGAATCGCTTAATTTGTATCTCATGTGTATCGCTTTGTGTGTTATGTGTTTCTGGCGTTGCATCGACAAAAAAGTCGACATCATTTGCCAAAAAACACAAACCCACCAACCTACCATTGATTGACACCTCTGCCACAACAACAACAACAACAACAACCATCACAATATCATATCATCATTGCAGTCATGGCTTCCAATGTATTCTCGTTCTACGACGCTGCTGAGGTAGCGCAATCGGAAGCCAAAGTCCTTGTCAATACCATCGGAGATGCACACAGTGAAGAAAGTGAAGACTATGACGTCCGCGACGAAGCTGATGCCATCGTAGAAGAGGATGAAGAAGAAAGAGCCATCGATGCTACAAACTCTGAACCCCGCACAGCAGCCGCCTCAGGCCCTGGTACCGTAAACCAGTTCCTTGATCGCGCCAATGCTCTCAACGAGATCCGCATGCTGTTGAAAGAAGAGATTGAACAAGACAGTGGTGAGTACTTTGTTTGCTACATACATGCTACATCTTGCCTTTTATTTTTCTATACTAACACTGTTCCAAATCATCTACACTACAAACAGCCATGTTTACCGAGTTCAACGACGTAATCACTGCCCAAAGTGAGAAGATTGAGGAGTTGAACCATTACATCGTTCAACAATTGGAGGAACATGCAAATGAGACCGGAGCTCTCTCCAGTACTATTGATGACCTTACTAACACAAATGCTTCGTTGAAAGAGGAGAACATCAACGTAAAGGGCATTGTCGAGACACTTGAATCCAAGATCGAAGAGTATGGGGATCAACTTCAGAGTCTGATGAAAGATCTGAAAGATTTGATTGATCAAAATAGCTCTCTCGAATCCACCGTACAGGGACTTCATGGGCAAAAGACTGAGTTGGAAAGCCACATCGAGGAACTCATCGCGAAAATGGAGGCCGCAGAAGCGCTGTATGTAGCTCAAATGTCAGCCGTGAAGGAGGAGCTGGAGAATGAAAAAATGGCCCTTGAAAAAGCCAGAGAAGCAATTGAGGATCTCACCGCCAAGCTCGAAGATGCGCATACCTCTAACGTGACCCTTGTAGGTGATATTAAAGTACATGTGGAGGAGAAAAACAAGATGCAATCTGAGATTGAAGCTCTCAACGCCGTCAAAGCGGATAACGATGCCGCTCTAAACAAGGCTGCTCAGGATATGACAGCTCTCGATGAGACAATCGAGGCGCTCAAGGGTAACATCACCTCCCACGTAATAGAGAAAGCCAATATGCAATCTGAGATCATGGCTCTTAGCGCCGTCAAAGCCGATAATGACGCCGCTCTTGCCAAGGCCGCTGCCGACGCTGCAACTCTCAAGAAGACAGTAGAAGAGCTACGAGGAGACATTACTTCCCACGCAGAAGAGAAATCAGAGATGCAGTCTGAGATTGAAGCTCTCAAAGCTGTCGGAGCAGATAATGATGCAGCTCTTGCCAAGGCCGCTGTTAATGTGGCAACTCTTGAAAAGATGATCGGTGAGCTACGAGGAGACATAACTTCCCGCGCAGAAGAGAAAGCTAAGATGCAGTCTGAGATTGAAGCTCTCAAAGTAATCCAATCCAATAACGATGCAGCTCTTGCCAAGGCCGCTACTAACATTGAAACGCTTGAGAAAACAATCGGTGAGCTGCGCAACGATATTACTTCTCACGTAGATGCAAAAGTGGAGATGCAGTCTGAGATTGAGGCTCTTAACTCAATCAAAGCCGAAGACAGCACCGCTCTTGCCAAGGCCGCTGCCGCTATTGCAACTCTTGAAAAGACAGTTGAGGAGGAGCAATCATCCATCAAGGCCCTTCAAGACAACCTAAGCACTTCCAAGGTTGAAATCGCCAAGCTCCAGTCTGACGAAGAAGAGCTAAGGGCACAGCTCGAAGAAGAACAGGCTACAAATAAGGCCCTTCAACAAGATAATACTGGCCTTGCAGAGGGCATCACCGCTTTAAACAAGTCAGTGGAAGACCTCAAGAAGGAGAAGGCTGACGCAGAAGAGAAAATCTCGAGCAGAACGAAGAAGATGGTCGAATTGAAGAAGGATCTGAAGAATGCTATGAAGATAGTCAAAAAGTTGGAGGGAACTGAACAGGAACTTATGACCAAGCTTGAGAAAGAGAGTCAAGAAAATGCAGAGCTTACCGAATCTATCAAAATGTTGAAGAAAGATCTCAAGGTAGCCAATGAGGTGATGGAAGTCATGAAGGCCGATGAGGTAGAGCTCAAAGAAGAAATGGACAAGATGCAGTCTGAAATGCTGAGCACAATGGATGAGCTCAATACAAAGCTCGAAGAAGAGCTGGCCTCGAACGAAGCTCTTAAAGCCAACGAGGTGGTCCTCAAAGAAGAAATGGACAAGATGCAGTCTGAAATGCTGAGTTCGGTGGAAGAGCTCAATGCAAAGCTCGAAGAAGAGATGGCCTCCAACGAAGCTCTTAAAGCCAATGAGGTGGTCCTCAAAGAAGAAATGGACAAGATGCAGTCTGAAATGCTGAGTACGGTGGAAGAGCTCAACACAAAGCTCGAAGAAGAGATGGCCTCGAACAAAGATCTCGTTGATAGTCTCACAGAAGACAAGGCTGCTTTGACAAAAACTATCGAAGAGCTCAAGATGGAGAAGTCCACTGCCGATGCAAACATTGAGACCCAGACGAAGCAGAACAGTGAATTGAAGAAGGAACTCAAGAAAGCTTTCAAAGTGATGTCGAAGATGGAGGCCAACAAGAAAGAGCTTGATAACAAGCTCGCTTCAGAACAGCAGTCAAACCAATCCCTTCAAGACGACATTGCCAGTCTCCGAGAGGAAAACACGGGGTTGTCCGAATCTAATGACACTTTGAAGAGTGAGCTCAATACAGCAAGTGAAGCGATGGAAGTCATGAAGGCCAACGAAGCTGAGCTGAAGCAAGAAATGGAGCAGATGAAGACAGATACGCTGAGCACGGTGGAAGAGCTCAATACAAAGCTCGAAGAAGAGATGGCCTCGAACAAAGGTCTCGTTGATAGCCTCACAGAAGACAAGGCTGCTTTGACAAAGTCTATCGAAGAGCTCAAGATGGAGAAGTCCACTGCCGATGCAAACATTGAGACCCAGACGAAGCAGAACAGTGAATTGAAGACAGACCTCAAGAAAGCTTTCAAAGTGATGTCGAAGATGGAGGCCAACAAGAATGAGCTTGATAACAAGCTCGCTTCAGAACAGGAGTCAAACCAATCCCTTCAAAGTGAGATTGCCAGTCTCCAAGAGGAAAATACAAGGTTGTCCGAATCTAATGACACTTTGAAGAATGAACTTTGGGAAGCTAGTGAAGCGATGGAAGTCACGAAGGCCAATGAGGCAGAGCTTAGCGCTTCGAGAGCTGCTGACGTTGATAATCTCAAGGAACAAAATGCTTCGTTGACGCAATCTTTAGAGGATCTCAAGAAGGAAATGGCATCTGCAAAAGAACAAAATATTGAGCAGAAGGCTGAACTCAAGATCGCCGCGAAGATCATGTCTAAGATGGAAGATAATGAGAAAGAGCTTGACAACAAACTTGCTTCAGAACAACAGTCGAGCAAAGCCCTGCAACACGACATTGACAGTCTTAAAGAAGAAAACACCAAGCTGGTCGTTTCCATTGGCAAGTTGAAGAATGAGCTTCAGACAGCCAGTGCTAAGGTTGCTGACGTTGACAGTCTTCTGGAACAAAATGCTTCGTTGACGAAATCTGTAGAGGAGTTGAAGGTGAAGCTGGAATCCGCAGAGATGTCATCTGCACAAGAGGAGAACATTGAGCTTAAGAAGGAACTCAAGCAAGTGTTGAAATTGATGTCTAAGATGGAGGCCAAGAAGGAAGAGCTCGACTACAAGCTTGCTGCAGAACAGCAGTCGAACGAAGTTCTCCAAGACGACATTGCCAGTCTCAGAGAAGATAACGAAGCGTTGAAGAATGATCTCAAGGTAGCCAATACAGCAGTTGAAGTCATGAAGTCCAGTGATGATTATCTCAATTCTTCGAATGCTGATGAAGTTCACAGTCTTATGGAAGAAAATACTGCGCTAAGCAATTCTGTAGAGGAGCTGAAGGAGGAGGTGGCTTCTGCACAAGAGATGATTGCGCTCAAGACACAGGAAGTCGCAGACTTGACTTCTGACCTCAAGGTTGCTACGAAGGTAATGGTGAACATGCAGTCCAATGATATCGATTGGAAGCAACAGCTAGAAGACGAGATGGCTAAGATCAAGGCACTCGAAGGCGAAAAGGCAAGCCTTGAAGAGGAAAAGGCTACATTGTCCGAGTCGGTTGAAGCATTGAAGAAGGAAAAGGCTATTGCGCAAGAATTGGCCGAGGCCCAGATGGAGACGGCCGCCCAGACGAAGAAAGACCTCGCGGCTGCACAGAAAATGATTGAAAAGATCCAATCCGACGAGTCTGAGGCCACAAAAGATGTTATTGCTGGATATGAAGAGAATTTGAAGACCCAAGCGGAGAGAGTGGAAGAGTTGGAGCAGGAGCTTGTAGAAGCCGAGGAAGAGATGGCTGAGATGAAGTCCAATGAAGATGAGCTCAGCACTCAGCTCGGGAAGGTCTTCATCCGAATCAATGTTCTTTTGGACCAGATCGACGAAAAGGAAGAAACAATTTCTATTCTACAGGAAACAAATCAACAGCTAATGAGTAGGCGACCCCCAAGAGTTGCAAGTATGAGGGATGCATCAGAACTGATGGGGGAAGAAGTCGACATGCTGAAGGAAAGACATATGTCTCCTGCTAAGAACATTCGTAGGGTGAACAATAGATCATCCCCCAAGCCACCTGCATCGCCTGTCTCGAGAACTAGAGTTCGCCGTGAAGGGAGGATGTCATTTGATAATTATGAGATTGAAGTCGATCAAGAGAATTGATTTCGGTTGAGGCAATGGATAAGTTGAGTGATGTATGTATAAATGTGTCGGAGATCTTGGTAAACAACGTGTATAGATGAGATAGGGCTAGAATGGAATGATGTGGTTGTGAAATAAATTAAAGTATTAGAGAACTTCGTTGAATAAACCCCTTGTGACGTATCTTTTTTGTGAAATCATCTAGTAAGCAAGATAGAGAGTAATGTATCTGATAGACTTGTAGGCGTCATCTTTTGCGTCAGGAGATTATCATCTTTCCTCGCCTTCCTTTGGCGTGCAATAGATGCATTACTTTCTCCGTGGTGATCTCTTACTGTCACTCAAATCAATATCCTCTCGATCACTGCTGTTATCACTAAGAAGTTCTTGGGGCACCTCAAGCTTATCCAGATGTAATTCTCTCATGCGTTCCTCCAAAACATTATCCCCGCCAATGTGTTCGTTTGACTTTGGTTGCTTTGTTTGTTGAATTCTATGCCATGTTTCTTTCAAGAACTGATTCTCTTGCCGCAGCTGTGATAGCTCTAGAGTAAGAGCTTCTATTTGGAATTTGGTGCGTATTCGGGTGCTGCTGTGCTTCTTGTTCTTCTGTTCGGGGGTCGTCTCCGGTATCATCGATTGCTGCTGCAGCTGTTGATCATCGCTAGGCATCCACCATCCTTTACGATTAGATGGTCCCGTTTCTATGCTAGAAGTATCTGCGTCACCGGCAGTTTGAGCACTATTTGAATTTGGTACCTCGGTTTGCACTTCGACAGTGCTAAGATCAATAGATACGCTGCAAGCCATAACAGCCAGATATTGTGAGCAAATAGAGGAATCCTTAAGTATGATAAGTATGCACAACCAAGACTGCAGAAAGTCAATGCTGATTCATCGCTTCATGCAATTTGTCCACCGTCGGATCGTGCCCACGAGCGTGTGAATTGTGAATGCCTTCGCATCGTAAGATAGGTTGCGGGTGCGTGCGAGAACGCACGAATGCCTCTTCGTCAGAATAGGAAGAGGAAGTACCCATAATGACCAAGTAATATCTACTATTAACAATTAATATCCACAAACTACCCAAGCTGCCAAACAGCATCTTTTGGCAAGATCAAAGATCAGAGGAGGGGAGCTAGCGAGCAATCAGATAGAGAGCAACGAACCGTGCACCCGACGGTGTCAAAGGACGGAGCAGAGAGCAAACCGAACCGTGCACCAAACAACTGATCTCATAAAATAAACACAGACATCACGATCACCCAACATTTCATCATGTCATCTTCTTATGAAAATCTCGCTTTCCAGCGCAAAGTTAACGACGCCCTCACAGCCGTAGAGCGTATTCTTGCCATCGAAAAGAAGCCTTTGATTGCCGGAGACGTAGAACACACCTATGGATCGAAGTATGAGCTTGTCAACTCTGTATCCAACGTTGCAATCATCGCCTACATGAACGCTCTTGAAAATATTGGTCTTGATGCAGATGTGTTGAAAGCAATTGACGATTCTACGCCAACTACGCTCTGTTTTGATGCATCGACGACCTGTAAGTTTTTGGAGAAGAAAGTTGTAGATGTTCCTATGAACAGAAGTCATGAGGAGACTGTGGAGACAAAAAGCACCGGGATACTTGGGAACACCAAAACAAAGCGTGTTTCCAAGGTTGTTCAACACATTGAGGAATGGCATTACAAAGTAGAGATATCTTGGTGTGTTTCCATCTATTCAGCTGCCGATGTTGCTCAAAAGAGAGTGCTCAAGTCACGTGTTGGGTCCACGACTCTCATCACCCAATCCAAGGAGATGCCTCTTCCAGAACACAAGGATCATGAACCGATTGAACTTTCTCTGACTTGGTTGATGCAGCAAATTGATAAGACTCCTCAGCTGACATCAAACTTCAGAGTGAATGTGGAAGAGAACAAGACGAAAACTCCACGAAGAAATGAAGCCACTCAAAATGCTATTGACTTTGCTGATCATTTGAAAGGATGGTGTGGGAGTGTTAGTGTATTCATGTCCAAATTGGAATTGGACATATCGCATAGGCACAATCCTGCCAAGAATGAGCCAAAGGCTAAGATTTCTTTGAGGAAAACATGTAATCTAGGCGAGAAGATCTTCAACCCAGTCCTACCGCTCATGGAGGAAGGAGAAGATGTGCAAAAGGCCGATGGTGCTGAAATTGAACACAAGTCCGTACTAAGACTACAAAGCTCGAACAGTGAGGGTATTGTACTGTCTCCCAACGATATTACCAAGCTACTAAACGGGCACGTCAACTCTATGGCTGCAGCTCTTGCCAAAGTTGAGAAGTCGTTCCCTCCCGATGCAGAAGATAACATTGTTGCCGTTTCTGAGGCAACTCTGTCGCTGCTCACTGTGCACCTTCCTCATCTATGTAATAACTTTCTCGACTCCATGGCATACGTCGAGAACATGATGGAGGAGCAGCTTACTGCTGCTATTGGGAAGAGGATTACTGCCGATGACTTGGACACTTTCGTCAAGTTTCACAACGCAAGATTGTTGTGCCAAGTGCCTCCTCAACCTTTCTCACATGCTGTTCGTCGTCCTGAGCATACCCCTGTAGGTCTTGTGAGCATTGAGAGCAGTGATGACGAACATAAATGTATTCACACGCACACAAGAGTTGTAGCCAATTCAACGCTCAAGATGCCGTTAAATGCAGCTACAGTGTTGGAGTTGACCGGGAAGCAATACCTTCATGGTTGGCTGAACCATCGATTTGAGAGGCACCACAATGATTATCAACTAGTTGGAAGAGCGAGACAGTTCTCTGCATACATCCTGGTCATTGGAACGATGACTGGGCCCAATTCAATCGAGCCGAAAGATGCTATCATCATTCAGAACAAAGACGAGGTCGTGATTCCTTTGTTGCTGAATGATCTCCCTACAGCTAAAGAGTTCAAAGATGCAATCAAGTCTCTATCACCAGAACAGCAGAGTTTTGCCAGAGCATATCGAAGTATGCAGCTCCAATCCTCTGTATTTGGTTGTGTCGTCATTCAGATAAAGCCTCAGCTTGAGGCTTTACTCGGACTTCCTCAGAATGCGTTGGACAAGGAAATGAAGCTCACCCAACATCTAATGGAATTATTCACAGAGTATCAGGTCCCATCAGACTTGTTAAGCTACAGTGGTCGAAGTGAAGGCGTTGCCCTTGAAGACAAGCTGGACAACGTACGAACAAATGTCAAGGCTGTGGCAGATGTGATTGAAGGTGAGAAGAAGAAACAAATGGAAATGGCTAAAGCAAAGACAGACATGGCAATAGAGCACAAGCTTCAGAATAATTTTGCCGAATACTCCTATGAACCGCAGAGCATGATGATGAGTTGTGAAGAAGCGTGCTATGACGATTCCTCCGATTATGGAGGTAGTTCCCTAGCTAGCTTCAGTCGTTCGAGGGCGGCTCCTAGAATGATGGCTAGAACGGCGATGGCAATGTCGGCAGCACCCCCACCTATGAGCCCAGCCGCAGTCGGATCTAGTAACATGATTGGGCATAGGTCTCTTGCCAAAACGGTCCCAACAGTCGCATCATATTCTGCAAAAGTTAATGATGCCCCGCAACAGCAGCAGCCAACTCGCACCGAAATTGTTACAGATTTCAAAGGCAAAACAGATTTGTCGAGTGACATTGGCACATCGGTTGCAAAGTCAGATGGCGTCGACTTCACACTACTTCCACAACTTTTGGATGCAGCCGTTGAGAAGACGGATGAAGCAAGCGCCTTAAGGTCAACCATCATCAAGACAGGCCAATCTTGGTTACGTAATAGACAAGAGAATCTCTTATCTGGTCTCAAATTGAAAAGGTTGCTTGCTGATGAACTCAAGCTAGAAAAGAACAAGGCTTTTGACCTTCTTGACGCACTTTCCAGGTCGGGTAGCTTAGCTATTGAGAGCTCAGAGCTACATGTCATCGTTGCTGTCACTCACTGCTTTGAGAAGGACATCATTGGGACAATCATTCAAGATAATATCAATCCCATCCAGAAGTTAGAATCTTCTACGCTTCTGTTTGCGTCGGCTATTCATGGAGTGGATGCAAGAGATCTCATCAAGGATGAGTCTGAGCTGAGCCGTTTGGAAGGACAGAATCCTTTGCTTTTGAAGGACAGTGATGAGGAAGATGAAATGACTAGACTTGCCAGTTGTTGAGATTGATAGATGAGCATATTGTTGATAGTTATTGTTTACGTCGTAGGTTTGGATAGAACTAATCTCTTAAATTAGAGTGTACAAGAAATATTCCAGATAAAACAAGTCCCAAATATGTTTGTAATACGTCTTGATGGAAGCCAGTTTCTTCGGCTCCAACTCTTTGAAACGAGTCAATAGCATAACTGCCAAAGCTGCATGCCCTCCCACCATTGGGATGACATTGAATGTTCCTGCTTTGGATAGCACACCAGTCAAAATGGCATGGATGTAGTTCAAAAGGAGGCACACTGTTGCCCCGTTGGCAATTTTGGATACTCCAAGTTTGGTAGCCAAGGTAGAAATGTTGTACGCCTTATCACCCTCAATATCAGGAAGATCTTTCGTAACAGCAATTACTGTTGCAAATGCAGTCATGAATCGTGCAATGAAGGATACCTTGGGACTCCACCCAAATGGAGCACCAATTGCATCCTTCACAGCGTAGTACACACCAAAATTGAGCAAGAATCCACGCACGGTGGCAATCGTTAACCCCGCGGCGAGTGGATTACGCTTCGTCCTGAGTGGTGGCACTGAATAGACCATCCCAAGTGTCCATCCCAACATGTACAGCTTGAACAACATCATTGGGAAGAAGTTGTACACAATTGCTGGTCCAACAATTCCACTGAATAACACTGCAAACCATGCCACTCTTCCACTCATCTCACCACTTGCCACAGGCAAGAAAGGTTTATTCAAGACATCAATATCCTTATCGAAAATTTGATTAATACCAACGATAAACGCATTTCCCAAGAGTAAAGCAATCATACCAATGAATGCACGGGGCAGCAAAGCACCCCAATTAGCTGTGGCGATGGCGCCGGGTGTATCAATGAGAGCACGTGTGGTACCAGCAAAGGAGGCCAAGATAGTTCCACGAATGGTGTGAGGACGGGTGAATTTGTAGAGGGCCCGGAGTCTAGCTTTAATTGAGCCAGATTGGACGGCGGAGACGGAGTTTTTGATTGCGTCGGGATCAAAGTCTCCTTCTACTGCGTTGAGTGATGTTGGTGATTTCTTCGGTATTGACAGTGACCTTTGATATTGCAGAGATAGTGGATTAGATTGTGTCTTTGCATTGAAATTGCTGGCGAGAGAAGCTGCCGACCGAGCAGATTGACTACTGACGGAGCTGAAAGCATGCGTCGATTGAACACATGATATTAATAGCACAACTGTTGCGTAGATCGATCTCCGATGCATCATCTTTGCTCTGTATTTTTTCTGATTATGCTCCTATTATGCAACAACTGTTGTTGATTAGATTAACGTAATGAGTTGGCGTCAAAGCACAGCTGTACCATTCCTCAGCTTCATTTTATTATGCCGCTGACATCAACATCTTCATTGACGCGACTGACTCGCTCGCTTTGCTAGCTTTCAGCTGCTGATGCGAGATGCGATGTCTTGTGCCACGTACTTGTGATCCTCTAAAATATTTTATGTAGGTTTCGAGTTGACCCAAGTCGACACTCTGCTCGAGCTTGCTTGCTTGCAACAACAACATGCTTCGCTTGCTTGCAATGCAGAGAATCAAAGCAATCATCGCAGGGAGCAATCACTTGTAATTTTATGATGAAGTCACCACTCTTTGCCCTACTTCTATTATGCATCGCAAAGTTCGACTTTGCTGAGTCTTTTGCGACTCAAAAGTCTCATTTACAACATCAGAACACCAAGACGGCAGGGCGCATTTCGAGACTGTCAGCTACCGAGGAAAAGAACACAGACAAAGAAGACAAGTTCTCCTTTCAGCAGAGAATTGAGTCTGTCAAGACTGCTGCGGTTGGTGCTATATCGGTAAGTTGTTGGCAAGGTTGCTATGATGATTTTCATCCACAACATCGTGATATTGTGTCCTTGCTACTTGCTTTTTCTGACTCTTGCATCACATAAACACCTCTACAAAACTGATAGGGAGGGATAGCAGCTACGCCTTTCATTGGATTTCATGACATTCCTCTATATGGCACAGCAACTTGGGAGTTTGATACTGACATGGGGAGCTTACAAAGTGCGTTATTTGCAATAGTCTATCGATACTGTGTTAGAGAAGAAGATGATAACGAAATGCTCAATATGGGAGTTGTGGGAGCATTCGTTGTTGTAAGAACATTATCGAGGGTGCGAGTTCCTGAATACTGCACAGCTGTGCCATTGACTTGTGGTAGTCCACTCTCCTATTTCGACTGGAACATGATACAGCAATTAGCTTTGAATGGACTGGAATCTGCCGCTCTGTTCGGTGCGGCAGCTGTCGCAATGGAGTTTGCTTACAAGAAGGAGTTCATCTCAAAATTTCCAAACTAAGTAAGCTGCAACAAAGAAAGTAGTGTAGTACCGCAGAGACTACTCAATATATGACTGTATACATTATAAAGCTGCGCAACCAAAGATTGGCCGAACAAAACACCGATTTTAAAGAATCGTGGGCAAACACTAACTCCCACTGAAAACGATATGAATATAGCCGCAACCAACCATTCATCTCCACACTCATTCCTTCCCCTACACTTTACGTTGATGTCTCAAGTGCATCATATCCATTGTCACATATACTTTCCTCAAGGAAGCACACATATGCAGTTGTCAGGGTAACCCTTCCTATTCAAATACGCCTTGGCCGTCTCTGCAAATCTCTTTGGCCCGCTTACCACCGCCATTGTCCCAGCATTGAAATACGGTACTGCTTCTTCCACTTCTCTGTTCTTATCCAGTGGCTTCTTCAAATCGTCCATGATACAAGACACTGCTAGCTTGGTACTGTACTTCATGTATTCTTTTTCTAATTCATCCATTGCTAAATCAAAGTCACTTCGATTTTCATTGATCCATACGACGGACGTTGTCTTGACGCTAGATGTGCCTTTAGGTGAGATGGATTTGACTTGATCGACGATAGGGACGATTCCTAGTCCGGATGCAACGCAGACCATGTCGGTGACTGGTACATGCTTTCCGTTATATTGAAGGAAGGACTTTCCAGGTTTGATGGCTATTTCATCACCGGTGTGCATTTCATCTTTCAGTACTTCGATCTAAGGATGTTTGAGAAAAGAGAAAAGATGGTTAGATCAGTACATTCATTTTGCAACCATGATATCCAAAACGTAATCGTAGTAATCAAACACTTACAAACTTGGAATTCCCCATCCCAACTTGCGCCGCATTCTTCTCAACACTCTCACTATCCGGTACAACAATCTTCAACACCCCACGCTGAATACTACCACTCTCATTTCCAACTTCATACGGATAAAAGCTTCCCATGCAAATATCATCGTCCGAACTCAAGCAGCAGAAATCAACCTGCTGTCCCAACGCCAGGGGAATGTTGTATTCAGGTTTCGGGAGTGCAAATTCGTATACTGTGAAGGGACTGGTGCCAACATTTTTCTTTGAACGGAGAGTACATTTGCCCCATCCACCGTCCCCTTCAAATGGCATCGGGACGGGTCTGTCTACGGGCTTTGCGCGAGATGATTTGGTAATGACAGCAGCGAACTTTTTCAGTTTGGTGGATATGTTGTTGTAAATATTCGACAAAGCACTACTAGCAGCTTTGCCAGTCAGACATTTCGATAATAGTGTGACACCCGCAGCAATGAGGAATGCCACAATGGCTGTTTTGAACACATCTGATAGTAAGACCGCTAAGAACGACTTCCACATATTTGTCGGGCTAGTTGATCGATATCCATACTCTACAGGAGTCAAAAGAGGTTTGTCAATCGATACGGCTAGGTTGGATGCAGTGATTGGTGCTAATACCGATTCTGCGGTTGCTCGCAGCGCTGTGTTTGTCCCCCTTCCGCTGATAGTATTGTGAAGACGTGAGTTTCCAACCACCTCTGGTCTTAGATGAGTTGTTTTATGAACCAACTGTCTTGGCCCCGGAGAAAAGGCCAGGGCGCTAGATAATAACAATGCACAGATAGTAGCAATTCTCAACATTATTGTTGTGTGCATCATGTTTTTATAATCCATTGCCTAGATTGTGGAGGTGCCGCCGATGTGCTCGTCGCGCCTCTAACTACGCCGTCTTGTGTCCTTGACCTGGAATTCACAAGTACTATTATAATTAGCAACAGCTGAGCTCCACACTGATCAGCAACACTACTGTAGGACTGGGAAAACCTGGATGTCAGTACTGTATTTTGCTTTCCTACTCAGCTACTAGCACGCCCAACGCCATTATTGCAGAGCGAGATCATTTTCCTCCTTGCTTCAATTTGCGTAGGCGCCAAAATATTTTGGGCCTTTATAGCGAGAATTTGGCGGTGCGCGCTCTAATTTCCGTTCCCGCAAAATCGGCACTCTCACATGATTGGCTTGATCATCATTGTCTCCATTTTTTGCTCTTTGGCGTTGCTGTCGTGCAGATTGCCATCGTTGCCACTACTATCGCAAGCCTACGGATCTCTCAACCTCTCTCTATCTCTTAGAAGGCCATTTCGGAATCGAAGAAGCTATTCTTGTCCTGATCGATACGCTCTCTCTCGACAAAATTGAAAAATCTAAAAAATCATCCAACAACAACTTAACATCAAAAAAGACAAACAACCATGAGTACCAGCGCCCGCCGCCGTCTTCTTCGTGACTTTCGACGTCTTCAGAATGATCCTCCATCAGGCGTCACAGGCGCACCGTAAGTCATTGATCAGCAGCAACAATCACTGTAATTCAAAGTTTTATTTTAATTTCCTCGTTTTTTTTTCACTCAAAATCATTATTTCCCTCAACTCCAACAGCATGGACACCAACATCATGCTGTGGCAAGCAGTCATCTTCGGCCCCGACGACACCCCCTGGGAAGGCGGAACCTTCAAACTAGTCCTCGAATTCACCGAAGACTACCCCAACAAGGCCCCCTCGGTCCGCTTCCTCACCAAAATGTTCCACCCCAACATATACAACGATGGTCAGATCTGTCTCGATATTTTGCAAAATCAATGGAGTCCGATTTATGATATATCGGCGATATTGACGAGTATTCAGAGTTTGTTGTGTGATCCGAATCCGGCGAGTCCGGCGAATTCGGAGGCGAGTCGGTTGTATAATGAGAATAGGAGGGAGTATAATCGGAGGGTTAGGGAGATTGTGGAGCAGAGTTGGGTGGAGGATGACAATTAGTGTGTGAATTATGGGGGATGGAAATATATAGATAGATGAGGGGTGAGCGATGGAGTGACTCTTCAATATACAGTTTTTGATTTGGGAGATGAGCTTCATTGTGTGAAAGAAGAACAATACAAATGTCACAATCACAATATCACAGACGGCTTGACGTTTTCGGCGTTGAACTAGTGCATGATGGTGCTGTGCTAACTTATGAATATGAATAAGTAAACATATTATTATCTTCTTTTTCAATTGCTCGTCAAGAGAAACCGAGTGAATACGGATCAAAACTTGACAAAAAGGTGCAACTATGTTATGTCACTTGCCACTATCACAACTAGCTGCATTAGCATACAAGTGATTAACGTTATAGCACGGACAGGAGTCATAGCCTCAAGAGAATAAACGTCTATTACCGCCTCAGTGATTGACCAGCAATGAACCCTTCGTGAGCGATTTACTGAGATCAACATTGGACTGGCCGAAGCACCATATACATGTAAAGAAGCTATCAACATAAGCACAGACTGGTACAAGAAGCCCATTATACAGGTATGGAAAAAAAAATAAAACTGTTAATCCTCATCGTACATACCAACATTATTATACCGTCGTAGCCGACCTGATGAGGTCCAAGATTGACTGGACGCAACCACCCATTCAACAATCATAGAGTACACACGCTGTGACGATGGCAATCAACAGCTTCTAGTGACCCATTCTAATTGGCCATGATAGAATAGAAGCATCTTTTGCACGGCTCAAGCTCTGGTAGGTCGCGGTTGTGACATGATGAGGCATCTGAGATGGCCGCCGACTCCTCGCTCTGTTAACAGTGATATCGTATCTCACGCTGTGTAGACTATGGCAAACAACAGCTTCCAGTGGCCCATTATAGTTGGCCATGATAGCATAGAAGCATCTTTTGCACGGCTCAAGCTGTCTTAGGTCGTATGGGCGTCGCTACAACGTCGTAGGTGACCTGATGAGGCATCTGAGATGGCCGCCGACTCCTTTGTTGCCAGTGATAACGTTCTCACGCTGTGAATATGGCAATCCACTGCTTTGAGAGACCCATTATAGTTGGCCATGATAGTATAGAAGCATCTTTTGCACGGCTCAAGCTGTCTTAGGTCGTATGGGCGTCGCTACAACGTCGTAGGTGACCTGATGAGGCATCTGAGATGGCCGCCGACTCCTTTGTTGCCAGTGATAAGAATCTCACACTGTGAATATGGCAATCCACTGCTTCGAGTGACCCATTATAGTTGGCCATGATAGTATAGAAGCTGCTGCATTTTCATGCAATCTACGATCTACGATGGAACATGATATGGGTGTTGAGTAGGAGAGGCAATAGTCAATGTAGAACACACCCATGATATCCAATTCTCGGAATGGTATGTTACTTATGGTCGATAGCAGCAGTGTGAATGGGCATTATATACATGAAGCAAATGAAGGAGGGAAAACATCTGCCAAAATATTGAGAATCTATGATAGCCAATGGTGGTCATCTATTCGTCCCTATCAACAACTATCAGAGCATGCCACCCTAACATAACCTTCATATGAGTATGTCATGTGATTATTACCGGCATGGTTGTACATTCAGCAATCTCTCACTTCAAAAGCTGCTGATCTGGCTCCTGCAGCAGGTAGGTATTTCCATGAAACACACAAAACACAAGCTCTAGAGTATGCTGCCTCTCATCCTAATACTCGGCCCTGAAACCGCAGCCATCGGCCACAACATGATAGTACAAGGTATTAGCTTTCGATTGAGCCGCTAGTTTACGTTATCTGCATTATTATTGCACTGATAAGGCAGCATACGGCTGCAGAAGGTCCATACATGCGTCATGCCTAGATTTACATGTAGTACCATAGTTTCCGACTAACAATAGGCCATTTTTGACCGATGAATGCGCTTTATCTATTGGTTATAAGTCGGTCGAATAAAATAAAATTGTATCTGGATACCTCCTCAAGACTTCTTGCCTATCTGTTTGGGTTCAACTCGATGGTAGGTACGCACTATGAGGGCATACTCACATGTTTGTTTTGTGTTCATTGCTCTCCGAGCAGTTCCGAGAGCCGAAGAGGAAAAAGCATAATGGCCTCACTATTTTCACGATTGTACAATACAATACGCCTCGCGGAAACTCATCACCCTCCATCCACATCTATCCATCGATCGTAGATAGGCATCAATAGTAGAAAAAGGAATAAAACGGAAGCATGGAATAATCAGTTATTTTAGTTGAGCTTCTTCTTATTCTAAAGTCAAAAGTAGTGAATTGTTCAGGATACTACTTCACTTCATCCCAAGTAATCCTTTTCATATATTATCTACGGAGGGGTCGCATCCTAGCGAAGTAATGGTGGGGTTCGTTCACCAAGTGGGAACACCGGATTGATTCGATTCGTCCAACACCATATTAGTCATGGACTCTGTGCGAGCTAGGGAGTTGATGCTGTCCATTCGGGAGAGTTTTTTCTTTGATGGCAAGGGCACAGATCCAAGAAAATGGTGAGAATATAAAAACAATTCATCTGTAGGCAAGATTGGGATTAACACTTACATTCTTATTCGTGGTGGCGAATGAATTTTCGTCATGAAGAATTGCAGCCTTCTGCACTTGAATCCATGCACGAACCTTGTGGCGAGGGGGTGCGTCGGGATCATTCTTGAACTGATCCCGAGCATGTGCAAGCATTGCATTGTTGGCAAAAATCATGTCTCCCCTCTCAAGGGCTTGATGGAAGCAGCATGCATCATCGAGATGATCATCCAATACATCCATAGCAATCTTGAGGAGGGTGGGCACCTTCCAAAAAGTCTTTTCGTGACCTGTTTCGATCCAATGGCGCATGTAACGGAAACTGAGGATGAAAGAGAGAGAGCGAGAGAGAGAGAAATATGTGGCTAGTCAGTACAAATAAATACCTTGAATGGTCGATAAATGCACCAAACAACAGAAGATGAAGAGAGACACGGATCTGACACAGCTATCTTACCGCATGCGGTCTCCTTCGACAACATAGATTGGATAAGAGTTGTATTTGATGCGCATGGCAAGAATTGCAGCTGAACGGCTCAATGCAGTAGCAGCTCCATCAGTACCCTTACCACCACCATTCTCGAGAATGTCACGAGGAATGGGACTGCGAAAAGGAAACGACAAAAGGAGGGTGTGCGTTAGAAGAGTGGGGCCAACAGAGTGTCGTTTCGAACCTTTTCATTGGTCACAACTTACCGGGTGAGCTCATACAGAAGGAACTTGGGCAGAGCTCTGTTAAGCTCGTCATATACATCACCTATTCACACAATCAGAACAAAAGTGAGAGAGTAAGACCTTAGTCAGTTTTCCCCAAATATTTACAATGCGGCAAGGGGGCAATATTGACTCACATGCGTTAGAAATTCTGAACTTTCCACCCTCTGAAGCAGGAGAGATGCACAAGAGAGATACAACATCATACACCCTATCCTTTGAGGCACCATCAGTGTGCCATCCCGCTTCGGTGTCAGACACCGAGAAGAGGACATTGTCATTCGATTTAGACATGGCATCCATATTGGCACTGGACAGGTGGGAGGAGTGGGTGAAGCGAAAAAAGCGTTTTAGTGAGGTAGAGAACTAAATGAAGACGAGCAAGAGTGGAAAGCTGAAACTCATTTGCAAGCAAAACACACCTTTTGACATCGAAAAGTTTCCCACGGGCGGTAGCATCCACTGTACCAATGTGCTCGGACAAGATGAAGTAGGCAATCTTGCTACAAACCGTCATCTTATCAAGTTGCTCCACTCCACCAAGTGCAGTCATATCCAAGCCTTTGACGATGACAGCCCCCGTCTCATGTAGTAACCTACTACGAATACTTTTGCCAAACTCATTTGTGGCGCTGAATAAATCACGTACTTTTCTCGACCTCGCCTTGCGAGGCGAATCGATATCGTTTCCAATATCAAGATCGTCCACCGAAATGCCTTTTTCGTACACTTGGAGGGAAGCAGCGATGAGTTCGGTATTTACATCTGTTGGAATCAACATCACAAGGGAGTTTTCCACGTTGTTGGTGACTGTGCGGGGCCAGTTCAGCTTAATTGGGAGGAGGTCAAGTGTGTTCATCGAGCCAAGAGAAGCACTATCATTGGTGGACAAGGGTTTACGAAGCTTGATGACCATGTGGAGAGGGTATCCATTGACACTGCTGAAAAAGGGTACGTTACTGACCATATCTTCTGCCCTCACCCTCGCTTCAGTGAAATCAACGATCTCGAAACCATGTGAGGTAGCGGCATTGATGTAGTCTTCAATCGTCTTGAAATGCATTCTGTTGAAGACGAACAAGTGGAGTCAGTTAGCGAATATGCAGTCCAATACAAACCGTCCAATGTGACCAGAACGTACCTGACATTCAATTTCTCCCCATCAATGGTGCCAATGTGACCTTCCATGCACTTGTCCCTCATGGAAAAGTACGCGCTCTCGTTTCCGCTCCCCTGGAACCCAAACGCGGCGGAGCTGTGAGATGCCATGAATGGATGGGGAACACTGAAGACAAAGTGTCCACCTAAGTAACGAGAATGATGGATGCAGCAATTGCAAAAGAATACCAGTTAGCGGTGTCTTGTGTTTTTGGATTATCTTGCGGGTAGTTGGACTGAAAGCTCATGTAAACTCACCTGGTTTGAGGAGGGCATGCACGTCTTCAAATGTCTGATTCATCGCCGTGATTGACATGTAGTTGAAAAGGAAGACGGCAACGCTAAGGTCAAATGATCCGACGTCGAAATTGGCCCCAAGCTTTTAGCCAGAGGGCGAAGGAGGAAAAGCAACGATACGTTTTAGAATATGAGACAAGGAAACCAATCAATACACCCTAGAAGTATTCTTACCATCAGATTGCATTCGGCTGACTTTGCAATAAGCTGTTGCTTCAATCCAGCAGCATCTCCAACCAAAAAATACTCATTCCGACCTTTCTTCTCATGAGACTTGGCACAATCGATCATACCAGGGCTGACATCAATGCCTACTACTTTTGCCGCTCCCATCTCAGTCATTTTCCTACTCACAAAACCTTCGCCACATCCGACATCAAGGACAGTTGCCCCATTGATGTTTTCACTTAACGAATGAAACGAAGGAGATCACGTGAGTGAGCATTACAACACAAGAGAATAATTCAACTGTATGTCTACTTACCTGATGAAATCGTAGACTACTGGCCTCCCGGTGAAATCAGAAAGGCACCTGGGTTTGTCTCTCGACCACTTTGATGCTTGCTTATCGTAGAGCTTACTTGCTTTATCGTGCACATTCTGGAGGTTTTGGATAGAACCAAGCTTGTCGTAAAACGAAACTCGTGCATTGATGATCAGTTCAGTACACTTAACGAACTCAATGCGATCTTCAGCTGTCTTGCAATGGGAGACAATGATATCTCGGATGTTATCAGCATGATCTCCATCCATCGAGACATGCAAGAGAAGAAACCGAGTCTCCTCGCGGGAAAGATTCAAGCACAAACGAAGTCCTACGAGGAGAGCAGAATAGATGGACGGGACAATAAGTTCACTTCCAAAATAGAGCGAAGCGAGAAGACCTATTTTTCCTTTTGCTACACACTCTTTCTGGGCCTTGACCATTTCTCCACTGAGATCATCGGGGATAAAGTCAATGTATGAACACTTCACCTTCTTCTCAACAGTATTGACTAGCTCACGGAAGAGCTGGTGATGAGTGATATTTTCGACAGATTCGCGAGGAATACCCAACATCTCACACTCTTCGAGCGTCTCCTCACTGTAGAATCCCATTTCTTCCCTCACATCTGATATGATGAACAAACATACAATATGTAGTTAGTAAGTAATGCCCCTATTCCTCGCTATATCCAGACTGAATTGTGTACACTTACTCTCACGCAAGACCTCACGTTCTTTAGCGTCGTCAAGCAGGTAAATCAACTTCTGAACGCGCTCTACGAAGCCCGAATTAAACTTGGAATACGCGGAAAGGAAAAGCAGGATGATGTCAGCAGTTTGTTTCCTTCCAAAAGAGGCGCAAGCGATGTTTTCAAGCAGATGGTGCGTAACAGCCCGATGGTTCTTGGTGTGACGCTCCAACGCTTTGACGAAATCATCCGCGCTGGTGAGAGTAGGAGACAGGAGATTGTAGTTGAATGTGCCTATGGAGAGATGGTAATATTACGTCAGCAATAAAGTCACAGCTTGCATCGTTGGGTGAAAAATTCAAGGTGTAATAGATGTTGTGATGGTGATGCACTTACTAGGCAAGCCTGAAGTTTTGTTCTTGTTACTCTTCAAGACACCCTCCTTAAATTCCGCAAGAGTAATTCCTCCACTCCCATCAACATCGATTGCGTCAAAGGCTTCGTATGCTGCCTCGTCAGAGTAGTTGTCACCCATGAGCTCACGAAAGAAGGAGCAGAATTCATCCTTGTCGAGTTCAGTGTCATCCTGGCCTTGCATGTTGGTGTTCGCCTTGTCAAAGACTGGAAAAAGAATGAAACAAAAGGACAGAAGACGTTTAGCAGGTATTAGAGAGAACATAACATGGGATAAGGAGCAGGATCAGGAGAACAAAAAAACAAGACTTCTCACGTTTATCAACATACTCCATCAACGCATCTCCGGAATCCTTGCCGTTATCCAAAAGATGGTACGTATCAGAAGCATAGACCTTTGCCATGTCAGCCACCGTAATGAACGAAGACGAAGATGCTTCTCCGCCATCGTTCTTAGTGATGGAGTTGACTTCGGCGAGGAAACTATCCCAAAGACCTTCTCGAGAGCGCCTGTATCCAATGTTGTCAAGAAGAGCATTGAATGCCTTCTCATCCAACACATCCCTACCAAGGAAGCCGAGCTGCATCTCGAAGTCCTTCAGAGAGGAAGTTGCATTGGAGCTGAGGTGTTGAGCGGCAGCAGTAAGTAGCATGGTGGAAGCAGAAAGCAGAAGCAGATGTGTAATAACTGAAACTTAGAGGAATGAGATGGATGGAGGTGGAGGAATGGACGAGTGGATTGTACACGTGGTCGTGGTGGTGCTAGATGGAGGTGGAGGAATGGACGAGTGGATTGTACAAGTGGTGGTGCTGGTGCAATCACTGATGCTGATGTCGATTTTTTCGCTCGAAAGAAGACATTTTACGAGCTTACGGGTTTGAGCTCTTCCATTTTTTCGCTCGGAAGATTCGGCATATGTATGTGTATGGTACGTCTGCACTCGGGCAAGGGCATGAGACATGAGACTTAGGCCGATCCTTACGGTTATGCACGGACGCGCACCCAGAGGCGCCGCGTCCAGGTGAACATTTTCTGCGCCTTCGGTGAAACGTTGCGCGGCAGGTGTTGTGGGGGGCATCTCTCACGTAGGAACTCCCCAAAGTGGGCATGCCCTCCAGTTTTGCTCGGTGTCCGGTATTAAAAAAAATACGTGGAGCAATTTGCTGGAGCAAAATGTGGGCATGCCCTCTTTGAGGAGTTCCTACGTTAGAGATGCCCCCCCATTTGCTCTGGGTGCGCGTCCGTGCACAACCGTAAGGAACGGCCTTAGCAAGATCTTGAAGTCTCCTTCCTTCCTCCCTTTCTCTCTCCCTTCCTCCTCCCCTTCCTCCTTTCCCTCTCCTTCTCTTCCCCCTTCTTCCCCCCCCTAAGCCTCCATTTCTTCCCCCCAGCCCACTGACTCGACGCAGGGGTACGTATGGGTCATCTCTACTTACCTCTATGTCAACTTTCTGCAAGTTTATTCTGGAGACGTGTCTTTTATGGTAGTCAGAATTGGGAGTACTTGATTGTAGGACGCTCAAAGTCTCCACGTGTGATGGAATTAGTATGGAAAATGCACGTCAGTTCCTCCGTCTATCACCATCGAGCCATAACTTTTCTTTAACAATGATTTAGGCTCTTAGTAGTACATCAAACAACACTGCTCTAGTGGCTTTGTAAATTCATCTCTGCTATTGAAGCAGGACGAAGCAACAGTAAGAATACGTAGGAACACATTTGCTGAGGAAGAAGGTGGCATATAATACCCCTTGGTGTGAGGAACATTTTGACGAGCAATTGAAGAGTGGATTTCGCCAAAGGCATCGAAGGATTTCATCGCTTATTAGTTCGTAACTTCCAATACGCTTTGTTGACTCGTTTCTCTGTAAGAGATTAACAGTCTTCGAAGAAATCATCTACCAACCGCCACAATTAATGATAGCAGTGAATAGTGATTGAAAGAAGAATTTAGAGTCGGCTAGTTTTGACAGCATCGAGGTCTTAATAGCTTTACTTTACCCGTGAACGGTCATCAGTCAAGAGATGACAGCTAGCAAACGATGCGGTCGTGCTGAGCACATCCCCTCTGTGTGGAGCCTTAGAAACATTCGTCAAGTTCGAAACATTCGTCAAGTTGTCCGCCGGGTATTTCTCTGTGAGGTGATTATTTTCCCAAGGGATCATGTCAGGTACCGGAACAATTATTACGTCGACAAGATGACATCTACCAACACTTTCGACATGACATCTACCAAGACAGCCTTCGGTTATGAGGAGAATCTTCTCTCTAGATGTTATCATATACATCATCATCCATCTTCACCATTATTACAATCCCTTCTGTGCTTTGAGAATTCTATTATCGGACCCAAACATTTAGTGCTTGTCACACACTCTTCCGTTCGGCAATGTTGTCTGTTCGAGTGGTGGACGTCTAGGCTGTGGGAATTCCTTCATCAAGGGGGATTTACGCATGGGGAGGATTTTTACCATGATTGCAACGACTTCAAGTCCATCTCAGCCAACATAATAATATTCGCATCGCCTTCTCATGGGGAGCATATTATTCGCTGTAAAGAGGTCATGAATTATGGTAGCAATGCAGATGGACGTATCTCTTGCAATTGGGCAGAACAAGTCTGTATTTATTTGGGAGTGTTATCTTATGGTAATGCTGATGTTGGGATCACTCCTCTTTATGAACTTCGCCAACTGATGCCAAATGGCGTTCGGATGCTTGTCCACCATGACGGCCTTGCCTCCTCCGGCAGGAACTGCATCAAGTTATCACTCGATGATGCATATGGAGCTGACTACTGGATCTCCGTCAAGTTAACAATCAGCAATGGATATGCTATTACTGCATGGGGAGAGATAACGTCATCATTACTTGATGCCTCCAATGTGGATGTACCAAATATGGTGTATAACACATATCCATCCCCTCAAGATGAGGCCCTTCTCGGCATTATCTCCAGTTACTTGGTACTAGAAGTTTGTGGGGAGCATCGTCTTGTCCAGCTTTTGGCACAGCATTCTCTTCTCGGTCTTCACATATTTCATCGCAATGCCGTGTGGGGAGATCTCTCGTGGACACCAACGACTGCTTATGCCATCTTCAAGGTAGACATCGTCGCTTCTTCACCAAGCATTCAAGTCTATTCACCCATCGTTGCTATTATCGTCGGATTATCATTGAAGTTGCTGGCATCTTACAAGAACGATGGGGAGTCATTATTTATGGACATGTGTTGCGTCTTGCATCATCGTGAAGTGGTAGTTGCTGTATATCTACATGCCAGCTTATCGGTTGGCCGCTTCCCTTGGAAGTTATTATCGGCCCTCGGGGCCCCAGTCGGTTGAGTGCAGCGGTATCGGCGGGCTCGGAGGTGCCCTCCTTACCCTGTAGGTCATTTGACCCTTTTTGACTCCAGCCATTTCTACAGGGAAGCACGTAGGAATTAGTATCTTAGGATTTAGGAGAAATAAATCTTGACCCCCCATGTAGAAATTTAATTCCCACTGTGGAGCATACTGGCGGCTACAGGATACCGCTGCGTAGGAACTCGGTTGCCTCTAATCTTGTAAGCATTGTTTCTCATAAATGTTTGATCCCAAACGCATTCTTCGTCCTTCTTAGCCAGAATCTTTCTTGTGTTCAAGAACGTCATCACACTCATCTCCAATCATCTCCTCTATTGTACCTTAATTTTCCCACCTTGGAAGGATTTTAAATTCCACACCAACACCACCTCGCACTCATTCCCTCTACCTCTAGGTCTGGAACAGTCTCATGTATCGAAGTAAGTTTTGGGTAGTTCCCACTCAGGCTTCTTCTCTGACCATGTTTGTTAGGGAATTTGATCATGTTGCCAATTCGTGTCATGAGTGCCTCCCTATCTGGTATTAGATTTTGTTCCATAGCAGTCTTGTACGTTGTGTTGAGGATCCTATTCGCCATTTCCTCGTTGTATGTCTCTGCCGGTGCTCAGCTCTCCTCTGAAGGTGCTCTACGCACCTCTCCAACTTGATTACCGCCTCGCATAGTTGGCCGTTCGTCTTATCGGTACAGTTGAGTATCCTGTCGATGGAAATGTTTGGACCAGTCCAATGAATGGAGCTGTCCTGAGGATGATCGCCCACTCTCCTTCCCTGCTGCCGAGTGCCTTCCCCTGCTTTAATTGCCACGTGCTTTCATTACCATGTTGTGTGTCTTTTCCGTGTGGTACAGTCCATGTTGATTGTCGTTGTGTGCCACCTGTTCCCAATACGCGAGAGAAATGAATGTAAGATTGATGCATGTGTGTCAAACCAGAAATACAAATGGGCATGCGACTTCTCTGTTTGTGTCGGCTTGCGTTTTGTTCCGACTGTCTGACAAAATCCTTGATCTCCTTGCGAACCATTGATGCGTCTTGCGATTTGTTATGCGCTCACTTTCACTTACCTGAAAGATGCCTTTTGCAGCCATTCCCTCCCCACATCATCCCACCAAATAAATTTCTCACCTTGGAGGAAAAATAAATTCGGTACGAAAATAAAATTCCTTGTTAGCACCACCCTCACTTACTCACCTTGCTCCAGCGATAAAAGTATTGTAGCATCTTCTCCTCACTCAACTTTTGTTTTCGTTACAAAAAATAAGTTCCCGCTGCTTCTGAGTAGAACTTTTACTGCCTGCAGTTGTGCCTGCTTGCGGCATGAATCAATCTCCTTCACTGAATCTGACCTCTGTTGATTGTTGCTACGTACTTACCACCTCTACAACCTGCACTCGTGTCGACTTTATTGCCACCGCAAATTTTCATGTTGTGTTGTCACGGAGCGTGACTCTCGTTTCAGTCCACTAACCAACTATCCGCAGCTTTTCAGATATGTATCGCAGACAGCTATCCGATGTTTTAGTGCAGTACATTCAGTCGCCAGAGCGGAGCTGCGTTTATTGCTCGTTTTGATTCGGGCGGTGGCTGTGGTAGCGCATGTTGTGCACACATCTCATTGAATGGTTATTAACATCTCTTAGTGTATATTGGCAAGGTTACTGCGGTGATCGACTACCGTTGGCACTGCTATTAAATGGCGATCAAAACAGGCATGCCGCATGTTGTCCCGCTGTTGGTGGGAGCATAATATTATGATCGGCCGGAGAGGTGCTTGAAGGAAAAGATCTTTTATGTTGAAGATTGAGAGATGTTTCTGCGGGAGATAGAAGGATTTATTGCGGTCGTCGCCTATTGTTGTCACCGCTATTGCATGGCGATCAAAGCAGACATAATGCTGGCTGTCTAACTCTGGAGTTGGGAAGATATGGCCGGCCGAACCTACTCATCGCAGCACCATGATATGTGAAAGTTCTGTGCGTGGTTGATGAAAAAGATTTTTTGCAGTTTCGGCGCGCGCGGCAAAGATCTTTTTCACCTTTCGCGCGGATGCTTCCGGCAGCGCAGCATGCACCATCGCCATGTACAACCTATCAGGATACCCGTCTGAGACACATGTCTGGAAAGTATTCTAGAAGCAAGATGCAACAAGCCAAGCATGCCTGACCATTTTAATTTATGACCAGGTGCAAAAAATGAAGTAGCATTCAACACATATCTATCTTTGCAGAGCAACTTTATAGACAGATATAGTTATAAAAGAAATTTGACTGGCAACTGGCACATGCATGCCCACCAGAGCAAAGCCCCGAGGGCCACACTGCAGCACACTCATACTTACAGCACACACAGCACTGCAGGGACAGACCAGTTTATTAGTGTTTTCCGTCGAGACTGCCTACTATCTTCATGCCGTGCCATCTTTCTCCGACAGTGCATTGGCTTCGTCCATTCTTCCTCAAGACTTCGGCTTTTCGTTAGGTGCGTTGAGTGTCAAGTGCAGTATTGTTATGCCGCGAGAACCCAGCAATTTAGTTGCATGCACTCCGTCGGGGTTGCTTCATGATAGCTTCAACGCACAATCTGTAGTCGAATTACGAGGATTTACCTTCGCCGCACTCCCTCCGATTGTGCCGCTTGCCTTCAACTCTGACGCTTGCTATTCGTCTGATGCCTATTATACCGCGAGAACCCAGCAATTTAGTTGCATGCACTCCGGTGGCGTTACCTTAACATCTCAACTTCATCAGTTGAACCTCCGTTGTTGGAGCAGTCGAAAACCCGCCTTCCTTGGTTTGATCACCATCTTGTGTGATGTATTTGATTTTAAATTATCGACATTCGAGTTCCTTTATTACAATGGACATGACAAGGGAATTATCGCAGACGATGACACAGCATGGGGAGAGATTGATTACTTATTTGGCTGTATCTTCATCTTGGTCACGTTAGTGGATGATATTGTGTCCCTTTTGATTGACCATGTTCAACATTTCTTCGCCTTATGGGGAGTCAAACATGACAAGATTGGGCATTCACCTTCTTTCGCCGTATGGGGAGTAGATGACTATGATTTCTTTGCTTCGGCATTCATGACAACTACAGGCTTGGTCTTGATCGGTGCTACTTTGACTTCAGATATAATTGATACCGTCTTGTTTGGATTCAGTGACGATGTTAGTGTGATTGATATAAACGCTCATCATAGATTTTGGAATGATGGGGAGCACATCGATGACGTTTGTCGGCACAACTTCGACAGTGTGAACTATGATTGCGCTAGTGATGATAGCAGGATGCCTCAAGTGGTGAGAAGCACAACTTCATTTGTTCGCTGTTACACCTTCACAATCTGTGCCGTTACGCGGTGTCGTCTGATTCATACGACAAGGAACTTCACCCATGTTCATCGTCATTTCCTATCACATCGACAAGAGCTACATTCTTCGTGCAACTATGTGTTTGGTAGTACTAGAGCGTCAGCATCGGCATTCTTCATCAATCCTTCTTCAAGTGTTGCCCAATCACCAACCTTCTACGAGCATCAAATTCAATCTGGACTCATCAAGTACATCACTTCCTTGTCTGATGATCGGTACATTGATCTGAGTGTGAAGACCTGGGCAGATAATTGGGGAGAAGGTTGTTGCGATTACAACGATGTGGTAAATAGACGTAGCGCGCATGCAAAAGATGTCAGTGATAAGTCCTCTCTCGAGTGTTTTGATACGTTCTCTCTCCATTGTCTCAATACCGACGGTGACATCGCCAAGTATTACGCCAATCTTCCTTTGTGGCTTATTCGAGTCCGTCGATCTCGCGTTGGCATTGATGTCTCTTCACTGTGCTTTTCCATAGATTGTCAGCTGATCCAATTTGGTATCACCTATCAAATTTACTGGTCTACAAGTACAAGTCATCGCGCATACAATCTCGCCGACTTTAATATATTTGACTTCTCAGGTCCCTGTATCATCAGACGAATATTGCTCAAGGAACTATTTTATGATGAAATGCACAATACAGAACTCCGTGCAAGTCTCTCTACGACAGTCGACGTAATTGATAGTGCTATTGACACTTATTCTTGTGCTGAATCTGATATGGGCTCATCCAATGTCTCTGGTTCTGACGACATGCTTATCTCTCGTCGATTCGCAAGACGCCGTGACAGTGGTCATGCTATTTTCATCGGACTAGATCGTCTTTGTATTCAACTGGGTGCTGATTTGAGTAAGTCATCTGATGGTATTGTCGACAATGGGAATTTGACGAGTCTGAATGCAACTCAGTACGCAAGTGCAGTAGCGAGTGGTGGTGAAATGCGCAATGTCCGTACAACCTCCTGTTGGATTACCGTTCAGAGGCATGTGTTTACTGATGATAGGAGTTCACGCCAACATGGATGTTCACGCTTGAACACAGCACCTGAGGTCGTGTTACCAATGTTACCAATGTTACCGCGTCATTTCGCTTGGTTGTTACACATCATTGCCCTGAATGTAGGTATCGTCTTGCTGGACTATGGGGAGAAAGTGTTTGCTGGTATTTGCTGGATGCAATACGCATTAGTGCTGGTGGTAACACGTATGTTATCATATTGGAGGGCTTACTTGACCATGGTATCACTCGTAACGACAGTTGGGGAGTGTCAACTTTCTGCAAGTTTATTCTGGAGACGTGTCTTTTACGGTAGTCAGAATTGGGAGTACTTGATTGTAGGACGCTCAAAGTCTCCACGTGTGATGGAATTAGTATGGAAAATGCACGTCAGTTCCTCCGTCTATCACCATCGAGCCATAACTTTTCTTTAACAATGATTTAGGCTCTTAGTAGTACATCAAACAACACTGCTCTAGTGGCTTTGTAAATTCATCTCTGCTATTGAAGCAGGACGAAGCAACAGTAAGAATACGTAGGAACACATTTGCTGAGGAAGAAGGTGGCATATAATACCCCTTGGTGTGAGGAACATTTTGACGAGCAATTGAAGAGTGGATTTCGCCAAAGGCATCGAAGGATTTCATCGCTTATTAGTTCGTAACTTCCAATACGCTTTGTTGACTCGTTTCTCTGTAAGACTCTACTTCTTCTCTATGCGTTTCGCGACAGCAACAGCAAGTTGAAACCCAAAAGAAAATATATGACCCGCCGAGCGATTCCAGTTCTGCAAACCGCTCTCGGGTGGATCGCAGGTAGTGCCCAGTTTATTTCTTTGTCTTTGGTACTTGTCAGTCTTGTGTCCACCTTGACCTTGCGCTTTTTTGTCAAGCTGAAACACGAGCTGGTTGATTGAGTTGAAGTTGATGCGAAGCGCTGGTACATCGGCGAACAAAATAGAAGTTCTTGAGTTAGTACAATCCTCTGAGTCTAGCCTATACGGCTTCTAAGGCCTACGTAGGAATTAAAATCCACGTAGAAGATACATACCAGTCTAAAACTAATCTGTCCCGTTGAGAGAGTCTGTCCCGTTGAGATGAGGTGAATTTCCAGACTGTCCGTTCTGAGCCTCGATCGTGACTTAGATATTGAAGTATGCACCCCTCAATCCAAATTGGGCACGTCCAACGAGCAGTCGAGTACTTTCTCAAAGATGCACCAGAGGAAGATAAGGAGAAAGCCAATTCATGCTTAGAAATGATAAAATTTGGTATGTCCAACACAATGATTACATTTGCTGGAAAATACTACGAATACGGAGGATCCGATGCTGAATCGAAAGGACTAACTATTGGAGGATACGAATCAGCATTTCTAGCGGATCTAGTAGCAGCCTTCATTTTGGAGAATCTCGATGAGATGTTTCAAGGAGACGGCGGTGACACCTATTCAAAGATCTACCGCGATCATGTCACAAAACAACGGATGAAATCTGTGACTGGTATGAAGAATTCCAAAGTAGAGTTAATACTCTAATTGGATCAGACAGTCTCAAATTCACCATGGAAATTTGGAAGCCAAGCTCACCTCCCGAAGAAGTGCCGAGATATTCTGACAAGATAACGATATGCAGAAAAGATGCATTCCCTTACCTTGACTTGGAGATGTACTGGAGACACGATGAACTACAATTCAGAGTCCATCTAAAGCCGAACCAAGAACTCAAATACCTCAACAAGGACAGCGCGCATACCAAAGCAACATTCGAAGCAATCCCTCATGGTGTCCTTCGCTGCCTAACAAGCTTAACTTCAGTCCACGAGGACAACGAAGACACCACGCTTGATGTGCTCTACCCAAAGCACATCGAAGCACTTGAGAGAGCTGGTCTTCCTCTACCAAAAGTCTACCCGACTCTAAAAGAAGCTAATGAGAAGTTGAAAAACGACACGATATTAAGGAGCACAGAAGAAGAACAACAACGGAGGAAAAAGCTGCAAAAGGACTACGCACGAGCTACATACTTTGTTATTGGACGCACCACCAACTTCTGGGACAAGCCAGTATGCGGAATGATTAAGGAATTAGTCAAGAAGCACAAACTACCATGGCTTCGCTTCAAGATGGCAAACTCGAGATTCACAAACCTAGGCGAACTATTCAACGCGGACCTGTCTAAGAAAGTCATGACGGGGATTGTGGATGAAGAGATGTTGGACTTACCTCAATGCAACTGTAACGTCTTATCCTTATGCAAAGATGGAGAATGTCTGTACGGCGGCGACTGCCGCAAGAAGAAGAAGATGGTAATCTACGGTCTGAAAGACAAGACTACCGACAAGACCTACTACGGAAAGACAGTACAACACCTGAAGGAGAGGACATCGACACACTTCCAACAAGTGTGGTCTCTAGTCGACTACAAACGAAACCCAAACGACCCGAAGAAGAAGAAAGCAGCTGCCAAGTCGGATTCTTTCGCCTACCACTTTGCCAAACTATGTAGAGACTGTACGAACAGTAACCGATCAAGGGCAAAACTCAAACAGGTTGTCTCTGTCGAAGTAATTTGGCAGGGAGAGCCTATCCAATGTACGAAATCGGCACGCACCAGGGCTTGCAAAATCTGTATGGTAGAAAGGAAACAGATTATGAAAGCCCTACGTGACGACAAGCACAAAGTTATTAACGAAAATGACGACATTTACGCAGCGTGTAAATGCTCCACGAGATTTCACAAGTTCGCCCATATTGATTCTGATGCACTGAGGACGCGCTTGACGCAGAAAAAAGTCACTCCCAAAAGAAAGTCGAAGAAAGCTTGCGGCCATCGGAAGCCTGCTCCACCAGGTACCACCAGCAGGCCAAGAGAACCACCAACAAACCACACCGGAATTGGTAAGACTCCTAGAGTCCCCAACTCGCTTGATTGATACTAACGTGCCAGGTCTGCCATACAGATCGCCATGTGAGCATCCGTCAAACTACAACTTAGCACAACGGAGACAGTGGGATGTTGAGCAAGCCACCCAAGACACCCAAGGGATAGATGTCTAATATAGCCAGAACCTGTCGGAGGGAAGTTCTCTCCAATAACGGGTTTCGGCGATTTACAACAGTAGTTTTTTAATGAAGGCAGGTGAACTCTCGCGAGATCCCGCTTAGCCTCTTTAGAGCACTTTTTTGCAATTAATATGTTTTAGATCTTTTGCACGGCTCAAGCTGTCTTAGGTCGTATGGGCGTCGCTACAACGTCGTAGGTGACCTGATGAGGCATCTGAGATGGCCGCCGACTCCTTTGTTGCCAGTGATAACGTTCTCACGCTGTGAATATGGCAATCCACTGCTTCTAGTGACCCTTTATAGTTGGCCATGATAGTATAGAAGCATCTTTTGCACGACTCAAGCTTTCTTAGGTCGTATGGGCGTCGCTACAACGTCGTAGGTGACCTGATGAGGCATCTGAGATGGCCGCCGACTCCTTTGTTGCCAGTGATAACGTTCTCACGCTGTGAATATGGCAATCCACTGCTTCTAGTGACCCATTATAGTTGGCCATGATAGTATAGAAGCATCTTTTGCACGGCTCAAGCTGTCTTAGGTCGTATGGGCGTCGCTACAACGTCGTAGGTGACCTGATGAGGCATCTGAGATGGCTCCTTTGTTGCCAGTGATAACGAATCTCACGCTGTGAATATGGCAATCAACTGCTTCTAGTGACCCATTATAGTTGGCCGTGATAGTATAGAAGCATCTTTTGCACGGCTCAAGCTGTCTTAGGTCGTATGGGCGTCGCTACAACGTCGTAGGTGACCTGATGAGGCATCTGAGATGGCCGCCGACTCCTTTGTTGCCAGTGATAACGAATCTCACGCTGTGAATATGGCAATCAACTGCTTCTAGTGACCCATTATAGTTGGCCATGATAGTATAGAAGCATCTTTTGCACGGCTCAAGCTGTCTTAGGTCGTATGGGCGTCGCTACAACGTCGTAGGTGACCTGATGAGGCATCTGAGATGGCCGCCGACTCCTTTGTTGCCAGTGATAACGTTCTCACGCTGTGAATATGGCAATCCACTGCTTCTAGTGACCCATTATAGTTGGCCATGATAGTATAGAAGCATCTTTTGCACGGCTCAAGCTGTCTTAGGTCGTATGGGCGTCGCTACAACGTCGTAGGTGACCTGATGAGGCATCTGAGATGGCTCCATTGTTGCCAGTGATAACGTATCTCACGCTGTGAATATGGCAATCCACTGCTTCTAGTGACCCATTATAGTTGGCCGTGATAGTATAGAAGCATCTTTTGCACGGCTCAAGCTGTCTTAGGTCGTATGGGCGTCGCTACAACGTCGTAGGTGACCTGATGAGGCATCTGAGATGGCCGCCGACTCCTTTATTGCCAGTGATAACGAATCTCACGCTGTGAATATGGCAATCAACTGCTTCTAGTGACCCATTATAGTTGGCCATGATAGTATAGAAGCATCTTTTGCACGGCTCAAGCTGTCTTAGGTCGTATGGGCGTCGCTACAACGTCGTAGGTGACCTGATGAGGCATCTGAGATGGCCGCCGACTCCTTTGTTGCCAGTGATAACGTTCTCACGCTGTGAATATGGCAATCCACTGCTTCTAGTGACCCATTATAGTTGGCCATGATAGTATAGAAGCATCTTTTGCACGGCTCAAGCTGTCTTAGGTCGTATGGGCGTCGCTACAACGTCGTAGGTGACCTGATGAGGCATCTGAGATGGCCGCCGACTCCTTTATTGCCAGTGATAACGAATCTCACGCTGTGAATATGGCAATCAACTGCTTCTAGTGACCCATTATAGTTGGCCATGATAGTATAGAAGCATCTTTTGCACGGCTCAAGCTGTCTTAGGTCGTATGGGCGTCGCTACAACGTCGTAGGTGACCTGATGAGGCATCTGAGATGGCCGCCGACTCCTTTGTTGCCAGTGATAACGAATCTCACGCTGTGAATATGGCAATCAACTGCTTCTAGTGACCCATTATAGTTGGCCATGATAGTATAGAAGCATCTTTTGCACGGCTCAAGCTGTCTTAGGTCGTATGGGCGTCGCTACAACGTCGTAGGTGACCTGATGAGGCATCTGAGATGGCCGCCGACTCCTTTGTTGCCAGTGATAACGTTCTCACGCTGTGAATATGGCAATCCACTGCTTCTAGTGACCCATTATAGTTGGCCATGATAGTATAGAAGCATCTTTTGCACGGCTCAAGCTGTCTTAGGTCGTATGGGCGTCGCTACAACGTCGTAGGTGACCTGATGAGGCATCTGAGATGGCCGCCGACTCCTTTGTTGCCAGTGATAACGTTCTCACGCTGTGAATATGGCAATCCACTGCTTCTAGTGACCCATTATAGTTGGCCGTGATAGTATAGAAGCATCTTTTGCACGGCTCAAGCTTTCTTAGGTCGTATGGGCGTCGCTACAACGTCGTAGGTGACCTGATGAGGCATCTGAGATGGCCGCCGACTCCTTTGTTGCCAGTGATAACGAATCTCACGCTGTGAATATGGCAATCCACTGCTTCTAGTGACCCATTATAGTTGGCCATGATAGTATAGAAGCATCTTTTGCACGGCTCAAGCTGTCTTAGGTCGTATGGGCGTCGCTACAACGTCGTAGGTGACCTGATGAGGCATCTGAGATGGCCGCCGACTCCTTTGTTGCCAGTGATAACGAATCTCACGCTGTGAATATGGCAATCAACTGCTTCTAGTGACCCATTATAGTTGGCCATGATAGTATAGAAGCATCTTTTGCACGGCTCAAGCTGTCTTAGGTCGTATGGGCGTCGCTACAACGTCGTAGGTGACCTGATGAGGCATCTGAGATGGCCGCCGACTCCTTTGTTGCCAGTGATAACGAATCTCACGCTGTGAATATGGCAATCCACTGCTTCTAGTGACCCATTATAGTTGGCCATGATAGTATAGAAGCATCTTTTGCACGGCTCAAGCTGTCTTAGGTCGTATGGGCGTCGCTACAACGTCGTAGGTGACCTGATGAGGCATCTGAGATGGCCGCCGACTCCTTTGTTGCCAGTGATAACGAATCTCACGCTGTGAATATGGCAATCCACTGCTTCTAGTGACCCATTATAGTTGGCCGTGATAGTATAGAAGCATCTTTTGCACGGCTCAAGCTTTCTTAGGTCGTATGGGCGTCGCTACAACGTCGTAGGTGACCTGATGAGGCATCTGAGATGGCCGCCGACTCCTTCGCTGACAGTGATAACGAATCTCACGCTGTGAATATGGCAATCCACTGCTTCTAGTGACCCTTTATAGTTGGCCATGATAGTATAGAAGCATCTTTTGCACGGCTCAAGCTGTCTTAGGTCGTATGGGCGTCGCTACAACATCGTAGGTGACCTGATGAGGCATCTGAGATGGCCGCTGACTCCGACTCCTTTGTTGCCAGTGATAACGTCACGCTGTGAATATGGCAATCCACTGCTTCTAGTGACCCATTATAGTTGGCCATGATAGTATAGAAGCATCTTTTGCACGGCTCAAGCTGTCTTAGGTCGTATGGGCGTCGCTACAACGTCGTAGGTGACCTGATGAGGCATCTGAGATGGCTCCTTTGTTGCCAGTGATAACGAATCTCACGCTGTGAATATGGCAATCCACTGCTTCTAGTGACCCATTATAGTTGGCCATGATAGTATAGAAGCATCTTTTGCACGGCTCAAGCTGTCTTAGGTCGTATGGGCGTCGCTACAACGTCGTAGGTGACCTGATGAGGCATCTGAGATGGCCGCCGACTCCTTTGTTGCCAGTGATAACATCTCACGCTGTGAATATGGCAATCCACTGCTTCTAGTGACCCATTATAGTTGGCCATGATAGTATAGAAGCATCTTTTGCACGGCTCAAGCTTTCTTAGGTCGTATGGGCGTCGCTACAACATCGTAGGTGACCTGATGAGGCATCTGAGATGGCCGCCGACTCCTTTGTTGCCAGTGATAACGAATCTCACGCTGTGAATATGGCAATCCACTGCTTCTAGTGACCCATTATAGTTGGCCATGATAGTATAGAAGCATCTTTTGCACGGCTCAAGCTTTCTTAGGTCGTATGGGCGTCGCTACAACGTCGTAGGTGACCTGATGAGGCATCTGAGATGGCCGCCGACTCCTTTGTTGCCAGTGATAACGTATCTCACGCTGTGAATATGGCAATCCACTGCTTCTAGTGACCCATTATAGTTGGCCATGATAGTATAGAAGCATCTTTTGCACGGCTCAAGCTGTCTTAGGTCGTATGGGCGTCGCTACAACGTCGTAGGTGACCTGATGAGGCATCTGAGATGGCTCCTTTGTTGCCAGTGATAACGTATCTCACGCTGTGAATATGGCAATCCACTGCTTCTAGTGACCCATTATAGCTGGCCATGATAGTATAGAAGCATCTTTTGCACGGCTCAAGCTGTCTTAGGTCGTATGGGCGTCGCTACAACGTCGTAGGTGACCTGATGAGGCATCTGAGATGGCCGCCGACTCCTTTGTTGCCAGTGATAACGAATCTCACGCTGTGAATATGGCAATCCACTGCTTCTAGTGACCCATTATAGCTGGCCGTGATAGTATAGAAGCATCTTTTGCACGGCTCAAGCTGTCTTAGGTCGTATGGGCGTCGCTACAACGTCGTAGGTGACCTGATGAGGCATCTGAGATGGCCGCCGACTCCTTTGTTGCCAGTGATAACGAATCTCACGCTGTGAATATGGCAATCCACTGCTTCTAGTGACCCATTATAGTTGGCCATGATAGTATAGAAGCATCTTTTGCACGGCTCAAGCTTTCTTAGGTCGTATGGGCGTCGCTACAACGTCGTAGGTGACCTGATGAGGCATCTGAGATGGCCGCCGACTCCTTTGTTACCAGTGATAACGAATCTCACGCTGTGAATATGGCAATCCACTGCTTCTAGTGACCCATTATAGTTGGCCGTGATAGTATAGAAGCATCTTTTGCACGGCTCAAGCTGTCTTAGGTCGTATGGGCGTCGCTACAACGTCGTAGGTGACCTGATGAGGCATCTGAGATGGCCGCCGACTCCTTTGTTGCCAGTGATAACGAATCTCACGCTGTGAATATGGCAATCCACTGCTTCTAGTGACCCATTATAGTTGGCCATGATAGTATAGAAGCATCTTTTGCACGGCTCAAGCTGTCTTAGGTCGTATGGGCGTCGCTACAACGTCGTAGGTGACCTGATGAGGCATCTGAGATGGCCGCCGACTCCTTTGTTGCCAGTGATAACGAATCTCACGCTGTGAATATGGCAATCCACTGCTTCTAGTGACCCATTATAGTTGGCCATGATAGTATAGAAGCATCTTTTGCACGGCTCAAAGCTGTCTTAGGTCGTATGGGCGTCGCTACAACGTCGTAGGTGACCTGATGAGGCATCTGAGATGGCCGCCGACTCCTTTGTTGCCAGTGATAACGAATCTCACGCTGTGAATATGGCAATCCACTGCTTCTAGTGACCCATTATAG
Source organism: Skeletonema marinoi (assembly GCA_030544225.1). Classification (NCBI taxonomy): domain Eukaryota; phylum Bacillariophyta; class Thalassiosirophyceae; order Thalassiosirales; family Thalassiosiraceae; genus Skeletonema; species Skeletonema marinoi. The sequence goes on from CM060490.1 coordinate 1,128,949, forward strand.
TTGGCCATGATAGTATAGAAGCATCTTTTGCACGGCTCAAGCTGTCTTAGGTCGTATGGGCGTCGCTACAACGTCGTAGGTGACCTGATGAGGCATCTGAGATGGCCGCCGACTCCTTTGTTGCCAGTGATAACGAATCTCACGCTGTGAATATGGCAATCCACTGCTTCTAGTGACCCATTATAGTTGGCCATGATAGTATAGAAGCATCTTTTGCACGGCTCAAGCTGTCTTAGGTCGTATGGGCGTCGCTACAACGTCGTAGGTGACCTGATGAGGCATCTGAGATGGCCGCCGACTCCTTTGTTGCCAGTGATAACATCTCACGTTGTGAATATGTTAATCCACTGCTTCGAGTGACCCATTATAGTTGGCCATGATAGTATAGAAGCATCTTTTGCACGGCTCAAGCTGTCTTAGGTCGTATGGGCGTCGCTACAACGTCGTAGGTGACCTGATGAGGCATCTGAGATGGCCGCCGACTCCTTTGTTGCCAGTGATAACGAATCTCACGCTGTGAATATGGCAATCAACTGCTTCTAGTGACCCATTATAGTTGGCCATGATAGTATAGAAGCATCTTTTGCACGGCTCAAGCTGTCTTAGGTCGTATGGGCGTCGCTACAACGTCGTAGGTGACCTGATGAGGCATCTGAGATGGCCGCCGACTCCTTTGTTGCCAGTGATAACGAATCTCACGCTGTGAATATGGCAATCCACTGCTTCTAGTGACCCATTATAGTTGGCCATGATAGTATAGAAGCATCTTTTGCACGGCTCAAGCTTTCTTAGGTCGTATGGGCGTCGCTACAACGTCGTAGGTGACCTGATGAGGCATCTGAGATGGCTCCATTGTTGCCAGTGATAACGAATCTCACGCTGTGAATATGGCAATCCACTGCTTCTAGTGACCCATTATAGTTGGCCATGATAGTATAGAAGCATCTTTTGCACGGCTCAAGCTGTCTTAGGTCGTATGGGCGTCGCTACAACGTCGTAGGTGACCTGATGAGGCATCTGAGATGGCCGCCGACTCCGACTCCTTTGTTGCCAGTGATAACGAATCTCACGCTGTGAATATGGCAATCCACTGCTTCTAGTGACCCATTATAGTTGGCCATGATAGTATAGAAGCATCTTTTGCACGGCTCAAGCTTTCTTAGGTCGTATGGGCGTCGCTACAACGTCGTAGGTGACCTGATGAGGCATCTGAGATGGCCGCCGACTCCTTTGTTGCCAGTGATAACGAATCTCACGCTGTGAATATGGCAATCCACTGCTTCTAGTGACCCATTATAGTTGGCCGTGATAGTATAGAAGCATCTTTTGCACGGCTCAAGCTGTCTTAGGTCGTATGGGCGTCGCTACAACGTCGTAGGTGACCTGATGAGGCATCTGAGATGGCCGCCGACTCCTTTGTTGCCAGTGATAACGAATCTCACGCTGTGAATATGGCAATCCACTGCTTCTAGTGACCCATTATAGTTGGCCATGATAGTATAGAAGCATCTTTTGCACGGCTCAAGCTGTCTTAGGTCGTATGGGCGTCGCTACAACGTCGTAGGTGACCTGATGAGGCATCTGAGATGGCCGCCGACTCCTTTGTTGCCAGTGATAACGAATCTCACGCTGTGAATATGGCAATCCACTGCTTCTAGTGACCCATTATAGTTGGCCATGATAGTATAGAAGCATCTTTTGCACGGCTCAAAGCTGTCTTAGGTCGTATGGGCGTCGCTACAACGTCGTAGGTGACCTGATGAGGCATCTGAGATGGCCGCCGACTCCTTTGTTGCCAGTGATAACATCTCACGTTGTGAATATGGCAATCCACTGCTTCGAGTGACCCATTATAGTTGGCCATGATAGTATAGAAGCATCTTTTGCACGGCTCAAGCTGTCTTAGGTCGTATGGGCGTCGCTACAACGTCGTAGGTGACCTGATGAGGCATCTGAGATGGCCGCCGACTCCTTTGTTGCCAGTGATAACGAATCTCACGCTGTGAATATGGCAATCCACTGCTTCTAGTGACCCATTATAGTTGGCCATGATAGTATAGAAGCATCTTTTGCACGGCTCAAGCTGTCTTAGGTCGTATGGGCGTCGCTACAACGTCGTAGGTGACCTGATGAGGCATCTGAGATGGCCGCTGACTCCTTTGTTGCCAGTGATAACGAATCTCACGCTGTGAATATGGCAATCCACTGCTTCTAGTGACCCATTATAGTTGGCCATGATAGTATAGAAGCATCTTTTGCACGGCTCAAGCTGTCTTAGGTCGTATGGGCGTCGCTACAACGTCGTAGGTGACCTGATGAGGCATCTGAGATGGCCGCCGACTCCTTTGTTGCCAGTGATAACGAATCTCACGCTGTGAATATGGCAATCCACTGCTTCTAGTGACCCATTATAGTTGGCCATGATAGTATAGAAGCATCTTTTGCACGGCTCAAGCTGTCTTAGGTCGTATGGGCGTCGCTACAACATCGTAGGTGACCTGATGAGGCATCTGAGATGGCCGCCGACTGTTGATGTTGCCTATGTAACCTTATTACTGTTACGTACTTTTACCAGTACGTTGTATAGCTTATTAGGAAAGAAAAGTTGTGGCTCAAATTCGGAAGCGTCATCTTTCTGATGACCCCGAATTGATGCCAATGCGATGCATTGGATCTGTGGGTAAAGTCGTTCACAGCAGCCTTAAGCATCATAATATTCGTTTTATCATTGAAACAAACATATCTTTTGTATCCCTGCGATTGAGTGTGAAGACAGCAATTGGCCCAGCTCGTCTTCCACTTGATAGCGTTTGTCAAGACTTCCTCGATTGCTCGATACCCTCGTTAGGTGTACGACCCCAAATCACGCTATTAACGCTCCTCGTCATCGAGCGCTACGGATCTACCCATCAGTCCCTCATCGGACTTTCAACCTTCAGCCTTTCATCGTTGGGCTTGTATTTCAACGTGTGAAGAAACTACCTGTGCCTGTCCTTCATCGGACTTCTAGATAGTCTTCGTTTATTGGTACCACTTTGTTATCAGACGCCTGATTCAGCGCAAATCCTTCTGGGCGTGATAATTGTCATCTTATTATTATTCTGTCATGTCGACAACCATAACCGTTTGAAATAGCACACAACGTCGTGTACAATCTACAGTATAGAAGACGGGATAAGAATATTGTGTTAACCGTTTGAAATAGCACACAACGTCGTGTACAATCTACAGTATAGAAGACGGGATAAGGATAGCACAGTTAACACAATATTCTAGAATATATACATTATCATGGTGAGTAAGTAACAAGCATGCAGGAGCTTGCGAGGGTGGTCTTGTAAAGCTCTCCCGAGACACCACCACCAAATCGCTCTGCTACCACCGAAGCAGCATGCTCCGTTAGCAGCGATTCTACTGGCTTGGCCTCTTTCATGAGCCGCGTCGCAAACGCCTTCTCACCGACGGCTGCATTTGCGAGGGTGTTTCAAACGCCTACCGATGTAGGTGCAACCAACCAAACAACCCGTGGCTCGGATCCTCCACTCTCTGAGGGTTCCTATGGTGAAGCTGCTCCAGCGGCTGCACCCGGTCTAGTTTCTGCCCAGCGTCAGTTACAGTATGCTCCTGCGGCAGTACAGCGTCGTCCGATCGACCCGCCTGAAGGAGGGGATCATGATGATGCGGTCATGAGTGGTGTTGGCGCGGATTTTTCGGCACTTTGGAGGGAAGAGTTTCTCGCTGCCGAGAATCCACATGCGAACTCTCCGTCTAGTCGCCGTCTACCCTTTTCTCCAGGTGGAACCGTCAGTCGAGCGGAGTTGGAGGGGATGGATACTCTCTCCCCGGTTGCTGCAGCTCAACTCAGAGGTGCAATTGGTTTGCCTCCTACTCCCATCCGTTCGTCCTCCTCTCCCGTCGAGATTGTCGAGGACGCTGCAGATGATGAGGATGAGGATGAGGATGAGGACTCCTACGATCTTGAAGCTATCGTTCATCCTCCAGTTTCAACTCCGTCGATAGTAGTTTCGAGTGGTGTGTCTCAGCAAGGGGGTGTGTTCTCCAATGTTCAGTCTACTGAGGCTACACCATCGATCCCTGCAACTAGCTCTACCGTCTCGACCTCAAGCTCTGCTTCAGCACCGCGTCCGTCTCCCACGCAGCATGTTGGGAAGTATGGCTCGTTTCTTACTGCAGACGATGCTGCTAAGGTCCAAAACTACCATCAAGATAACGGCTCTTCTCCCTCTCAGCTGCGTAATTCGAGTGATTTGCTGATTGTGCTGAAGAAGGAGGATCGTCTTGGACCGGGTCAGGAAGGTTATGATGAGCAGTATAAGTCGATCACCAAAGGCAATCTGAAGCCTTCTGATAAACTTGGAGTCCCTCATTGGGGCGCTACTCACGATGAAGCCGGGAATATCAAGGAAGGAACTTCTGCTGGTGATATGCTGTACAAGGTTAGTGAGTCTCTTCACACCATTGAGAAACATGCCTACAACTATGATATGGGTATGTTGATTCATGTTCCTTCTTTGAGGCCAGGCACCGTTACTCACGGAAGCTACACCATCGATCATACGCCTCCTCAGGATGTCTTGGACTACAGTGCTGGTGAACTCAATCTTACAACAGATTGGGGCCTGATCGACATCGATTGGATCAAGTTCTATCAGAGGCTGATCAATCGCAGCAAGTTCGTTAGCGAAGTTGATAGAGATAGCTCCAGGATGTTCTTTATCTACCTCCAGAACTGTATTACGCATGATCTCTTCAACAGAGCAAAGGAGCAGTTTGACAAGTTCTTCGATGTTTGGTCCCAGGGTGGTATCACTTTCTTCTGGGTTATTCTGCGAATTATCTACGGGTGTAATGGTGCGTTTGCTGCTACTCTCCAGTCTACAATCAAGACCTTCAGCGTTGAGGGTCCTCTCAAAGTGGCTGGTCAGAACTTCACTTGGATTCAGGGACGCTTCAAGCCTATCATTAATCAGCTCCGTCAACTTCGCGGTTTGAGACTTGAGATGGTTCGTCAAATCCTCTCTGGAATGATTTTGTGCACGGTGAAGAACTTTGCGAAGGTGTTTGAGGGGATGCTCCTGAATGAGACTCTGGATTCCATCACTTCTAGCTTGGACAAGCCGCTCTCTACTGTTGAAGAGACCGATCAGAAGTCTATTGCCTCCAAGCTTCTTAGTCTGTTTGATACGGCTGCTCGTTTGTATCTTGAAATGTCCGGGCAAGGACTGTGGGTTGACGCAACTGGCCAGAAGATCTCGTTCCATGCAATCAAGTCTGGTATCAAGCGGTGCTTCAACTGCGGCGATCCAGATCACTTGCTTCCTGACTGTCCAAAGGATCGTGATAACAAGAGGATTACTGCCAACCGGAAGAAGTCCCTCGGCGAGTCTGCTGGCGGGGTGAAGAGTGATAAGTCGTCTGATAATGGCAAGCCTACCATCCCTCAACGTGGAACTAAGGATGATCTCAACAAAGTCCCTGCGTACAAGGTCCAAGGTGGTAAAGTGGTCTTCCGTTGCAACAAATGCAGGAAGAAGAAGCAAGGTCAGTGGTTTGATCACCCGTCCTACGACCATGACAAGGCTACTTCCAACGCTTCGTATAACTATGCGTCTGAACATCCCAAGTGTCCAGTTGGTAAACTTTGTAAGGCTTACGCCGCTGCCCCTTCAGGAGATGGTGACTCTGATAAACTCAAGAAGATGCAGGAGAGTGTGAAAGAGCTGAAACAAAAGGAGGATCGTCTTTGGAAAGAAGCTGAGCAGGAGGGACGGGATTCAACCAAGGGTGCCGCGGCACTCAATACCCTTCAGTCTGTTCGCAACAGCTTCTACTCAAGCTTCTCGAATTTTGGTTAAGGGAGGACAACGACCCTGATGTTGTTTCTCCCGTTGATTATTATTCAGGAACCTTTGATAACTACGTCAGCTACATGTGCGGCGGCGAGCCCTGCGCTCTACTCTTTGAGTACTTCTCGGGTCTCCTTTCGGCGCCATTTGGCTTGGCAAGTCTCAGCTGGTTCTGGTTGTTTTTGATGCCCTTCACGGCAGGTTGGATCGTCACGCTTGGCTTTACAGTTTCACTGTTGGATTTCATCATTTCTGTGCTCGCCTCGTTGGATCCACCTCGCTACAGAATGAGGAGGAGGAAGAAACCACCCGACAAGCGGAGACGTCTTAGTGGCAAAAAGCGGCGTGCGCTCTTGCGAGAACACCCCAAATATTTGGCTGCGGTAAATAAGTGGCTTCGTGATCACCTTGAGGATCTTCGCCTTGAGATTGAACTCAAAGAATTTCTTGACGGCAATGGAATTCCTCTTCATCTCCAAGGTCGTTTCAGTCTTTGGACACATGATGATGCATCTGTGTCTGATCTTTTGGCTTCGCTGTATGGTTCGTCAGAAGTACCAGTGGGATCTGCTCCTCAGGAGGAGGTGGTGAATCCGCAAGATGAACGCAGATGGGTTTTCTTCGACCCAACTTTGGAAGTGGCTCTGAATGAACGCAGATGGGTGTTCTATGGAGAAGAGCCCGGTGTGCCTTACCAGAGCAATGTTGAAGTTGAAGTAGCTCAGTTCTTAGATTGTGACGGTGTGACTCCTGACCAGCAAGGAAAGTTCAACCTATTTCAGCATGATCCTGATATCCTTGAACACTACGTTACGAAAGTCAATCCAGATCCTACTTCGTTTATCAGGCTATTGAAGCATCTCCATCCTTCTTCCACCCATGAGAATATTGACCATGAAGTCAACGCCCACTCAGCCATTCTACGTGCTGAGGCGGCGAAGGTTGCAAATCCTACCTACAATCTCTGGATGCTTGAGTCTGCCAGCTTGAATGCTAATGCACAAGTTCGCCCGAAGGTGAGAAGGAGCAAGAAGAGTCGGAAGAAAGAACGTCGTTCAGAAGCTTTCTACCGCACTCCTGCAATCATGGACAGTGGAGCCTCTTATGGTCTCACTCCCTTTCGCGATGACTTCATTACCTACGAAGAAGTGGATCTAAAGGTTAAGGATGTTTCCAGCGAGAACCGTGTGACAGGTTTTGGTTTGGTTCTTTACCGCATGCAGGCTAAGAACGGTAGTACCTGCTACGTACCTGGTCTAGCCTATCACCTCGAGACTACTGACGTGAGACTCATAAGTCCCCAAGCGTATCACCAAATGTTTAAGGGCTTCAGTCTTCTTGATGGTGCTTCCTTTGACGTACATCTGGACAAGCCTGTAAACCACGATCATGAAGTAGAAAATGTGATTGGAATTCCTATCGATAAGATGAACAACCTTCCCATGATTCACGACGTTTGGTGCTCTCAGGAGGAGAAGGATAATATTGGACCTTATTTCACCCGCGCTTACTCTGTCCTGCAAAGATCTATGAATGGTTTCTTCTTTGGCGGAGAAGGTCGCTGGCTAACTACACGTCTTGAGACCGAGGATTTTCCTGAGCCGATGGAGGTTGATTACGACTTCGGCCTGTTTGATCACTTGCTGGTATCAAAGTGCGTCACAACTGAGAGCAATGACAACTTGAGTGCCGCTCAGCGTGAATTGTTACTCTGGCACTTCAAGCTGGGGTGCAGTATGAAGAAAGTTCAAGCACTGATGACTGGTCACACTCGTGAAGTGGAAAACGGTGGGAAAGTCTGGTATGCACCCGTAATTCAGCCCAAGAAGGCTACTGCTGCCAACTGCGTTATTCCTAAGTGTGCTACGTGCGAAATTGCTAGAGCAAAAGTGAAGAAGCCGAAGTCTAAGACGGTGAAGGCAATTGCCGAGAATGAAGGAGCTCTCTCCAAGGACAAGTATATGCCTGGAGACTTCGTTAGTATGGACACTGTCTCTGTTCCCATTAAAGGTCGTCTATTTACTGGCTATGGCGCTGATTCTGCCAAGGGCTACGCTGGAGTTACCTTATTTCATGACATTGGTTCTGGAGTGATTAGAGTCTTCCCTCAAGTGTCGATGACTGCTGCAGATTCCCTACTTTCTAAAGCGAAATTTGAGGAGTTTCTTTGGGCCGAGGCTGGTGTTACTGTCAAGCACTATCATAGTGACGGCGGTGTGTTCACGGCTAAAGCTTTCCGTAATGATTGTGATGAGAAGAAGCAAACACAGACCTTCTCAGGTGTTGGTGCTAAGTTTCAAAATGCGAATGCAGAGAGGTCTGTTCAGACTCTGTTCTGGATGTGCCGCTCATTCATGCTTCATGCAGCTCTGCGTTGGTCTTCAAATGGAGCAGATGATGCAAATCTTTGGCCTAAGCTCTAAACTACGCCGAGTATCTATTCAATCGAACTCCCTCGCTGAAGAATGGCTTCTCCCCTTTGGAACGTCTTACCTCCTGTCAGTCAGATCACCGCGAACTACTTCGTGCTCATGTCTGGGGTGCTCCCGTGTATGTACTTGACAGTAAACTTCAAGATGGAAAGCGTCTACCGGCATTCTCACGTCGAGCTAAGCTGGGTCAATTTATGGGATTCTCACCTGAACACTCTTCCATGGTCGGGCTAGTTCGTCATGTTGGAACTGGTCATATGTCGGCGCAGTATCATACTGTTTTCGACGACCGCTTTGAGACTGTGTTTGGTATTGGCAGCGAAGATGAAGATGTCCTGGATGAGACTGTTAGCAAAATCTGGTGTGATCTTTTCAAGTCAAAGGATGGTTCAGATCTTTACGTCGAACCTGAGTATGATGCCGATGCAAAAGAACTCCTGTATGATCCTCCGCCGTTGGAAGCACCTTGGTTAACTGAGGAGGAGCTTCGAGAACGTGAAGATCGTCTGCAGGATCAAATCCGTCGTGGTGAACAGCAACGCATCAAGTATGAAGCGAAGTTCAAGCCAGAGCAAACTGAACCTCCTGCGATAAGGGTGCGTTTTGATGAGCATCCTTCCATTTTGGGTCCTGATGTTGAGTCAGAAGGAGATGATGAAGACGTCGGAGCTGTCTGTACTGGTGTGGATGACTCTGCCATTCAGAAGGAGGACGAAGGTGAAGAAGAGAAGGAGTATGAAGCTCCTGCTTCTCCAAATCAGGAGGAGGATAACTCGTGGTCTCGTCGACTACGACCTCGTTCTTCGTGGAAACAACGCATAAATGTTTGCTCAAACTCTTGGCAAGCTGCAAAATCCTTCACTCCTTTTCAAATGGCATCTCTCACTTCGGATGAGAAGAAGACTCTTTCGGATCCAAGCTTGTCCAAATACTTTGGTCACTACGGGTTAACCCTCTCTCAAGAACGTCAAGTCCCGGTTGAAGTTAAAAGGGCCTCATCGAAAGGCCTGCGCTATCGTCAAAAGTTTGTCCGTCAAGCTGAAATTGCTGAACAACATCTGCGTGCATTGAAGTTTGAGGCTACTACTGTCGAAGAGCTGTTAGGATCTCCACTGTCTCGGTACATTAAGCTGGCAACAAACGACTGTGGTTATGGTGGCAGTATTAAGGAACTTGTCTGCAACTACGTTTCTCCATGGTTTCTCAATGCCAAGACTGGGCTCTCTGCCGCAGACCATCCTTCGTGGGATGTTGCTATGAGTGGCGACGAGGCTGAGCAGTATTGGCAGGCAGCAAAGACTGAAATTGCCACCCTTGAGTCAATGAATGCCTGGGATGTTGTAGATAGATCGTCAGTACCAGAGGATCAACGAGTACTTCCTAGTCTTTGGGTGTTCAGGCGGAAGCGTCTGCCAGATGGAACTGTCCGTAAGCACAAAGGCCGCTTCACCGTAAGAGGCGACAAGCAAGTCGCTGGCGTTGATTACAATGAAACATGGGCACCTGTGTGCAAGTGGACAACTGTACGAATGATGTTTATCCTTCAACTGATGCTAGGACTCAAGAGTGCTGCCGCTGATGTCCAAGCAGCATTCCTCCACGGAACTCTTCCACCTGGAGAACAAGTGTTCGTCGAGATGCCACGAGGCTTCAAACAAGCCGGCAAGGTCCTGAAGCTTCGCAAAAGTCTATACGGTCTGAAACAGGCTCCTAGATGTTTCTGGGAGTATCTTACCAAAACGATGGAAAGCTGTGGTTTGAAACAAAGCGAGTTTGATAGCTGCCTGTTCATTGGTGAGAAGGTCATCGCTGTTGCTTATGTCGATGACATCCTCTTCTGGGCTAAAGACGAGAATGATATCACCGATGTGATGGTTCAACTTCGCGAGAAGGGACTCCTGCTTGAGAAGGAGAGTGATGCTGCTGGTTTTCTTGGCGTAGACATTAATGTCCTTGAAACTGATGCTGGTGGCCGTCCTACGAAGATGGAACTCACTCAGACTGGCCTCATTGATAGGATCATCACCAATCTTGGTTTGGATGGTGGAAGAGAAGGCGGCAAGTTTGTACCTGCTGGCCCAAAGCCGCTCCCCAAGGATGAAGATGGCCCAGCCTGCGAAGAAGACTTCAATGTTGCTGCCGTTGTGGGACAGTTGCTGTACTTGTCGGGCCACTCACGACCTGAAATTGCCTATGCAGTAAACTGCTGTGCTCGATACATGTTCTGTCCAAGACGCTCCCATGAGCTTGCGCTCAAGCAAATTGGAAGATATCTACGCCGCACGAGAACTAGAGGCTTGATTATCGAGCCGTCTGAGAATCTTTTGACCATCGATGCCTTTCCAGATGCTGATTTTGCTGGAATGTATGGCTTTGAGCGTCCTGATGATCCTGCTTGTGTTAAGAGCAGGACTGGTTTCGTGATCAACGTTGCTAATTGTCCGGTGTTGTGGAAGTCCCAACTTCAGTCGAAGACTGCACTGTCCACTATGGAAGCCGAGATCTCTGCCTTGGCTCACTGCTGCCGCGAGTTATTTCCCATCATGGATTTAGCAAAGTATCTTGCCGAGTACTTTGGTTTGGATCCCACCACTACAACAATGAATGTTTCTGTTCATGAGGATAACAGTTCAGCTCTCATCTTAGCTCAAACAATTCCTCCTGAACACAAGCCGCGTTCGAAGTACTTTCATTTGGAAACTGTCTGGTTCCGCGAAGAGATTGTGAAGAGGGGCATCAAGTTGTTGAAGATTGATACGAAGGAGCAACTCGGGGATATCTTCACCAAAGGTTTACCCAGAGTAGTCTTCGAGTATCTCCGTCAAAAGTTGTGCGGCTGGTAGCCTTGCTGCTGGTTGTTCACGCTTTAAGAAGGAGTGTTGAGGTTGCCTATGTAACCTTATTACTGTTACGTACTTTTACCAGTACGTTGTATAGCTTATTAGGAAAGAAAAGTTGTGGCTCAAATTCGGAAGCGTCATCTTTCTGATGACCCCGAATTGATGCCAATGCGATGCATTGGATCTGTGGGTAAAGTCGTTCACAGCAGCCTTAAGCATCATAATATTCGTTTTATCATTGAAACAAACATATCTTTTGTATCCCTGCGATTGAGTGTGAAGACAGCAATTGGCCCAGCTCGTCTTCCACTTGATAGCGTTTGTCAAGACTTCCTCGATTGCTCGATACCCTCGTTACCGACTCCTTTGTTGCCAGTGATAACGTCACGCTGTGAATATGGCAATCCACTGCTTCTAGTGACCCTTTATAGTTGGCCATGATAGTATAGAAGCATCTTTTGCACGGCTCAAGCTTTCTTAGGTCGTATGGGCGTCGCTACAACGTCGTAGGTGACCTGATGAGGCATCTGAGATGGCCGCCGACTCCTTTGTTGCCAGTGATAACGAATCTCACGCTGTGAATATGGCAATCCACTGCTTCGAGTGACCCATTATAGTTGGCCATGATAGTAAAGAAGCATCTTTTGCACGGCTCAAGCTGTTGCTGGTCGTATCGGCGTCGCTACAACGTGTTAGGTGACCTGATGAGGCATCTGAGACGGCCGCCAGCTCCTCTGTTGACAATCATATCGTACCTCACGCTGTGACTATGGCAATCCACTGCTTCTAGGGGCCCATTATAGTTGGCCATGATAGTATAGAAGCATCTTTTGCACGGCTCAAGCTGTTGTTGGTCGTATCGGCGTCGCTACAACGTGATAGGTGACCTGATGAGGCATCGGAGACGGCCGCCAGCTCCTCTGTTGACAATCATATCGTACCTCACGCTGTGACTATGGCAATCCACTGCTTCTAGGGGCCCATTATAGTTGGCCATGATAGTATAGAAGCATCTTTTGCACGGCTCAAGCTGTTGTTGGTCGTATCGGCGTCGCTACAACGTGATAGGTGACCTGATGAGGCATCGGAGACGGCCGCCAGCTCCTCTGTTGACAATCATATCGTACCTCACGCTGTGACTATGGCAATCCACTGCTTCTAGGGGCCCATTATAGTTGGCCATGATAGTATAGAAGCATCTTTTGCACGGCTCAAGCTGTTGTTGGTCGTATCGGCGTCGCTACAACGTGATAGGTGACCTGATGAGGCATCGGAGACGGCCGCCAGCTCCTCTGTTGACAATCATATCGTACCTCACGCTGTGACAATGGCAATCCACTGCTTCTAGGGGCCCATTATAGTTGGCCATGATAGTAAAGAAGCATCTTTTGCACGGCTCAAAATGTTGCTGGTCGTATCGGCGTCGCTACAACGTGTTAGGTGACCTGATGAGGCATCGGAGATGGCCGCCAGCTCCTCTGTTGACAATCATATCGTACCTCACGCTGTGACAATGGCAATCCACAGCTTGTTTTGGCCTATTAAAGTTGGCCATGATAGTATAGAAGCATCTTTCTCACGACGCGAGCTCAAATTTGTTTGTAATTGTGTCGTTACAACGTCGTAGGTGGCCTGATGAGGCATCTGAGATTGCCTCCAACACCACCTCTTATGGCCGCCATCTTCTCTGTTGACAGTCATTTCATATCTCACGCTGTGAATATGGCAATCGACAGCTTTTAGTTCCCTATTTTTTTGGGCATGAAAGTATAGAACCATTTTTGCCATCGATCATTTCTCTTTATATTCTATTCTCCAGCGATGCTAGATCATTGTAGGCGACTTGATGAGGTCCAATTTGGACTTTCCGCCAGCTTCATTCCACCATATCGACCTCACTTTTCGTCGCTGCTCCTTTTTTTCAACCACGTATTATTCAAATGGAGGCTTTGTCATTGTTGGAATATTTACTGTATGTACCTTATTGACTAGTGCTTACATTTTAGATCTGGTCCTTTGTATGCATTGCACACTATCCATGTGGGAGATCTATCACTGTAGACGAGCTTTTTCATTGGTATTTTCTACCTGTTACGAGATCAGATTTGTGATCATTAATTTATCTGCGCTGGGCTGATGGATGTGCTCTCCTTGTATGCGTCCTGATGAGGTCTTTTCTGCCTCCCCTCACGCGTTTCCCGCTTCGCTTGTCTGGCGGAGTCCCATTTGTGACGTCATCTTTTTAAAGCCAGATGGCAAGCGATCCCAAATTTTTAGATCTGCTCCATGAACCACCCAAAGATTTTTTAATCTTCCCCTACACAATACATCAAGCATAATATTAATAGCATCCAAACAATAAACAACATGTCCGAAGATAGACGCTCACGCTCCCGCTCTCGCTCCCGCTCCCCCGAACGCGGCGGTGAAGACAATGGCGATAATACCGCTCCTCCATCTGATAATGGCGCCCCCGCTGATGACACCAACAACGCTCCTTCTGGTGGTGGTGAAGATTCCGAGGGTGTTAAGTTGTATGTTGGAAACTTGGACTATTGTAAGTATAAATATTGTGTTTATTGTACAGCAGCAATGATGTTGTCTGATTTTTTACTCATGAGTTGGTGCTCCCTCGCTCATATTTTTATACCTCTCTTGTGTGCAATTGCAATACAATACTTAATTATTTATCTACAGCCACCGATGAACCCAAGCTCCGTGAAACCTTTGGCGAATTCGGCAACGTAAAGGATGTCTTCCTCCCCATGGATCGCATGACCTCCCGCCCTCGCGGATTTGGCTTTGTGACATTCGACGACCGTGCCGCAGCCGAGTCGGCAATTTCCAAGATGGATCAAAGTCAATTGGACGGAAGGACCATTCGTGTCAATGAAAGTAAGCCCCGTGGAGAGGGCCCCGCTGACTTTGCCCGTGGTGGAGGACGTGGTGGTGCTGGATTGGGACCCGGTGGAGTTGGTGGATTTAACCCCCAGGGCCGTGATGAAGTCAAATTATACGTGGGAAATTTGTCCTTTGATACGGATGAGCAGCAAGTACGAGAATTATTTGAGAAGTATGGCCAAGTTAGTGATTGCTTCTTGCCCCAGGATCGTGATAGTGGACGTCCCCGTGGATTTGCATTTGTTACCATGCCTGCCAAGGAGGCCGAAGAGGCTTGTGATAAGGTGAATGGAATGGAAGTGGACGGAAGAACACTTCGTGTGAATGAGGCTCAGCCCAAGGGGAGCGGAGGTGGTGGAAGAGGAGGTGGATTTGGTGGACGTGGAGGTGGTGGATATGGAGGAGGAGGAGGATATGGCGGACGTGGGGGTGGTGGATATGGTGATGATAGTTATCGTGGCGGCGGCGGCGGTGGTTATCAAGGGGGAAGAGATAATTACCGTGGCGGCGGAGGAGGAGGATATGGAGATAACAGTCGTGGAGGAGGGGGATACGGCGACGATCGTGGAGGCTATGGTGGCGGAGGAGGAGGTGGAGTGAGTTCTTCTTACTACTAGATGAAAATCGCATGATGGCGGCGCAAAAGAAAAGGCCGGTGGCACTGACTTAAAAATTACCCGTTTGCAGGCCTCTCAAATCAACACCGGCTCTTTTCTTTGCGCCGGTATCATGTGATAAATCTTGTACAACAATCGTGATGTTGGGTGTGTCAAGTTGTGTTTTTGATATTCAAACGCACTAACTTTGTCGTTCTTTGTCTTTAAATCACTATTAACAGTACGGAGGCGGAGGAGTGAGTAGATGAAAGCGGCTTGAAGAAGAGACGGTGGTGACTTGAATCGATCTCAAATCAATACCGGGTCTTCTTTACAGCATTCTTTTGTGATAGTATGAACAAACTATTGTGATGTTGGATGTGTTTATATTGTGTTTTTGATGTTCATCTGTACTAACTTTAACGTCTTTCATCTTCAAATCACCCTTATTAACAGTACGGAGGCGGAGGATACGGAGGCGGAGGAGGAGGAGTAAGTGAATGAAAGCTTTTGTGATTTAAGAATCATCGTGATTTTCTCTTTGATATCCAATCACTAATTTCGTCTTCTCCCAAATCACTATTTACAGTACGGAGGCGGAGGAGGATACGATCAAGGAGGCTATGGTGGAGGAAGAGGCGATTATGACAGGTCAGGCGGTGGAGGTGGATACAGCGGAGGAGGAGATCGTTACCAAGGTGGAGGATACTAAATTATATGAAGGTAAGTTGGTTGGAGACTTTGTGAAGTATGCAGTTAAAGTTGTGTGAAAAGGAGGAGCGGGGCGTGTATCAAGAGAAACGAAGTTCCCGAAGACGTGATGCAAAAGAAGGCTGCTCTTCTAATTGCTCTGGCACTTAACGACCCTACCAATGCAGTGACGCGTAGACTATGGACCGAAATTGCATCGATCTTTTCCGCATTTACCGATTGGATATTGGGTACTGAAATCCCATTTGGTGGTTGATTTCTTGTCGATCTATCTGTAGAAGTGAATCCGAAGGAAACTTGTTGTTCTGTTGAATTTTGTGCGTTGAAGTCCCCTGAGTGAGGTTGATTTCATCGTGCAAAGAAGAAACCGGAAGGAATTAAGACGGGCCGAATACATTCGAACTGTTCCTATCTCGAAGATGCACTGAATCATGAAGAGTGATCCCAAAGGAAATATGAACTGATGTATGTGCGACGACACGATGTGTTCAGTTTCCTTTCGTGAAGTCGATGCTTGCTGCAACGTGACGAATTTACGTGTGAGGTGTTCCTGAAGTTTTCTAGCGCTCGGATGCTGAGTGACTGCTCTGGAATGTGACCGTGTGCCTATAAAGCCGAACTGAGACCATCCGTTGATGTGCTTCCCAAGATTGCGTTGCTACCTTTTCGTGTTCTACATTTCTCGGATTGGATAATATGACCGATTGCGTTCGACGTATGATGATCCTTTGAGAAGCGACAGTATGCTCCTGAAGACGAACGTAACCGATCCGTTGACGTGCCTCCTGTCCTATAATCTGGCTCCTGATAGCCTTGTTTGAACCATGGTGCAACAGAAGGTGTTCCGATGATGCTCGAGAGTCTTGTTAGATAGTAGCCCAGTTGATTTGCTTCCTGGTGCGGTGCAATTTGCTCTTGAGTTCCCAGAGAGAGAGAAAGACTTAGTGACGGGCTATGCCGTAAGTTCCATCTCGATACTTGAGTACCATCTCATGTTCTGTCCGCGAAGATTCTGATTCGACTGCTTTTACGCTAGTCGCTGTCCTGCTACCTCCAACATTTGTGGCAAAGTCAAGGAAAACAACAATATGCCCCCTCCTCTCACCATGCTCTCATCACATCTATCCTTATGGTTCTAACACGTCTTTCTCTTCCTTTACTCTTAGCAGCATGTTTTGGGGTTGAACAGTATGTCACTGATTGAAAAATCGTTTGTTGTAAAAAACAACGGATTTTACGCAAGTCAAACTAGAGAAGACGCACTACTCTAGTGCTGGTAAAGTCAGTAGAAAATCAGGAGCTAATAACGTAAATGACATTGGGGAATCTTTCATCTGGTGCAGAGTGTTTTGGTTTCATTTGGTTGCTCTGTTATAGATCTTTCTCGTTTGCGCTTTGTATGCTTAGAGGGGGATCCCTCCCGCTGAGTGTCTGCTATTGTAGAAGCTTCAAGGAGGCAGCCATCAGCGGTGTATCAATTCATTGGCATGCACGCTCGCAGTTGCATAGCTGTGTCTCATAAACAGTACTACGCGTATTTCAAAGAGGAAGAAACTTGACCATCAACGAGAATATCAGTGTAGTTGCGTTGCAGCTTTGATGGTTGGGGAGAAATTGGTCCCCTACTTATCCTTTAAGTAATCATTACCTTTCATGTAATGAACCCATTCATCATCTCCTACAACATGCACAACTTATATTGCAGCTCAAGCAGGATCGACTGAGTACCATTAGCCCTCTCCAAGCGAATTCAATCCTTGAAAATGTAATTGCCTCATAGGTTGGAGACAAATGTATTTTCCATGACGGTCCGTAGACATGAACTTTGTTTGTCGCTGTCTTTGTTTGTCGGTCGATGATGAGAGGTTCCGGGATCTTGTGTGGTGACTGCTCATTATTGCTGCTTGTCTCATACTCTGTACTTGCATTTGCAAATGGGATGATACCATCCAAATTGCCAACCTTTGTTATCGATGTTCTGTCTCCCTCTTGGGCGCTGTTATCA
Source organism: Skeletonema marinoi (assembly GCA_030544225.1). Taxonomy (NCBI): domain Eukaryota; phylum Bacillariophyta; class Thalassiosirophyceae; order Thalassiosirales; family Thalassiosiraceae; genus Skeletonema; species Skeletonema marinoi. The sequence continues at coordinate 1,146,301 of CM060490.1, forward strand.
TCGTTCTCCCATCCAGCAAATACGGTTGGATATTCGTGTATTAAATTGCGTGCCTCCATTCCTGATCGAAAGCCTATTGTGCAATATGTGACGATCATATCCGGTAGAGCAGAATCGTTTGTTCCAGACTCAAAAAATGATGGCAGAATATTTGTTTTGAACTCATCCAAAGAAACTGCACCTGATATCATGGATACATCTCGCTCGGAATCTGTCCGAACATCTACCAGCAACACGTTGTGGCCGTGAAATCTCCATTTAGGTTGAAAAGCACTTGTAGATGATGTTGTGGGGGTTGACGATGGCAATGATGAGTCTCCGAGGAGCTCTCGCGAAGAGATACCTGCTACATCTGAGAAAAGAGATTGATAGCGATGTGCTGCAGCTTCAGCCGATGAACCATCCATTGTGTAGCTGGCTTTTATGCTCTTCTATGGAGGCAGACTAGAGGAGCGGCAGGGGGCGGCACCAGCAATGTTGGGCAAGGGCAAGGGCCTCTTTATGTCACAAAAACTCTCTTTCTCGATATCGAGAAAAACTACTTATCGTTTACAGCCACCTGTCACCTGTCAACATATGTATAGCAGCGCAGACAGCTACTTCCAACAAGAATCTTTTGGTCTGCAGCAACTCACGTTATTGCTCTCATGGTATTGTATAACTAAGCAGATTCCAATAGTGAATGGCATAGTGATACTGCAAGCCCAAAGATAAAAACCGAAGACTAGAATGCAATATGTATCAAGATATAACAATATCACTTCATACTTTACACAACCACATACACTACACTGAAGCCTAAACCTAGCCTTTTTCGATGAAATCTAATAGCCTACACTGCATTACGCCATACTTCGATAACTGTTCTCATAGATTGCCGACGAAGCAAGTTCAACTTGTCCAGGTAGGCCTGTTCTTGAGCAACAAGTCCCGTTAAAAGTATCAAAGTCTGCAGTATGTCTACCCATCTGACAAATCGTACATGACATGCAAAATGTGGAACACATGCAATCCTCACAACCAATACATGTGGTCTGTGGAATCTGGTATTTGTCACGAATAGCTTCCCGAGTATTCTTTACAAGATTCTGTAGGTAGAATAAAGAGAGCAAATTCAAGCCAATGATTGGCGCATAGTAATCAGGCGTCATATCCTGACCACGCTGCCATCTAACCATGAACATGAGAGCTGCGCTACAATTCATTGCAACCCAAAAGAAGAGGAACACAGTCATGTTTGTGCAAGACAAGCTGCTGACAAGTTTGTTGGCAGGTCTTGCTCGCCAATCTAATCCTGTTCTTGTCATGATTTGACCCAGTGCAACTGATGATAACCAAGAGAAGTGATTCATGAATTATGAGCAGAGTACATAGCAAAGAAGAAGGTGCAAATTGGAGCAGCACAGAACTTACTGCAAGGAAAGAATATGCCATTTAATAAGAGCGGATGGCAAATTCCAGCACCGAAACAATTGCATAAGTCATCACTCCATCCTCCCATCGTTACAGGTATTTCAATATTTTCCAGAGGTTTCATCGTACTAAGAAACTGTTGTCCTTTTGTCACACCGCCACTAGGAACAGTTGCGAGAAACTTCTTTGATCCAAGTTGAGCTTCAAACATGTACCCTCCTGGTAGGTCACTTGGTGCTACCACTTCACATTTAGCTCTATCGCTGTGTCGGGGAGAGGCTATAGCCATCGGTTCCTCTTCATAATAATTGTTAGCAGCTTGATTGCCAGAAAACCCATAGCTTTCTACTTGTGGTCTCACATCATAATTGCTTCTCTCAAAACCATTTCCTCGTGGTTGACCCTGCTCTCCCGTATTCAATGATACCAGCCGTTGATTCAATTCGTTCAAATGGTTCTGCCAAAAGACGTTTGCCTCTGGCGTAACACTTCCCTGCATCAAGAATTTTGTTTCATTAATCTCTGCCATGATTTGCTGCCTTGCCAAGCTCTCGGCAGTGGCTTCACGGTCTCTTGCCGAAGGGCTGGTATACCCGTCATTATTTGGATAGGCTGCCATTGGTGAGCTTGCCATACCAAAAGATACACCATTGTCGACGACACTAGCCCCACCATACATACTTGGTTGTTGTGTTGCGGCCGTGTAATTATTCGCATGTGCATACGGACGATCTTCATAACTAGAAGTAATGGGGATATCCAGATGATCTTCTTTGCTGACAGGATATCTCACCCCACTGCTATTGCTCAAGTCTAACAGGGCATTCATTTTCTCTTTATCTAATCCCAGCATTTGGCATTGTTTCGTCAAATTCATCAGTGCACTATTGTCCTTGCCCCTTACACCACTACTACTCTTGATCAATTGCAACCTGTATCGGAGGGCATCGACAAATTTTCTCCTGACTGAATAAGGAAGCATTTTTTGAAAGAAGGCTCTATCTTCACTGGTGAGAGTGTAAAATGTGCTGCGCTCCTGAATCTTAGGCAATAGGCGATCCGTTATGAGAGTTGCAATCACGTGATAGGCATTGTCGTTATTCATGAGATCAAAATTGCTGCTGTCAGCACCGCTGCTTTTTGATGCTCCGAGACCGGAAGAAGAGTTGTAGCTGCTGAAACCGCTGAACATGCCGCTCTTGCTGGTTTTTCGGCTTTTGCGGGAAGCGGTGGCGGCTCGTCGGGCATTTTCAATGGCATTGTTGGCCATTGCGACGGCGGCAGAGGCGGAACCTCCTGACCCGGCGGTCGATGAAGAGCCATTCATCGTGCCACCTGCTGATATCGTAATAATTCTTCTCGGCCTATTACAGAGGGATGAGCTCCTCCTCGCTTGTCTCTGGGGGTGCGGTTGTTGGCGACGACGACCTACCTGCCATGTCTCTTTGTGCTCTCTTGTTTCGGCACGCAGGGTTTGCTGGTTCGTTCGCGTTTTCGCTTTACAATCTCAAATCGCCAAAAGGAAGAACAAAGATAGGCTACAATAGCCAGAACTGACCTACATATTAGAAGAGCTAATTACTAATAAATCGGCAAGAGAGGTACCTAGGTAGATAGTAGATACATGAGTACCTACTTACGTACGCACGAGGACTGTGGGAGTCCTTTGGAAGTGAACTTGAACCGCTCCACATCCACCACCGAAACACATCAGTCGCATGCAGTTGAATTTGAACGCGAGGAGTATCTGAGGAACACTCCAACACGTCGTTAGTGGAAGCCGTGGACACTCCAAAGGTACTTTTGGCCAGCTACAACTTCCAACTACACTTTGCCATTACACAAGAGACGCTCTATCCATTGCTCATTCCCAAGATTCCTTGCATATTGTGAGCTGGAATTGTTGAAAGGAACATTTGTCGGCAACAACAAAACTGGTCTCATAAATATATTCTGTCAAAGATGAACAACATGAACCAACACTGTGCAACTCTTCAAAGCTCCGCCATCGGAGCGGTATGTTGCCAAGCATCTGTATCTTCTCCAGTGGAGTGCGAACACAAACAGTTATCACCATGTAGACGGAACCAAAACACACGGCGGCGGTCTCATCGGCGGCGTGGCTCGAATTCATCATCGCGGCAATTCTTATTTGCCTTGTGCTCAATATTTATATCCGCCGCTTGCATGTTGAAGCAAAGTCAAGCATTCTCATCGTCATCATCATCAATACATCAATCTAGAATATCAAATGCACCGTCAGGTTTCTCATTAAACGGTCCTACACAGCAAAGGCATAGAGCCAACACAAGGTTCTACATGAGTTCAGTACTTGAACCTGCATCTCAATCATCGTCAACTCGCATGTCTGACTTTCAACGAAGAATGAAAGGTATTGTGAAGCGTAATGGGGTTGCGAATGGTAGAAAGGTGGTTGGAACATCACGGTCGGCACCGGAAAGACCCGCGAATTTGAAGGTGGCACACACTTTGGAGGAATACAAAGACCAACTTGATGAAAGTAGTGGGAAGATTGTCGTCGTAAGATTTTTCGCGACTTGGTGCAAGGTAAGAATGAGATTAGTTTTGCAAATTATTATGTGCTTACAATTTTCATCACAGTTTCACTCACCTTTATACCTTCTTTTCAACTTTTTCTCCAGGCATGCAAAGCCATTCAACCATCCTTCTATCGAATGGCAGCTCTCTACCCTCACATTACATTCGTTGAAGTACCCGTCACAAACCACAACGCTAATTTACATCAAGGACTTGAGGTTCCATCTCTTCCCTATGGTCACATTTACTACCCTGATGCTGGGCTAGTCGAAGAGATGAAGATATCAAAGAAGTACTTTCCTGGATTGGTGAAGAAGGTTAGGTGGTACGATTCAGGGCTCTGTGGACTTGATGAGTTTGTACCAGAGGAGAGTGATGATGATGCTGCTGAGAAAGAGAACTAATAATAGAAGGTGCTGGTGAAAGCTGTTGTTGAAGTGTTTCTTGTTGACCAATATACCTGTGTCCGCTTCACCCAGCTGCTGCTATACAATAGATTTGTTATAATAATATCTAATAGGAAAAATATCGTATCTCACAGTCGGATTGCATTTCCTCTCAACAAAGGCCCCAATACAACTGGAAGCTGGCCATGTGTCATCCAATTATTGTTTACGACATCCCAGGAGAACCCTCCAAGAACTCTACTTCCCTCTCTTTCAAATTAGATTAACCCAGCAATCTTCTTCTCACACTGCGACTTTAACCCCATGAAAGGCTTCTTCTTATGAGCCTGGATCACCTCATTCAGAAAATCATCACTACTCGCCTGCACACTCATGCCACAATCTGGACAGGTATGTTGACACGGTGCCTGACCATCCGACAAAGTACAACGTCCCGTTTTCCATCCTGGACAACGAGCTTCTTCCGAAATCCCTCTTAAAGCGCTGTCGATATGTAAGCCGCAGCCTGCCCATGTTGCCTTGCCGCATGTTTTGCAGTCGTCTAACATCACAAAAAAGGTATGTTTGATGTCAGAGGTGTTTGAATGGCAAAAAAGAACATAGAAAGACGTCAAAATGAAGCAGCACCGACTTACCTTTCCAGCACATGATGATATATGAATCAGTATATTATATAGGCACCAGCTTCCGACAAGACAAGAGGTCGTTGATAATAATGACAGGGGCAATGCAACAGGCCTAATGCAACGCCAACTTGCAGCTGTCTGAAAGTTGAAAGTTGAAAGTTGAAAGTCTGAAGAGAAGTCAACTTCAGGACATTCACCGTTTCTCCGCTTTTGTCCGTCCGTCCGAGAGAGGCCGCCGCTTCGTGCCGGTCGGACACGATACGACACAGATTCACAAGATGATAACGGGGTCGGCACGGAATCAACGTCAGCGTCAAGATCAGAATTCTCATCAAAAAAAGAATCTTCCACTTTTTGACAGAACAAATATCTTCTGTTGCAGAGCCTTCAATGCTACCGCTCATTGCTGCCATAAAAACACATTCAATTGAATTAGATCAGCCATTCTACAACAACAACAGTATCACTCAGATACTCCACTTTATGCAACGCCACCATTCATCACTTGATCCCATGTCACCACCATCAGCCAACATGAACATGGAAGAAGAAAAGAAAGCCGAGGATGCAACCACCACAACAACAACAACAGAATTGCTTCCTTCCTCACCTGCCAAAGTGTTACCCACCTTCATAGCACCCTACGGCCCCAACGTCCACGTCTCCAAACACCCCGTCCTATCCCACAAACTCTCCATCCTCCGCTCCTCCAGCACTTCTCCCTCCTCCTTCCGCCAGGCACTCCGTGAAATCACATTCCACTTGGGCTACGAGGCCACATCGACCCTGTCTACCAAGGACATCCCCATCACTGTCCCGGGCACCAACCACATGGATCACATTGACGCCATTGGTTCACGAATAAGTGACAAGGTTGCCCTCATCCCCATCCTCCGCTCTGGATTGGGCATGGTGGACCCCATGCTCGAACTAGTTGGCAACAATGCCACCGTGCATCATATAGGGATGTACCGGTCCAAATCCCTCATGCCAGTCCAATACTACAATCGGCTACCCAAAACGTGCGATGTGGACGTGGCATATGTCATGGATCCACTCATCGCCACCAGTGCCACGATTATTAGTGTGGTAAGTATACTCAAACGATGGGGTGTGCCCCAAATTCATGTCATGTCCGTCATTGCCTCCAAGGTGGGATTGTCGGAATTGCTCAAGTATCATCCGGATGTAAGGGTGACGATTGGTACGGTGGATGAGGAGTTGAGTGAGGATGGGAATTTGGTTCCGGGGTTGGGGGATGCGGGGGATCGGTTGTTTGGTACGAATGAGGAGGATGAGGAGGATTTGGTTCATCATAGTAAGAGGAAGAGGACTATGAGTGTTGCTTCGGAGACTGAGAGTTAGATTGTTGTTGGTGGTGTTTGTGTGAAGTGATGATGTGTCCACTAAGGACAGTAATGGAAGTGTTGCTCATGAGATGCATTGTTGGCGTCAGTAGTAGCATATAGCTAACTAGAGCATAGGCACACAGAGGGGTAAATTTTGAATGAACAGAAAGAAAAGGGGAGAGCTGAGCTGCACATGATGCAAATAAGTTGATCAACACTTTGTTTCCATCAAACAATGGTTGTGACAAGACTACGCTAATAGTTTAGGCGCTCGAATGGGGATTGATCAATAACAATATAATATGAACATTCTGTAGACATTAGTTCTATTCATAGTTACGTAGAGTCTGTCTTCATGATGAAGCCTTCAACGATGTTATATGCCTATGCTAGCTCTGCTCAAATGACTTCTCCACAGCTTTCAGAATCGAAGTAAATGAATACGAGCGATATTTGCCCCAAAGAATGTGACTGTACCACTCTCTTATTGGAGCGCGAGGTGCATCAATGCCGTGAAGTATCTTGGCAATGCAAAGGTTGCGATAATCTAAATGTTCACGAATTTGAACAGATGCGTCTCCTTGTTCTTGTCGTTGTCTACGAGAGGATAACGCCTGAACTATCAATGTGGCATCCGAAGCAAGACATGATAAAAGACGGTCATTGTCGAGAGGAAAGTCTTTGATGTCATCACCGTTAGATTCTTCATCTTGGGAAGCAACTTTACTGCTAACTGTGCCCTCTTTGAAGAATGTTTGGATGAGACTTTGGAATTCAACAAGCCGAGCAGACTTCTCCTGGTTGCCGTAAGCATCTTCCACATCTTCCTCACCGTTGGACTGACGAGTGATATTGGCCACCTTTTGTGCAATATCATACATTGCCTGCACTTTGTCGACACTGATCTGCTCTTTTGCAGAGAACTGCTTTGACATCATTGATTTCATTCTCTCGATACTCCCACCATCAGAGTAGCCAGATGGTCTCCTTCGGAACAAATGTATGCCGTCTTTCTTTAGTCTAATGTGCAACGCCCTGCCATTGGCTGTAACGTCAAGTGACAATTCAAGTTCTCCTCTATCTTGCAAGCGCCTGAGGGCGGCGTAGACGTGACGAGGCTCTGATGTAGGGCCCATGCATCGAGCACAACGAACTACGGAAAATTTGTAAGTGCCAAAACTATAGGCATAGAATCCCTTCTCAAGGGCAGTTCCCCCGACATCGCCCCGAGGTCCAGATTGGTCAAGTCGAGTGCCACATTTTTCAATGCTGCGTGCCACTTCCTCGACCTTACTTAGCTTCTCCAACGCACACCTCTTCAGTGTTATTGTTGCAGTGTCCGGTAAATATCCTTCTACACTCAACAGCGATGAATGAGAAGAATTTTCTTCTTCAAGCAATGATAGCATAGTTTCAATTGACTCCTCTTTGCAGTCGGATGCATCAACTGTTTGCGCTACTGGAATAGCAACATGCATGTTATCAATGTTTGTCTCGTTGCAAGTAAGATCAACTCCCGCCTCCGGTGGAATGTCATCGACTGCCTCGTTTACCAAGTTTTGGAGAGAAAGGAACACAGTGCTCAACTGACTATTTGATAATCGATCTGAATGAGCAAGAGAGTGCCTTGAGATGAATTCATCAACTAGAGGAAGAGCAATGGCCTTTGCTGGCCGGCCGTCTCTTCCAGCCCTCCCAATTTCTTGCAGGTAATGTTCTGGACTCGGAGGTAGACAAAGATGAATCACACCCTCAATATCCGCCTTGTTGATACCAAGTCCAAAAGCAACTGTAGCCACACAAATTCTCGCCTTTCCCCGAAGAAACTTGCTTTGTGCTTTACTTCTATCGTTTGCATTCATCCCACCGTGATAGCAGACAACGCCACCAAGAACCCCCGCCCCATTCAATTGCTCGGCCACAATTTCCGTGTCCTTTTGTCGCCAGACGTATACAATCACGCTTCCTTTGCTTAGACAGCCTTCCTCAATAGGCAGCTTTTTGGACTGCCTTCGATCTGAATCGTCGGATTTCTTTTCTTTCAATAGTTTGTGAACAAGGTATCTCCTCTCATCTTGATCTTGCAAAACCAATGAGAATACGTCGATGTTGTCCCTGTTGCAGTTTAGAACTTTTACTCCAACACCATTGTTGGTAGAATCTAGAGACGATGGAATCTCATCATTGATTGTGCACTGCCCGTCAAAAGGAATGCACAATGTATTGCAAATATCTTTTACGACCATGGGACCAGCGGTTGCTGTCAAAGCTAATACACTCTTTGGTTGAATAAGAGACATCAACGATCGAACTCTCAAGTAAGATGGCCTGAAGTTATGACCCCATTGACTCAAACAATGAGCTTCATCCACACAAAGAAGAGATACCTCAGGGAACTGTCTCTCATACTGTCGTGTTTCGAGATTGAACTTTGGCCGCATCAGTCGTCGAAATGCAGCGCTGGCAAGGCGTTCGGGAGATACAAACAACACTTTGAGCCGTCCACGCAATATATCATCTACGATCAAGGCCATCTGTGCAGACGTCATTGATCCAGACAGAGTTGCAGCCGGGATTTTTGGGGGCAACTGTCTCAATTGATCTTGCATTAAGGAAATCAATGGAGATACGACCAGACACAATCCATCCGAAACCGCAGCAGGTAGTGCATAACATAGAGATTTACCCTGCCCTGTTGGAGCTACCAGAAGGCTACGCTTGTTCGAGAGACAGCGATCAATTGCCCACTCCTGCCCTTCACGAAAGTAAGAGTATCCAAAATAATGTTTCAGTGATTTCCGTAGCGGAGATGATCGAGGATCGAATTTGGCACTTCGCTTCTCTGTTGATACTGGCTCATCGTCAAATGTATGGCACACTTCGAGCTCATCTTCGTCGGAACTACTCTCGTCATCGTCACTTAGTTCAATCATTTTGGTAGAAGAAGCGTCAGCTGTCTTTTTTGTTGATATGACCTCAATCTCTTCGTCAGAGTCACTCGCACAATCCTCTCCACTCTCATCACCCATTGCATCAATATCTTCAACTGGTTCTGTAGCAGCAGGAACAGAACTATCCGAACCATCATTCTCAACCGACTCGGCAATTTCATCTCGCACCCAAATCAAGAGCCGTGTCAAAAGCTGCTCCTTTGTTCCCGTAGCCTTCAACCCCCGCCGTTTTGCCTCAATCCTCAACTCGGGCACAGTCAGCTCCTTAAAGCGGATTCGTGACGCTGCCACTTGCCGGGCAATAAACCCTGAGCTGGACGAAGATTTGAGTAGAGCTCGCTGTGTAGCTTCAATAGTGTCTTCCTCCCATTTGAAGAAGTCGCATTGTTCTCCTCTTGGCATGGAACATACGTAGAATTTCCTGCCTTTGTTGCCCTTGGTGTTCTTTTTGACGGTGAGCAGCTTGCATGGGCGTTGGTGACGGGTGCACATAGGGACATCACTGTCACGTTTTGGTCCAGTATTAGGCTTCCGCTGACCATTACCAGATGAAGACTTCTTTTCATTGCCTGTCTTTTTGGAAGAAAACACTCCATCCATAAAGTCATCTAATGGATCTACACCCGCATTACTTGCAGATGAAAAACATTTCACATCTCCGCCATCTTTCTTACTACTACTACTGCGTCCTTTGTTGTTGTAGCCATATTTACCACCAATACCAAAGCTAGGATTTGCCTCGTCTCCACTATCGTTATTTCCATCACGGTCATTCATACCAAATCGATTTTGCGCCCTCCAAAGCTTTTGTTTGTTCACCTTCTTCAAGTTTCGTGCTCCTCGACAGGACCCTGCCGCGTTTCTCAGATCTAGACGAACAAAGTTGTCATTGATGCCATGCTTGGAAGATTGCTTACGATTTTGTTTTGTTTGTTCCTTTGTTTCTTTCATCTTTTTGGCGTGGAGTTCCGCTTCCTTGTCCATTTCAGCGTGTTCATCGGGATCATACCATTCTGATCTGCTGTCGTTATTCAAGACAAAGTCTAACTCTTTGTTGTCATCATTGTTGGTGTTATCTTCTTTCAAGGGCTCTTCCAAAGAGTCACTTGTAGAAGCAGCGTTGTAACTAGTTGCATCTCTTTGTACACTTTCTTCTTTTTCTTCGCGTTCCAAAGAGATAGTTGGTGCTGTAGCCGCCGACACCTCCACCACTGACGCGTCACTCTTGTGCTTATTATTGATTGTGTGCGCCTGAGCCCCACTGACTTTACTTTCTGTTCGTGATGTCAAGATTACATGGTCATTCCTGGCATCGTCTATCTTTGGCTCGATATTTGCGCAGGTTGCGGGCACCTGGGTAGAGCGTTTTGTGACGCTATTGTCATCATCGTTAGAATAGCCTACAACATCATCCACCTTCTTTACATCAGATATTGCCACATCATTCTTCTCTACAATATCCAGTAAAGCAATCATATCATGATCATTATCCTGGTCATTGCCATGATTGATATCTACAATATCAAGATCTATAGTTGCACCATCATCATTATCATTTGTTCCACCACCGTCATCATCACCACCACCAAAAGAATCAGCAAAGGCATCACCAATAACAGCCTTTCGTTCACTAATCCAGCTACTTTCATTCTTGGTAATGGAGGAGGATATTTGGTTCATGTGGCTACTGACTCGTTTTCGTGGTTTGACTGTTGTTTTTGTAGAGGAACCATTATTGTTCCGATGATGGTGACTTTTGCTGGAATAGTACGAGGGCATCGGAGGAGGCTTCATGGCGATGCAAGTGGAAGAAGAGGTCACCAAGTTTGATCGGCTGAGTTTGTTTGTCTGTGATGGTGCCGCAGCTGTCTTCGATAGTTGCTTATCTGTTGATGTCATTGAATAATTGCTTTCACGCCGCTGCCTTTTCTTCTTTTTTGGCAATGTCTGCTTCCTAGCAGGTCCATCTAATAGCGCTACGAGTGCTTTATCTGTTCCAGTGGGCGGAGGGGGATTTTTGGTTCCGCCGTCACGGGCATTGCGTCGTTGAAAGGCTGTGGAGGACGAAGGTGCATGTGCATGATGTGACGAGTGCAGTTTGGATGTCTTTCGTGTAGCAGCGGCTGTGCTGCCAGCCGCCACTCCACAAGCCAATCGATTTCTATCGTTTAATGGTTTCTTAGTTATTACGGATGTTGTAGTGCGATTGTAGGGATTACTGACAGTGCTAGAGATGTTGCTGCGTGGTCGTTTTCTAGCATGTGTACCAGCGGCATCAGCATTGTTTTTGCTTTTATTTTTATTCGGCCGAGTGACCAGCAGGAGGGCGTCGGCGGCGGTTTGGGTTCGCTGCTTCTGCTGCTGCGGTGGCGGAGCCATTGTGTGGTGCTTATTATTAGTGACGTACAAAGGATGCTATGCCATATTATGCTATGCTGTCATCGGCAGAGGCATCATTCACATGTGTCACCTTTCCAGACGACACTCAGATGACAAGGACTGATTACACCGAGTAATCACAGGTGGCACACGTGCCTCTGACACAAAGTCACATGCTGTGTCAGAGCACGAGGTGTGAGCTCTCTGGACACAGTCAGTGTCAGCTTGTGTCCGTGATTTGTTGGAGCGTTGAGTGTGATTTTGTGTCTTTGGTCAGAAGCACTTGTGACACATGTGATTACTCGGTTCAATTAGTCACATCATGTGAGTGTCTTACTGGAAAGTAGGGTGACACAGAATTACACACTCACGAGATGTCAAAGCTGTGTATGACGGATACTTGTGTCGTGATTTGTGACACAGCTTGTGAAAGTTGTGTCCTCGCTGCGCTTGGACACAACTCTCACTCGCTGTGTCACAATCACTCCACACGTATCGTCATTCACAGGCTGTGTCAACTCTAGAGTGAGTATTTACAGAACAGTGTTGGCTCCTTGAAACATGCACAAAAAGTGGCTTTTCCTCTTCTCTACATACATACAACGCCACATATCATACAATACTAGTAGTTTAGAGTAAAACACAATGCTCTAAGTACTCAAGACACATGTCAAGATTTGTCGAATCCAAAATCCAAGACCAATGAATGAAGCGAAAACAATCAAGGAAACAATCTTTTTCATCAAAGCGGAGGCTTTAAGTATTACTTCAGCTTTGGAAAAGGAATGCTCTTGCGTTGATTTGATGGCGAGTGGCGAGGACCTAGCACTAGCATAATAACAGAGGATGGACGCTGCCATCTGCTCCATGCCTGGTGGTGGTGTTTGCACCAGCGATGATTCTACTTCGTTCGAAGATCTTGCCATTTACGGAACAACAGCAGTTATCGCAATGGGTCTCTCCATCATATTGGCAATGCAACTTGATGGTGTATCTCGGCGGTTTCTCTCTCCCACAAGCTTACTTGCAAAGCGTCGTCGTGAGTACAGATATGCAGTAGAACAGGGGAATGAATACACTGCGCTGATGATCAGACAACATGTTGGTGGAGGAAAGGGATTATATGATCCGAAAACGGAGTCTGTTGTTTGGGCGAAGATAGGTATCAGTGAGACTGAGGAAATGGATACTCTGCTTTCAGAAATTATGGATGCAAAGAAGGCGACACCAGTTATCGTTGCAATTGAGCAAGACTTGGAAGATGACAATAATCCAAACGACTATCATTTGTTTCTGGCCTTCCCCCCAGCGAGCGGTGGTGTATCCACACCTGCAGCACCGAATCTTTATCAGAGGGTTCGTGTTCCACTCTTCGCATTTTGTGAGAGGTTGGCAAACGCATTCAAAGAACAGATGACGAGCACAGCTCTTTGCTTTGTTGCAGATGCAAGCTCGGGGATGGGGGCAGAAATGCTTACAGATGTAGTGAAAGATTGCAACTATGGAGTGGTAAGCTGTCTTGTCTTCAAAACGATTGATTATTTTGCTCTAAATGGAATATTAAATTGTCTACTGTCTTTGTTGCATCTATACACTTACACAGGCAACAATTTCAAATCCCGCTTGGATGACAACCCTTGCACTTATCGTATCCAAAAATACTCAAAATATCACGACGCAACAATTCGAAACTATCATTTTTGCTCTCTGCCGCTTGGATGCATTTCGTGTAAGGGAATCTGTAGGTGTCAGCCGTACTGTTCTCTTTGCATTGCCTGGGCAAGCATGTGTTCCACAGTTACTTCCGTTGATCCAAAAGGTATTTGTCCATGAACGACACCTCTTTGTGTATGATGATTGCTGCGACTCAGTTAAGTATGGGCTGGGATTGATCAAAAAGTACGGCTCTTCATATCGTCAGAAAGCGTCCAAGGAAGAATGGGAGCTAGTGTCAGAAACGCCAACAACTATTTCAGCAACAGTTCCAATTGCACCTCTGCGTCATATTCGAGCTCGAGCGCTACCGGATACATCGAACATTGGCAAATCTAAACAGCTCCCAGGCCTCTATAGTAGAGGCATGGATGGCGAGTGTCGATATGTTTTTAGATATGAAATCAAGGGAGAAGAAGAACTTCTATGCGCCGTTTGTATGTCGTGTAGGAGTCCTGATGAAGAGATCGGTCATTGGTAATGAAGTTGGGAGTGATGTGAGTGAGTTGGCTTTGAAGAATGTCCTTGAGTTTATCTCAGGATCGAAGTCACGTGCGCTACCCGAAGAGGTGCTGGAAGCAGCACAATCTTCTCTTAAAAGGAAGCGCAGCGAATTTGAAGGCATTCAATCAAATAATAAGCTTTCCCCGGATGAAAAGATACTCATAGAGAAATCTGTGTGTAATCAATCATATTTGGGAAAGTGTATATCCTGCTGAATACAACCTAGGTAGCTTTTGTTACGCTCGGCAACTCGGTACAGCCTTGTACTAAGAATCGTCTTCATGTCTTATTTTCTTGAGGAGGTGAAAGCATTTTTTGACCGGTAAGGCGGTTGATTGTAAGTCTTGCCCTTACTCTTGCCCCGCTGACGGTTATTTTGCAATGTTAGTTAATTTATTTACTGGCAAAGGTGTGACATCTGAAAACTTTCTTGGGTCGAACACTCTACCTCCTTGCGCAGTGACCACGGAGGAAATCAACGTTGATAATCCACCCCCTCCCCGAACAAAATTTCGTGCTGAGCACATGTAGGCAAAGTCGTCGTCTGGCTTTCCAGAGCTTTGATGAATCTGAACGATGAAACCTTTTGATCGGAAAAATGATATGACGTTGTCCCTATATGCAAAATCAATGGAGTAGTCACCATTCCGCATATCGACACTTCGAGTCCAGTGGCGTGGATCTGCAACGACGACAATCGTTGTCGAATTGCTCACCGATTTCAATAATTCTGTGGCAACTTGCTCATAGTGCTCCCTCGGATACGCATAAATATACCCGCCTCTTGACTTGAAGCAATCCTTATCATTTTCCCAGCAGTTCCGTGTTGTTGGATTTTCCGTCCCAGTTTTTGCACCCCTGCACCACTTAGAAAGGTCATTATATTGACCACATAAGCCGTCTCCCAACCGCAAGTGCATCACCGTGGTATTTGCATCGGGAATGTCTATCTTCGATTGATTGATAATATCTACTATAACAGTAATGTTGTTTGCTTGATCAGTCCGCGTGAGGTATTTGCACAGCAAACTACCTGGCCAAGTCTTGCAAACCTTGCTTGCGTCTTTAATTGAGCTTTCGTATCTGTAACTTTTAATACCGTCTGCGATACGGTAACCATTCCAGTATTTTGCCAAACTAAAGTCGATTGTTGGTGATGTTGTAGTATTTTGCTCCTTTAAAGTGCACTGGCAGCCACTTTGCTTTACCACAAGAGTAGACTTGGCATTTTGCTCCGACATTTGGTATCTGCTAACCAAGATTTGAGCTCTCTCTTCACAGGTCATATCAGGTGCCCCTAGCCACTTATTACTTCCGCAAAACTTGACATTCAATTCCTCCAGAACTTGTACGCTTCCTTCTTCTTTTGATCCAACTGCAGACTCATCGGTATCTGGACAGCACACTTTCTCTTCCTTCTGAATTGTCGCACAAACATCACTATCATTCAAGTGTCCAGCAGATATTGTCTTTATCGAGCCACAAGTATTTCCTCCTGTTCTAGGGACCATCAGATCTTCATTGAGGATTCCTCCCTTGCAAAATGTGCAGATGTCGTCTGCTCCCTCTTCTATTTGTTTTGATCCAACTCGCTCCACCGCAGCAGCAGCAGCATGTGCCGCATTATCAGAAATGTTGGATGATAAAGCCTTGCTCGATTGAAAGTTTCGAGTGCCTACCGAGTGATTTTTTGTCTGTGGCAGATCAAATTCACTGATATGATTCTGCACCGAATTGCGGGCAATGGGTTCCAATTTGAGCAGCGATACAATGCTGAAACAGATTGCAATAATAAAGGTCCATTCCACCGAGCGGGCCCCCCTCCGCCTCCGCTGGAGCGGTGCTGCTGCTGTTTCCACTTGATTGCTCATTTCATAAAATATCGGTTTATTGTAAGCTCTTGCCCTTACTCTTGCCCGCTGACGCTGTCCTTATTTTGCAACGTTATCGTAGTTACTTTATTCACTGGCAAAACATCTACAATATGTATCTGAAAACTTCTTCCTCGGTTTGAATACTCTATCTCCTTGAGCAGAGACCACGCCAAGGAGCGAACAAGTGTAGAGAGTCCTCCGGCCGCTCCCCGAACAAAATTTCGTGATCTATGGCAAAGTTCAAAGTCGTCGTGATGAAACCTTTTGAAGCCTTTGAGCGGAACGGATGTGGGATGTGGGGTGGGTAGGATGGTAGGTAGGTAGGTGGGTATGGTACCTAGGTGTGCAGAAAGGACTGCAAGAAATGGCAACGAAGCGCGCCAACAACACACAACAGCATCACATCTTTATGTCGTGCCAGCGCCATGCCATCATTCATGTGCCTAGAGAGGTTTAGGCAAGGGAAGGAGGCTGTTCGCTTCCATTCTTAGTAACTGCAATGGAGATCGCACACTTGATTGATGTGGCTTCATTGTCAAATCATGAACTATTCACCAAAGTCATCGCTGAAATTAGCCGCTGCTTCAAATCTCGTGACAAAAAGGAACGGCCAAAAACTTGGATGTCAATTGCAGTTCAGATAGCCGTAGCTGCGGCAGAGGGACAACCCGGATGTGCTTCTGATTGGGTAGAGCAGTTCAACGTATTGTCAAGTGATAATGATACAGGTAACAACACAAACGATGTAAACTTCTCCGAAGCGTTGAATCGGCTAAATGCAAAGGAATGTTATATGAAGAGGCTGAACAATGTATTAGGTCATCCTTCATTATCTTTACCTAACAACATCTTGTCTGTGAGACATGCTGCTGGATTGATTCGGGGTAGCGCTCTCCTATCGAAAGAAGACAATCATAATGATGACACAGTCAAAGGTATTCAAATAAGTGTCATTAAACTTCTGGTCAAAACCATGCCTCAGCTTGGATCAACCAGTCCATGTGACATATTCCTTGCCGTACAGCTGCCGCTACTGCAGTCACTTGACCGGTCAGCTTTTACAAATGGTGGGTTGTCGTTTCCATCAAAAGATTCAGAGCAGGAATTCGACTACTTGCTTGGTTTAGACTGTAGTGATTTAGACTTCGATTCCATTGCTCAAGTGGGAGAGAAGAGGAAGAGAAGTCATATACAACATAGCAAATATACACATGTGCTTGAAGCTGCACATCTAGCAAGGAAGGGGGCAGTTAGAGCACAACACGGTGCTGTCATCGTTTATCCATCACCTGATGATGGGATACAAGTTATAGGTAAAGGATGGAACCACGACTACTTAATGGATAGAGCAAAAACAAACAAGAATAAAGTCGTCCTTCATAGCGAGTGCCATGCAATCGCCGATGCAATCAAGAGACATGGAGAAGACGAATGTTTCAATGAACTCTTCCCCAAAGCTACAATATTCATTGTTGAACTAGAATCTGACTTTGCATACGAGACGTGTCATCCATGTCCAAAGTGTGATCCACTGCTTCGAGCAGTTGGTATAATGAAAGTGTTTCATACTACCCCGAATGGTAATTTGACTAAAATGGAACTGTCTACACCGAGCTACGAGTTGTTGGCCAATGAGAATTGCTCCTTGCCTTTGAAAGCGGCTTGCGACGAACAAGGTATTACTTGTATAAGATTAGATACTGCGATAAAGGAGGCTGAAGAGGAAGGGAAAGAGTAGTGGATGCAATAATAATAGTCTAAGTTAAGTTACATTCATCTTCATTTTGATATTCATTGCTGCCAGCTCATTCGCCAGGTATCTGTAGACGTAAGGAAGGATAATGGGCTGGACAGCGTCATCATTTGCCTCGTCTCGCACAGCATTGCAGCATTTGGCATTTCGACAAAATACGCGTAGCTGGTGTTTGGTCGCGTCAATAGCCTTTTGACCAGCAGAGAGAATCGAACTCCTTTCAGTTGCAGGGGAAAGCAAGTCTCCACATCTTCGGCAAGCATAGGCAATGTGCCTATCACTGCAGTTAAGTAGACGATCGTGTAGTAAGAAAGCAGTCCCATGACTAAGCAGAGAGTCACGTTCCATCTCTCCGAGTCGAATACCTCCACCCTTCTTTCTACCCTTGATAGGTTGTCTTGTCAATGGGTTTACTGTTCCCGTGGCTCGCACTTGATACTTATCAGAGACCATGTGACGCAAGCGTTGATAGTACACCACTCCAATGTACAAGTCGGCCTGCATTAAGCATCCAGATACACCACTGTAGAGTGGCTCACTTCCGTAATAGCTGTATCCAGCCTTTTGAAGCTGTTCCCCAAAGTAGTCAACTGCAATCTTATCTCCTGATTCATGAAATGAAAACGGCGTTGCACTCTGGAACATTCCGTGCATTGCACCACTCTTACCAGCCATACTTTCGATCAACATACCAATCGTCATACGACTTGGAAATGCGTGGGGGTTGATGATGATATCTGGAGAAATTCCACTCTCGCTGAATGGCATGTCCGTTTGTGGCCACAAGATGGAAAGAACACCCTTTTGGCCATGCCTACTTGAAAACTTGTCTCCGATAACTGGGTTCCTTGGAAATCTCAATGTGACGCTTAGAGCTTCACTTGACTCGCTAGATCTTCCTGATGAAGAGGTCCCAGACATGTTCAAACGTCGAATTGTTTGTACACAAGCCTTCTCTTTCTCCTTGTGCTTGCCAGGGAATCCCTTGTTCATGCCACCATCAGCAAGGCAGTACAACGCATGGCCCTCGTCTACCCATGATCCAACTGGTGGCAATCCATCTTGCTCCAAATTTGGGTAGACTGGCTCTTCCTTGAAGGTAGGGAGATCTCCTTCATTCTCTGGCGGTACACGGACGCGTTTTGTTTTGTTACCCAACTTGATATCATCCTTATCAGCACCTCTCGATACAGCGTTCGAAATTTCATCCTGAAGGTCTACCTTAACTGTTTTGTAGACTGAAGCATGTCCAAAGCCACGCTCATATGAAGATTTGTTCAAAATCATAGCATCCTCCATATCAAATCCGGTGTAACTCAACACTGCCACTACAGCATTGGTTCCATTCGGATACTCATCCATCTTATATTCTCCATGGACAGCGGTTTGGACGAGAGGTGCCTGCGGCGTTTGAATCTTGTACAGTTTGTTATCTGCTCTGAACGGAAGAGAATGACACGGTGTGCCCATTGTTTGTTTTCCCATCTGACATTGGTACATATTTCTCGGGGATTGGTTGTAATCAGAAAATGGAGTCAAGCTTGCAATGAGACTGAGCATGTTGGCAGGGTCAATTTCCTGATGTGTCGTAATACCTTCCCTGATATCCTCAGGAAGACATGCAATGTCCATGAAAGGCTGCTCCATAGGTCCAATGTATTCAGTTCTTCCTGATGCACGCTGAAGCACTGGACGAACCACTCTCGCCCCGATTGTGAATAGAAACAAACCAGGATATGGCCCACCCTTCATGCCTGGTGGGATGTAGGCAACTTCCATCGTAGGTGGAACGATCGGCTTTGCTTGAACCTTCAATGATCTAAGTTGCGAGGCAATAGACTTGCAGAGCTTCACCGAGGCTCCACCCACAACACGTCCATTTACCATGACGGGAAGATTTGTATAGCTTGAAATACCTCGTCCATCTCCGCTTTCTCCGCCTGACCCATTCGGCACAACGCCCCAGGAAATCAAGAGCTCATCCAAATCTTGTAGTTCTTCACCCTTTGTCTCTGCTGGATAGGCCATACACTGGCATTTAAGTGCCATGTGACTCAGCAAACCACAAGGCCCACCATCTGGAGTGTGCACAGGACAAAGAAACCCCCATTGGTCTGGAAGCAACTTCCTCACTGCAGTTGTCTTCATCTCCATGAAGAATTGACCACGATGAACACTACGAAAGTGTGCACAGAATCGTAGGAAATTCAACTTCTCCGCAACGATCGTGTACCCACTAACTTGCATCAGATCCAATCCAGTTGATGAAATAATATTCCCCGTAGATAGGAAGTGCTGTACCTTCTTTCCAATACCTCCCGATGATAACATTCCATATCGATCACAGCACCTTTGCCAGAACTTTGAGTCGTCCATATTGGTCAAGAACTTGGTGTAATCTATTCTTATTTCTCGCATCAATCCCAAACGAATGTTGGCTAGTGTCTCTTCGAACTTTTCCTTGACAAATGTTGATAATAAGTGACCAGGGAGGAGGATCTCTTGATTCTGGAGAGAATCGGCGTTGTCTACACCACAGTCGCCAGCCGCAAAAGAATATAGCTTGCGAAGCATGAATTGGATGTATTCAAGTTTATCACCGTAGTTTGGAAGATGAATAAGGATGTATCTGAGCAAGGTTGGGGCAAAAAGAGTGCCAATCGTCAGTGTAACGAAACGGAGTAATAAAACGGAAGATCATACAAACCATACTCACTTGTTGATGATAAAATGACCAATAGCCACATCGCTGGTACTATTTGCCTTGCCACTCATCAACCGAAATCTACTGCCAATGAAAGCCAAGCACTCATCTGGAGTCTGCATTCCAGTAAATTGCCTCGCCTCTTGCAACAACAACTCTGCACGAGCGCGGACAAAGGTATTGGATTCATCACCCTGAACAATTCTCTTGTATAATTCTTCATCCGTAATACCATGTCCACCCTCTCCTTTCTCACCTCCACTCAAAGCTCTGATGACCAGCACCACAGGTAACAAAAACTCTTGCTTCCTTGCCGTGAACTTCAATGTCGCTCCACCAGTCGTCAGGTAGTGCAAGGTATTTGTGATTGTACTCATGTCTCCATTATGCCTCTGACATCGAATTGCCACACCGAGATCGGTGTACAGATTACCTCTATTTTTGTAATTACTTCGTTGAATGGAGGTAGCATGATTGGCACGTGGCACTTGGAGCAATCTTACACAACGTTCGATACCACTCACGATAAAGTATCCTCCGAACTCAGTCTGCTCTTCCTTGCATTCTATCAGTTCCGCAGGACTCTTTTGGCGCAAATGACAAGCCTTGGACATAACCATGATGGGCATCATCCCAAAGTTGCGTTTGATTTTTTTGACTGATCCAGCTGGAGTCTCTCCACCATACCCGTCTCGTCGGGAGAATTGCCAGCAGAAATCAGCTGTGAGTGGCGCAGCGTACATGATACCCAACTCACGACATTCTCGAGGAAGTAGTTTCATGGCACCGGAGTTGCTACCACTCGCACCTCTTTGAGTTTTCGTTGGCATGCCTACCTTAACATTTTCCAGCCAGAATTGGACGGTGTCAGTTGGTTTCCCTGCTACATGTCCGATCCCTTTGTTTGCAGCTTGTGATATATCAGTAATATCAAGTTCGTAGGCTAGAATATCAGATACTCCCTTTTCCAGACCTACATCAAGGAAGTAGTTGAAAGATTCGACATGTGGAGCAGAGAGACGGTGCAGTTTCTTAATGTCTTCCGTTTTCGAGAGATGTGATCGTCGAAATGAAGGAACAGGCTGACGGATGTCATCCTTCACTTCTTTACTCTTTTTGGGTGACTTCGACATTATGATATCTACGGTGTGTTGATAGATCAGTTTGCAGTCAGTTGCTGGCAGTCAGCAATGTTCTATAAGACTTGTATTACTTGTGTGGTTGAGATGAAAACGAAGAAAATTTCGCACTACTGCTTTAGAGACCAATTTCTATAAAGAGCAGCTCGCTATTAGAGACGATGAATGTGGATCATCCGCTTGAAAGTGAGGAGACTGTTGTCATGGAAGTTTTGTTGATGGAGGTGATGTTGATGGTTGATGGCGGAGACCGAAGTCTGTACGTCGAAACAACAGGGGGAGCCCCCCTTCCCCCTTTCTTGCCACTGTCCTCCGTGAAAAGTGAAAAATTATATACATGAGTCGCAAGCACGCCTCTGCTCTTAGAAGTTAGTGCCCCACTTCCCCATTCTCATCACTCTATTGGCTTTAGAATTGTATATTGGATAGCTTACGATGTTTATGCACTATAAATGTGAAGACCTTACCCAACCAGCCAGCCAGCTATTCATTGTCATGTTCCTCTCTATTTCAGAATAGACATGTATCATCCAAACAATAAATGCCATGCCACAAAGCATAACCAAACGCCATCAGAAATCATGAACACACACTGCACTGCACCACCCAATAATAATTACTTCTGTGGCAATGGAACAGCATCATGAACTGCATGTGCAACATCACACCAGCCCAAAACAGCATTCAAACCCTCCTTGTCACTACTTCCAAATTTACTTTCTCTCATGACCTTTGTTTCATCATGTTCATGTCTCCAATTGTAGATGTGTGAAAATGTCTCAATGGTTGTTAAGGGTTGCATTGGTGGATCCTTGTTGTTGTGATTATTGTGTTGGTTGTTGGTACTTGTTTGTGTATTGTTGAATACTACGCCTGCCATTGTTGGAGGCAATTTGGAAAGTGGCCTCTTGTAAGATTGCGTCAGTGGCGATAATGATGTGGAAGAAGGATCATCAGTGTTGGCTGCTTCACCATCAGTGGTGGACTGACCTTCATTGGTTAAATCAACATCAACCTTGCCTGTTGCTATGTCATTGGAACTACTCTCATGCTTCGCATCTGTGGCACACAGTAGTCCACGACCTCTGAATTGAGCAGCCATAATTGTCACGTCACTTGTACTACTATCTTTTGAGTGTCCATCGGCAGGATTATTATGAGTTGTTGTCAGAGGTGTGGGGTGAAAGTATTGAGCCACCGGAGCGGTAATATCTTCATCGATTGAACAGGGAAGGATGTGGCAAATGGTGCCGCCGCCGCAGGCTCGTGTTTGTGAAGAAGATGACATGATAATGATGCTTAGAAATAGTGGTAGCGTGTGAAGTTTAGCAGTGAACAAGGATATCAAACATTTATCACATGCACCTCGAACCTCGAACTCATTTTGGCAGCATTGGATTAGTCGCTTCCCGCCTTTTTCAAAACTTATCTTGCCATTTTTTGTTGCACAACTTGTGAACAATGACGATGAGCAGCAACATCCGCCATCTCGACGATAGTGGCACCGCCACGCTACTCACCCTTCCCCTCTCCGACTTCTCTAAAAACAGCAACAGAAATGCTGCAGGTGACGAGGAGGACAACGACGATCTCGTCCTAGTCAGCCTATCCAGCTCAGAAACTGACGGCGGCCTCACAATGAATGATATACTAAACAGCCAAAATTCCGTATACATCTTGGGAGACACTTCAGAGAGTGACACTGCCCATTCGGCGAATGCACCGTCTAATCACAATAATAATCAACAGAGTCAAGAAGAGGAGGGTACTAACCAATATTCTAGCAGCTTTGAGCCGGTGGCTGCTAGATTAATTGTAGAGCCACGCAGTAGTAGTACTGGCAGTGACAGCAAGATGCAGGCCAAGACATTGGATCTGGTTCGTGTGGAAACTTCCAATACGTACATTGTTACCCCTCCAACGGCCATTAACAGCGATGAAAATGGAGAACAACAAGGGGATAGTAAACGACAAAAGTTGACATCAAGTGGAAAAGGGACAACAAGAACAACAGCTACCAAACAACTCGTGACCATGCCAGCTCGATCTATTGGGGTCGTTCCTGGTGAAAATTCTCCATCCTGCTTCTTCTTAGACCCAGTGGTATTGCCGCAAGGTCATTTTGCAAACAAGTTACGAACTGCACTTGGTCGATGGGTCTATAATCCATTGGAACCTCCATCCGCAGCAGCACTGTTTGGATATACTACCCGTGAATTGGCACATATTTGTCGTTCGTCACTGTCGGAAATGGAGTATGCCTTGAGCAATCGAGTCTATGGGGCAGAAGATGCCTTGGTCATTCCGGATGACGTGACTCGATATGGGATGCTGTCCGAGGAAGGGCGTCAGACTGTATCGATGGCAATTGTATCAACATTGCTTGAAAGTGATTTGGATTTGGAATGGACTTCGCAGGACGATAGAGAGAAGGCAATGGATGTGTTACCACTTGTGCAAGAGGTCCGTTCGAATTGGCAACGTGAGGAAGGAGCTGATAATGAATTGGCAGATGAGGTAATATGGCATGGATTGCGTCAAATTGTTTCGTATAAGAGTGCTGGATCCAAATATGAGATGCCAAAACAAGTGCAGCTCATTGTAGAAGAAGTTGCCAAGTTGGCAGCCCATCATGTCTTCTTGCGGGGGACACCACGATCTGCCGCTTGCTGGGAAGACGATGAATTCATGGAAGCTTGGTCGATACGCCTTCCTACCATGACTGACAATTATCAACCTTCATTGGAACTGCTTGGAGGTATTGCCATCTCGGAAATGGTCGAGGATAAACGTCAATGGCGGTATTTTCCTGCTTCGAGTCTACCCTTAAATCCATCTCTTCGTATCAAATCAATGTTGGCAATGCGAAATGCATGGGCTGTGGCGGAAGCGAAGCCTTACTTTGAGAAATTGACAATGAACGAAAGTGAAATTGCAGATCTGCTCAAAACTCATAAGAAATAAGAATCAGGTGCATAAGTGTAAGTATTGTTGTGGGCCAATCAGAACATTTGATCGAAGAAATACGCAGACACGGCATTCGTAAATAAACACATAACTCCTAGTTTTATTCACTCTTTACAAAATTTTGAAGACACATAAAGCCACTTTTGCCGTTTAATCTCACAGCATAGCAAGAGACTCAAGCATATGAACATTTCTTCTTGTACCGTTTAACCTCACAGCACGAAATACAGACATCTACGATTTCTTCCATGGCAAGCAAACAATTGTTCCGTTGTTCTTGCCATTGGCGAGGAGCTTTTGAGCATCACCCACATCATCCAAAGCCACCTTCTCTCCAACCTTCGGATGTATCTTACCTTGCTCCACTAAGAACATCAAGTACATGAGATCTCTAGTAAATTCAGTTCGATTTTGTTTCAAGTCCTGACGGATATCGAGGAAGACTGTTTGACTCATTGTGTATTTTGCCTTCATCTGTGAGAACTTCCTCAACATATCGTCAATATCTAGCACACCACACCCTCGGGCAGAATAGCCCATGTTGACAGTGGCCAGACAGACAAGAATACCATTGTCGTTGAGTGCTTGCCAGGACGATGCATATCCATCAACGCAAGTGTTATCAATGACAATGTCCATCTTTTCCATTATATCAGGCATCCACGCTTCAATTCGAGGCTCGTAGACGTGCATTCTGGAACTCAGAGATTGGATGTAAGTATGGTTTGCCCTCCTAGCACAGCAATATATGTTGGCGCCTTCTAAATCAGCAAGATGAATAGCGGCTTGGCCAATAGCAGAGAATCCATCGGTGATGAAGACATTCATTCCAAACAAGGCAGCTCCCTTGAATGCATTCTTGGCAATACGGAGCGCACGGTAGGCAGACATCCAATCCTCAACTAAGCATGCAGCTTGAGAGTTTTTAATGTTCGGAGATGCCTTGATTAGGTTGTCAGCTTCGGCTGACACGAAGCGTGCGTTACCGCCGTGCCCAACGAACCCAACGACACGGTCTCCAATCTGAAAAGGAAGCTTCACTTCACTGCCAAGAGCTTCGATGGTGCCGACGACAACTTGCCCAGGAGTGTATGGGAGCATATCTTTGGTGACACCAACACCACGGCATTTTACCACATCAAATGGAGAAACACTTGATGCCTATAAAGGTTGAAACAATATAACATAGCTGGTTTGTTAGATGTGAACATGATAGCAAGCAACTCGTATATCTGCATTCGTCACTTACCCTGACATTAATGAAGGCATGGTTCTCCTTTTCCGGCATGATTCGACGATGTTGTGCACGAAGCACTAACGAATCACCTCCATTACCACCATCGTTCAAACTGGAAAGCACCACGGACTTGGTAAACACTTTTCCTTCGGGTGGCGGCATAGTCTCTTTTGGCGCATCAAAGCTAGCCAAGCTTTCTTCGTCCCTTACTGAATCTTCAATAGTTCTATATCCGGAGAGAAGGGACCCGTCATCCTCAGTTTCTGTGCCCGATTCCAGAGAGAGAGAGCGCGTCAATGTGTTGAGAGTACGGCTCTCTCCCGCGTCGGGGTCATACATGTCACGACCTTCTTCAAACTCATCACGCTCGCCATCTTGGGAAATCTCTACACGGGCATCATCCTCAGCAGTGACGTGAGGGAATTCAGCTTTATTTTCAGCGGACAGAAATTTCTTTTTAAAAGGCGATGCACTTCTGACATTTCCTGCCACCTTCCTAAACGCGCTCATCTTTCCTTTCTGCTTTGGCAGGCCACCTGTAGGCCGCATGGGCGACCTGGGGGGGAGTGCGGCGCTGTTCACCATGGTTACAGCAAGTTTGGGGGTTTATTGTTGAGCTAGCTTGATGTTGTGTTTTTTTGAGTTGCAGCAAAAAAAGAGCGATAAGCTTTTGTGACACCATCTCATCTATGTTTCTTTCTTTCGAGAGAAGTTTTCTTGAATATGGGAAGGCGAAAAAGGGCAACAGGATGAGAGGAACGGGTCGACGGGTGTTTATCCAGCCTCCCTGGCGGGCAGCTTTCACCACCTCCGCTTTACTCCTTACTTGAAACCGCTACGGTGGTCTACGTGGGTATTAGTACATGTTCAAACCTCATCACTCTTCAGCCAAACCAACTCTCCATCATCTTCACCCCGTTGATCAACAACACTACTAAGTAACTAAATAATACAGTAACCATGGCCGGCGTTCAACCCCTTATGAAGAAGACTATTGTCAAGAAGCGAACAAAGAAGTTCGCCAGGCACCAGTCTGACCTCTTTATGCGCATCCAGCGTTCATCATGGCGTAAACCCAAGGGTATTGATGGACGTGTCCGTCGTCGTTTCAAGGGTGCTCTCCCCATGCCCTCCATCGGATACGGTTCCGATAAGAAGACTCGTAATACTCTTCCATGCGGATTCAAGAGCGTTGTTGTATCCAATGTTTCTGATTTGGAAATGCTCATGATGCACAATAGGACTTATGCCGCTACCGTGGCCCACTCTGTGAGCTCTCGTGGACGCAGGGAAATTATTGAGAGGGCAGAGCAACTTGCTATCCGAGTGACCAATGCCGCCGCCAAGCTCAGAGACGAAGAGGATGCATAAATTAGAAATGGAATTACTGTTTAATACCGTGAAAGAGCGGTTGGTGTGTGGTCTCGCATGAGGTCAATTTCTGACATATCAAGCTTCATTATTGCAAGCAAGCATGTCGTTGAGGAATGGCAGCTATTCAGTGTGCCAGCTTTTTATTACTTTTTATTTACTACAGCAGGTGTTGGGTCTAATGCCAAGACCTCAAGATTAGTGCTTCTTGAGTTCACCACAAGAGGGAAAGTCAACTGTAATGGAGCCAAGAGACAAGACACGCTGAAGTTGTTCCTTCAGGTTTCCCAAACGCATCCCAACACATTCATTTCTGTAAGGATCTCAAGTTGGGCAATGTCGTCTCTACCCCGTTGGCTTCTACCCCCTTTTCCTACGCTACATGCTGCACTTTTGCATGAAAGGTTCACCCAAGCCATACATACCACTTCTCCTTACAGTTCACCTGCATGCATGTTGGGTGCACTTTTGCTCTATTTTTTTTTCAGTATCATCTTTCGGTAACTCTTCTCTCCAACCGCTTTCCACCACACGTCCAGTAGAAGATGATGGTTGCGCAAGGTAGTATCGTATCGTATAATCAACTTCAGTCAAGTGCACAGCCAATTTACCAATCTCCCCTTTCTTATGATGAACACATCATGTGCAAAGTTCCTCACTTGCTAGCTCGATGGCTTGAAATAACATCATGAAGAACTTTGCAAAGAGCAGTGTATGATAGGATTGCCACCACCTGCGCTTTCAAACAGGAATTCGAGCACTCTCCCACACAGTGTGTATTGAAACGAGATAGAGTCAATACTTTTCTCAAAGTAATACCATTTCCTGAGATCAGTACGTGACTTCACGTAAAATTTCCACGTAGGAAACAGTACAAAAGATAATCCAAATTTTTTGATTTGTCCTCTCACACTCTTCCCACCCCAAAGCCGCAACCAGCACCCACCTACCGAAGAGGAAACAAACATACAATTCATTCAGAGTAAACAACATTGCATTTTAACATGGTACTCGCCACAAAGAGCATGGGTCTCAACCCTGACGTGCTCTCATTTGCCTATGCCGACATGAGTTCAGTATCGTCGCCACGGCGTCCCCCAAAGAACATTAGTCTAGGGACTGAACGCCTAGTCCAATTCTATTCTTCTGACCCTGAAGATCTTGGAATTGAAATTGAACACTCCGATGATGGATACGTTCGTATAGCTTCCACTGCTGGGGATGGAATGTTCGAAGGCACTGTACATGCGGGTGACATTGTTTGTGAAATAGCAGGCGTGAATATGAGACGTCCGATTACTGAACACATGTGGAGATTGACAACTGGATTGATGAAGGTTGCTCCAAAGCCCATTGAAGTTATTGTTACAGAGGAGCATGCATCACAAGAGGGTGCTGTGGAGACACTGGGTGCTGTTGTGAATGTACCTGAGAAGAATGCTCGTGACATTGATGCTGAAAACACTCAGTCGCCTTCCCTTGTCAAACAAGCCATGTCAATGTGGCAGAACTTGAATCTGAACGGGGCTTCAAAAGAAGAATACCACGATTCACCTGGTAATGGTACTTCAGACACTGCATCCATGAGTGACGGAAATGAGGGCTCAACAATCCAAGTTCATGACCCCTACAGCGACCCAGAACGATTCGGCATGGAGCGCAACATCATCTTCCATACCGAGTCTCTTGGCGTCAAGCTCCACCGTTGCCCAAATGAGGGTATTGTCCAAATATTGCACGTTGAACAAAGTGTATCTGAGAAGGATTCGCGGAGGAGATGATAATGGTCGATTGGAGGTCGGAGATGTTATTGTAGAAGTTGGAGGAGTTGATCTTCGTCACAAGTTCATCGGTCCATTGGAATGGGCTGATATGGTATATTTTGTTCAGAATGTTGGACGACCATTGGACATAGTAGTTGTGGAAGATCATCATTGCGTGAGAGAACGAGATGGAGACAGCGGTGCAATGTACAACATGGAACAAGAAGTGGAGGAAGATTCAAAAGATGAAGGCGAGGTAGAGAACACTGATGAAACAGAAGCATCTGATCACGATATGTCAGTTGAAGAAGACGGAGACCTTGAAGCTGAGGAGGAAGTTGATGATGTGAATGAGGCAGTAGACCAAGAGAGCTCAAACTGAAGCAGAAATTGAAGAAGAGCAAGAAGACCTTGAAATTAATGTGGAAGTAGACGTGGAAGTAAATGAGGATGTAGATGAGGAAGTGGAGCAAGGGATCTCAAATGAACCAGTAGCTGTTGAGGAAGCTGATGATGAAGACAATTCATGAGCCAGATGAAGCGCCAGAGGAAGAAACCGAAGAAGATTTACCGATTGATAATGAATGCTACGAACAAGACGACGTAAAGTGAGCATCAGCAGGAAGAAACCAAGGAGGTAGAGAAGTCAGAGGAAGAGCCTGTGATGATGACCCCGGTAGAACAAGAGGATGAATCGTCTGACGAAGAGCCAGAAGATGTGATGGTGACTCTAGTAGAATCAGTTCGTTGCTACAAAAGAAAAGGAGACGTCTTTCTCGTTGCCAGTCGAAGAGGAGCCGGTGCAAGAAGTCGGAAATTGCACGAACTAGGCAACAAATTGAGCAGGAACTCAGCCAGCTACCCAAGTTTAGCCCAGAATGGTTCTTGCTGAAGTCGGAACTGGTTGAGCTTCGCGTTTCTGAACTTGTCCTTGATGAAAACAAACAAGCATCTGACACTGGATCTCAAAAGTCGTTTGTTCACGCTGACAATGTTACGTTGAAAGCCTCGAAGGATGCATCTGGTGCAGAAACGGAGCAAAAAAGATCAACGAGTTCGTTTTACTTCCGCACACACCCAAATGTCAAATCGAGCCATGTTGGTATCATCCGTCTCGGAGGTACCATCTCAAATGAAAGATGCAGAGTCTAGTGTCGTCTCGAGGGAAACTGTTACAACTTCAGAATCATCGGAGGATCCGCCTTTGACGCCTACCAGTATCATTGAGGAAGATGACGTATTTGAAGTCACCATGTGGGCTGGTCCCAAGGTTAACAAAACAGAGGAGGACAAAGAGGCCACATTTGGGCAGAGTATTTTCAGCATGGACGACAGTGATACGGAGGAACCATTTACTGGTGGCATTAATTTCGATGCTCCTCCACGAGTTGCAGCATCCGCTCTGTTTTCACACGCGTTCATTGTCAACCGTGGGGGCGATGTCGGCAGTCCATTGTTCGTCGTGAAGAAGACTTTACCTAATCAAAACAATACAAACAAGCCTCAAGGATACCTTCAGATGGAGACACCAAGGAAGCAAGCTCAAGACTCAAAGATCCCCAATACGAAACCTGCTCTTGATATGAGTCAGATTGCGTTGCATCAAGACATGTCCTTGGAAAGCACTCTATCTGCAGAATCTACTTGGGACACAGCTAACTTCGCAAACGAAACTGATGCCCAGGCTGACAGCTTTTTTCTCGATATACTTTGTGGAGACTCAATGTGCCAGGGTCTTATAAATGATAGTAGTGACATGCGTCAAATGAAAGAGAAGGCAGTTAAGCCTCGGAAGAAGAGATTATTTGGAAAGCTTAGAAAGAAGAAGAGAAAGGACGAGGCAAAGATGCTAGGCTATGGAAGTCTCGAGGATGATACTGAAGATTACAAATCAGCTACCGCTTCTTATACCCCACAGAAAGTCACAGGTAAATTGGCAAGTTTCAATGGATTCCAACCTCTTGATGACGAGATTGATTTGTAGGTGCTATATTCATATATGGAACATTTGTGTCAAGTTAAACAATCTAATTAAGTATACTTATCGTACGATTGAATACAAATACAACTTGAGATCCATTGGCGCACAACAGATCAACAATCTTTATTCATCAGTGTCAGCAACGTTATAATAAACATGTCAGACACGTCATTCCAAGATTTATTGCTGATTGTGGCAGGCCATGTCCTTCAAGCCTTTGTTGCGTGGCTGCATCATTTTTATTTCACACAAGCCAAGATGTCAGAGATTTTGGCATTATCTCCGACTTTTTGATCATAATGCTCAAGGAGAAGTTTATCACCCTTGAAAACGAACGTTCCACCCTGTCTTAATGTATCCTTGATGTCTTTTGGAGCAAGATTCTGGATTCCAATGTTATCGGCAGCATTCTTATACGCCTCTCCTAAAGCTTTTAAAGAATCTTCATCGTTTCTTTCCATCATCGTAGATACCGCTGGAGGATTCCACATAGGTTCCAACGCCCTTGCTGGAGTCCCAAATTATCACCAGCTGCACCGCCCTCGTCTCCAAAGCAAAGTTTAGGATCAATCCCCAACTCTTTTGCAAATTCTGCCGCGGCTTCTCCAGTGCCAACACCAACAAAGAACATCTTGTCAACTGCTGGGTAAACATCGTCTCGTAGTTTAGACGCGTGCTCCCAGCATAGGAATCATCCGTAGTGACGCAGGAAGGCCAACACAGCTGTTTCATCGCCGAGGCCAAAGGGTGTAGATGATCGCCACTCATTGGGTAGAAGTATAGGAGACGAATCTGATGCTCGGATGAGAGGAGTAGAGCGAAGATTATCAAAGACTAAACCGCTACTTTCAGTGGCAGGGGCTACTGCACTAAATGCCCCTGCTGAATTGATGAGGCAGCTCAATGCCAACAGAGTTTTCATCGCCATTGTCTGGAGAGATTGTAGAGAGAACAACTTTTTTATGATAATACGTTGTACATGTATGCAGTATTGTATGCACTGGCCTGACGAAGACTGTATTACTTATGTGAGCTGAGTCAGAGAAAAGTGAAGGGTGGAGCGAGGGGGAGCTACCTACCTACCTACCTACCTACTTACCTACCTACCCAGGTGCCTTACGAACCAAAAGACCCACCTACCTACTCCCCTACTCAACAGCCAGCGGCCACACTATCCTCTCTCTTCTCTCGTTTCGCACCCTCATCGCCAATTTCGTCTAAAGAAGAAAAGGGTCGGGTTCGCCCAATCACCTGAGCACATACTTCATGCAAGCTCTACTTTTGCTCCTTGCTCTGCTCAACAGCAGCAACAAACACTGTATTAGAGCTACTGTATAGGAAGGTGCATATTGTAAGATGATGAAGAGCAGGACGTTTGGAAAGAAGCTCAAAGGCTTCATGGCCAAAGTGGCCACTACAGATGATAATATTGAAAGCAAGACTTCAGTTCAAATTCCTGTCAATGTCATCTCAGAATCTAACGCCGAGCCGACTGCTGCCGCTCCAGCAGCTGTGAAGCCTCCATCAAACACTC
The DNA here is from genome assembly GCA_030544225.1 of Skeletonema marinoi. Classification (NCBI taxonomy): domain Eukaryota; phylum Bacillariophyta; class Thalassiosirophyceae; order Thalassiosirales; family Thalassiosiraceae; genus Skeletonema; species Skeletonema marinoi. The sequence continues at coordinate 1,178,525 of CM060490.1, forward strand.
CTGCGGATAAAGAGTTGAATAAGATCATGAAGGATTTGAACATTGGTGAATTGGCAGTCCCCGAAATGAAGTCGGATGATGTCAGTGAATTCGATGGCGGATCCGCCCAGGTTCTTGATGGTGATTCCAGTCAAGAGAGTGAAGAGGATCAAGTAGCTCGCCGTGTAGATGCGGTGGTTGCTGCCGCTGAGGAAATTAGGAGGAAGAAGAATGCTGAGAAATCTGCCTCTAGGCGAAAGAAGGAGAAGGAAGCAGAGGCTCCTGAGGGAAGAGATGAAGAGGAGGACGTTGAAGAGAAGGTTACGTCTCCAAGCAGAAGTACCAAATCGAAAAAGTCAAAGTCTGCGTTCAAGGCTAAGTCGATTGATGAGATTATGGCCACATCTGACGAAGATATGAGGAAAGGAGATTCTCGATCCCTATCAACCATGGGCACCGCAGACGAAACTCTTGATGAAATGAATAATATTTCACACACTGATACAGAAGACGGAGATACCATTGACGAGGCCAGTTCAGAGGAAGTGGAAACACGTACAACGCGCACGAGCGGTCGTAAGGGAAAGAATACCATCATGAACAAGGATGTAATCATCCATGCTCCTGGGGGAGCAGAAAACTTGGTTGTGAGGAAAATGTATTACACACCAACACCTAAAGAGTCGGAAGATGTCATTATTCAGGTGGAGGTGAGTGTGTCATTATGATGTTCTATGCTTTTAAAACCAGACCGTTGTTCCTTCTTCTCTGTACTGATCAACTTGTTTGTCACGTATATTACAGGCATCAACCGTCACAGTTCGTGATTGTCTCCTCTGCCGAGGCGTTGGCATAGACAAGGCCAGGTACCCCTTCACACCTGGTTGTGAAATCGTCGGAACCATTGCTGATCTCGGTGGACTAGCCAAACTTGAAGGCTGGCGTATTGGTGACCGAGTTGTAGCATTTGATCATACTAAGGGCGGAGGAAATGCAAAAAATGCCAAGGTGCACATGAGGAATATTTTCATGATCTCGACTACCATCGATGCTGCAAGTGCTGCTTGTTTAGTGGATGTATACATGTCCGCTTACAAGGCACTGCGTCTAGGAAAGAAAGATGGCATGCCTTTGACTGGCAGAAAGATATTGATTACAGACGGATTTTCTCCTATCGGACAAGCGGTTGTTGCGCTTGCCAAGTTAGAGGGTGCCAACATCTTTGTCACTGCATCAGACTCAAGCGAGCAAGAATACATGTCATCATTGGGTGTCAAGTGCTTTCCTCTCTCACCAACCAAGTGGTTACACAAGGTGGCAGGCAAAATGGACGTTGTTATTGATAACACATGTATCGACTCGTATGAATCTTCTTGGGAGGCGGTCTCTCCTGAAGGTGTGCTTGTGTGCACTACAGGAATGACCTCCACTCTTAACTTCAGACGCGATGAATTTGGAGAAGGATGTGCCAGTGGTTGCGCCGATGCCTTTGGGCTCAACATACCTAAATATCGCTCCAAGTGGGCTGCCATGAAGGCGAAGTACTTGATGAGTAACACAAAGTTCCTTGATTTGACAGAGTGTCTCACGACTGATCCAAAGGGATATCAGCAAGAGCTAAAATACCTCTGTTTCTTGGTTGAGAGCGGGGCATTGGTTCCAAAGGTTGCTGAGAGGATCCAAATCGAGGAGGTGGCAGATGCGCATCGGTACCTAGAAACGGGGAAATCAAATGGAACCATCGTATGCGTTCCTAACGACAATTCTTAGGTTGAGTTCTTTTCCCACGAAGTGTTGTGCAAGTATAAAATAGTTCTTTGTATGTCTTATTTTCTTTAAACATGTAGCTCTACAATTACTTTGAACGGAGAATACACTAACTAACAGCTATGAAGTTCGATGAATGATACTTCAATCTCAAGTGATGAAGAGAAAGGCAGAAACGATTGCAAATGTTGATACAAGAGACAATCCGAAGCTTGTAAAAGATGTGATGGCACCATTTTCTGGATCTTGGCTTAGCACGTCTTGGTTTTGCACATTTTGCACATCTTGCACAGCTTGGTTTGGTAGTACAGCTTGGTTTGGTACATACACAGTTTGATCTACAGAATTTGGAATTGTTAGTGGTCCAGGAGATTCACCGAGCGGAGATGGATCCGACGAATCTTCACTCAATTTGTTGTACGCCGATGCATCATCTAAAAGGCAAATACCTCTTGCAGCATCATCTTCCCCAGCAGCTGAGCAGCAACTGGCCTTTTCACAATATAGTTGAACTGTCTCCGACTCAGCGAATGTCGTTCCGTATAACTCACAATATGGCTTGTAGAAATGATCGCAAGAGCATTGGTTGTATGATCCTCCATTTGCAAGGCATCCAGCAAAAGGACAGTAAAGATTCGTGTAGTAATCCACACGCTTTTCGTCTACACAGCCATCGATCGTCCAAGTCTCTGCCTGCCCGTCGACGTTACGAGCTGTGCTTGTCACTCCTTCGCAAACAGCATGAAGCTCGTGAGCACATTCATAGGCATCACCACTATTCGCCACACACGCGCAGAGTTTGGGCTCGCATGTATCTGGCTTGAGACAAGTTTTGTCTTGAAGAAATCGGGTGCGGCTATGCTTCTTGAAAAGTGAAGGCTTGCTATTGTTAGATCGCTGCGCTCTCCTCTTAAGCACACCTACGTCAAGAAGAGCCCGTTCCTTGGCAAGAAAACGATCACCAACAGAGGATGTCGAAGTAAGACGGTTGTGCTTCTCTACGAATCTGTTGTTCTCGTGCGTAGAATCATCCACTTCTCTCGTCAAGGAAGTGCTTGCTTGAGTCAAGGGAATAGGACGGATGGCAAGCGCCAAGGAGGTAGTCACAGCTTGAATTTTCATCTTAAGGATAAGCAGAAGTCGGAATAGGTAATGGAAAAGATAGAGAGCGCAGTTAATCTTCTTCTTCGGGCATGAAATATCTAAGTACTCATCAACCCAGGCTGCAGGCTGACCCTTCATCCAAAAATGTGAAGGTAAAAATTCAATCTTTCCGTTCAAGACTTGAGTGTCACATCGAGTGCCGTACGGCTTTCGTACGCATCGTCGCGTTATTGTATTGATGTACTCTTTCTCTTTCACAGTGATCTACAACTACAACTCCTGTATTAGTTTGTTGAGTGTAGATGAGCGATAAACATCAAGTGCATATACCATTTTACAGGTTGTCGGATTATACACTAACATCATATTAATTATTGATTGCAATATCTACCTACTCAGCACTCCCTCAATGATTGATTTACTAGCTCAAGAGCGCCTATGGCATCGTGTTCACTCGCAATCCTCTCCAATTCCGTCTTGCTCATTCTTCCTGCTGCGTACCAAAAATCTTTCACTCGTCGAATGTTGTATTCTGCCTCCTTGACAGGGTCTGATCTCTGTGGAAATGTGTCAAAGTACAGATGGCCCTTGAAGTCAATTTGTCTGAGTTGATACATTGCTTCCAGTGCAAGGGATGGGTGAACTGAGCCAAACATCATACCATCCTCAGCGGCGAGCCTTGTATAACCATCATTGAGCTGGATTCCAAACAACTTGTCACCAACCATTGCGATGCTTTGACCTGGATTTTCGCCTGCCATCAACATGTGGCCTGTAGCAAAGAGTATTGTTAGTATTTGAGTGAAGCGATAATAAGTATATTGTGCAATTATTGACTTACCCATATCCAATGTCAATCCCATATTATCCCTATCAATATCTTTCAGTAGCAGCATCGCAGCGCCTGTCGACGGGACAGTGAAGAATCTTGTGTTTTCGTCAGTTGGTTTGAATTCCAAAGACCATTTGATGTCTGGGTATGCATCGCAACATTCTTGAAAGGCTTCAACTATCTGATTCCATTTGTCTTTGTAGTCAACTTGAAAAGGGTAATCGTAACCATCATAGGCACTCCAAACTACTACTTCATTGCAGCCAAGAATTTTCGCTACTTCAGCCGCTTGCTTCGTTATTTCAATAGCTTCTCTGCGTAGCTTTGGATCGGGATGATTCATTGCACCTCTTGCAAATGTAGAAGGATAACGTAAGCACACAGCACCAGCTACGAGGTTAGCTTCGTCCAATGCCTGCTTCGCTTCCTTCGCGTCCCAGTCGTGAAAGTGTTGAGGATAATTAAAGTCCACACAACCTAGCCCACGAATAGTAGCTTGACGGCGCAACCAGTCTCGTGGAGAGCTCATGGGTGATGAATCCGAGACGAGGTCAAGTCGATCTTTCATTGAATTTATTCTGGATCCAAACATAAATGGAAAAGTGTCGTCATCCGCACCTCCTCGAGGGATGCATTTCATTGCCGTTTCTCCATTCGCGCTCAGCAAAGCTTTCACATCATCCAACGTTGGAATGCTAGGCACTGCCCCCTTCTTTGTCACAGCCAAAGCTCCAGCTGCACTTCCAAACTTCATGCAGTGCAACAGGATCTCGTCATCATCATCGATTACATCCTTAGAACTTCCACACTGCTGCTGTAATAACGCCACGGCAAATCCAGCACGGTAACAGTCACCAGCACCCGTCTCGTCGACAACCCGCGATCCTGACGGTAGTGGACAAGAAGGTTGGTAGAGTATCGATGAAACATCCTTTTTTACCAAAAGCGAGCCATGAGAACCCAATGTGATCAAGACGTTATTTGCTCCATTCTTTTGCAAACGCCTAGCATGCTGCAATAATGTTGGAACATGAAGAGATTGCCCAATCAACGGCTGTATCTCATCAATAGCTTGTTGCACAGTAGTCTCAATCTTGTCATCTCCCTGTTGTCGTTCATCTTCATTTTCGTCTGTGTAGTGTCCTGCCAATCGCTCCAACTCAGTTTCATTTGGTATCAAATAATCACAACATTGCAATAGCTCTCGATCCATGTGTCTATCTTCTCCACCTACATCGAGAATGACTGGTATGTTTAGCTTGTTTGCAGCAGATGCCAAGCGCTTGTTCACTAAATCTGGAATCTCACACTGAAGTTGTAGTAATGAGTGAGGTGATATCATTTGCTTAATTTCGTCGTCAGTCAATAATTCATTGGCTTGTCGTTGATCGTTATCAGTAGGATTCTTCACACCCCATTTTGACCAACCATAGAAATTACTCCCCGGTGAAATAACAGCGCTAACTTCTCCAGAATCTGGCACAATCATGACATATCCCCGCCCCGATGGGTGCTGTTTTGATTTGCCACATAAATCGATGTTAACATTGTTGGATGTAAGAGCCGATTGAAGTATATGAGAAGCCGCATCATTTCCAAATTGACCGAGAAATGCAACACGTAGTATCTCTTGCTGTGTTTGTTGCGTAGAAGAAGAGAGTTTGGCACAAGCGATGGCCTGATTGCATCCCTTGCCACCCGGCACATCCACTAGTGGATGTGTGTTAGGCAAGAGTGTTAAATTCTCTCCTGAGGACGGGAAGCGTGAGATGGGCAAAAAGGTGTCAGCGTTGAGAGAACCGGCTACAAGGATGGAGCGGATGGTTTTTTGTGAAGACAGTGTTCGTCCCCCGCTGCTGCTGTCACCGCTGCATGATGTGATTATGGCCGAGATGGAGAGGAGGAATCGGAAAAGCTTGACAGATTGAATCATCTTGATATGTTCGTCAATGGCACCGCCGCGTCCAAATAATATTTAAGCACCTTCCACCTTCCTCCTTGCTCTAGCTAATCTGATTGGGCTGTTGATTTTTTGAGTTGAAGTGTTGATCGAAGATCGAATCATTCTGTGTCGCTGTGGCAATTTTTGACAAGACCCATATCGTCACAATCGCACAACCCAAGCAAAAAGGCGAAGAGGGGAAGAGAGAAATACTTTCTGCTTTCTTGTCACATCTATCAATTTGAATCATTTAAAGGCTCAGCCTCTTTCTCCTTTCTTTGGCGCTCAAGCTCAACGTAAACTTTGAAAAGCATTCACATGCACATGAGCCACCATCATCTCTTTCTAAGCAATGCGCACCCAGGAATGTAGTGCACATATGTATCAACAGAGGTTTAAATGAGTTGAAGGATGGTATCCTCTTATGAATATTACGTCAGTGATGGCAACGATCACGCTGACGATAATTATGCCAGAGTCTCTGCCGGAAATGGTCGATCTCATCCACAACATGTAGCGACGCCTCATGGTGCCATGACAGAGATTCTTGCTGCCACAGGGACGACTTCTCCACCATCTCCGCGTCACATCAAGCACCAGCAGGCGTCAACGATACAGAACCGCCCGTCGTCAAATCCAGAGACCGTGGCAAAAAAGGCGCTGAGATTGAAAGCTGCCAAACATTTTCATCGGGGTGGCTCTTCTTCTTCTTCTTCTGCTGTAGGCGTAGATGGCAACAGTAGTGGCAACAACAACAATTCATCATCAACAACAGCAACAACTGCACAATCCAAAGACATCAAATCTCCCTCGGGAGTGGCTGCAAATAGATCGAGTAATAAATATTATTATCCGGAAGAGTGCTCATCCTCCGTCCCAGCTGGGAACGGGCAAGAATTGAATACAGTTGATGGAAACAATAGTAACCCATCACCCAATATGGTATCTCCATCACCTAACAATAGCAGTGGTGCAAATTACAATCATCAACTTGACAAAATTGTTGAAGACGATCCAGCAATTGAAATCTATGAAGAAGAATCTGCTAGTGAAATTGGCAGCGGCTACAACAGCGGGAGCGATTTAGAAAATGCTGCTCGAAAGATATTGCGACGAAGAGGTGTGGGTTCGTTAACTTCGTTATCATACAAACCGAATTATAATTCAGATGACAATGCATCTGATACGGGATCGGCGGTGTCGTCATCTGCCTCGTCGTCATTTCGGAAGTTGCCAGATGGATGGAAGGAGAGGATAAAACGTAAAGCTGGAATGCCAAAGTTGCCACCTACGATGGAAAAGAAGGAGAAGCAGCCGAAGTTGCCACCTACGATGGACAAGAAAGAGAAGAAGCCTCTGTCCATTAGTAATGTCGCACAGCAGCCACGGCAGGAACCACAGCAGCAACATCAACAACAACAGGAAGTACCACCAACAGAAGAAACAAAAGTAGATAATGGTGAAAATCATCAAGACTCTTCAGGAGAGAATCAATACTACAACCATTTCAGTGCTATCGCTAGTGCATGCGAGGATAGTGATGATGACGAGTACTACCAAGATCACTTTAATGGTAATGCCAACGGTGCATTTCCATCGTTTTCAAATCACAACAATTATGAAGTGGACAATGGTGGGCCTCTTGATGATAATGTATCTTCTATTCTGAATCATCCACCGATTTACGAAGAGCACGTATTTGGACCTATTCAACCGACGACAATCTACGAGTCAAATGATGAATATGAGCAAGATGAGAATGATGATTCTCTGTTCAACAATGAGTGGAATCCTGATGATTTGACTACACTGAAAGATGATGGCGTTGGTGTAAATGTTGACAGGAATGTTGTAACGATTCCAAAAGTTGATGAGTCTGGCTTTCCTTCGCCTGCTCGAAAGTCAAAGGCACATGAACAAGTCGATGAATCTGGTTTCCCTTCACCTTCTTACACAAATGAAGCTGAAAAGGGTCAACAGCAAACGGCTGTCGATGGGAGAAGTATTGATTCCGTACAGAATGAGTTCAACAAAGACGATTACTTTCACCAGTTCAATCAGGATTGGGAACATAACTTTTCACCTCCCCCAGGAGTCAAATGGAAGACTTCTACAAATCGAGGTACTGCTGCTCCACCACCTCCAGTTACTGACGACGATATTCTCGCCACATTTGCAAACGAAGAAGAAACTGCTGTTCCTAGTTTTGCTTGGAATGATTCTTCCTTTCTTGATAATGTTGGAGCGTCAGCCAGTCCAGAGCAAGGCAACGAGACGGAACATCAGCTTACAACGAAGCTTCCATTGCGCCAAGAAGAGCAGGCAAAAGAGAAAGTTTCACCAGCAATGCAACCATTTTCCGATGGAGATCTAGATCTGTCTGATCCTGGCAATGACATTAGTGACGCAGAAGCTGCAGTGGGAACCACAACTCAGTTAAAAAGGGGGCTGAACTTCTTCAAGAGAAGAGGTCGACGTGGGTATCATTCTGAAGGCGAGAGATCGGACAGTGATTGGGATACTGATACGAGCAAAAACTCTCCCAGATTAAAAGCATTGTCGCCACTGCGTCGAAAAAATAAGCTCAAGAAGCAGAATCCTAAAACAAATGAAACAAGACGCAAACTGTTTGGGAGCTCCCCAAAGAAAACAGAGAAAGCTAGTCCTGCTCCTGCAAAGAAGGCCGTATCTGCTGCAAGCCCGGCACCGACCTCAAGTCCAAGTCATCTTCACAGTACGGTTACACCTATTGTATCAAATATGATGGAGTCTCCTGATTCGAAGCCTTTTTCAAGTGTGACTGTAAACGAGAATGGTGCTACAGACGACAAAACAGTTTCAACCTTGGGCTCGCTTATCACCAAAGAAACTTCATCAAAAGCGAGAGTTGCATCATCTAATGCCTCAGCCAATACTGCCATGAGTGAAATCGAACGACTTCGTAAAGAAAATGATAAACTCAGACAAGAACTGGAAAGACAAGCCGCGCGTAGAGAAAATGAGCGACTGCGACTAGAATTGGAGAAACGGGCTGCGAAAGAAGCGACATCACCTCAACAACCGAAGCATACGAATGGTGCTAGTGAATATGGTGACGAGAGCTCCCGTGTAAAGAAGAATCCTCGCAATGGGATGCACAAATCAACTTTAACATCTTTGCTTGAAAGCGATATGAAAGCTAACCAACGCTCTCGCCGTCATCGCGTCACAAAAAATCACTTGATGAATCAAGCAGATTTTGACGATGAGTCGATAACAACTTACTCTCCGACCAGACCGAATCGTCATTTTGATTATATGAGTGAGACTACTGGGCCAGAGCTCTTTAGCAAAGTGGCTGGTGCGACTGGATGGGTGGCTGCTCAAGTGAAAAATGCCGCTCAAGGTCAAGGCCACCGTCCGCTGGACTGCTTCACTGCATGCTCGAGGAGCGATAGAGGTCAGAGGAGGAGACGAAGACATGGCGCCAATGGTGCTTATGATGATAATGGATCAGATACAGATAGTTTGGAAGATGATAGTTTATTTAGAACCGGAGGACGGCCTCGTCCTCCCATTGCTAGACGGAAGCGAGACAATGCGAACTTGACAAGGGAGCAATTCTTATAATAACTTGAACAATACATAAATGATTAATCTCTTTACAGAGTGGAGCCTTAGAAGGGATTCAAACTTGCCACTGCTCTCCACTACTTGTACTTCCTTATCACGCATCTAATGCACTACACTAACTTTTTCCTCCTCTAATATCGTAGATAAGTAGAGGTACTTTATTCCAAGGTACCAAATACGTAGAGGTACCTCATGTGCTGATTTTTTGCACCACTCACATCGCCACGCAGATGGTGGATCATGGGAACATCATTTGAATATTTGAAATTTGGCACGCACACGAAACTACATATCGATATATGGAGCACAGCTGCAGTCCGCTATTGGTATTCTAAGTTGTGGTGGGAGTTGTCTACGTGGGGCAGTTTGCTCTGATGGAAGTTGCATCTCTAGAGATCATATAATTTGATTTGTCATTTTCCTCCGCAGAGACACATAACTAGTTGGTCATCAGGGGCAACAATCAAGGCCACTTTCCACCGCAATGAAAACGATCCAACGCTCAACGATGCATTCTATAGTGGTAGTGCTTGCCGTGTCATTGAGCATCGCTGTATTATCGGGCTCGCTGTTCAGAGGTGCAAGTGCTTTATTCGTTCATGCACCGAATACACCAACGCTGCGGAGTCGAAGAACATTAGCATTGGTTCCCCAAAAAAGAAGCTTGCATAATCAAAACATACCGAGATCGCAAAGTATAATACAATCTAGAACAGTGCTACAAATAAAACTGCGCGATTTTATGGATGACGGCAAAAAGAAAAATGATCCTGATTCATTTGACATTAGCAACCTCGATAGAAGAACAAAATTATCTCATCAGCTACTGACCAAATCCACACCAGAGATAAAGCGAGAGCTAGAATACACATATGGAATATCTACGGTTGGGTTGAGGGGGAGGGATAAATTGATAAGTGCTTTGGTGGATGCTAGATTAAAGGGAAGCAGTCAAAACGCTGGTGTAGCAGGTTCGCCAGGTGTAAAATCAGCACCACCACAAAGAACAACAGCAACTTCTCCTACCAAAGACTTTCGGCAAATTAACATAAATCATGGTCCAGACATTGAAACAATGGGGGTCGGAGAAATCCAACGAGAGCTGAAACTCTATGGTGTTAACGTGGATGCCTTCGTAGAAAAAAGAGAATTAATGGACGCACTGAAGAGGGAACGTCAGCTGCGAGCACCAACGTCGGCGAGACCAAAAAATACTGAGGTTGTAGTTATTCCAGGCGTGGGTAATGTATCTGGTGCTGGTAGTGATTCAAGGAGAGTAGTTGCAACAAACTCTGGTAACCAATCAACCAACGACCCAGATAAACAGCGCGAGTTTCGAATTGCGTACGAATTTGAGAACATTCAAACATCACTTCCAGATCCACTTGACATTTTGACAGAGCTTGAATCACAGTACAGCATCAGTACAAAATACTTTTCGGGTGCGAAAGAAATGGCATATGCCTTGGCTGTGGCAAGAGTAGATGCCTCAATTGAATCGGAAAGGAGGGGGAACGGTCAGGGCTCCTTAATAGGCGAGAACTTGGGCAATGATGAGCCCATCTCGAGGAATAGAAACAACAATATGAATTATAGCTCCAACTTCGTGTCACCAACAAGCGAGGAATTAGTAGCCATGGAATACGAAAATCTTCAATCCTGGGATCAGTCGGACTTGGCAGCAGAGTTGGAAAATCAGTACGGTATCCCAGCAAAGCACTTCCTAGGGAAGAAAGAGATGGCATATGCATTGGCGGTAGAGAGAGTGGAACAGGCCGCAAATGAGGGAGGTTTCATTGTTGATGATGATGATGACGACGATGATGATTACTACGAACAGGAGGAAGAGGAGGACGAGGTCGCGTTTGACTCTTACTTTCAATCGGCGCAAGAAGGATGGAACACTGCCACTGATGGTAATTATGGTAATAACTATGACATGTTTAGAATGTTGGAAGAAGAGATGAGGAAAGAGGAAGAGCAGAATCGTCTTCGACAAATGGCAGCAAATGATCCCCGTTCAACAGACGAGTTCATAAGTGCGCAGAACAAAAATACACCTCTTGCAGATATGGCGAACGGCAAGAAAAGTGGCAGGCAGTCGTACTCTCCTAATCGAACGCCTTTGTCATCAGAGCAACCATCCCCTCAAAGGCAGCGCCAAAGACAACAAAACATAGGCAGAGGTACTGTCATGGGGGGGCGTGCCAATAATGCTCATAACACTGAGTCAAGGCCACTCTCAGCCGTTGCGAGAGAAGCAGATCAAAAACGGAAAGCGCGGGCAAAAAGATCAACTCCTCTGTCCGATATTCTCAAGGGAGCCGAAGAAAAGCAAAAGGTTCGGTCACGTCGAGTTTCGACACCCCTTTCAGACATTCTTAAGGGCCAGCAGACAGGGCGACGGCGGTCAGGAAATGATCCTTACAAACCTCGAAATAAACCGCCTCCACGACCAAAAGCAAAAAGTACAGGACGATTTGATGACTCGTTCAGTGTTGGAGATCCATTCAATGCATACAACCGTGCTAGTTCGAGGCGCACCGGATCGCAGATGCCGTTTGAGCCGACACCATTCACAGCTCCAGGATCACACAACGCTGCACAAGGCACATCGTCCCGTCCTCCCAGGAAGACAACATTCTCGAGGTCGCAAAAACCATATGAGCCGACTTTCACTCCACCACGGAAGCATGATACGACAAACATGCCACCTCCGCCGAAAAGTTCTCGCCAAAACAGTAGAAAGTTCAACATCAAGGACGGTCCAGATTTCACTCAACCTTTTGTCGGATCTCAAGTCTGGGTAAACGAAAACGTCCCACCATCGCCACCACTCCAAGTAGAACCACCTCCCAGAGATCCAAACTACAAGACACCAGAAAGACCTTTTGAGCCTACGCCGTTCTCAACATTCCAACCACATTCAGTACGCGACGATAGACCTCCAAATCGGCGTGAACAATTTAGGGCTCCTCCACCTCCTCCATCACCTAAGACAAACAATTATCAATCTCCTCCATCAAGTGGACAGAAACAAACATACAAATCTAACCGTGACGGATCATCCCCGTTTGACAAGTTCAAGGATGCCTTCAATAACGTGACTGGTCGAAGCAAACCGAAAGAAGACATCTTAAATGACTCAGAAGGACAAGAGGGATTCAAAAGTGGCAATGTGGAGGTATTGACAGGTGACGAGTACGTGTCGAATGGTGCCAATAAATGGCAACAACAAAAGAGCGGAGCAGTGATTATTGACGCTATAATAGATGACGGACAAGAAGAATCACCGTCATCAGAAATATACGATCAGACAAACATGTTCGCTGATGCCTGGAAGGGTGGTCCTCAGTCGAAATCGACAGAACCTGCTGCTAATGCGAATGGTGATATCAATTTCACTGAAGAGACTGACATGAGTGATGCCATCCGTAGAGCACAGGAATTGCTTGCCGATGACCCGAAATTGAGATACATGGCCAAAATTGCACAATCAAATCCGAAAGTCAAAGAAGCTGTTGAAGCGTGTATGGGCAATCCATCTGCGTTTGGACAGTATTTGGCTGACCCAGAGATTGGACCGATACTGGAGGCGATGAGAAAGTCTATTTAAAACCACATTGAGTAAGTGCTAATAGCTAAGCGTAGACAATGGATTATGTAGATTTTTTGTTGAGCCTTATAGTGAACAGTTTGAGTGATGCGTGAGTACTGACACACAGTACAGCTTGGATGGCCGTGAGCGCGCTGATACTGAGATTTGTGGAATGGGACCAATGTCAAGCCTAGAGGAGGTCGAAGGTAATACAATACAGGGACAAGTTTCATAGAGAGCAATGCTGGCTTGGTGAAAGTAATTGGGGGGGCTTGGGCACGTTCGACACGTGGATTTCCAACGAGATTAAAACAATAGGGAGTTCTCGAAGCCTTCGTGAACGCGTTGTTGAGAGACATCAGGCGTATGACGGAGGCTTCGCCCTTTATCAACTTGAAAAGTAGTGTGCAGCAGTGAAAGCCTGAAGAAGACCTCGTTTCCATCCTCACGCAAGCAAATATGACAATAGGCGCATTCTGTGCTCCGTGCTAAAGTGGTTCTGGATTGCTGAGATACGCTAATTGGGACAGACGGATAATAACAACAACCTGATTCCTGTGATAGAGAAATGAGAAACATGAGAGAAAGAACGAGAGAGTTTGAACTCTCGGCCAGCAGGAGGAAGGCCAATGATGAAGAGAGGTGTTGACGAGGAACTTACTTTTTATCACTATGATATTAAGTCAACCCCCGTCGACATAGATAGCTAGCGGAATACAATACAACTTTATGGGATGAAACCAGTGGATATGCGATGCACAGGCCTGTGATCTAGAACTGTGATGCAAGAGTCCTCTGATTTCTTTTTGATTTTTGACGATGTGAGCAGGGTCGTGTAAGCATTTCATCGGCTTGCTCTTCAAGACCCTCTCTTTCCGTCTTGGTGCCGATGACGTATCTCCTACGTGGCATCTGTTTCATCCCCCTCCAATGCAACACCGTTGATCTCCATCTCCATAAATCCAATTCGCTTTGGTTCATACACCCTTTTGTCGCTGTCAACTCTTCTTCATCATCATGAGTTTCCTCCACGCTTCACGTTCCCTCTCTCGCCCTTCCTCTCCTGCCGGCTCCGCCAGCAGTGATGATGATATCTCCAATCAGATGGCAGCCCTCGCGGCTGCTATCCAACAGGACTCCGAGGCCGAGGCAGGGAACACACGTGGCTCTTCGCCAGCACGTACTTTGGGTCGAGATCTTTCGGTGGGCAGTGGTGGTGAGTTTAATCAATTTGTTGTTGTTCATTCGGCGTCTCGGTGGGGGGTTCATCTCGGTGCTCATGAGCTAGGGGTTCCGGGGGGGTTTTTCCAACAGGGTGTATTCCCTCTTCAACCAACTTTTAGTTGGACACAACGGGCAATGGGGTCATCAATCAGCCCTATCCATCTACGGTCGTTTCTTCCAATGACGGACGGATCGCCTCCTTCAACTCTACGTGGGGCGCATCAACATGCCGCATCTTCATTCGGGCACCAATCAAATGGCCGTCAGCCGTCTACGGACCGCTCTCCAATGAATCTTCTTCGGGATATCTTTATCAGAATCGAAACATCCGACTATGCTGATCTCCGACTAGTTTATGATGCAGCTCCTACCCTCAGGGAGTCACACCAACCGCATCCTCAATACTTCCTTCTAGATCATCTATTCCGCCCTCATCCTACCATATCCTTCACAATTATGGCAGCGGACGTAGTAAATCTTATGTCACCTCTCCGACACTCCCAAAATGTTCATCATGTGGCCCTCCGCCAAGAACAACGGACCTACATGCCTCGAGGAAATCATGACATGATCCAAATAGTCGCAGCCGGTCTGGCATGGGCAGCGTCTGGAAATTCCTTCGGTTTGTTTGGTAGCATATGCGCTGAGGAGTGGTTGGTGTTAATGATGCATCTGTTACAAGAAGCAGGCGCCCACCTCGGTCGATTCACCCAGTATGTACAGTTGGGGGTTGCAGCGGCGACACGGAAAAGATCGACAGTGATGCCAGGACCGTGGTGCGGGATTGTCACCCATGAAACAGACTAGATTGAAACACGTGATATGGAAGGCAGTACGATTACTCCAGCAGCTTCTAAGTATTTGGAATTCGGAATTCGGCTGAGCATTTTACGTGAGCTGAGGATCTCCCCGAAATGGCGGGAGTCGGGTCCCGAATCATCCTGAGTCACGCTTATGAATATGGCACGCACGTGCTGTCCTACTTAATACAGATCTGACCTTGTCCTACTCTTCCTCTACCATTAACTCAGTCAAACCTCCAGCAGCTCTTCTCTCGTTCGACACCTACGGAGGAGGTGGAGATGCTGCCATGACCACTCCGGTTGCGCCGAAGAAGGGTCCCTCGGCGAAGGAGGTCCTCCTTTTCTTGTACGTCAAGGGCGGGTCAAAGAGTGTCTGCGGACCCGTTGGGAAACAGAAGATCTGTTTCAACCCGGACTGTACCGTTCACTCCCACAAACAGAGAAGGGGAGATGTGACTGTGGAAAATGGAGCCATGATTGAAGTACAACCAAACGTCGTGTTGTCCAGCCCTGTCATCCCTGAGAGCTTGTACTATCAGTTTGAAGAGGAGTTGAGGCCGCTTGATGGACAGCCCCTGGAAAGGAAGCTGTTGCTTGGCGTCTTTGGAACTGTTCTTGCAGTAAGCGGGTCCGGTCTGAGCTTGCCCGAGCAGCGTGCGGAGGTCAAGCACGTGGTAAACATGGCTCTCAAGATGCCTGTAGGTTTGACTCCCATGAAGCCGGGATCCAAGACGGAAGAAGCAGCCGAGATGCTGGGGATTAACACCATGTTGAAGGAGGACGAAAGGCAGTCTATCCTGTATACTCAGGCGGTCCAAAAGGATATTGAGCAACATCAGCACAAGATGGAGATTATGCTCCGCGGCATCTCCACGGAGATTGGTAGTGACCCTCATGCACCGACCATTCAAGCATGGATGGAGAGCCTTGAGAAAGAGTTAGCAGACACTGCCCTTACTTTGGCAGGATTGAAGAAACGCGAGGCGGATAACTGCAAGGCTGCCACTGAGACGTTCACTAAGCATGAGGCTCTCTTTGCAGCAAATGAAAAGAAGCTCGCTAGGCACAAGACTTGGCTCAAGGATTTGATGGCACTCGTGGCACAGTCGAATCCCAGTGCCCAACCTGTTGGGCAAAGTGGAGGAGGGACCGTCCTTCCCCCGGGAGCAACATCAGCCGAGGTGGAAGTGATCCGGAAAAATCAAGAAAGGGTGGAACAAGCTATGAAGGATGTTCAACACGAGGTGGCTCGGGTGATGGCAGCGACGAATGAGTACAAGTTGGAGGGTGGTACTATCGCATTCAGCGGAGATCGTGAAGTTGCAGAGTTTGTGAAGAAATTTCCAAAGAACAGCCCCTACCTGTTTGCCTTTGACCCCGTCTCCGTCTTATTCCGCCTCACGGCATCCTCCGTCAAGGATGTGCAGACTGTACAAATCCAAGAGCTCCACGAAGCGAAAGTAAGCCGATCCAATGCATACAGTGTCCTCATTGCATCCTTCCAGTCAATGGCCCCTCCAGTATTGGTAGGATCCTCGACGGGTGGGTCGGTTGAAGATTCAGGCGAGGAGGAGATCATCACTCGACTCGAGCTCAAACAAATTAACACGTTCAAGAAATTCAATCCCAAGAATGGAACGAATGGGGTGTCTGCTTCAATCAAACATAGTCTTCCTAACACGAAGAAGGCTTTGGAACGAGAGATTAATGCTGGTCTGAGCCACTTCCCCGAAGGAAAGGAATTGGCCAAGTCCTTGCTCAGCAAATCCTATCAATTCGTCCTGGATATGTTTCGCTTCCTCACTGAGCAACGTGACGAACTCCTAATCAATTGCTATGGTGAAGGGCCTCATTCAGCGCAAGAGGAAAAGGAGGTGTGGGATTTGTGTTTGCTGATGGGTGTAGTTATCTTTGAGACCTTGTGGGAACCCAGATCCGCTGCTTCCATGGGATATCAAGACCCGGATACATCAAACCTCACGTACATGCTTGCTACTCTACGCACGCACATGGCCATGGAGCAATTCCAGCTCTGCGGTTTCGCGGAACATCCAGGCATCCTACCAAAGTTGTTCCGTCACATCTTCGAGTCGTTTGTGAGCAAGTCGGACTTTAATTCCGTGAAGAAAGATCTTGCTGATACGAAAGCACAAGCTACTGCTTTGAAACGCACCTTGGATGCAGTGTTGCTCCGCCTCGCGGCATTAGAACGTAGAGGAGACGATGGGAATGCTTCTACAACAGCTCAAAAGAGGAAGAAGAAGAGAGCTGCCGCAGCAGCTAAGAAGAAGTCCACCGATGACGACGACGATTCTGATGAATAGGAAGTTGCAGGAGGACCTGGTGGAAGAGTAGCTAACTCAATTAAAGCAACACTTACACCACCCTCCGACTCTATTACACACGCTTCTACCTCCCCTGCCTCTAGATTATGGTCAGGTGCTCAGCCTACAGTCGCATCAGCTCAAGCGGATCGAGGGATGATGAATGGTTCCTTCCCACATCGCTCACGTCGAGGCACTTGCGGTATTTGGACAAGCAGTTCCACCCTTTGGGTACATGTAGCACAGGCTCTGGGTTTCACGCCAACATTCCTTTCGTCGGCTGATGTGCCTTTCGTCGAGGTGATGAGAAGATTTCTCCCTGATGGAACAATTATTCAACATTGTGGTGATTGTCCATTGGTTGACGTCATCTTTTCAGATTGTAGTACCTTGTCATCTGTGAAGAGCACCCATTGGCAAGAGCATCTGGTCCCTCACGTGTTTACTATTAAGAACAAAGCATCTACATGTGTCCCTGCCCCACGAGGATGGAAAGTACACGAGGTCGACATCAGACACGCGGACGTGGGAGGTAGCACTGTATCAGGGTACACACTCGGTTTGCTTTTGCCTGCAGCCAACTACCTCGCGATGGATGATCCTCCATCAATGATCACTCAACCTTGGGCACCGATGGGCTCTTTGTTGGATGGTGTTAACTCCGCTGCTCCTCTTGATGCATCGCTGTCCCATCGCATCAAATCTATACCTGCTTCGAGTGGGTCCACCGACTACCCCGTGCTAAAGTTCGGTCGGGTAATCCATTCACAGGGTCTGGCTCCATGGGGCATTGCTAAACTCAACGTTGTTGTGCCATGCGTATACCATGAGAATGGGGTCGGGGTTCGCAAGCTCCTACCTCACGAACTTGCTGCTCTGTCGGATACTCCTATCCTCCTGATAGATCGGCTTAAGCGTCAGGGTTCTGATGGGCTTCAGCTTCTGAGGTGCCTTAGTCGGGGACATCCGAGCAAGGTGCTTTTTTCTGGGGCTGATTATTTGTTATCAACGTTTTACCGGGGGGGTTTTAATGTGAGGAACACTGTGAAGAGCGCCACCAAGGGGGAGTCTGATATTGAGCGTCTGTATGACCACATCCGCAGCGCTCAATTAGAAGTGATTACTCCGGACCTCGAGGAGTCGAGTGAAATAGAGTTAGAATTGTCAGCTATTGATACTATCGTCAAGTTGGATGGCCAAAAGGCAGATGACGCACCGATATTCACAGGTATGTGGGATGGCATGTTTTTGAGAGGCTGGGCTCGGCGAAACTCAGGCAGAAGCATACCGTCAAGGTGGCTAGTTAAAAGGGTGACTAGCCCCGCTGAAGATCCAAGGGACTGCGACTATTCAGACACTCAACTTGGTGCAGAACTTCAACTTGCAGAGTGGAGATGGGCTTTGTTCAAGATAAGGGCCGCGGCTCTGAGATATTGGAGGCGGAAGTGTACTCGGGCTTTCATCGAGCATTATTGGTCAACATTACCAGAAACCATGCGCCGCTCGGATGAAGACGCAGAACCACTTGATTGGGAGCACGATTGGGAGCAACCGTTGCCTCCACGGCGCAGTGTAATGAAAGTACATGCAGGGGTAAAGAGGACTCGTGACGGCGAGCTTTTGAATACAGAAAAATATATTTGGACTCTTGACGGGAGAGAGAATTACCAGAAATGGTGGAAGCAGCAACGATTGCACTCTCCAAACGCTCTCAGAAACTTGGAAGTTGGAGTGGATTGCATCAGCAGAATAGCGAATGCATTATGGTGGGATTGGAATGCAGGATCTACCTTGATTTATTGGGCGTGGCCTGCTTCACATCTCGTGTGGGCAAGGGATGGACAGCCTCATTTCACTACTGGAGAACTACCCAAGTTTAAGAAGCCTCAGAAGGCAGCTCCCACGACGGAAATGATGGCCCGCATGAAAGAGAAAGTAAACAAAGTAAGGAGGAGATTGTACATTGCGGTAGGGTACGTACGGAGCCTCACGCACATGTTTGCTGTACCCAAGGGAATTTCAGATATCAGAATGGTGTATAATGGCACTTCATCTGGTCTGAACGATGCCCTCTGGGCCCCTCACTTCGGGCTACCTGTGGTGGCTCAAACTCTCCGCAGTCTAATGCCTGGATATTATCAGGCGGACCTGGACGTTGCGGAAATGTTTTTGTGTTTCAACCTTGGAGTAGACATGCGGCCTTACGCTGGAGTAGACGTCACGCTGATGAGAGACTGGAACAGCGGCTTGGAAGAGGGACGATCAAAGCCCTGGGAGCATTGGACTCGCAATTTCATGGGGATGAGAGACAGCCCGTACAGATCACTACAAATGATGTTGGTTGCAAAATTGTTAGCCTACGGTGACAGATCAGATCCACACAACCCACTTCAGTGGGAGAAAGTGTTACTCAACTTACCTGGCTCGGAACATTACGATCCCAGGCTGCCATGGGTGATGAAAGTGAGGAGCGACGGTAAGATTGCTTGTGAGATCTACATCTATGTAGACGATGCCCGAGTCACAGGGTGGTGTAAGTTTGAATGTTGGAGATCTGTGAGAAAATTCAGTTGTGTTCTAACAAGACTTGGAATACAAGACGCCACACGCAAGCGGACGGAACCCTCTCGAACTCCCGGTCCATGGGCAGGAACAGTCACGGCCACTAACTTCGTTCCAGGGGCAAAGGATGCACAGAGTAGCGGCTCGGAAAGTGAGTCAGCATGGGAGGTAATATCGACAGTCACTCAAGTGAAGTGGGACAAGACGAAAGCGCTTGTGGAAGAGCTTGCGTCCATGATGGAAAAGGAACACAGAAGTTTGGATAGGAATCGTTTGGAACAAATAAGGGGCTTCTTGATATACGTTGCTAGGACGTACCCCTTTTTCAACCCGTATCTCAAAGGGTTGCACTTGACTATTGACGGGTGGCGACCTGGCAGAGATGAAGATGGATACAGAAAGGCCTCGTCTAAAAAGAAGAGTGGCAAGGACAAGGAGAATGAGGAAGAAGATCTGGAACCAAACACATCTTCTTTCAAAGTAAATGGGGCTGCGATTAGGAGAGCGGAAAAGGACATGGAGGATGGACTTGGGGTAGACCTAGACGCTTTCAAGGCCAGGCCGCATGGTGTAGGAAACATTGCCGGGCTGGATCCTCCAGCTACAGTCAGAGCAGTTCCTCGGCTAAGGAAGGATGTGGAGATTTTACTTGAGTTCTTGGAGGGAGAAACGCCGGAGGTACAGAAGTGCAGAGTAACTTCACTCGCAGTTTGTTTATACTTGATGGGGGACGCCTCAGGAGACGGCTTCGGCAGTGGAATCTGGGATGATGAGGGAGTACACTACGAAGCAGGAAATTGGAAGGAACAATGGAGGAAGGAATCTTCCAACTTTAGAGAAGCCAGTAATCTGACGGATAGGATTGTCAGGATGGGCGAGGAAGGAAAGCTGGACGACCGAGAGGTATTTGTCTTTACTGACAACTCGACGTTTGAAGGGACCTTTTACAAGGGGCACTCGAAATCATCGCCCAAACTAACTGAGTTGATAAGGAAACTGAGGATGGTAGAAAGAAAGCATCGGTGCATCATCCATGTTGTCCACATCGCAGGGACACGTAATGAAGTTCGCAGGTGTAGATGGATTATCTCGAGGAGATTTTTTGGAAGGGATCATGGCAGGAATGAATCCCTGGGATACAATCCCCTTGAACGAAGATGCAAATCAACGATCAAATGGAAGGGTGGAGGAATGGGTCCGTAGCTGGTGGAGCGACAAGTCTGGAGTCCCTTGGTGCAAAGTTGGTGATGACGAAGCAACCTACGAGTCTGGACTTCTGAAAGCCTTAACACCGAAAGATTGGTTCAGTCTGTACGAAATCAAAAGCCACCGACTGTGGATCCCTCCGCCAGCGGCGATGGAGACTGTTGTGGAATTATTCAATGAGGACCGATTGGTGAACCCCCACCTAGCACACGTGTTTGTTATCCCCCGGCTGATGACTCACTTGTGGAGAAAGCAATTGTTCAAAGACGCAGACGTTCGCTTTTATGTTCGAGCTGGAGCCCCTTTTTGGCCCAGCTCCATGCATGAACCGCTAACCGTTCTTCTTGTCCTTCCACTTGCCTTCGTTGAAAATTACAGGGGTCCGTGGACAGTCAGAGATACGACCGAGGCGCGAGAGTTTGGTGAGCTCCTGGACACCGAGTTCGGTGACCCTGTCCAGTAATGGACGAAGAAGATTTCTTGACATGGATGGGCCCATGCCTTCATTGTGGGAAGATGAACA